>OU383787.1:511717-1111717 GCA_910950805.1 Acrocephalus scirpaceus scirpaceus
AGAAGTACACTTGCTGGATGTGTGGCTAGAGCAGCATGGAGCTGCTCTCCATGGCCCCAACTTGCTTAAAAACACCTGACAATCACTTTGGGGAGGGTGGGGAGAAATCACAGTGTCTCCTCTAGCACACACAGCAGCCCCAGTGTCAGCTGCTGCAGCTGGGTTTGGGAGTGCCTGTGGCTGGCATCCCCTGCAGCATCTGCTGTGTCCCTGCTGACTCTGCAGCCAGCTATGCTGAAAGGAGGGGTGGCCAGATCTGTCAGAAGCCAGCAGTGTGATGTACCCTGTTTTTAACCCCCATCATTCTTGGGGGGGGGGGGGTCTCTTCTGTTGCTTCATGCCTCTTTTAAATTCGTGACTTTCTACAAGTGGCTTTTTTTCCTTTTTAATAGCAACCTGCCTTGCCTTCTCAGTGCATCAGTGCTTATTATCATTTCTGTGCTTTAATTCCAAATTGGAGCACCTCCAGGATGCTTGAAAAATCCAAAGTCCCTTATGTAAAGAGTTCACAGCCCTCAGCCTTTCCTTCTCTGGTTAAATGTTCCCTCCCAAAGTACAGGGACTGGGTCTGTGATTAGAACTGGCTGCTGGGGCTCATGCAGCCTTGAGTGCCCCTGTGCCTGGTTCAGGCATTCCTGGACACCCTGCGTGGTGGCTCTGAGGTGACCAGGGCTGCTTCTCAGTCATGGCTGATCAGAGAACACAAAGGGTTGTACAGAGCATTTTGTGATGCATTTCTGGATGAGAGCCGTACTATTAGTCTACAAACACACAACTGACATTCAGAGGGAATCTTTACTTCTGCATTTGCTTCTGACTGCAACATTTGAGAGATGCTCACTTGAGTCTGAGGTCCTTTTTCTGCAGATTATGTCCAGTTCTTTCATTTCAGTGATACACAGGAACTTGCTGTACTTGGCAGTGGTCAGGCAAGTGCAGGGCAGTCCCTTTTTTCCCGGCACCAAGTACCAGATGGATACTGTCCTGCCAGTAGAGCCTTTGGGGTGTACAGGAGTACCGTGGCCAGGGTGTGCTGGACCTGAACAGGAGCAAGGGGTAACAAATCTCTCACAGCTCTGGCTGCGTGCTTGCTGCACCTGCATTTGGGAGTGTCTCCCAGCTGAGCAGCAAAGACCTATTGGCACAGGTCTGTTAATGCTGTGACAGCCAGCCTCTCTGGCTGCTCAGGGAGGGCTTTGAGGAAGGTGTTTGCTTAAAGCTAAGAAGTTGTTTCTTTGTGTAACAAAACGCCAGATTGCTGAAACACAGTCTGCAAACCCAGTACCAGGTGTGCCAAGGGGGATCTGCAGTGTGGGGCTGGATGGAGGCTGCTCGCAGAGCAGTGGTACCCAGGAAGGGCATCTCCCCTCTCTGTGCTTATGACTTGTGACAAGTGAATTCATGCTGTTCAGGGGAGAAATAGCCACTTCCCACGGGTCAGGAAAAGTGATTGGGGTATAATTCTGAGTGAGGGCTGCTTATCATCCATAGCTGCTTGTGGGAGCATCTGCAGTGGTTGGAGTGACACGCCTGCCTTGGAGAGTCAGGTTGTGACCCCAGCCTGCTGCCCCTCACCTCTCCTTCGTCCCTGCTGCAGACCCTCCTGCCCTTTGCTGTGTTCCCTGACACTGCTGGGATGCTCCTGCATCCTCCTGGAGTCCCTGTGGGGTGAAGGTGTCCTGTGGCACAGAGCCTAGGGCCTGGCTCTCTGTCCTGAGAACAAGAGGATTATATGGTGGGAGAAGTGACAAGCCTGCAATGGTCCCCTTGTCCCAGCTGCCATTCCAGCCATGCTCAAGCACTGCTGCTGTACCTGAGCCATGCTGAGGCTGAAAGCTGAGGATGGGGAATGTTGAATTTCTCCTCTGCCCTCCTTCAGAAGGTGATTTAGGTGTCTGGGCTGGATTTATGCAGGGCTGTCACAACAGGTGAGAGGGCTCTTCCCTGGTGCTGCTATCTGGGAGGAGCTCCTGGGGAATTCTGTCCTCTGACTCACAAGCACAGCCTGGCTTGTGTATGGGCTCTGTGACAAGCAGAAGCAGCTGGTGAAGTGTTCATGGTGTTCCTCAGGATCATCTGAGAGTTAAAGGGCTCTGCTGGGCTGGTCACTCTGCAGGGCTCCATGGGCACCACCACAGAGATGGCACATGGTTTGGGCTGTTCTCTGGGGAGCTGCTTGTGCCAGGATGCTGCTGGTGTTGGGGTCACCCTGCAGCTTGGAGTGAGGACTGGCAGGAGAACCCACAGCCCTTCCCTGGCTCCGACAACCCATTCGTGTGTGTCTCTTAACTCTGTGTAGTATCAAGGCGAGATTTTTAGTTTTTCAAAGATCACTTCTACTGGGATTTACAAAGGGAAAGCACTGAGGTAGGAGGCATCTATAGTGTTTCCATAAACTGCCTCTCTGAAAAAATGCAATCACTTGACTTCTCTTTCTGGGAGTTGTTTTGTATAATCACTATAAAACTTCTTTTAAATCTCCTCCAGCACTCTAAAGACAGTCATTCTGTCAGAGCAAGAGGTGGCGTCTTCACAGGCATTTCCCATCGTGTCTAGATGGAAATATATGGGAGCCATGTAACTTTTCACATGGGCAGATAGTGATAAGACAAGTAGAAATTGTTTTAAAGGGGTGAGATCTAAATTACGTATTAGGAAAAAAAATCTTCCCTGTGAGGGTGGGGAGGCCCTGGCACAAGTTGCCCAGAGAAGCTGTGGCTGCCCCTGGATCCCTGGAAGTGTCCAAGGCCAGGCTGGACAGGGCTTGGAGCAGCCTGGGATAGTGGAAGGTGTCCCTGCCCATGGCAGGGGTAGGAAAAAGATGAGCTTTAAGGTCCTTCCAACCCAAGCCCCCTATGATTTCTGATTTGTATGGTTTTCCTGTTGACTAACAAAATTTCGGTAGGTTTCTCAGCAGTACCTCTAACTGGTGCAGGTTAGGACCTTCAGTGTGCAGAAGGAGAAAAATCAGGTCTGAAGTGATTATTGTGACCCATAAAATCAATGTGTCCATATTGTCTTCGGTATGAATTGTCACTGGGGCTCATTTTCACTTGGACTCTCTGCAAATAAAATATCCTACAGTTCATTACAGCTCCAGCCTTGAAGTGTTCCTCAAGCTGATGAAAATCAGGTCAGGTCACTTGGAATGCAACTGTTCTGGTTCCCTTTGCTATTGGAAACTGCCTTCCAAAGCAGCTCCTTCCAGCCAGGAGACCTTGTGGCAAAGGCCAGCCCAAAGCCCTGCAGCTGGAACCTCCAAGGTGATAATGCCACTAATGCCATTTGCTGCAAGATTATTCTATGGTTGTTTTATTTGAAAGGCAAATGAGCTTGCCTTCTAAGAGAGATTATTTCAGAGCATTCTGCTTTATGTGTGAGGATATGAGGTCGTTCCTCCAGCCCTTCCCTTGGGGAAAGGGGGATGCCTGGAGCAGGACAGGGTAGCAGCCAGCCCTGATGTTTGAGGGCAGGGGAACTTGCGTCCACAGCTGACCATGACTGGGGGCCTTTGAGGTGATTTACCAAAAAAAAGGATGGTTTGAGTAGGTCTTTGAACTTCCTGGAATGGTTGGAAATGTCACCAGGCTGTATTGAATCAGCAATATCAGCAGAACACTGGCACTTGAGGTCAGACACACTTGAGGGCAATTGTGGTCCTTAAATCTGACTCCAAATACCTTGGATGTGATCGTGGTGGTGCTGCCAGGTACTGAGCAGGTACCAGCATGGTGAGGTGGGAGCAGGGGTTGGATTTCACATTCTCTTATGACTCTCCTTTTAGTCTTCCAAGAAGCAAATGCCTCCGAAAGGAGAGGGAGAGGATCCCAGCATGCCCAGCTGGTTTTTGAGGGTCCAGAGGACTCTCCAGTATAAGGCTCTGCAAACATCTCTGCCCTGAGCTGCATCCTTGGGGATTGCCCAAACCTAAGGGCAGGTGCAAGGTGCTAATTTGGAAACATGCTGCTTTCTAAAAATAATTACAGAAGAAAGACTATAAACAAATACCCTCCTCCCCAAAATCAATCATCCACAGCATGCTGTGAATTCCTGTTGCTTGCTGAAATAAGCCTTGGAAGATTCTGTGGGCAGGAAGAGCCTAGTACTGCAAAACTGGAAGCTTAAGCATGGCTTCCATGTTCTCCTGTTGTTCCACACCTTTTTGGAGCAGGGATGATGTTCGTGAGCAAACTGAGCTGATGGTCTGGCAGAGTGAGGTCCTGTTCCAGTGCTCACAGGAATTGTAGTTCCACATTGCAGCACAAGCTGATTTTAAAATATAAAAGGCTGTGACCTCAGCAAGTCCAGAGCAGATCCATGCCTGCTGAGCTGTAACCCTTTGGAGGGGTAAGTCAGCAACTGGAATGCTCCTGACTGGCGGGATTGGCCTCAGAGCCAATCGCTTCTCCTATGGAAACATGGGATGTTCTTGTCTTCCTCAAGATTTGTCTCCTCCCGTGATGCAGGAAGCACTGAACCTTAGTTCAGCATTGTGTTGAGGGCCATGGACAGACTGTTCTGGATGGGCTTGCTCTGACTTTGGCTTTTGAAGCCCATTCTAAGAAGGTGTGGTTTCTGAGTTTGCTGGACAGTCAGAAGCCCTGCTTTATGTTTGCAGAGGGCTTCAGTGGGGTTAATTTGCAATTACACTAATGCATCCCCAGTTCTTCAAAGCTCCTGATCCTTTTGTGTTTGTCATTTGCAATATTTCTTAGAGCTTTAGACTTACTTTTGCAGCTCAGGTAGTGAACCCTTTGAGCACAGATACATTAACAGGGGTGTATTTTGCTAGTCCTGGGTCTTATCCATCCATCAAAGCCTGTGCTTCTCTTCAGCCAAGCCAGGTGGCATGAAGGGATCCCAGGAACGTGCCAAGGGGATACAGTGGTTTCCCCCTTTAAAAGAGCAGCACAAACAGTGTTCGTGCTGTCTGTTGTTAAGTGGACAATGACTTTGGGTCTGGCTTACTGACCCTGGACACCACTGATCTGCCCCAGGAACTCTGTGTTGCTGTGCCCTCCCCTCGTTCTGCTTGGCAGGGCTGTTTGATGTCAATTTCCTTTCATCAGCCATCAATTTCCTTTCCCCAGTCCCAGCCCTGGTAGTGTCCACAGCAGCTGGGAGCTGGGCTTGAGCTCATGGTGACCATGCCAGCCAAGCCACCAAGGGCTGTGGCCAGTCCAGCTTCAAGCAGGACAGTGTCACAAGGGCTGTGGGTGGCAGGGTACCCTGGCCACTGGCCCTGGAGAAAAACAGGGACCATGTGGAGGGATTTAACTGAAGGGACATGTGGCATGCACCTCTGGCAGTTGGGGTGGCACTAGTTGGCCCTGGCCAGTGGCCACTGTAACCCTAGTGCAGTTACAGGAGTAACCTGTTGTTTTAGGGTGTAGGCACAGCTGATCCAGAGATGCTTCTGCCACGGCTCTAGTTAGGCTGCTCCTACACTGCCCTATTGAGATGGGCTGTGTGAGTCAGGCCATGAGGCTGGGCCAAGGAATTACTGTTGGAGATGATGCTCCACATCAGGCAGCTCTGGCAGGGGGACTGTAGTCACCCCTCACCCGTGTGGGGCAGAGAGTGATGGGTGGTGGGATGGGGCCTGCTCTCTTGCCGTCAGAACACTGCTCAGTTTGTGCTGGACTTGGTGTAGTGGCCTGAGGGAACTGGGATGCATTTGGTGCTTTCTGAGCTCCTGTGCAGATCTAGGCTGGGCAGCTGGGCAGCTGGGCAGAGCCCTGCAGAGGCCTCTCACTTCTCCTCTGCCAGCAGCACCATTATGGTGCTGCTCAGCATCTCTGGGCACAGAAATGCTGCTGGAAACACAGATCTCCTACTCTGTAATTCCTCCCTTTTAGTTTCTCCTTTGAAGTGGAGCTTTAGCTCTTAATATGATAAATAGTGGGATGTGTAAACACAGGCATGTCCACATACTGTCAATAAGGCTCATGGGGCAGCTCTGTGATTGCACCACAGGGAATGTGGCTCCCAGGGATGCTCAGAACTGGCTCTGGCTCCACTGGAAATGGTGAGGCAGGTGTGACATGGGGAGTAACTGCAGATTTCTGGGACTAGGGAGGCTGCTGGCAAGGGCTGGGATGTGTTGTGGGGTGCAGGGGAAAAGCAGTTTGGGATGCAAAGGACTTAATGGGAGGAACCAGAGGTAGGATAAGAAAGGGAGTCTGGTGACTTGGGGAGAACTGAGAGTACAGGGGTAGGGGGATAAAGAGTGTCAGTTGGTTGTGTGTAGGAAGGTGGCTGGTCAGTGTGTTTGGCCGTGCCCTACCCAGTGCAGCCTGTCCTGGCTGCACAGCAGCTGGAGGCCCTGTGGCCTCAGGGGCTTATATATTCTGGGCAAACTGAGAGCCTAAATATGGCTGCTGCAGCATCATGGATTTTACTTGTATTTTACATGTATTTTCACTGGTGGACTTCCATCCTGTCCAGTCAGAGACAGGAGCAGGTTGGGGCTGTGGCTGCTGTCCTGATTTCTGTGGTCAGCCACGTATCTATCCCTACAAGTGGGATATGTGTGTTCTGTGTCTGCTGGGCACACATCTCCAGCCTTGCTGCCACTTGGATCTGGGGCCATGGAGTAGCAGCCTCACCACTCTTGGGCTGTTGCATCCAGACAATGTATTTTCCTCTGGCATGGAGCAGCTGGGCTTGTCAGGCTTCAAATGTGTGTTCCTGCCATCAACATCTAACAAATTTTTGGCTTCTTTCCATTTTTATAGGAAAAACCATCACCCTGATCCAGACATTGAAACTGATGGGACAAAGATCTGACACACTTGGCTGTACTAGGACACTAAAACATAGGGTTTAGCCAAAGAATATTTCCCCACTGTGGAGGCTTACACCTGCCAAACACTGTAGCATTCTTGGGAGGATTTTCTATCCCTCTTCTCCGTTTCCAGATTTCCACGCATCATGGTATTCCTTTTGACTTCTTTTGCAAGCTAGCTCTGGCTCTGCCTTTGCTTCCCCTATGCTTTGGTGTGGGTCCCTGGCGTGAGCTGCTGCCTGTGGGCTGGTTCTGCACCTCTGCCTCCAGCTGCTGCTCAGAGGCTCCTCTTGGATGTCGTGACTGACCTGCTTTTTCTCTCTCTTCCACCGTATCTCTTTCCCTCCAACCTGTCTCCTGCATTCTCCATTCTCCCCCCTCCATCCCTGCAGGTTCATCATGCCTAGTGGCATATAAAAAGACTCCACCTCCCGTCCCACCTCGGACCACGTCCAAGCCATTCATCTCTGTCACTGTGCAGAGCAGCACTGAGTCGGCGCAGGATACCTACCTGGACAGCCAGGACCACAAGAGTGAGGTCACCAGCCAGTCAGGGCTCAGCAATTCTTCAGACAGCTTGGACAGCACCAGGACACCCAGCGTGACCAGAGGCAGCGTCGTGACTCCAGCCAGAGACACTCCAGAGTTACCTCAGAAAAATGCAACTTTGAAAAGTGACAAAGGGACTCTGACTAACGAAGAGCCTAAAGTGGAAAATATCCCCAAAAGAAAGCTATCATCTATAGGAATACAAGTATGGAATAGTTTGTTCTCCTTTGTCCCAAGGAATGTCTTTGCCCCATCCATTTAGCGTGTGCCTTTTCTGTGACCAGGTGTGCATCTGAGCTCACTGAGACTAGCAAGAGACACTCACTGCCTTGTCAGAATAACTGCCTGTGTTCTCAGGGTGAGAGACAGCAGCACTTTCCCTTAACAGCCCAGAAAGGACTAAGCTCTTTTAGTACAAATTTAAAATGTTTTTTAGAGCAGAGGGGCCATGTTAACTGGGTGAGTCCCTCTGAAGAGGCCTTTTGCTGCTGGTCTGTCTGTGCCCTGTACTCCGTATTGCTTCCCATCCATTTGCTCCTTGTCCGTCATGGTTCTAGGGACAATTCTCCCCTGAGAGGTGGGCCTGTGTGCTTGATGTCCATGTGGGATGGGCTGCTGCAGTGCCAAATGGTCCCAGGGCTGCAGGCAGGAGAAAGCAATTCCTTGGTGCCCAGCATTCCCAGCAGGTTGGTGCTTCCCTTGCTGGAAGCATTTAACTGTGGGAATCGATGGAAATGAGCTGTTGATAATACAGTGAAATGAGAACCCAGTGAGCAATATAAGTCCATGCTTTAGTCAGCAAAATGTGTCTTCTGGGGCTATGCCCTCCTCTGGGACAGGTTTCTCAGTTAGAGGTGGCTATGAGCTCTGGCTCTGTCCCAAGTGCTGGTTGCCAGCAGAGGGAAACTTGGGCAGCTCCAAGTGCAGGATCTGAGCTTTGAGTTGCTCTGTGTATGCTGAACGAGTTCTCCGTCAACTTTACAGCAAGGCCATCTCAGTACAGGAGACAGTGAAGGCCTCTCTGCAAGGCTTGTGGGACAGAGCACCTGAAAGGGCAGCGAGGGGGGAGAAACACACTGGAGAGGCTCACTGCCTTCCTCTGCTTTTCCTTTTCTGAGCTGGTTCCTAAGTCACCTGGATTTCTTTCCTAAAACCTTATAACCCTCTTACCCAGAGCCATGAAGGGTGTCAATCCCTGGGAGAGAGGCTTTGCTATCAATCACCTCACTGTCCTCCCTTGAATGCTGTGGTCCCTGACTGTGTGGGATGCCATGGGGACACAGCCTCAGCCATGCAGAGCCCAGGGCTCTTGGCACAGGTAGTGGCAGCAGCCTGGCAAGACACAGCCCTGGTTTTGAGATGGCAGCAGAGCTGAGCAGTAGCCTCATGCTTGTCCTTAGCCAGCCCTCCCATGTGGTGTCAACATGCTCTCTGTGTGCACACTCCTGGTCTACTAATGTGGATTCCAGCCGCAAGTTCTTGTGTCTGTTTTTGTCTGTTTTTTTTTTTTTTTGTTCAATAAGGTTGACTGCCTTCAGCCAGTGGCAAAAGAGGAGCCTCCTCCACCAGCCACCAAATTCCAGTCCATCGGGGTACAGGTAGAGGACGAGTGGCGGTAAGTGAGACACAACCTGTGCAGTTTCCTTTTATTTTAAATTGTGCCTCCCCCACTTGTGCTTAGACCTTCTTCCCTGCTTTGTGCCAGTGAGTGGTGTTGAATGGGGCCCATGGAGAGCTCTTCCTCCACAGCGCACACCTGCTGCAAAAAGCGCTTGTTCTCTAACAGCCAAATCAATGGGAGCTTGAAATTAAATTTAAAAATTTAAAATTCCAAGCTGTAATTACAGACATGCATCAGTCCTCTTGTCTGAACGGCCGATTGCAGTAAGCAGGCAACCTTATAATTCTGTCTGTCTGAGTGTATGGTGTGTCTGTGTGTGAGGAGGGGCAGGGAGAGGCTCTGCTGTGGCCATAGATTTTGATGTGGGAGGCCAGCCAGGCTGAGCTCTGCTATTGAACAATGGCTTTTGATCCCTGCAGAAACAGCCACTCTTGCAGCATGTCCTCCAAACAGGACACGGACTCTGACACGCAGGAGCCCAATAACTCCAGCTGTAAATCATCTGAGAGAAGCCTCGCTGAGTGCCCCCAGCACAACAACTCTGTTGGTGTTGATGCCTCCACCAGGCAACCAGCCAAGCCCTCACAGATTAAGAGAAACCTCTCCTATGGAGAAAACAATGACCCAGCCCTGGAGCCTTCTTCTCTCCCTCCTCCTGACCCCTGGCTTGAGAGCTCCTCTACGTCGCCGTCGGAGCCGACGCAGCCAGGGCCCTGCCGGCGGGACGGCTTCTGGTTCCTGAAGCTGCTGCAGGCAGAGACCGAGCGCCTGGAGGGCTGGTGCCGCCAGATGGACCAGGAGACCAAAGAGAACAGTCTCTCTGAGGAAGGTGGGTGTGGGCAGCAGCCTGGCAGCTCTTCCCTAAAGAAGGAGCAGGAGCTGAATATTGGGTCAGTTAAATTGTGGCTGCCCCATCCCCAGAAGTGTCCAAGGCCAAGGTGGACAGGGCTTGGAGCAGCCTGGTCTAGGGAAAAGTGTCCCTGCCCATGGAATGAGATGAGCTTTAAGGTCCCTTCTCTCCCAAGCCATTCTGGGGTTATATGAAATTGCTGACAGTCCACAGAGCCAGAGCATGGAGATGAGGATGGGACAAGGAATGCTTTTTCCTTGTAGCTTCCTATGGCAAATAAAGTAAGAAGTAATGCTGTGATGCGGCATAAAAGACATACGGGGATGGTGCAGCTTCTCAAAACTGCTAAAAGCTTAAACGCATTTAATCTTAAAAATGGTTAAATGGAAAAAGTTTACAGGGAGACTGTGGGATCTCTCCCTGCTTCACCCATTACTCTCAAACAGGCAGGGGAAAGCTTGGCTGGTAGTGGGACAGAAGGAACAAAACTTTGGAGCTTGTTTGTTCAGTTCAGTTGATCAACTTGTCTTTCTAGCAAAGAGGAAGTTTCTTCACTTGGGAAGGGCTCACTGAATTTGCGTTGGGTACACCAGAAGCATGGAACAGGGAACATGAAGCCAGGTCATTTTATGGCATTCAGTCCCAGCTGGGCTTGTTCCTCTATTTTCAAATGCCTTGGCAAATCTGGGCTTTTTCAGTGGGAATCATGCCTCTGGTGCATACAGAGTGACAGGAGTGGGTGACGAAGCTGCAGAGGGCAGGACCTTTGTGTGGAGCCTGGTTTTGATGTTTCTAAAACCTGAGAAAGGTGAAACAAAGGTGAGGCTCAGTTTTAGCTCACTGTCACTGCTAGGACTCCAGGAGCTAATCCCTAATCCGATTCCCTGAGGTGCTGCCCTGGCTGCCAAGGGGACAGGCCATGCCAGGGATCTCCCTGCCTCAGGGCTGGCCTGGCTTGACCTGTAGCAAGGAAAGACAGCAAGACCTGCATGGCATTGTTCTGTGACTGCCAGGAGCAGGCTGCTTGGTTGTGTAACCACAGCCTTGGTGGGTGGGAGAGCCCAGGGTGTGCTTGTCCAGCCAAGATCTCCTGAGCAGGCTCAGGGGCAGCAGCAGAGCAAGGACAGGACTCAGGTGGTCCCTGTTTGTGATCTGGCTGCAGGCACGTGGGGCTCTGAACCTGCCTCTGGAAGGGAAAAGCCCAGACTGTATTTCCTTTAATGAGCAGAGGAACATGTCCGTGCCCAGAGGCTGCTTGGAAAACCCATTAAGAGCAGCATAAAAGTCCTGGGTGTAAAAAGCCCTGGCCTGTGTGTTAATCCCTGCTGGTACAGGGAGGCTGGAGAGTGGTCTCAGTGTCACCTTTCCCTTGTTCAGGGCCAGGAGAGCAGGCTAGGATCTCTAAGCAGGTGCCAGCAGACCTCATTGAGGTGGTGCTGGTGGCTCCTCTGAGGGCAGTTTAAGGAGCTCTCTGCCAGCTTGCATGTTGTAATGTCCTCAGCCAGGACATGTTTGGCTTGCCAGAAGGAGCAATGGCGTAAATGTAGTTTCAAAACATCTTGTTCCTGAGAGCAGTTGATGCCTTGAGGGTCTCTGAAATTCCTTTTCTGATTACTCGAGTGTTTCTTTGCACCAGAAATGCTGGAGCTCGTTGCTACAATTAATAAATAGTCTGTTCAACTCAGGTCTTTTTCTTTCCTTTTTTTTTTTTTTTTTTTGTCCCCCTCAGTCTTAGGAAAAGTCCTGAGTGCAGTGGGCAGTGCACAGTTACTAATGTCACAGAAATTCCAGCAATTCCATGGCCTCTGTGAACAAAACTTGGTGAGTCTGGATCTTTTTTTCCTGGTTTTTGAGAGGATGCCTCTCTTTCAACAGCAGTAAAGGACTTGGTCAGGTGTTAACAGGCTGATGTCTCTGTGAAAACAAAGCCAGCACAGCCACAACCTGCAGTGCCAGGCTGGGGAGGGCTGGGTTAGCACAGAGGTGCCTCCTGCTTCTGAAGGGCTTTATGAGGCAAACCCATGAGGCTGGGCCAGACAGGAGGAACTGTTTGAAAAGTCTGCTCTTGACCCTTTGCATGTGTGGCTGGTGACACTGTCCCCAGGTCACTGGGAATTGATCTCTGAAAGGGAATGCAGGGGTTTGCCCTTGCTCAGAGTTGACCTGGGCTAATGGGGATTGATGGAATCTGTGGTTTAGTTTTCCCCTCGAGCTTTATGGTAATATGGATTTTGCAAACTTCCTGAGAGGTGAATTCCCCTTTAGATGTAGAATAATCTTGGAGAGACTTGAGGAGCAGGAGGGGGTAAAGTTCTGATCCCAGCTGAGCAGCAGCACCAGCGGAGCTTTGTGTGAGCTGCTCGGATCTGATCCCATGCTTCCCAGGGTCTGTGGTGGTGGTTCAGCTGTCTGGGATCTGGGAAAATCCTGTTCTTGGAAGAAACTTAAGCTACTTAAAATTTTTCAACCCAGCCTGAGAAGTACTGATGCTTTCAGGTTGTTTTGGGTGGAAATGTAGCAAAATAATTTTGCTCATAAAAGCTCAGTTTGGCTTCTTGGAGTGCTGCACATCCAGGCATCAGAGCTGGGTACCCATTTCCATTATTTCCCTCCCTGAAATCGGGGTCTCTGTGTACTAAATCAGTGTTGTTGCTGTGATTGCCATGCTGGGCTCCTGCTTTTGGAGGTTCCCGCTGTGCGGTTAGTGCCGGCACTGGCTGTCTGGTTCAGGATTATTCTGCTGTAAGGAGGCATGCAGTCAGGACCTGCTTCCAGAGCTTGGCAGAAATTATTTAGGCTGTAAATGATGGCTTTGTGTGTCCATTCTTAGGGCCAGTGGGTTCTCCCTAGGTTTGGTTGCAAGCAGACATAAAAGGGGTGAAGGTGCTGTGCACACTGCTCTGCTGGGTGTGTTCTTTCTCAAATGGTGTTTTTAATGCTTCCCCTTCTAGAACCCTAACGCAAATCCCAGACCCACAGCCCAGGACTTGGCTGGATTTTGGGATCTCCTCCAGCTGTCCATTGAAGACATCAGCATGAAGTTTGATGAGCTGTACCACCTCAAAGCTAATAGCTGGCAATTGGCAGAGACACCGGAGAGAAAGGTGAGTGAGGGGCACTGGGGAGTGGCCAGAGCACCTTGTACACATTTGGGGTACCTGAGGTCTGGTTTTGTCTGCAAACAAATGCTCTCAAGGGCTTTTGCCATCCTGCACTTGTCATCTCACAGATTCGCAAGGCACCAAGGCCCTTCCTCTTGAGTAATAGTGGGAACAGTTTTGTATAAGGGGCGAAAGATGTTGGATGGAGAGAGTCCAGAGTGGTGAGCAGTGATGCTGGGGCCTCAAGTCTTCCTAGCACTGTGTGGATGGATGCTGGTGCCCAAATAATGTAAAAAACAACTTGAACCTTTGGAAAATGCAGGAGAGGTGGTGTCCTGGCTCTGCCATAAGAGAAGGGAGGACTGTGGCTTAGGGCAGGGTGGCTTATTAAAATTTTGCAGTTCCACATCAAGCTGTGTCTTCATACTTTCTGTGCTGTGCTCTGAGCTACAGCTGAACCAAACAATCTCTGAACTCCAGGCCACTCCAGAGGAGCCCTGTACCATGGAAACTGCTTGGAGGGAGGGGAGGGTTAGGCTGAATAACAGGAAAAGCTTCTTCCTCCAGAGGGTGCTGGGGCACTGACCAGGCTCCCCAGGGAGTGGACACAGCCCCAAGGCTGACAGAGCCCCAGGAGTGTTTGGACAACGCTCTCAGGGACAGGGTATCTTGCAGGTGTCCATACAGGGGTTGGACTTGATGATCCTGGTTGTGGATCATCAGCCTCTGGATCATGGACTCCCATCCCAGGAAATGTCCAAGGCCAAGTTGGACAGGGTCTAGTGAAAGGTGTCCCTGCCATAGCAGGGGGTGGAACTGGATGTTCGTCCAACCCAGGCCATTCTGTGATTCCATGATTGTTGTGAGTCCCTTCCCATTCAGGACATTCTTTGGTTCCATGAAATGCAAAATGGCTCCTCATAGAAACCAGGGCAGCTGATTTTGAGGAGTGTCTTGCTGCAGAGCTGCTCTCCCTGACATGATCCCAGTCCCTTCATCAAGGCCCTGCCGGGGCCAAGCTGGCACCCAGCTGTGCATGTTTATATCAGGTCTGGGTTTTTCCTTACTGTCTCCCTAAAGGAAGAGAAGAAACCCCCCCCTCCAGTGCCAAAGAAGCCGGCCAAGTCCAAATCGCAGCTGAGCCGGGACAAAGGCTCCGACCCGGACAAGCAGCGGCAGGAGGCACGGAAGCGGCTGATGGCGGCCAAGCGCGCAGCGTCCGTGCGGCAGAACTCGGCCACTGAGAGCGCCGACAGCATTGAGATCTACGTCCCCGAGGCCCAGACCCGCCTCTGAGCCTGGCCACGGCCAGCCCGTGGCTTTTATAAGTCATTAAATGGAAAAAAAAAAGGTTCTCTCGAAACTGGTGTGATTTATTCAGTCTAGAGACAATGAGCCATCCTTGAAAAGGGCTCCTGAGTTGGCTTTTTTCTCTCTCAGCTTTAAGTAATGAAGATTTAAACAAAAAAAAAAAAAACAAAAAAAAAATACAAACAAACAAAAAAAATAGAAAAATGCCCCTCGTTTTCTCCCCAGCTGGTGGTGTTGCTGAATGGACTGGACAGACTCCTGGGAACTCCAGCCCCTCAACTTGGAACTTCAGTCTTTTTACTTGTTCTATCTCATGAGAATTATTAGCTTGTTTACAAGAAGAGGACAAGAAAACATGAAGCCTTGAGCACTTGCCATGCTGTGTTCTTCCTCCTCCTCAGATCTGTTCTGCCCTTCTCATCCTTTATTTTTCCCTCCTCCTGCTCCCATTCTCCCACCCTTTGCATGGTTTCGGTTCCTGTGTACGGATCCCCTTGTCCCCGCAGAGAGCACCTGTGGTGTGTCATTCCTGCTGCCCTGTCCAGCCAGCAGCCTCCTGAGCTTTGTGTTCTTGGGATGGGGATGTTGGGGTGGGGGAGGATGAGCACAGGGGGCCATATCCTCAGTTTGTTGGAGGGAGAGGATGTCGGGGCTGTGGAGTGTGGGGTTGAAATGCAGCCCAGAAGCAAAATGTGCAATAAATCTGGCACAGGGGATCGTGAGAGCCAGACCCCACTTTGAGCACAGGAGCGGAGCTGAAGGACCATGAGTGCATGAGCCGCATCACTTTGATTTCCCTCCTCTCCCTGTTCCGACACCATTTTCCTTGGCTGGCTGGTGGAGACAGGAGCTGCTGCAGCAGGGGCTGTGGGGTCAGTGTGTCCAGGAGGAGGGGGTGTACATATGCACATATACACTTAGTAGTACCTGTATAGTAATTCCTACACACGGATCCAGCCCACACCGCCTCAGGGGTGGGCAGATGTATAGCATATATTTTTACATGTACTATATCTAGATGTGTGTCCAAGTGTGTGTAAAAATATATACCCTGTGTGTAAGCAGATGACTATTTTTTCCTTATCTCCCTGCTCTCTGGGTAGAGGAAGGATTGCTAAATATTTTTTAGCCCATTTTTTTCGCCTTTGTAGGTCTCCTTTCCGGTCTGGCTCCGAGGAGCCAGAGCTGCCACCCCCTGATTCTTTGCCACCGTCTCACACTGAAGGTTTTTGTTCCATCCTGAGGAATTTCACTGGGGATTTTTTTTTTTTTCCTCTTCACGTTTGAACAAGTTGGCAGATTGTGTGCTACCGTCATGGGGGTGGAGGTGGAATCCCAGTGGTTTCAGTGAGAGTGTTGGTGATCCAGAAGGCAAAAAATAAATAAAGTGAAATCCTGAATGATGCCTGCTGCCCATTCTGTGCTGTCTGGGGCTGTCCATGAAAACTGTTCTCAGAGGTGTCTGCTCCCAGCCATAGAATTCCCAAAGCTTGGCTGTGCTGGGATTCAGATTGGGCTGGAGGTGGGGGTCAGGCTTTGCTCCCAGGCGACAAGGGGAAGCAGCCTCAGGTTGCTCCAAGGGAGGTTTACATTGGATACTGGGGCAAAGTCCTTCATGGAAAATGTGGTCAGGGCTGCCCAGGGCAGGGGGAGAGTCCCTAGACCTGGAAGTGGCACCTGGGGGTGCATGGGCATGTCGGGGTTTGGCAGCAGCTGGGACTCATCTTGGAGGCCTTTCCCAAACCTAAACATTACATTGGGTAGAGACACTGTTGGGTTGCACTGTCGGGTTTTGGGGCAGATAGTAAAAATGCAGCTTTAGGGATCTCTGGCAGAGAAAGGGGGAACACCAAGAAAATGTGGGGGTTAATTTATTTATTTTATAATTTACTCTTCCAAGCTGCTGCTCATGGAGTGGTCAAATGATCCTTGCTGTCCTCAGCTGGGATTGCTCATAATATTTATGTTCTTACATAACGTGGATTTGTATATATATATATGTGCCTATATTTTAACATGTAAGTGAATTTATAAAGCAGTAAAAACTAATTAATTTTAATATGGTTTTGTATCTTACAATTAATACAGTATTTTAAATTCACCTACTTATATGAAAATACATATACAAATACAGAGGTAGAGTTACATACATCTGTATACATATAAATATGTGTAACACATGTACAAAAACGTGTTATATATATTTAAATACGCCTTTTATAAATCTAAGAAGTATTTATTGTAGATATTTAACACCCCTTTTATAAATAATTTCATACCCAATACTTGTAGCCACCTGTTTATTCTGAGCCCAAAGGACGGGGGCAGCCAATCACGGGGGCTGCCTGAGGTCACGTGGGGAGGGTGGTGTCACGAGATGGCTTCCTGCCAATCACAGGGCGGTGTGACGTTTAGCAAAATGGCTGCGCCCTGCCATAAGATGGCGGGTGAAACAAAATGGCCACCCCCAGTGGATAGACGGGGGGTGAGGCGGTGTGTCAAAGTGCTACCGGGCCCAATCAACCAATCACAGCACAGTACGTGCCGCTGCGGCGAATGGCCGTGAGCTCTTGAGAGGGCGGGGCTTGAGAGGGTGGTGGGCGTGACGTCCTCTCGCTCGATGCCCGCCTGTGTCCCGTGTCCATGGCCGCTGTTCCATGGAACGTGTTCCATGTCCTGTGTCCATGTTCCGTCCCTGTCTCGGCCGGGCGCTGCAACTCCGCGCTCTCCCGGCGCCAGAAGCAGCTCCCTGTTCTTTCCCCGGCTTCCCCGGGACCAGCCCCGGCCGCGCAGTGCTCGTTCCCCGGGAATCCACGGGAATGCCCCGCGGCGCCGCTCGGCTAGCTCTGCCCGGGCACGGCCCGGTCCCTGCAGTGAGCGGGTCAGCGCCTGTCCCCTGGATCATCCCAGGACACAGCTCCCGGCACCGCGCAGGCGGGGATGGGCGCGCTGCCTCTGGCCACAAGCCCGAGAGGCACAGCTGTCCCCGCTCGCTGCGCTGTGTGGGCACAGCCCGCGCGAGCCCCGCCCCAATGATGGCGGGGCAGATGTCAGGGAGGGGTCCCTGAGCCTCACCCACTCGTGGGGACTTTTGGGGCAGGGTCGGCAATGGCGTGAGAAGTATGAAACGCTGGGAGTGTTCAACCTGGAGAAGGGAACGCTCCGGGAGACCTCAGAGTTCCTTCCTGCGCCTAAGGAGGCTCCAGGAGAGCTGCAGAGGGACTTGGGGCAAGGGATGAGAACGGCTTCAAATGTGACAGAGATCAAGGATACATGGGATATTGGGAAAAAATTCCTTCCTGTGAGGGTGAGGAGGCACTGGCACAGGGTGCCCAGAGCAGCTGTGGCTGCCCCACCCCTGGAAGTGCCCAAGGCCAGGCTGGAAGGGGCTTGGAGCAACCTGGGATAGTGGAAGGTGTCCCTGCCCATGGCAGGGGGCTGTGCCTAAATGGTCTTTTAAGGTCTTTCCAACCTAAACTACTCTGGGAAATATGAGTTAATGAGGCAGTTCTGTGTGCCCGGGTCAGAGCCTGGGGCCTGGGGGGCTGCAGGGCTGGGAGAGGGCTGGGGTCCCACTGGAGGACCCCTCCCCAGCCCCAGCTGATGCCAGCTGAGGTGAGTGTGGGGGGAGGTCAGAGCGGTGCCTCCCCCCGGGTGATCCCTGTGCCCCCACGCTGTCCCTCGGCATCGTATCCTGAGCCCCTGGGAGCTGCGGGTCTTTGCTGATGGGAGCAGATCCCAGAGGCTCTGCTGGAGCTGCCGGAGTCATGGGCCCCTCTGTGCAGCTCAGGAGCCCTGAGCTGCTGTCTGGGGCCACAGGAGGGGCAGCAGAGCTGTGGAACCCCCAGCTGTGATCCCCTGTCACAATGCAGACCCCCGAGCAGGGCTGGCAGACCCTGGTCTGGCTCCAGCCCCTCACTCACTCTAGGAATGTGTCCCATCCCACATCTCTTACCCCAGGCACAAAGCCCCAGCAGCTCATGGAGAGTGGGGGACACCAGGGTGCTATTCCAGGGTGGCCCAGGGGTTTGTCCTGGTGGTGGAGAACCAAGTGAGGCACCAACAAATGACACAGGTCACTCTGACAAACAGCTCATATTTAAAAATAACAACCAAAACTAAAAAACCTTTTATTTGACAATAGAAAAACAAACAAAAAAGATATTTACAGTAGTCTGTTATTTCTCCATAAATTTATTTCCAATAACTCCTGTCCTCCCAACTCTCTGGTCCATCCCAGGGCAGCAGCACCAGCCCCTGGCACAGGCACAGCGCTAGGGGAAGGAAACCACTTCAGTCTGTCTGGGGCAAGACGAGAGCAGGCCGAACATCCTCTCCCTACCCCAGGGCAAGGGACAGCGCTGCAGGGCGGTGACATGGTGAGAGTCCCAAAAATGAGGACTTTCCCTGGAAAGGAGACACAGGGTGAACGAAGGCTGGACATAGAAATGGAGGTGGGGATGAGAGGCACACGATGGGCACCCGCCCATCCCAGTGCCACCCCAGCACTGCACAGGGCACCTGCCAAGGTGATGCTATTGGGAAGCCTTCCCATGACACTCTATCCCCTGGCACCTTCCCTCTGAAGAAATGAGGGAGGGAACACACCAGTCCCTCAAATCAGTGCTTTTCCCTTCCACCCCCGTTCTGTCCAGTGCTCTCTCCTAGACCCGCAGAGCTCCCAGTCCTGTGGATTTACCCCCTTTAATCATCAACTCACCTGGCTAATTACCGACGGGATTAGTGCCCCTCGGAACGGGGCACAGTCATTAACTCACATCCCATAGGACACCTGGCCCCGGCACAGCACCCAGGGACAGCAAGCGACGCCCAGCCAGGAGCTGCCCCAGAGCCCCAAAACCCCCAGGCCCGGCCGCTCCCAGCTGCCAGTTTGTCACTAGAGGTCCCCAGCACCGCGCACGGTGAGGGGAGGGGCCAGGGAGTAACATCTCCATCCTCCGCCTGCCCAGCGCTGCTTCCCAGGAGTCCTGCGCTGCACTTGCAGGACGCACATGGCCGTGCCCGCACCACGCCTCTTTCCAAAGGTTTTATGGTAAAAAAAAAATAAAAAAGGAAATGAAGTCGGGTACAAAATTCACAGTCTAGTTCTGCCCAGGCCTGGCCACGTGCTCACTGCTCCGGGCACAGCGTGCACACATTCAGCATGAACTCAAGGGGAAAGGTGGAAATGCTTATAGATTTAAAAAAAAATTGAAAAAAAAAAGTAATAATCATGTCATAAATCACAATAAAAGGGAAAATGTTTCAACATAAAACTTGCTAAAGAGCACCATAGAGATTTCTACTGGCAGCATCCAGAACAACCTAAAAAGGAAGAGGAGGGTCCTATTTTTTCCATTCTAAAATGCCACAGACTCCATGTTTCAGTTCATCTGTCCTTTGCCCTTCCCTGGTCAAGGCAAGGCCCCTAGCCACCACCAGGAAACAGACAGGCCCCCCAAAAACAAAAGGGGGGCGGGAGGTAAGAGTGGGAGTGGGAAAAGATCAGAGATTTGGGAGACAAAGATCTTCATCCACAGTTCTTAAAATAGCTGGCATTAAAAAAATAGGTTCTCTCTGTTCCTTGTTTATCTCACTCTCTGTCTCCCTGGAGAAATGGTGCTGGCTGGACCCTTGTTTGGAGAAGAGGAAGAGATCAGCAGGTTTTCCATGGGAGCTCCAGTGCCTGCTCGGGCTGTGCGGCAGGGACAAGCCACTGCCAACGCTGAGATCTGGGCACGACGGTCCCCTGCACAGCCGGGGCACCGTCCTCGGCAGCCAGGGCATCTCCCCGCAGGAGGATGGCGGGGTGGGACAGGCCTTCCTCTGCCGCCTTGGCTGCCGAGAGAGGCCAGAGCCCCCGGGAGGCAGGAGCCGCTCCTGGGATCGGCTGTGGGGATGAGGCGGAGGCCGGGAGGGTCGGCCCCCCCACGGGGAAGGGCACCCTGCGGGACCCGGCCCAAGGTTATTTGGAGGCTCCAGGGGATTCGGTGTGGGGAGCCAGGGGCAGTTGCCCCCCCTGCCGCTGCCGCTCCAGTTCGGCCGCCTTCTGCAGGGCCACCTCCACCAGCAGCTGGAAGCTGCTGAAGTCGTCCCCGAAGAGCTCAGGGGGCGTCGGGGGCGGCGTGTTGAAGAGTCCGGGTGTGGGGCTGCCCGCCTCGGCCCGCGCCAGCAGGGTCAGGGTGCTGCCGCCGGGCCCCGCGCCCGCCCTGGGCACGGCCTCGGGCCCGGGGGGCTTCTCCCACTCGGGGCTGTGGGCGCTCACCACGGCCAGCGCCCGCGCCGGGTGGCACAGTACCTGCGGGCACACCGACATAGACAGCACCTTGGAGGCGCCTGCGGGCGGCACCACGAGCACCCCGGAGCCGGCGGCGGCGCCCCGCGGCAGGGCTACGTCGCCGGCTTTGCCCCCGCGGCGGGAAATGGTGAACTGGTTGGGGTCCTTGCCGTCCTTGCGCAGCATATCGGGGAGCAGCCGCCGCCGGGCGTTGATGAACCAGTTGCAGATCTGCGAGGAGAGAGGGGCGCGGTGGGGTCAGCCGGGAGGCTGCAGCCCTGGGTCAAACCAGAAGCAGCTCCCGCAGACCAAGCGAGCAGCTCCCACACACCCGGACTACCACCGCCTCCCCCCGCCCCCCCCCCTCCCCCGGCGGCCCTGCACCTCCTTTCCGTTGGGCTCCAGAGAGGCACAACTAGCGCCGGCATCCACGGAAACCCAGCGCCGGCTGCTTCCTGCCTGGTACCGCCTGCCCGGGGGAGCCCCTTCCTCCCTGCGCCCTGTCCCGGCTGCCCCCGGCCCTGCCAACCCCGCTGCGGGACTGTCCCCCACGGCTCCTGGTCTCCATTGCAGCACAAGAAAGGGCACAGCCCTGGGGCCGAGCCACCCCCAAGCCACAGCAGCACTGCCTGAAGCCCCGGGAGCTGCGGAGGCTCTGAGCAGAGCTGCCCCCCAGGGAAGGAGGGGCTCAGTGCTGTGCCCCCACTGCAGCTCCAAGGTCATAACTGCAGGCAGGTACAGCACAGCTCCTGCCATTCCTCAGCCAGAGGTCATGGCATTGCACAGAGCCAGCTTGGAGCCCATCCTGCAGGTCCCTGGACTGGGGACAGTTTTTCCTTCTCCAGGTGACCCATCGTGGAGCTCAGCCCTGTTTCCACACTGGTGCCGGTGCCAACACGCTGCCAACCCAAATGGGAGCACGGAGGCTGCCAGGGCAGACACATGGCAGGAGAGCAGCACAGATGGAAAGCCTTAGAAACCATCAGGTGATGGAGCTGCAGCCCCTCAACCCCTAACAGGGCCAGGAATGAGGCAACAGAGACACCTTCCCGTGCCTCTGCCGACGAGCAGGGTCACAGCTCACGCTAAAGACTCTCACAAACATCTGCACAGCACAGAGGCTGCACATCTGGCAGCCCTTTGCCATTATTGAGCCTTGGCCATGGATTGTTTCAGCATCTTTATATAAAATGCCACAATAAAATAACTGTCTTCCTCCGAGAAGACAATTAGAAGAGAATAAATCAAGGGGGAAAAAAGTCTGATCTTTCCTAAATCAACAGCTATGGAAAATATTTCCCCCAAGGAGAGAGAACTTGCCACAACTTCAATCACAGCAAGATCTCAGCTGTCATTTTTTCTTTAAGACAATATTTGGCATTAAAACCCTCAAATACACCAGTCTTACTCCCTCTTCTGTTGCAAACCCTCTCTCTTGCAAGGCTTAGCTCATCCTCTTGACATGATCCTGGCCATCCACCACTGTGATCCCCGATCAAAGAGATAGACTCCCAACAAAAAGCCCAACTCTTCAGTGCTGAGAACCCCCCAAAATCCTGCCTGTCCCCACCACCATGCTCCTTCCAGCACTCAATTCCTGTTGGAGAATGCAGCACAGAGCCGGGCACACACAGCCACTGTGACAGCAGGCACTGTCGTCTCTGAAGCAATTATTGGTTTTCAGTCATGGCCATCCCTTTCCCTCCAACCAGCACACCCCGTTCTGCACCACTGGGCAGTGTCGGTCTCCCCAGCACTGTGAGAGCAGCATCTCCTCCACAGGGAGGAAAAGCCCATCCATCCCACAGCAGGGCACAAGCTTGGAAAGGTGTTGCTGTCCAGGAAGCCTCAGTGGGAGCAGGTGCCACTTTCCTAGTGCTGGAATGTCTGCAAGGGCAAGATGTCTACAAGGCTTCCTGCTCTCCCTGATCCCTGGCTGCCAGTGCCCAGCTCCCCAGGCCACTGGAGCAGGTAGGAGGGTGCATAAAGAAACAGCTTGGGTGGGGGGAGGGGGGCAGGCAGTGTTGGCCAGTGGCTGTGGCAGAGCCCTGCATTCCAGAGGCTTTTTGGAGGGGTCAGATCTGCATCACAGACTGAACCCCACAGCCACATCATGGGGTGTCCCACTCCTCCACCCCAAAAGGCAGAGGATTCCTGCTGCATCCCCTCAGACTGGCAGAAATCCCTGTCTCAGCCCTCATCTGGCACTGGGAAATGCCATCAGGCTGAGACCCCTTGCCCAGTGGATCCAGGGGGCACACACTGGCTGTGAGCGTCACTTGGGGCAAACAACAGCTGGTGCACAGCAGGGCCACACCTCAACACAAGCCCACTGGTGTGCCAACCCCCTCCTGGGTCCCATGGGGCTCAGGGCACTGACAGCTGGGCACCTGCCAGTCCCACCGGAGCCCTGGGGCAACCCCTGTGTGTCAGGCGTTGTCATGCCAACCTGGGCCAGGACAAGCCCAATTCCCATAGTGCCAGGCCCATTGCTGCTCCCCTGACACTCAGCTTTAAGCCTGTCCAGGAGCTCCAGCCTGTCCGCAGAGCAGCTGCCAGACACAATTCTGTGGCACAGCCAACAGTTACAGAAACACATTAAAATCAAAGAGCAGGTTTGCCTTGCTGGCCAGGAAGAGGGGAAGCAGACAGCCCCTGCCCACAACGGGGGTTTGGGCTAGGACTACAGCCCAGCTGGCCAAGACTGTGTTGAGCTACAGGGAGAGGAGCCAGAGGTACAGAGGAAGCTCCCGGAGAGGAGCAAACCCACTGGCCCTTGCCTGCTGCCCTGCACCCCACTGCACCCCAGATCCAGAGAACAGAGTGAAGCCCACACTCTGTCAGGCTGGGAGAGGGGGAACAGGGCCCGGGGCACCAGGCCTGTGCATGGAGCACAGGGACAGCAGCTGCAGGCAGGCCCTCCCAGACACCCTAAACACAGGCAGGGACCACACCACAGTGGGAAGGACAAGCGCTGCTCACCCTCACTGCTGCCCAGTGCTTCTGCCTGGGCACCCACCATGGTGCCTCATGGAGAACATCAGCCCACAGCTAGGAGCAGGACAGGAAGACTCCTGGACAGGGCTTTCTCTAATACAGCTGGTATAACTGGGACCAGGTGGGGCAGCCAGTGCGTAACAGCCCAGGGGGCTCAAAGCACAGCCCAGCCTCTCCCTTCTGGTTAAAGTCACAGAATATCCTGAAGCTGGAAGGGATCCACAAAGATCATCAAGTCCAACTCCTGGCCCTGCCCAGCCCCAGGGCTGTCCTCTGCCCAGCTCTGTGGTCAGGGGGTGGTCATCCTGGCTTCTGCTAGGGGTGTCCAGGGGAACAGGATGAAGTAGCATCCCCCAAACCCCTCCCACCTGTGCAGCTTTTACTGACAACACGGTATTCAGCCTGTGTCCACTCCAGTCCCTTCATCTTCCAGTCGGCCAAAATGCTCTGCTCCAGCAGAGCTGGTCCCCCGGGCTCAGACATCTCCCCAGAAGAGACCCTCCCTTCACACAGATACCTTTCCTTCCCCAACATCCCTTCTCTCGCCTCCTTGCTGCCCTTCAGTGGCCAATGATCCCAACCTGCTCAGTCCTTTGGGATCCTCAGTGGAGTTCTCCTGTCCCACACTGTATGGCAGTGTCCCCAGCAGTGGGGGCGGGCTCCTACCTGCAGCACGGAGAGGCTGGTCTGCCCCGAGAGGCTGAGCTTCTCCTGCTCCGAGGGGTAGGCGTTGAAGCGGTGCTCGTACAGCCAGTCCCGCAGGATCTTCACCGACTCCTTGGGGAGGTTGCCCCTTCTCTTCCTCTTGTACTGCGAGGGGTCAGTGGATGTGGCGCCGTCCTCGTCCCCCGGGTCACTGTCCGACATGGTGGAGCTGCCCGCGGGACCCCCCTGGCTGAAGCCTGGAGAAGGGGGAACCAAAGGGAGCTTCAGGCGGTGTCCGGTCGGGAGAAGGGAAGGGGCCTCCCACCGACCTCCCCCCGCCTCCAACGGGGGGTCTCACCCCTCTGGGCCCGCCTGTGGGGGAAACCCGAGGCAGAGACCCCCAGGGAGGGGGGACAAACGACCGGCACCGGCGGGACAACAGGGGCACCAAACAGAGCCCCGGGGGTGCGGAGGAGCTCAGCGCAAGGCACGGGGCTCGGGAACTCTCGGGGTTCAGGGGGCACCGCAGGGGGGGCAGGGGTGGAAATCAAGCGTGGGGTGGGGTGGGAGGAGGGGAAGTTAAAAACAAAAACAATCTCAGCAGGAGAAAGAGGCCGGAGCTAGAGAGTGGGAGAGGAACCACGCGGGGTCATTGTGCGGCGGAGATGGAGGCGGGGGCGGCTGTCACGGGCCGGGGGCTCGGCGGAGCGGAGCGGTGGCGGACCGGGCCCCGTCGCCCCTCCGGCCGCAACAGGCAGCGAGGGGCCGGGGCCGCCGACACAAAGCCGGGTAGCGGCGGCCGCGGGCCCCCGGCCGGAGGGGGAAGAGAGGAGGCGGAGAGCGGCCCCAGCCCCGCACTCCGCCGCCGGCCCCGAGTTATCTCCGGCCGGGCAAACTCCGCCGTAACTCCGAGTTGCAGCGGGGGCGGGCGGGACCCCCGCCCGCGGCTCCCGCAAACTTCGGGAGGCGCTGGCGCGGCCCGTCCCGCTCCGTCCCGCACAAAGGCGCGGGGCCGCCCCGCTTCCCCCTCGCCCCCCGGGATCCATCTTTGCGCTCACCCCCGGGCCGCCGCCGCCGCCTGGGCGCTCGCATGGGCCGCGCCGGGGTCTCGGTGCCGGGGCCGGTGCGGGGCCGTCCCGCGGCGGCCGGCGGGCAGCCGGACGCGGCGGAAAGTTTTGGGTGGGCGGCGGTGACAGATGCCGAGACAGAGTTCCCTTTGTTCCCGAGGAGGCAGGAACTCGCCGGGCCCCCCGCCCCCGGCCCCGTCCCCGGCCCGCCCGCCCCCGGCTGTCACCGGGCACCGGGGCCCCCCCGCCCCGCCGAGCCCCCCCTCCCCCGCCCCGCGGAGTCCCGGCCGGTACCTGGCGCCGGCGCACCCCCGGGCTCGGCCCCGCTGCCGGACACGGCCCCCGGCGGGAGGGGTCAGGGACAGAGAGAGCCCCAGAGCCCCCGCACCCGCCCGGCCCCACAGAACCCCCACCGCAGAGCTGCACCCGCACAGGGGCACCCCTGGGGACAGCCAGCCACGGGCACCCAATGGGGACAACCAACACCCACCAAGGGACACCCATCTCGGGACGCTCACCTGGGGAAACCCACCCATGGACACCTTGGAACTCTCACCCAGGGACATCCACACAGGGGTGCCCCACAAGACACTGCACAAATTCCCTGGCTGAATCCTGTTGCTGAGCCCCAGGGGTTACCCGTGTCTGTGGGCAGGGGACAGGGACAGGCCTTGCAAAAGAAGCTGCAGGGCCAGGTGAGGGTGACAGCCCTGGGGACCTCAGAGCACCCTGAAGTTCCATCAGTGCTTTGTTTTGTCTTTACGAGGTGGGAAATCAGAAGCCCAGTACATCCCTGCTCGTGTGACAGAGGAGGGTGTTTCCAAGCAGTGATGGTGACTGAGAAGGAACCAGGTGGAACACTCGTTGTACCATGGCCATCATGCTGGCCAAGGCCTCTGGAAGCCCTTCTGCTCTCCCGATGCAGATCCTGATGCAGATCTCCATGATCACAGCAGAGCCCAAAGTCACCTTCGGAATTTTGGAGACCAGATCGCTCCATTTATGTGCTTTTGGTCCAGGATGTGGCAAGCATGGGATTTGATTTCCCCACCACAGTTCTGTGCCCTTCTGTGATGTGGAGCTGGGTTGCACTGTCACCCTCTGCCAGGTGCTCACTGGAGCCCAAGGGGATGTGTCCATCATGGGTCTCCTGGAGTGGTGTCTTCATCAGTGGGAAGAAGAGAGAGGAGCTGCTCTGAGCAGTGGTGCCACATCCCCACGCCTGTAATGGAGAAAGTGCCACCATGGGAATGCAAGACAGCCCTGTCCTGCAGCAGCTGAGAGCCCTGCCTGCTGAGTGACCCCTGTCTGGGGGACGCATCTCTTGGGGATGTCCTTTTTGTGATGTCCATTCTCCATCTTGGGCACATCCATGCTCATCCTTGCCAGGCCAAGCACACACGTGTGCATCCCACAGGGACATGTGTGCACCCTGAAAGTCACCAGGTCCTGCTGCACCTCTTCCCACGAAGACCTGGCTTGATGTCACCCTGCCTCAGGGGCAGCTCCCCCCTCCCACCTCTGCAGGCTGTGCTGCAGCTCCCCTCCCTCCCCTTCTGCTGCTTGCAGCATAAAAGGTGGGAATCCCTTCATGTATTGAAAAAAGCTACAAGTACAAAACCCCTTCTTTTATGGTCGATTTTTTGTGTGGGAAAAGCAGGATGTGTGGTGCAATAAGGGATTAAATAGCAAAAGAAAAAGGAGAATTCCTTAAATCATTTCTTTTGTTGCTTCTAAATCTTCCGTGACTTGAGTGGAACTGTGCCCCAACCTGCTATTGCTGCATTAATGCCAAGGCAGCAGGGGCTGGTGAAGACCAGGTGCGGTGTGGGGAGCCCTGGCAGCACCTCCCACCTTCTGCAGGGTCACTCCAGGGCAGGGAGCATCCTCTGGCCTGCTCTCACACCAGGCCCGAGTAAACCAGGGCCACCACCGGACAGGGTGGGCTCATCCTGCCCACTCTGCTCCCTCTGCAGCATGGTGTATGACATCCCAGACCACCCCAGATACCCCCTGGACGCTGCCCGGGGTCTGTGTCAGCCACAGTGCCCAAGCAGGACTGTCCTCCTGAGCAGTCTACTTTTGCTCCTACCTTTTGGAAAATGCTGGTTTAGTCTTCCACCGAATTGAGACAACCAGAAAATGGTCCCTGGGCTCAACCACCCGTCCAGGGCTGGCCCCCCCGGATCCCTCCACCTGCCTTTGCTTCCTGGATTGGTAGTGTGGAAGCAACTTTGGAAAAATCCCATTGAGTGTCTGAGCAAAGCATGGAAGGAGCCTAAATCCCTGGGCAAGCCCAGCCTGGCATGCCAGAGAGCTCCCAGA
The DNA here is from genome assembly GCA_910950805.1 of Acrocephalus scirpaceus scirpaceus. Classification (NCBI taxonomy): domain Eukaryota; kingdom Metazoa; phylum Chordata; class Aves; order Passeriformes; family Sylviidae; genus Acrocephalus; species Acrocephalus scirpaceus. Next base: position 539,248 of record OU383787.1, read on the forward strand.
TGGGGAGTAAGGAGCCTCTGGGATGAGGGGCCAGGGAAGGGGCTGTGGTGCATCTCCCTGCCCTTCCCACTACGAGCTTGTCTAGGCTGAGCCCTGCCTGGGCCCATTGACATGATAATACTATTAAACTTCAGCGATTTGAACAACAATCAGCCAACAAGAGCCCGAGGGGGAGTGCTGGAAACCCAGAGGGATTCTGGGAACCGCAGGGGGATGCTGGAAATCCAGGGGAAGCTGGAACTCCCAGGGTGATGCTTGGAACCCCAGGGGGATGCTGGAATCCCCAGACAGCCTCCCAGGGACACTTCCCAGGCTGGACTCTCTCCATCCTTTGCCCACCCTCTGATATTCAATCTGCATTTTTAGCAAGGAAAATTGGATTTGTGGTTGGCTGTACTGGCTGTTTGCTGCCACCCTGCCCTTGGGTCCACTGCTCCAGCAGCAGGTCCTGCTCCCTGCTCAGGGCCACTGGACCTGCTGCAGGCTGGAATTCCCCCAGTACGACTGGTCCTGGGAGCTGGGCTCCAGCACTGGGGCCCCTCTCCTGGGCACTGCAGCCCCTCCATCTCCTCCTGCTCCTTCCCATGGGGAAGATCTGCTCTGTTTCCTTCCTGGAAGCCATAGGCAGGACAGACCCTCTCTCAGCAGTGCCTGCTGTACCCTTTTCCTCTCTGATGTTCCTCTAGCCTACATCTTGAACATGGCAAGAGGAGTGTGGGGACACTAGGATGGAACTCACAGCACTGGAGAAAAGCAAACACTCTGGGGTTAGGGGGTCCTGGGTTGCACTGGGAGCTGTGTCACAGACGAGGCCCAGAGCTGGGCTGCCCAGTACAGGAGACAGGCACAGGCTGGACAGAGTTCAGCACAGGGCCATGAAGGTGATGGAGGGACCGCAGCATCTCTGCCATGAGGAGAGGCTGAGAGAGCTGGGACTGCCCAGCCTGGAGCAGAGCAGGCTCAGGGCATCTCATCCCTGGGGATGAATGCCCGGGGGGAGGCTGCAGAGGGGACCGGGCCAGGGACAGTCCCAGGTGCCACAGGCACAAAGTGACACACAGGAGAGACCCTCCGAGCTCAGGAGACACTTCTGCACTGTGAGCAGCTCTTCTAGATTGACCAGAAGTTTCACCTAACTTTGTGTCTCCCTGCCCCAAGTGAACACTTCTGAAATTAATGTCTTTATTTTGCTGCTATTTAATACCTTTGAAACAAGTCAGGTCAGGTCCACCTGCTGTCTCTGCTGTTTCTGATGCAGCCCTAGTACAGTTGACTTTCTGGGCTGCCAGTGCCCATGGCCAGGTCACATCCAGTTTGTCCCCACCAGTACCTCCAAGTCCTTCCCCCAAGGGCTGCTCTCAACCCAGCCAGCCCCCAGCCTGTGCTGGGGCTGCCCTGACCCAGGTGCAGGACCTTGCGCTTGGCCTGGTTGAACTTCATGAGGTTCAAATGAGCCCAGATAATTTTGGGGTTTCATAGATTCAAATCAAATCCTAGAGTGGTTTGGGTTGGAGGGGACCTTAAAGCTTATCTCATTCCTCCCCCTGCCATGGGCAGGGATATCTTCCACTATCCCAGGGTACTCCAAGTCCTGTCTAACCTGGCCTTGGACACTTCCAGGGGTGGGGAAGTCACAGCTGCTCTGGGAAACCTGTGCCAGTGGAATAAGTTAATTTACTCTTCCGATAAATACCCCAGTGTCCAACAAAAAAATTGTTCTGCTTTGCTGCCTCAGGGTTCAAAGTCCCATGATACCACCACAGCCACACCAGTGAAGAGGCAGCTCAGGCTGAGCAGTTTCGGCAGCTGCTTGAGGCAGGACCTCTGACAGCCCTCGGTGGAGCCTGTGGCAGCTCCCAGTTCAGACCAGCTGCGAGTCCATCCCACTCCTGGTACTGCAAGAATGTGGGCCAGTCACTCAAGGTGATCCTTTGGGGTAAGTGTGGCTGAACATCACTCCTGGATGCAGCTGCCCCAGGAGCTGATCTGTCCACAGCTCCAGCATCAGCTCCTCTGCCCCAAAGTGATGTCTGTGGATGTTCACTTTGCTGGGTGTCCCAGTGAAGGAGGTTTTATAAAGCATCCAGGCCTCCAGAAGCCTTCAGGCCTGGGAATTCTCTCTGGCAGTGAGAGAACTAGGTTTTCCCTGGCACAGCAGTGAATTAGGGAAGAAGCTTGGTACTCATGAGGCTGGAGGTGGGCTGGTTTGGGGCTGCTGCTGCAGAGCACAAGCCCTGACCCTGGGGAACTCCCTGGAGATCACAGGTTCAGCCCTTTCACATCTGACAATTTAGTTCCATTTTCCTGGTGTTGGTAGTGCCTGCAAAAATAGAAGCACTGAGACCAAGAAGAAGCTTTTCATTCATGGATCATCTCCCAGGTGAGAGAGCACCACCTGCAGCCTGGCAAGTCTCTGATGCCTCTGATCCCAGCATATGCCCATGGAGCTCCCACAGATCCTATCCAAGCTTTCCCAGCACTGGGAGCATCTCTACCATGCACTGTGCCCTCATCAGATATTGCAGGTTTGTCCCCCCATTTTAAATTAAGAATTTCTGGAAACTCGTACCTCCCTCCAGGGCAGGCTTCAAGCAGCATTTTAGGACCACAGCTTCACAAGGTAGGAGCGCCCCATGCTCCCACGCTCTTGTCAGGGTGGTGACAAATAACCAAACCAAGGGGACAAACCCCCTCCCCATTTTTTATCCTCTCTGTCTCTTGGCTCCCCACCTGTCCAGGGTGACACAGAAGGGTGGCCAAGCCCCTGGGCCCCTGGACCAACTGATGTAGGCAGCATGGCTGGCACCTTGCCAAGTGTCTCTTAGCCCATCCTGACACAGGGGCCAAGCAGAACAATCTTTAGCCCACCAGATAAGGCAGAAAATGACGCTCAAGCTGATTATACATCATTTGAGAGCAATCTGGCTTCAAAAACAGGCTGTCCCATTGGAAGGTGCCCTGGCTGACAAGGGCAGCAAGGTGAGGAGGTGCAGTGCCCTAACCCACCTTCCCAAACCCCGGGCACAGCATGGCACTGGTCACGAGGCAGCCACACACAGCACACATCTGTCACACCCTTCAGGCTTTATACACCCCTTCAGCTTCCCATATCCCTCAGACCTCAGGCTCTAAAGCCATAAAACAGCCAGGGAGGAGGAACAAAGTGGGGGTTCTTTCCTGAAGGGCGAGGGTGGGAGGAGCGGGAGAGAGGCTTTTCCTCTGTGCTATGGCTCTGAGTGGGGCTTGCTCAGGCTGGAGCCAGCCCAAATCCCTGCGGATCAGCCCTGGGACCAGTGGCATGGTGGCTTTGAGGGGGTCAACGGCTGCTGGGGGCAGGGCGTCACAGCCAGGCTGGGGCACCCAGTGGGTGGGAAAGGTGATGGGAGGGGAGGGCTGGATGGGCACACAGCAGCACAGTGATGGGAGTGTGTCCCCTCCAAGCGTGTCCTGATGGTCCTGGGAGGTGTTTCCCATGGGGGGAATCTGCTGTGGGGCAGCAAGGGGGGCCAAGGGGCAGGGGGTGTGCACAGCATGAGGCAGAAGGGGTGAGTGGCCTGCGCTCTAATCATCCTTGTCCTTGGCCCCGTGCTTCAGGATGCGGGTGAACTCCACGTAGTTGAAGTTGCCCTTTTTGTCAATGGGCGCCTCCCGGTACATCTCATCCACCTCCTCATCAGTGAACCTGTCTCCCATGGTGGTCAGCAGCTCACGCAGGTGGTCCTCATGGATGAAGCCTGCAAGGAGGGCAGGGGGGAGCATTAGCAGGGGCCACCAGGAGGGCTGAGTACAGCACCTTCCCCACCTCTCCCAAAGACACCCCACTCTGGAGCTGACTGGGGACTGTTCCCAAGGGTGTGGCGCAGCCCTCGTGCTGGCTGCATGGCAGAGGGGCTGTGCTGTACCTGATGCCTCTTCGTCAAAGCAGGCAAAGGCATTGCGGATAACGTCCTCAGGGTCAGTGCCATTCAGCTTCTCCCCAAACATGGTGAGGAACATGGTGAAGTTGATGGGCCCCGGCGCCTCACTCATCATCCCCTCCAGGTACTCATCAGTGGGGTTCTTCCCTGTGGGACACAGGCAGGGGGTGGATACAGGGCCCTGATCCCATCCCCGGGGTCAGCCCATGCAAACAACTGGAATGGCTTTTATCCACTGCAAATTGATTTGCTGGTTCTTGTTCACCCACCCCACGAACATGGGAAGGGAGTTTCTGCAGTGCCCAGTGCTCCCCCCTCAGCATTTCCCGATGCTTTCATCCACACCTGGGAACAAGCTCTGCCTTGGGGAAGGTGCAGTAATTAATTTGGGGGTTACTGGAATAAAACCCAAAGCTTTGCCCATCCCTCTGACAACTCTGAGGAGAGGGGCAGCAATGTCCTTACACAAGTGTCGTGCTGCTGATGTCCCCAGCACTGTTCCCACCATGGGCGCACCAGGGATGATTCAGCTGCTCTGCTGAGGTCCATGCCCCCAGTGCTGGCCCCTCTCTACTCTCAGAGCTCTGACTCCCTGGGAGGAGGGAGATCCCTCCCAGGGTCAGGCAGGACCTCCAGAACAGGTTTGGCTGCCAGGTCAATCATTGACAGACCTCCCAAAGCGCAGTGGAGGTACCACTGGGAGTGGGAGGAGGGAGCCATGGTCTGCAGCAAAGAAGAATGGCTTGGGGCAGGGAGTGGGTACAGACCTGCAAGTCTCAACCAGTCCGGGTATCACACCAGCACGGGGATCAGCCTTTGTAGCCCAGCTGAGAGCAATGGCTTTGCTCTACATGGGACAGCCCCAGTGACATTCTGGGGTGAGACTACTCAAACACTCCATGGCTGCAGCTGGTGGTTGCTCCCAGGGCAGAGCTTCTCCAGCCCCGAGGGCCTCTTCCCTTCTGGTGAGCACACCTATGAGCAGCACACAGAGCTGCTGCCCTCGGACGCCTCGCAAACACTCCTTCTGTCAGAACGTGTTTGTGGAGCAGAACCCACACCCCCAGGCTTTGAGGCATTCCAGCACAGCCAGTGTCCAGCGCTGGGTGTGGGCACAAGGTCAGCCTGCAGCTCTCCCCACTCCCAAGGTGGTTGCCGGGGGCAGAGGGACCTGCGGGGGCACAGGGGCAGGGTGTCCTCACCAAGGGAAGCCAGCATGTCGTGCAGATCCTCCTTGTCGATGAAGCCGTCACGGTTCTGGTCAATCATGTTGAAGGCCTCCTTGAACTCCTGGATCTGCGACTGGTCGAACATGGCGAAGACATTGGAGGTGGCACGCTGGGGGCGCTTCTTGGTGGTCTTGGCTTTGGCACGTTTGCTGGACATCTTGGTGGCTGGGGGAGTACCTGGGGGCAGGAGCATCAGGAGAGCTCAGGACAGGCTGAGCCAGGGGGCCAGAGCAGCGGCACACTGCTCCTGGCACCTCTGGCCCTGTGCCTCAGTTTCCCCAGCTGTCACACACTGGCAACACAGGGAGATGAGACGGCCACAGGGTCAGACATGACTTGAGCTCTGATGAGTTCCATGGGCAGACACAAAGCAGGCAGTGCTCACTCACACCTCTTCCCCAGGACCATCCCCCAGGGCTGCAGGCAGTCCCCAAACCCACTTGCTACCTGTCTTCTCTGCATATCCGAGCACAGTGAGAGATGCCCAGCCCAGCACCCGGCTGGGTGCCAGTCCCACCGGGGCCATGGGGATGGATGTCTCGGCACTTCAGGCACTGTGGCCATACCCCTCCACCTCCCCTCACTCCAGCAGGCTCTCCAGGCTCAGTCCAGCTGCCAGGTTGGTGGATCATCCTCGCACCCTCTGTGTCACAGTGCAGAAGCAGGCCCAGCATCCAGCACAAACGGGTTATCTGCTCCAGGCACATTCCTCACACACCACTGCTTCCCATGTCCCTCCATCCATCCATCCATCCATCCATCCATCCATCCATCCATCCATCCATCCATCCCACCTCCTGGTGGGTCAAAGACCTCTTGCTGCTGCCCTCCCTGTCCCGGTGACCCCCACCCTGCCCAGGGAGCCCACAGGAAGAGGCAGAGGAGAGAGGGGACCATTGGGTCCCCTCAGAGGGCTGCAGAGCCAGAAGAGGGGCCAAACAGCCCCAGGGCTGTGGGACACTGAGGATGGTGCTGTTGTTACAGGTAAAGAATGCCAGGAGAAGGGGGGCAGCAGTGGGACAGACTAGCCTTTGGGGACATGGTTAGGGCATTCCATGGGGAATGGCACAAGGACCATGAGGACCCCAAGCAGCACCAAGGCAGGACAACAGCAGGAAATCCTGGTCCTTCCAAGGTGGGGGTTGCTGTGCCCAGCTGGAACTGAGGCCCCCAGAAGGAACAGAGCTGGAGCGGAGAACCCTGGGATGGCATCCAGGCCCCCTCAGTCTCCAAGCAGGAGACTGGTGGTGTCCCCATGCTGCCAGACTGAGGGATGCAGTCAGGGTGTGGGACACCCTGCTCCACAGGAGCTCAGCATGCACAGTGACCACTGGCACTGCCTGAGATGCTCAGGTTTCTCCCATGGGAATCCTGCCAGGCTTAGGTCAGCAGGATGGCAGCAAAGCCCAGCTTGGCCTGTGGGACAGGCCGGGATGGTCCTGTGGGCCAGGCTGGCCTGAGGTCAGCCCAGGGAAGGGACACTGCTCCAAGCCCTCATGTTTGTGCTGCAGCCATTTCACCCTCACACACAGCCCTGGGCCTCCTCCTAGCCAGCATCTGGAGCAGCTGCAGAGGCAAAAGCAAATTAATGGATCATGAAGGGATTCCATGGTGGAAGAGCAGAGAATCAGTCCTGTGCTCTGTGTACCCTGTGCCTGGTGGGCAGCAGGGCCTGGGCTCCTCATCAATGCCCTGGGATGGAGTAATTCAGGAGCCATATCCTACCTCATGTAGACACATCCCAGTGAGCTGCAGCAAGACTGTCCCTGCTGGGTTGGACACCTGAGTGGGCAGCTCTAGGATCTGCTCTGGAATCTGCTTCCCAGCCAGGTCCTCAGTGCTGACCCCCGGGGGATCACAGGGACCTGGGGAACATCACCTGGTGGTGGAATGACCAGAGCAGAGCAAACAACCTTCAAAGAGCCTTCCCCTGCCCTCCCTACACCAGATCCACTCTCCAGCTCTCTCCTTCTCCTCCTGCTATCACTCTCTCAAGGGGTAGCAGAGGCAGGGGCTGGGACAGGGGACCACCAGCCTGGTCCTCAGCCTGCTGTGGTCTCCAGGTTCCTGCAGCTGGGCTGTGCTGAAAGGACATTCCAGGGGCATCAGGCAGTGCCAAATCACAGCCCAACACATCGTGGTGACCAGCCAAGCTCGGGGGGGGGCTGGGCACTCTTTCCACATCCTGAGAAGGCTCCCATCCCTCTGTGGGAGCAACCATGGAGCCCAGGCAGGGCCCTTCGTCTGCAGGGGACATGCCCCATGTCCCCAAGAGTCTTCCCTCACCCCCATATGCCCCCCCATTCCAGGATGGAATCCACACCCCTCTCAGTCCCCTCCTTTGTGCTGACCCCAGCACCTGACAGCAGCCACCAAACCACCCCACATCCCTGAACCCTCCATCCTTTCCCGGTGCCCACCAGGAAAGAGATGTTTGTCACCAGCCATCCAAGGGGAGCAGCAGGACTGGGAAGCCCAGCTGTGCCCACACTGGGTGAGGAGGAGACCTCATCTCCCAGTCCATCTCTGCCTGCTGCTTTTCCTCCAGCACCACAAAGCTCTTTGCAGCAGGCCAGCCCCTCTCTGCATGCCCTGCCAGGCATCACTGAGCACCAGGGACACCCCCAGGTGAGGTGGGGTGGGCCGGTGACATCCCACAGCAGCAGTATTGGAAGCTCAGTTCCTCACCACAACACCACCAGACTGAGTCAGAGCCAGAAACAGAAGCTCTGTTGCTGGCCCATGGCACTGGGCTCAGCTTTCAAAACACATCAAATTATTAGCAGATTTATTAACAGAAGACTATAGAAATAAGCAGGAGTTTTGCTCTCACCACATGAATTAATACTATCCAAATATTTACCCTGCCCTGACTGTGACCACCAGCAGCACAGCTTAGCACCCTCTCCACAGAGACAGTGCTCTTTAGCAGGATTAAATACAATTTTGACAGCACATGGGTCGGCAGTTTGATCCAAAATGTGCCCTGGAAAGATGCTCAGTCCCAAGGTCCAACTCAGTCATTCCATCTCTGCTGTTTGACAGCCACCCTGGCTGGGACTTGGGAAGAGATTTTTGGATCAGTATGAGGAAAGGTTCTTGTGCATGGATTCTGCGCAGGGATCTGCAGCAAGACCTGATTCAGCTGGAGCAGCCCCTCCTCTGCACAATGGCTTGATGGCCATGCTCCCCCAGTCCTTGAAGCCATGCTTTCCGGGATTCCCAAAAACCCAGTTCCAGGAGCATTGCAGGGAATGCCTGGCCATGATGCCCTGCGTGATGGGGTGGACTCAGCTCAGACAAATGGTGCTGCCACCAAACCTCCAGCTTCCTCCTCAGCAAAAGGGAAAAGCACGGACACAGGTCCTGCTCCTGGCACCCCCTCCTGAAAGCCCCATCCCATCACTGCCCCAGCCCAGGAACTTTGGATCCCGGGTGGCAGCAGAGCCAAGGAGGTCAGTGCTAGGTGACATCATTACAGCCACACACTGATCTGGTCCCCAACTCACCCCATCACCAGCTGCCCTTGTTCCCTTGTCTGTCTGCCACTGCTCTTGCCAAAACAATCTCCCAGCCTCCTGCAGTGGAGGCAAAATGATCCCCTGCCAGGCTTGTCCCTTCCCCACCTGACAGCCAGACCCAAGAGACCACGAGGCTGACCTAAAGAGTTCATAAATTAGTAAACAGTTTAGTTTGAAAACGGAAAGGGCACACAGTTATCAGAAATATAAACCACCATGTGTTTCCTCTTTGGTAAAAACCAAGCAAGCAACTCCATCCTGGTGCTGCTTCGTGGCTGTGGAAGAGGGTGGGACAACCCAAAGGGACATGGCACTGTTGCCAGGGCAGGCAGCCCCGTACCAGCCTCATCCTTCCCCCTCCTGCTTCCACCCTCCCCTGCAGCTCCTCCTGTGCTGCTCCAGTTCACTACCCCGGCAGGAGCTCACTGCTGGGCTGGGTGGCAAAGGAGGAATAGCAGGCAGGGGACAGGGCAGCTCCTCTGTCAGAGGCTGCTTCCAGTGAAGGGTCAGGAACCTCTGTGGCTCCCCAGAGGAGGCAATGCCCCTGCAGATTTCATCCAAGCAGCACGGGGATGTGGGTATAATGTCCCCAAGCAGCCTATCCCCAGTCCTTGGGGTATTCACATGTATCCAGAAGTTATGATCCCCCAGGATATGCTGCTAAGGATTTCCCAAGGATGGCTCCTCAGAAGCTTCTCCAGCAGGAGCCACCTCTGGAAATGCTTAGGAGGCTGCAGGGGACTGCCCTGCCATCCCTGGCACAGCCAAGCAGGGACATCTGCTCCAGCAGCTCCTCCACAAGATCCTGGCAGCGAGAGGCATGATGTGCCTCCGCTGGATACTTTGGGAGGCAAGGAGTGATTCCAACAGCCTGGGCTGCCCCATGGGACACTCCTGCAGGGCAAACATTGGCTCCTCAGGGGAAACTGTGGTCAAACCTCTGCCCAGTGCCACTTGCCAAAGTGAGTTGCGAGTACAAGCAAGCCATGAGGCAGCCACACTCACTGGTGGGCAAGCACTGGCCATCCACCACATGGCCACTCAGCAACCCTACAAAGGCAGCAGGTCCCATCCCTCCTCCAGAGTGGCACGAGGGCCAGCAGAGTGACGTGGTGCCTTGCAGCATCCCCCTGGCACAGGAGGCTGCAGGGCAGTGCAGCAGCCTGGAAAACATTCCACCAATGAAGCTTTGCCATCTGCAGGCACCTCTCCCAGCCACAGGGCTGCTCACAGTGTGTCACTCTGGAGGAGAGAGCAGGGAGCAGCTCATCTTCCCTGCTTCATTTGTTGTTAAACCATCCCTTTCCTCCAGCACAGGAGGAAACGGGGACGCCCACGGGATGTGGCATTGCTCAGCTTCACCAACGAGGATTTCTGATGCCAAGGGAGCCCCACTGCCAGCAGAGGAACCGGGAGCTGCAGGAGGAATCCTCAGCCCAGTCAACACTGTAGGAATGGAGACGACTGCCATTCTGCTCCTTTTATGGCCTTATTAGAGATGTGGGAAAGAATGTCTGGAAGTGAGAGGAAAGCAGACCCCGAGCCCTGGACTGTGACTCCAGTCCAACCACAGCCACGAGCACTGATGCCAGGGAGGAGGAAGCAGGACAGCATCAGGGAGTCAGAGCAAAGTGTGCGGAGCTTATCCCAGCCCTCCCCCAGCTTCCACCAGACACTGGGGACCTGGCCAGGTCCATGCACAGCTGTGTGGCTCAGCTGCAAGTTCAGCAGATGGTTTGTGGACTAGTTGCTTCCCACCAAGTTTAGGAGACAAGGACCTCACCATGTGACACACGCAAACCCTTCCAAAGCGCCCAGTTTCCCAGGAGAAGCCCTGGAACACCCTTGGTGTGCAAAGCACCCAGCACCTTCCTACACCCGGGAAGGCCGGGAAATGGACCACAGGCACAATGTCTTCATGGTCTCGGGCAATCAGGACAACGTGTCCTGGCCGGAGTTTGCTATTTTCCCTGGGGAATTAAGGGGCTCACCTCGGCAGGGGAATGCGGCTGCAGTGCCTCGGAGGGGGCAAGTGACTGCAAACTCCTCCTACAACCGCACAGAGCCTGCCAGGAAGAGAGGAAAAAAATTCCAGCGACTGAAGGAACCCAACCATCTTTGGTCAGCAGCGGTGGTTGTTAACACTTGGGGATGTTCCACTCCAAAGAATTCAGCTCTGGCTACCGCCTTCTCCTACACATCCATGTTTTAGAGTTTGCCTGGCTTTTTTCACAGTCGAAACATTTTGTACCAAAAGGGCACGAAGCCAAGAGGACTTCAAATTTTCATGGGAAAGACTAAACAAAACACAACATCTCTCTGTGCTTAAGGCTGAAGGAAATGAGGTAAATAAAGCTTTTCTGCTTTAAAGAAGTTTGTTGCTTGAAGTTGCTCCCAGGCCACCTGGAGCATCATGCATGCATCCAGATCTTGGCTCTGGTCATCAGCAAAAGGACTTGGAGGAAAAGCAGATGTTCCAGACTGGAACAGTCTCAGAGATCAGGAGGTGGGTGAAGCCACGGGCAGCAGGATCTGCTGCTCCTGCAGCTCTGCCATTCTGGGGAAGCCAGAATGTCCCAGCTCCAAGGCACTGCAGAAAGCTACCCACAGCTTGGCTCAGGACCAATCCTCACCTGCCCTTGCCAGGACATTCCTGCTGGGCCTGGCAAGATGCTGCTCGGGTACAGGATGCCCGGCAGGCCACACCGGGGATCCTCCTGCCACCTCGACTCGTCCCCAGGGCTGACCCCGGCACCAGCTCCAGCGCCGCAGAGGTGGAGGGACGGCGGGGCTGTTCTCCCTGATCCCTCCCGCTCCATGCCGCCCGGGGCCGCCCCCTCTCCCCGCCGCGGCCTCTCGTTCCCGTCCCGGGGCGGTCCCGGGGCCGCCGCCTCACCTGTCCCGGAGCGGGGAACCGCGGGAGCTGCGGGACGTGCAGGAGCTGCGGAGCGACCGGCGCGGCTCTGCGGGACGCGACTCCACGGGGCGGGCGCGCCCAGGGTCCCGGCCCGCCCCGGCCCGGCCCGCCTCGGCCCGGCCCGGCCCGGCCCATACAAGGCAGAAGAATGCGGCGGGGCCGGGGCCGCGGGGCCGGGACGGCGGGACGGCCTTATATAGACGAAAGCAGCGGCCCACGCGTGCCCCCCGTCCCGCGGGAGGATGCGCAACGCCGGGCGGCACCTGAGAGTGCGAACCCACGGGCAAACCTGCGCATCCCTGCCAGATGACACAGGGGTGCCACACCCTACGGAGCCGAGGGCACCCGCGGGTGACACTGCCGGGGGCACAACGGCCGAGGTTCACCCTGAACTCCCTGGAGCAGCTCTGGTCGCGGTGGGGCAAGTCTCTGCTGGCAGGCGTGGGGCTGCTGGAGGACCAGAGGCCCCCGGGATTCCGTGGAGAGGCCGGAGAGTGTCCACCGGCTGCACCATGGGCAGCCTCTGCCAATGCAAAGGGAACAGTGGCCAGAAGGATCAAGCAGCCCCTCAAAGAGCCTCTAAAAAGTGGCCTGGAGCAGAGAACAGCTGGGGAACTGCCCCATTCCCAAGCAGGAATCCAGAGCCCGGAGAAACAGGGATGGAGGAGCTCCTGCCCTTCACCCAAGGCAAGACTCATGCTGATCCTGGGACACCTCTCCAGGGCAGCAGGTCTTACTCACGTTTCCTTCTCATCGGCAACCCTGACCCTCATCACAGTCCCGCAGTCCTGTACCTGTGGGGTCCCCCCTGGGAGGGTGATGCCCCTCCAGACATCATCCCAGAGGAGATTTATCTTTGTTTTGTGGGGTCCCACAACACTGGTGGCAGAATTCAGCCTGCAGAGGAGCAGGAAGGTGGAAGGGGGAGACACCAGAAGTACTTCTGAGACGCAGTGTTCTTCTGGGGACCCAACCCTGAGTGAGCAGGCGCTCAGCCCAGAGCAGGACTGCTCTGGTTAAGCATTCCTAGGAGCTCCATCACTGCCCATGGAGACGTTGAGGTTGAGGACCAGACCCTGATCAGAGGTGCTGAGGAGACAGCATGGAGTACACCGGCTGCACTTGCACCAACACAGATAAAGAACAGAAATGAGCAGTGACACAAATTAATCTTCAGCTGCCATTCTCCTACAAGGCATCACTGCAAACAACAGCTAAAAAGCAAAAAATCCTGTTTCAACCCTGACATAAAAGCAGTTGCCGTGCCCTCTGGCAGCCTGGCTAGACCCTGCCTGAGGCATGGAGTTTGTTCCTGCTAGCTCAGAGGACAAGGACAGGCTCTGCCAAGAGCCTGCCTGACTACTTGGGGACATTATACCCACATCCCCCGTGCTGCTTGGATGAAATCTGCAGGGGCATTGCCTCCTCTGGGGAGCCACAGAGGTTCCTGACCCTTCACTGGAAGCAGGTATCCTGCCTGCAAGCCCCTCCAAAGGACAGTCTGTGATCTTAGAAACCAGCAAAATGCAGTAGAGTTGGAAATGCTGCTGGATGCCATGCCACGGTGGAAACAAGGCAGGGGAAGCACAGACCCTTTGCCATGCCTGTGAGCTGGGCAGGGTGAAATGAATAGAACTGAAGAGACTCCAAATTAATCACTGTTATATATGTTGTATGTTGCATTGTTGTGCTGTTTGCTGTTATATTTGAAGTTATAATGTCATATTCCTGTTACTTCAAGTTGTCTGTGCCAGCACTGTACCCTGTATTCCAAGTTGTATGTTCCCCTTTTCCCCACCCCCGGGTTTCCCCTTTCCCCTTTCCATCGGGTTAAGCCTTCGCCGCTCCCCGCCTGCTCGTCGGGCCACGAGACCCCGCCCAATATGGAAATCGAGAAGGTCCCCTTAATGATCAGAACCCCATTTAGCTACAAATGGTCCCTAGAACAACGAGCTCAAACAAAAGTGAGATCTATAAAAGACACTGCTGTAGGAAGAAGACATCCAGCTACCTGGGGATGGACTCCAACTTGTTGAGGTGTTCTCGCTGACCTAAGGGCGACTGAAGGGAGAGACACCCCTGGACTGAGCCAGGCAGGTCGGAATTCTGAGGAAGCCCCGCGAGGCAGGAATCCCGACCCTGCAGCGACGAGCCGCAGGATCGAATTACGCCTCCTCCTCAGCGGTGACAGCGGTGCCCGAGGGAGCGGCGGCGGTGGCGAAACCGGACGCCACCCATACCCATCTAAAAGAGCTTAGTAAAGGCACAAAAGGAGTTAAAACCAATCTCCTGCCCTTTTTGTTTATAACACAGGGGGGCCTAGAAGGTTTGTCTTTTTAATAAAGAATATAAGGAAATAGAAAAAAATAACCGAAATGGGAGTCGGCCAGCCTGAGCTGCCACCTCGTGGCTAGTCCTAGAGTTTTCTGTGCTGGAGAAGCCCAGCCTCAGCAGGGTCCAGGTGTTCCCAGGAGCCCAGCAGGAGCAGGACCCACCTGCAGCCCCTCTGCGGTGGCTGCTGTCCCTCACTGAGCTGCGGTTTCTAACCACTGGGCAAGTGTCCACCCAGGCCCCTGCGAGGGGAGCTCGTGAAGAGGGGCTCTAGACACGTGGCAGTTCCTCGGAGGCTTTGCAGCCCCTACAGTTGGGCCACCTCATGCTTCCTTCATCACCATGCAAGCCTTTCCACCCCTGTAACATGGGGACAGTGACGCTGTTTCTACTCTCCCCAAGCACCTGAGGAGTGTCCAGGGAGCAAAGCTGGAGCCAAGACATTGTCTGGCCTGGCCCTGCTGTGAGGGTCAGAGGCAAAAGATCTGCCAGAGACACAGTGATGACCCTACACTGCTTGTCCCCTTCCTGGTCATGCTATGAGGCTCCCTTGGCTTGGACCAGCCTCTGGCTTCTGGCAAATGCCCAAGGAGCTGGAGGCGATCAGGAGCCTGATGGCCTTGCAGGAGCAGAGCAGGATACTTTTAAAGTCCATAAGTATCTTGCATAATCTGTATTTAAATTACATGGCCCTGGCTGGAAGTGATCAGAGCTCTGAGACAAGGACTCCTCTACCTGTTCCCTCTGTGCTGACCCCACACAGCCTACACAGGGTCAGCCTGCACCCACGGGCTCTAGGTGCTGCTGCCAGCAAAGCAGCTGCTGCTGGACCATTTGGAGCTGCAGCCCGGCTCTGAAGATGCTCAGCACATCGTGTTCCCAGGCCCGTGAGACAAAAAGTAATGCAGGACCTCGGGCCTGGGGTTTATTACTGGGAAAAAGGAACATCAAAGCTCATAGTGTGCCAGTGCCAGTGGGATGTGCACAGCAGGTGAGGGAGGAATGGCTCCACACAGGGCACCTGTGCAAGACTCAGCCCCACTGACACTGGTGAGGATCCCCACGGGATCCAGGGTTTCCAGCAGTGTCTGGAGTGACCCCAGCACCGCCAAGCTCAACTGCCCATGGGCACCTGGAATATTGTCACTAAGGCCCCTCTCTACCCACATAATCACATGCTGGGAGGGTAACAGAGAGTGAGACCCAACCATACACTCTACCCACACCCTGCAGGAGTAATTCCTGTATGTTTTTCTAGGAGGAGTACAACTGGTCTGAGTACCACTGCTCCTGGAACGCAAGAATATAGAAAAGAGTCAAATCTTTAGGGCTGCACGTGTGATAATTCTATCCACAACCCCCATACGTTCAGCTGCTTTAAGGACAGATGAATAACCAGGTAAGAAGCTGCACAACCGTGTGTATCCTAAGGACTCACAACCCTCCGGCCCTGTGGAGCCTCCACAGCCCGGCTGTGTACCGGAATCCCCTGGCAGCCGTGTTTGCAGGCTCAGTGACACTGCAGGGCTGCGAAGGGCTGTCCCCTCTCCCACCCAGCAACACCGGCACTGCTGTCAGACCCTTTCGCTGCGTAGTAGCCCTGCCAGGCCAAGACGTGACGTGAAGCGAAGCGACGTGACTTCCCTTCCCTTCCCAACCCCTCTCGCCCGCCGTAGGGCGGGGGCCCCGCCCTTGTCACGTGTCCCGGGGCCGCGCGGCGATTGGCGGGGCACGGCCGGGCCGGGCCGGGCCGGTTCCGGGCCGGCCGGGCGGATCCCGGCGCAGGATCCCGGCGGAGCGGGATGAGTGGCGGGCGGCGCCGGGACGAGCCGCCGCACTCGCAGCAGCACGCGGTGGCCAACGGCGGCGCGGCCGGGCGCGGCTCCGTGTGGGGCAAAGCGCTGCGCAGCGACTCCGCCTGGCACGACAAGGTGGGACCGGGGCGGCGGGACAAGAGGGGGCCCTGAGGGGCGGGCTCGGGAGGGCCGGGACTCGCCCAGCGCGGCGGCTCCGTCCCGCGGGGGTGCCGGAGGAGCCGCCGTCCCTGAGTGCGGTTGAAGCCCTTGCAGGGACCCGCCGGGCTGAGCCTGTGCTGCTCCCGGGCCGTGCCGAAGCTGTGGCGGGACTCGGCAGCGCCCCGTGCCCGCAGCCCCCGTGAGCGGCGGGGGTGCCTGTGGGGTAAATGCTCGTGTTCGAGTGCGGCCGCCGCACTGATAACCGGAGCCGTGTTTTTCCCGATCCTCCGTGCCCGGCCCATGGCCCGACCGTGCCCCCGCAGGCAGAGGCTCCGCAGCACATCCAGCTCTTTGCTCTTTGGGCGTGGAGCCAAGGGAAACACAATATTAAGACACCTCAGTTACTTTTGGCTTGTGGTTTAAAAGTCTTCTCGGATTAAATAAAAATTTCCCTTGTATAGTTCAAGCAAAACGAGAAATAGAATCCGTTTTCCGAAGTTTTCCTGTGCACGTCTGCCATGTGCTGCAGTGCTCCTGCTCAGTGCTCCTCCGTGCTGCTGTCTCCCAGAAGCACAGCCACGAGCTGCTCCTGCCGGACCCCTGCCACGGCCTGGGTACACAGCATGTGTTCCGGGGTCTCTGCTCCCTGGTTTTGGCTTTGCTTTTGGAGTGGGGAAGGGGCACATTCTGTCTCCTTGGGGGAGAAATCTGTGTCATTTTTTCCTTACCTGTCGCTCCCCAAACTGGTGGGGCTTGTGTGTCCCTGCCCCCTCGCCTCTAGCAGATGGAGCTGGAATTTCAGAGTCAGCAGGGGAGCAGGGACAGCTGTGCCAATGTTTTGATACAGTAGGATGTGAACTGAAGGCTGAACTGCCTGACAAGTGCAGTGACCAGGAGAAATGTCTGCATCTGACATGGATTCACGTCTTCCATGTGGAGCTGAACAGCTGGCACATCCTACAGACTTTGGGGGGGTCACAAAGGCTTTGGTGTTTAGGGGGGATGCTGGGACAATCCCAGTCCTGGGGAGGCTGGGAAAAGAGATGTAAGCTGAAGTGAATCTTTTTAAAGTGTGAGCCAGCACTGCTAGGCTTGCAGTAGCTGCAGGGGTGTGGCCCTTGGACAAAGAGGAATGCATACCCCTGCTGCTCAGGAAGCACAGCTCTTGTGGCATGAGTGAATACAGCTGTGCTTTGGAGCTGCCCTGAGCATTGAAAGCTCTCAGGTGGCAGGGAGGCCTGGTCTAGAGTGGGTAGAACAGTCTTAAACCATAAACAGTTCTTTAAACTTTTATTCTAGGCGATTATTATTGCAGCTTTGGTAAATAAGGGTACTAGAGACTTGTTTGCCTCTGCAGCTGGCCCATCGGAGGACAAAGCTGTGTGTTTAATGTGGAAGCAGAGAAGTCCAGGGTGCACAATGCCCCAGGCTGCTTTATCTGTTCTGAGCGCAATATTTTATACTCTGAGTGGAGAACTAAGTGGTTCAGTATGCTGAATTTTCATTTGTTAATTGTGTGGTGCTTTAAAAAGAAGAAACTTAATAAATGCCAAAATTTTTCTTGTGCTTTATTTCCTCAGGAAGAGTTTTTAGATGTGATCTACTGGTTCCGGCAGATCATTGCTGTTATTTTGGGAATCATCTGGGGAGTAGTTCCACTGAAGGGATTCGTGGGAATAGCAGTGTAAGATTTATTTCCTTTTCTGTCTTGTGTACTTCCCCACATTTGGCCTGGCCTGGGAGCTTGTTTGAGGCTGTGCTTTGAACAGGGGGCTGGCAAGCTCTGCCTGCTCTGTGTCTCACAGCCAGCATTTCATTCCATTGTTGGTTGCCATGAAATTCATCCAAATCATAACATGTCCATCAGTCACTTTCTCCTCAGCCTGATTAATACTTTTTTAAATTATTATTTGTTTTGTTATTAAAGGGGGCAATGGCAGAAGAAGGGAACTAGCATTTCAATTGACTTGGTGTGTGTGTCCTGATGTGTGGGAGGGGCTGGGAGTGTGGTGCCTGTGTGATCACCCAGGAAGGAGTGTCCATGGGGGAAGGTGTGCATGTCCTGGTCTTTGAGCCCTGCTCAGACAGGAGGTTCTGTCAGCAGACAAGAGAGACAGCTGCTCTGTGAAGAAGAAAAGGTTTTCTCAGAACAGGAGAGGCTGCAGGTCCCAAGCAGGCACAGTGGCACCAGCTGAGCTCAGCAGTACTCCTGGCTTCCTGACATGGCTCTTTCACCCAAGGGGTGGGGAAGGCAGTGCCTGAAAGGGCAGTGTGCACTGAATCCCCAGACATGGAAGCCAGGTCACCTCCCCAAAGGTGTCTGAAGGCTGCAGTGAGTTATGGAGAGAAAATCTGTTTGGCCCTGACACATGCCTGGAAGTGTTCAAGGGACAGCAGAGGTGGAGACACAGCCCTGTTCTTTGCACACTGGCTCTCAGAAGATGCTGGATCTGCTCTGGGAAATCTCTGCAAATGTCTCTGGCTAGCCAAGGTCTCAGTAGTCAAGCTCCAGCCTCACCGATTTTTCTTACACAAAACTGAGTTGTCATCTTGTCCCTTGTCCTGAGAGTTCTGGTTTTGGCAAGAAAGGGGAGGAGTGATGCTCCAGCAGGAACCCGGTTAGCTACAACAAACAGATAAATCTGAAGTGCCCCCAGGAACAGTTAGTTGTTCTTACTTAGTCACCATTAATTGACAAGGCACCTCCAGGCACCTAAGCCAATTCCTGTACTAAATGTAAACAAGAGGGATTTGGTATTCAGTGGAAAACCAAAAGGTGGTGGAAGTGTGTGTGTGGTTTCTCTGTGCTGCGCAGTGACACAGCTGCTCCAGCTCTGTGTGTGTTGTCATCCCACCCTTCCCACACAGTCTTCCTTGCAGGACATGGACCTGTCCCTGCCCAGGCTGCCCCAGCCCCAAGCTGGGGTGGTGTAAAGCCAAACCTGTCTTAGGACAAACAGAAAGTCATGTTTATTCTCTCTGCTGCAGCACAGACTGGAGAGCAGGCTGAGGTGTCTCAGGCTGGACCCCAGTGCTGGGGCTCAAGGGCACTGTTGAGCCTCCCTGGCTCTTACCTTTTCCCTGTTTAGTCCTGGGATGCTCACGGGGACCTAACCCTGAGCATGGAGGTGACAGTTTTCCCTATCAGCCACCTCAGAATCAAGAAGTACACACAGGTTCTCTGTGGGGGCAGAACTGCTGTTGATCTGCAGGACAGGAGAACCTCCAGGTTTGCAGATCTGAGGATACTTACAGCTTTTGACTTCTGCCTCTTGAGCCTTACTAGGAGAGGTTGTGCCTTGTCAGGTGAACTTCATCCCAACCTGGCAAGCTCACTTGGAGGAGCTCTTTCAAGGAAGTGACTGAGCTGCCTGGGAAGCATTGCAGGAAGAGAAATCCTCTTTGCTTCCTCTCTGCTGTGGATGAAAGATATTTCACTGTATGGCATGTGGGATACCTGCAGCGTGTACCACTGGAATGATGGTTCCTAACTTCTCCCTGCAGATTCTGCCTGATCAATGCTGGTGTTCTGTACCTCTACTTCAGCAGCTTCCAGCAGATAGATGAGGAGGAGTATGGTGGGACATGGGAGCTAACGAAGGAGGGATTCATGACATCTTTTGCACTGTTTCTGGTAATGTGTCTTGCTTTCTTTAAGATGATTTGTGATTTGTGTTGGTGCACTTTCTGAAGACCTGGAAGGAGAGCAGGGGAAGTGGTGAGAGAAGACAGATGTGTTAACACCATCGGATAAGTGGCAGTGATTGGGAAAGAAAATCCCAAAATCTGATGGCTGCTGCCTGTGAAATGCAATGCTGATGCCTGGGATTTCTCTGTAGTAAAGGATGCATCAACCACTCCCATCCTCTGTCCCAGATATCCTAGTGGAGTTCCATTCCATCTAGAGCTAGTTACACCAACACTGGTGTTTTGGGTGTCTTTGTTTTTCCCTTGCTCCCCTCTCCCAAGTATCTGATCACAGCACTTGATTAGCTGGTGCCTCTAAATCCCTGGAGGGGCTGTGGGATTTTAATGTGGAGAGGCTGGGTACCCCAGATGTCAGACAAGTTGAATGCCACCATTTGTGGCAATTGGTGATCCTAATATCTCTCCAAGATCACCTCAAAGCTGGAATTCAGTCCCCTATTGAGAGCAAGGCCTGAGGCTCATTTGCTGTGTCTGAGACCTCTCCAGAGGCATCCAAATAACCTTCCTTTCTTTCCCACAGGTTGTTTGGATAATCTTCTATACTGCCATCCACTATGATTGACACAGTCTGCAGCATTTGCCTGTTAAATCAGTTGTCAATAAATAGAGAAGTTTTTAATAAATTGTAGTCTTTAGTGCACTGGTGGCAAAGTGGGGAAGTCAAACCAGCTCTCCTCTGTACCAGTGGTCTGGGTAGCCTGGAGGAACCCCAACTCTTCTGCTGGAGAAGCCTGTCTCCGTTTTATATACACATGAATTATTGGAACTATTAAAAAGCCATTGGAATTTTTCAAAGTGGTTCAAGACTGTTCAAATTTGGAACTTCCTGTGACTCTAGCCAGTAACTATTATCAAACTCCTGTGTGCTGAAGGTTGAATCTGTTAATTTAATGTATGTATGCCCTTCTGTTTGAAATCTGTCATTAAACCCTGACTTGTCTTCCATAGTTGTCCTTAGACAAACAGTGTTTCAAAAGCAGTTGTAGGTACATGGGCAGAAGGCACAGCAGCACCCAGGATGTGAGCTGGTGGCTGTCCTTAGCATGTTTTTGTAGTAACCAGGTCTGATTTGATTAAACAGATTGTGTTGTTACCATTTCTAATTTTTTTTTGTTTTACTTGCAAATCAGTTGTCGATCAGAATTTTTAAATGCTTTTTGCTGAAGACAAATTTTTAAGTGATTTTGCTAGGAAGAACGGATTCATTTGGTGAACCAAGATGTATTCAGGAGGCTTAGAAGCTCCACTGCACTCTGCCAGCCTGACTACCAAGTTGCCATTACATACCTCAGAGCTTCGTAGTCTCGAAGGAGTCATTCTGGAGATATGTTGTTAAATGTCAATTTGGTTTTAAGGTCTTGAATTCAGCTGCTCTTTGTTCATAAATGCAGGAGACTAAAACACAATCGAGGCAGCTATTATCTTAAATGCAGAAGTACCAACTTGCAGATTGGGCAGAGTACACAACCTCTGGTTTGGGAGTTGCTTGATCCCTTCATAGCTTAGTTCCTCCCTAGTCAATCCCTTTTTGTGCATCAGTAGGGAGTCTCTGCTTTAAGATATTTTTTAAGAATGTGTCTTTCAGAAATAGTTCTTGGGAAACACGCACAGTCCTTGTTATTGTCAGAGGACCTTTTAGTCTTGTTGCCATGTGGTCCTTGCTTCTCTAAACAGCTCAGGCACCTAAAAAGAGTCCTGACCTAACGCTGCCTTATAGTGAGGGGTTGGTAGTTTAGTGTGCTCTTGCTGCAAGCCTGCATTGCTTCCTCGCTGGTGGAAGTGCCACAGCCTGGCTGTCACTGGGAGTGCAAAGCCAGGGATCTCAATCTCCAAGTGCTGAGCTAGGGCGAGCCTCCATTCTTACCAGGGAAAGTCTGTCTGCTCTTGGTGAAGAAACTGCCCTGGTTATTTTAGGTCCTTGGGATGCCAAGGGAAGAGTGCAATAGCAGACAGCTTCTCCTACTTGTGAGTGGCAAATTTAAGTAAATGATCTCAATTTAAAAACTTCTTTATTTTCTCCTCCCTATCCCAAAACCTGCCCAAACTTTTAGTCTGCTACTTTCTCTTCCTCTCCTATCAGGTGAAATCATTAACTTCCTATTAGAATTGCATAGCCTTCTAATTCTAGGTCACCCTTTCCTGCTGCCATCTGTCTGCATCCTAGCTGCTTGCAGCCATCAGTAAAACTATTGTATACTTGAAATGCTCCAATAAATGTTGCCTGAATAATCCACTGTGCAGCTTCTGTATCCTCTGGTCTTTGATGTTTTGTAAAATGGTGGGAGTGTGGGATTCCTTTCAGAGTCAGATTTTTTGGTAAAGTTTTTGGGATTCTTGAGTCTCTTGTGCTGCACTTTGAGAAGTGAGGCCAGAAGCATTTGCAGTGGTAGCTAATGCATAGATCCATGCAGCTACGCAGGCTAAGCCATGTTTCCTGTTCAAGCTCTTCTACTCCTTTAGTGACTGTCCCTGCCCTCTGACACACTGAGCCACTGCTCATTCCAGAATGCACAGGTGCACAGGTGTGGCCTGAAGCAGGACCTGGAGTGCTGCTGTACCATGTGCAGAGAGAGTGCAGGGCTGCTTCCTTGACGCTTCGCTCTATTCCTTGCTTGCCTGTGCTCCCACCAGCTCAGTTCCTTGGACAGTTCAGTGCAGTTCCAGTTGCTGGAAGCTGAACTTGAGCTGAGGAGGATCATGACCATGAACAGACATTGGCCTCTGGATCTCTTTAAGGCTCTTTGTAAAGAATTTACTGATTGCTGTTGCTCAGCTGCAGGTTTTTATCTCTTCAGGTTCCTGTTTTAAGGGGTGCCTCAGGGGCTAGGAGCCAGTATCCCCTGTGCTGGTCAGCAGGAGAACTAAATCTTTGGTGCCTGCTCATGAAGGAAGGAGATAATTTTAAGAAGCTCAAGGGAATGTGGCAGCCAGCAGAGGAGAGCTGAGCACCCTGCAAAGGATGAGAACTGTAAATACAGGGGGCAATTCCAGAGATTTGAGAGGTTGACATAGGAATGGTCTAGCAGAGAGCATGGTTTTTTGCTGGGAAAACAGGAGAGCAGTGGCTGACAGAAGCAGGGAATGCTGTGGGAGAACAGGACTTGGAGACACCCTGCCCTCATGGTTCTGCAAAGGCACAACAAGCTTGCTCTGCACTCTGCACTCCTTGGTGGGAGAGCCATGGCTGGAGGGGGTCAGTGGTACCACAGAGCCTCAGTTTGGGGAGAAAAACATCCTTCCTGCACTGGAGAGCTGGGCTGTGGGAGCCCCAGCTGATGGGATACAGTTCCAGCAGCAGCTGTATCCTTATGGAGCTGACATGGAGACTGCACTGCCCACAGTGGAACTCCCTGCTAAGCTGTAGAACATCACCTTGGCTTTCAGCAAAGAGCAGCCAGTGTCTGGCATGAGGGCATGAGATAATCCCTGGCCTAGCCTTGCTGAGAGGTGAGCAGCAGGTGTTTTGTGTGGTGGAACTGGAAAAGGAGTTCCTGGTGGTCCTTGGGCTCTAGGCACAGAATGTGCTGAAATTAATGCAAGTTACTGTGGGTGTTAAAGGGAGAAAACAGGTGAGTGCCAAGGGGTGTTGGAGGGTTGCTGTGTCCCCAGGCATCTCAAATTCTGCCAACCCCAGCTGTCAGAGCCCAGCTAGACCTGCCACCGGCACCAAGCAGTGCTTGTTGGGGTGGCAGCACCTCCCAAGGAGCCTCTGTTCCCTTCATGGGGTGTCACCATCTCTGCAGTTCCCTGGGTCAATTTCCAAGCTTGGAAAGGCTGCACTCACAGCTGTTGGCTTCAGTTGCCCACACGTGTCACGAACCTTGTAACACTGAGACAATATATTCAAGTAAACTTCTTTTATAAACCAATTAAACTAGATAAACCAATTAAACCTCAGCCAGCATTTGGATACAGATTCGTGCTGTGAAGTAGACTCAGAAGTACCCGATTGTACAAATTCTCGAGACTTTAGAAGGGTACCCTGGAACACACAATCTCTATGCAATGAGCTGAGGGCTCTCAGCCTTGAGAAGTTTCCTGCTGACCCTCGGGGAGAGTCCCTGGCCTGCAGCTCTGAGGAGCGACTCCACTGCCTCCCAGTGTGGCTCTTTCCAGAGCCCGTGGGATTGATCTGTGGTAGGACAGAGGCACATGAACCTTACCTGACTGGGGCTCTGACCTTCTGCCACACCACAACCACAGGGGCCAGTCAGGCTGGAGCCAGCCATGACATGTCCGAGGGGGGTTGGCAGGTCACCGGCCAGAGGGGCTGAGGTGGCTGCTCCTGCCACAGCCAGTTGGTTTGCGTTAGTCATAAACACCAGTGAGGCAGAGGCTGGGTTAGTGGGTTGATCCTCTGCCAGGCAGTGGGTGGAAGAGGAAGCAGTATGGACATAGCTCCTGGACTCGGAGAAGATGCAGTGGTGGGGAAGAAACCCCTCCAGCTGCTGGGGATGGGGAGACTGGAGAGATGCCTGAAAGTGGAGTAGGCTGAGATTGGTTTGCAAAAGCCAAACTATCCTACTCCTGTCCCTATTCCTATTTATTTATTTATTTATTTATTTACTATAGCTGGCAATGGCCATGATGCCCTTGGGCTGCTGGAGGCACAACCAAAACCTTGCCAGTGCCTCCACAAAGGAAGATTTAAAAGTCCCCGCCTTGAGGAGCACCAAGCCAGTGGAGCTGCTCAAGCAGGGGATTAGCTGGCTCATTGGAGGATGAGAAAGTAGGACACGTACCTGTCAGGTGACCTCCCCAGAGCCAAACAGCCCAGCACTCTACATATTCTGCCTCCCAAAACAACAGATGTCCAGGATACATTGGGGCAGTAGATGGATTTTTCAGATCTGGCAGCCAAAGAGCCAAGTGTGTGTGCTAAGTTGAGAGAGGCCAGTGTTGTTGCAGGGATAAGGAATTTTCACAAACTTGGACCATGGAAAGAAACATCTTCCATCTTCCAGTTATTTTACTAGTGATTTTTAGGTCAATTTCCAGAAGAAGTGTAGGGGAAAATTTAAATGTTTCAGGCAATTTGATCTCAGAAACATCCATGTAATCCAGGCCCCTCAACACATGTAAGTCCACCACAACTCTGCCAAACAGGAGCTGTTGGTTAACCACAGCTCAGGCCAGCCCTAGGCATGGCTGGTCCTGTGCCCCCATTTGCGTTCCCCCAGCTTTGTGCTGGCTTGCTGTGCTGCCCAACAGCCTGACTCCCTCCTGACACCTGTGCCGGTGTTGCTGGAGCCAGGAGCAGGGAGCCACCAGTGCCAGGTGAGCCTGGTCAGCCGCATCTGCAAACGCCAGCCCAAACCCACTGCGCTGCGGAGGGAACCACAGTCTCCAGCTCTCATCCCAGACACGCACGACCTGCCAGCGATGGAAGGAAGACTCTGCGAGAGCAGACACGCGGCTGCTCTGGGGCAATGTCACAGCATCTCTTGCTGATGGTCCCACTGGGTGCTGGTGCCGCCTTGGCCCGTGACAAGTGAGCCCCCCTGCTACGGGCTGCCTGTGGCAGCGACATAATGTCCGTGCATACCCCCTGGAAAACTCTTCCAGCCTTCTGGAGGCGGAACTGAGGAATCTCAGATCCAGCCCTCGGAGCCTTGGCCCTGAACGCGAACCTGCCTGGTGCGGTGCGGCCGGGGCTGATCCTCCCTCTGTGGGTCAGAGGAGAAGGAGAGCTCGGGCCATGGAGCAGCCCCGGCTGGAGCCCGGCCCGGCCCCTCCCCCCTGTCCCGCGCCACGCCGCGCCCGATCCCGGGTCCCGGTGCTGGCTGTCCCCGGCAGCACCCAGGACAAACCCGGGCTGCCGTGCCGGCCCCGCCGGCGGAGCAGCCCAGAGCGCCCCAGGCCCGGGAAGGAGCCCCTCCCCTGCCCAGCCCCGCCCCTTCCGGCGGCGCCGGGCGGCTCCGTTTGACCGGGAGCGGTGGGCCCGGCTCGGCGCGGCTGTGGGGCTCGGTTCGGCTCGGGTGTCCCGGCTCGGCGTGACCCGGTTCGGGGTGACCTGGCGATGGCGGTGCCGGCGGCGGCGGAGGCGGTGCCGAATCGGCAGCGGGCCCTAGTCGCCGGCTCGCCGGTGGACTACATGAGCATCACCAGCTTCCCGCGGCTGCCCGAGGAGGAGCCAAGCGGCGCGGCCGAGAGCGGCCTCCGCGCCCGCAAGGAGGAGGACGCGTTCCTGGGCGAGCAGGACACGGGTGAGGGGCGGCGGCAGAGCCCGCCCGCGGCCCCCGGCACCCCCCGGCCCTCGGCCCCGCGCCCGGAGAGGGGCTCCCCTGGCTCCCGCCGTCCCTGTGCCCGGCCCCGCGTTCACCCTGAGGGACGGAAGGCAGCCAGAGATCATGGGGTTTGGCACAGAGCCTCCCAGGGCAGCCTGGAATGTGCGCTTTCCCACAGCCAGCTTGGCCTTCCAGCCTGGACCACTTGTGCATGATCTCCTTGCATGCTCCTTGAGCATCTCTCCACCTGGTACGCTCCTTGAGCATCCTTCCACTCTGGGATGCTCCTTGCACATCCCTCTATCTGGGATGCTCCATCCCTCCGGTGCTCAGCTGGAATAAAGTCAGGTGATCATTTGATCTGTTAGAAAATCCTCTGCCTATTTTTAACTGATTGCTTCCTCCTTCATAGTTGAGAGAAGTGCTGTTTCTCTCCCATGTCATGTTTCTTCAAGTAGTGTTGCCTTTCCCCCCTGGGGCTGGTTTCCACTCCGGGTGCCTGTCAGACTCCACAGCCATATTTGCACAGCCCCAAGGTACCCCTTGCCCTCTGTCCTGTCCCACCATGCCCGTGGGTGAAACTCCCGTTGCCTGTTCCCACCCTGTGCTCTCCTGACTGTCGAGGCAAAGCTGCTGCCTGCAGGGGTGTGAGAACAGCTCTCCTGGAAGCACGAATCCTTGTCACACACCCAGAATCTGGTGCAGTTTCAGCAGTGTCAATGCCTGCAGGTGGGGTGGCTGGAGAAGAGAGCTGCTGCTCTCCTGACACTTGTTGCAGGAGCACCTGCAGAGCCCACCAGCACCTCCAGTCTCTGCTGTCTTCTCTGCAGCAGCTCCAGATATGAGGTGGCCGTTTCTCCAAAGCATTGGCTCCCCCATAAAGCCACATCTTCTTCATGGCCCCACGGAAGCCAAGTGAGATTTGGTGGCTTTTCTTTCAAAGCATGTACATTGGTGGTGGGATGGGCAGCTGTGCATTGGCTGTGCAGGCTGCTTCTGGCTCCCACTGCTCCCAAGTGACCCCTTCCAGCTGCTCCCATCCCCACACCACAGCTCTGCTGTCCCTATGCAGCACCAGTGGTCACAGAGACTAAAAATAGGATGTCCGTGATAGAGAATGGAGGTACTTTGTGGTGGGAGGGCTGTGGTTTGCCCCGTTCCACAGCTGCTTCCTAGGTATTCGTGTCCCCTCGTGTTGGACTGGCCTGTCACCAAGAGTGGAGGATTGGTGTCCTAGACGGATTGGGCAGAGGAGTCCAGCTCGCTCCTAGCTGTTTCCCTGCAGGTGGGGCTGGGGCCTCACTCAGGTGTGCCAGTGGCTGTATGTGACATCCCACCTCAATGGCAGCCCCTGCCAGGCCAGTTGTGGCCCACACTGTGGCCACCAGCCAGTCCTTCCACTCAGTCCAGCTCACTTAGACCAGAAGCCCATGAGGGGCTCAGTGTGTGCTCAGAGGCTCAGGCTGGAAAAGCTGAGCCTTTCCCCCAGTCCCACTCCTAAACCACCACAGCACAAATGAGATTAAATTCACCCTGAGGGGATTCCTTGGTTGTGGGAGTTTACTCCTGCTTGCAGCATCACTGAAATTAAAACTCCTTCCCTCTGGCCTCAGGAGAGCTGCAGCCAGGTCATGTTAATGCCATGACAAGAGCTAGGCTGGCAGTGCCTAGGGTGATACCACCTGCCAGAGCAGACAGGCAGTTGGTGGGGGGTGTGGGCTTTCCTGTTCGCTCCCCTCTCCTTTTCCAAACACAGGAAACATCTGTATGGAGGGAAAAGCTTCTCATCTTGTCTTTTCCACTTGATGCCCCTCTTTTTCCATAATGAATGCACAGAGCACTGCAGCCCCTGAAATTTTTTTTACAGGAGCCCTTGATGATGCCCTGAGCTACTTGGTCCCCTTCAGAGCCTGTGAGGGATGGGCATGAGCTCACAGCTGCCCCAGCAGCTCTGTGTGCCTGGCAGCAACCGGGACAGGCAGGACATCCTTAGCCGGTGTCCTCCCAGCACAAGGGCAGCAGCTGACACAGAAATTCAAGGCATCTTTCAGAGCAAAAAAGAGACTTTTTAATCCTGCTGAGGCCCAGCAAACCCCTGCCCCACTGCTTTGCCATCTTGGAGCCAGGTGTCCTGTGTGTGGCTTCATTTCACAGTGGGCCTCATCTGCCAGAGGAAGCAAGGAATTAAAACAGAGTCTTCCTGCAGCAGAGCGAGTGGATGTTCCAAGGCCTCCAGTTTGCAGGTTTGCTCCTCTACCCTTAGATCCCTAGAGGTATTTTCTGTGCCCAGGCCAAATGTTTTGTTTTGCCTCTGTTTTGCTCAGGTGCTTTAGCTCAATCACAGCTCCAAGCTGCTGCATCTTTTTTTATATCCTAATTTCTTCTTTAGTCCTGCTGCATTTCAGAGACCTGTTTGCTGTGTTAAGAACCCCTCCAAATGAAGCATAGGAGTGGGCCTGTCACTGAAGACTGATGAATGGACTGAAATGGACTAAAATTAAGAGGTTTTTGTCTTTCTTAATCTCCAGGGAAGTCAGTTTAGAATAACTAGAGCTGAAGAAAAGGATCAGTAAAATGACTCAAAGCAGTATCTGAGCCAGAAAGGCTCCTGAGAGTTGGGATCAATAGGGAAGGTGATAGCTATGCTGGAAGGGGCTCAGTGTAATGTTAGTGCTGGGTAAACACTGCAATAAGAGCCCCAAGTTGCTCAATAATTCACACTTGTTTTCTCCCTGCTGCCCACAAAGACCCAGACTCCTTCCTGAAATCTGCGCGTCTCCAGCGCCTGCCCTCGTCCTCCTCAGAGATGGGAAGCCAGGACGTGTCCCCTCTGCAGGAGACCAGCAAGGACCCCTTCTCAGGAGACTGCAGCTGCCGGCAGGATGGGCTGACCGTCATCATCACCGCCTGCCTGACCTTTGCCACAGGTGTCACTGTGGCTCTCATCATGCAGATCTATTTTGGGGACCCTCAGGTAAGACAAAACAGTGGCTCTGTGGTTGGGCTTTAGCTCCAAAGATGGGAGAGCTCCCTGACTTTCCTCCTGGTCAGCAGTTCGGCAAGGGGAGTACTGGGAAGCCATGGCTGGTGTCAGTGAGGCCCTGGGTGCTATGTCTCCCGCTGGTTCTACCACAAATTAGTTTGAAAGCCTTTTCCTGCACCTGGAGGTTGTACTTGGAGAGTCAAGCCAGACTCTCAGAGCTTGCTGCATGGCCAGGGTGTGTGGGGCTGTGTCAGGCAGGTTTGGGGGTGCTGCTGGGAGGGAACAGACAACCCCACTGCTGTGACTCCAGCTGTGGTTTGAGCCAGATGAGAGTGCTTTCAGAAAATAATCCTCAGTTAAACGGTAGGCATCTTGTCCACTTGGACAGGGTTTTATGGATTGTGGGCATACATGCCCAGATTCACCTCTGGAAGATTCATCCAGGACCTAGTTGGGAAATAGCTGAAAACAAGAGGTGAACCTCCTGCTAATCTGTTCCATGGCCCATTGCTAGATTGCAGAGCCAAGGCAGCATGGCCATGGGGTTGGATCCTCCTGCAGAATCTCTGCCAGGGTCACAGTCAGACAGGAGTCACCATCTCCATGTGCTGCCATGGCCCTTCTGTATTTGTATGTCCCCAGGCCAACCTGGCTCTTGTTGAGATGCTGCAGTTTGTGCCATAGGGATGAAATCAACTCTTTAAAATATCATATGGCTGCATTAGCTCAGCACTGGCATAAGGATGAGAACAAGCTGTGGTCCTGGGGGTGTGCTGCATTCTTTGCAGCTGTATCCCCAGTCCCAGTGACTGCCTGGCTGCAGCACAGGGACAGCTCTGGGCTTGTGAAGGGCAGAGGGAGATGTGGCCCCCCAGCCTGGCACACAGAGTGTGGAAAGCTGTCTGAACTGGTGGCCATGGCTACCTGCAGCTGCTCTGGAGCAGGGATGTGCCAAGGGACATACGGTTCCCACTAACATTTGTTGGATCAGCCATGGCCTCGGCGCTGGCCCTAGGCTTCAGGTGCCAGGTTGGTGGGTGCAGATGTGGGCAGTACCAGCACCACGGCCCAGCACAACCCTCTCCTGTCCAGCAGCTGTTCCACCACGGTGCTGTGGTGACGGACGCCACGCACTGCACCGCGCTGGGCACCCACGTGCTAGCCAGGCATGGCTCCTCAGTGGACGCAGCCATCGCCTCGACCCTCTGCGCTGGCATTGTCAACCCCCACACCTCGGGGCTGGGAGGGTAAGTGTGGGGCACTCGCCCCCTGCTCTTGTCTTCAGGTATCCTCATGTGAGTTGTTTCACAGAATCCCAGACTGGTTTAGGTTGGAGAGACCTTAAAGCCCATCCAGTTCCACCTCCTTCCATGGCAGAGACATCTTCCACTATCCCAGGTTGCTCCAAGCCCCATCCAACCTGGCCTTGGACACTGCCAGGGATGGGACAGCCTGCACCAGTGCCTAGTGCCCCCACCACCTCCTCCTCAGACAGAGAATCTTCCATGGTATTTCTTCCAAATACCTGATGTAAACCTGCCCTCTGTCAGTGTAAAGCCATTCCCCCTTGTTCTGTCACTATCTGCCCTTGTAAAAAGTCCCTTTGCTGCTGAGAAATGCCTCCATGGCAGTGCCAGGCTCAGGGTGTGGTGCCAGGCCTCTGACATCAGGCAGTGGATGTGTCCACGTCTGCCACTGTTGACCCTTCCTGTGCACCGTGTTGTCAGCACAGGAAAGAGACCCCCAGGCAGGGAAATTTGTTTCTGCTGTAATGGCTGCAGGGACTGTCCAAGCCCCAGGGCTGGTGAGCCCTGTGAGTGTGCCAGGAGCTACAAACACCATGGGCTCAGTCCCAGTGCTTTCAGAGCCCGAGTCCTGCCTTCCACAAGCTCTGGTCCTGAGGCTGAGGTCCGAACCCTGGCAGCTGCCAGGGAGGGATGGCCTTCTCCCAGTTCTCATACCCAGGGTGGCACCCAACTGAGCCTGATGCTCCTGGCTCCTCTGCAGGAGGGCTCAGGAGCATTGCATAAACTGAGTCACCTGATCACTGCTCCAGCTGCACCACCCATTGCTACTGTAAGCAAACACCCTCTTTTGTTGCAAAACTGCTCAGATTAGAAAGAAAATCCCAGATGGTCCCAGCCTGGCAGTGGAACAGAGCCAGGCAGTGGCTCCCTGGTCAGGCAGGCAGGGACGGCTCCAGCCTCACCAGGCTCAGCACAGGGCTGCCTGTGTCCCACACCAATCCTGCCTTGGCTGTCCTGGTGTGTGCCCTAGGGAAGGACAGCAGCATTCCCTGCCCCTCCAGCCACCCTGGGGCCCTGCTGGGGCTGGTGACCTGCCACAGCACCCCCTGTCACACTGAACTAGCCCTGGCCCCAGTGCCACCCAAGGTTTAGGGCAGAGGCTGTTACAGAAGCAGCCGGTGCCACGCCCTGACCCTGTCTCACCACAGGGGTGGGGTGATGCTGGTCCACAACATCCGCAAGAACAGGAGCTGGGTGATCGATTTCCGTGAAGTGGCTCCCCTGGGCATCCCACTGGAAGGGAACCTGCAGCCGGACACCAAGGTGAGAGCCAGTATCCCACAGCCATTGCCTCCAGGTCTGTTGTCTCCAGCTCTCCTCCCTCCAACTTTCAGGTTGAGGGGCAGATGCCCAGCAAAGCAACAAGAGGTCTCTCTCATCATGGGAGATCCTGGGCCCTACAGACATGGGGAATCTAGGGAAAACACTTCTTCATCAGCCCCAAAATGCTTGCAGAGCTTTGGGGCATGTCTCTGTGGCAGCAGGGTGCTAGGAGAGCAAGAGCCCCAGGAAGGAGCATAATCCCAGGTCGTTCTACTGAGTTATCTCTCCTGACCAAACTGGGTTGAGAAGAAGATTGAATTTGCCTCTCTCCTTACCAAAACCTTTTATTCCATAGTAAAGTGTGTTGCTACAGAATTCTTCCCCTCTTCTAACTCTGCAGATAGTTCAGAGTTAAACATAACTTGCACCTCCATGACTTGCAACTGGGGACCGTGTCCCATGTCCTCATGGAAAGGAGACTACTCTCTTCCTTAGTGTCCTTCCTATTTTACAGCCAGGTCTGCTCGTGGGGGTGCCAGGCATGATTCAAGGAATGCACCAGGCACACCAGTTACATGGCAGGTAAGACATGAGGCACAGGCTGTGCCCTGGGGTCCCTGTGGGAAGCTAGAAGCACACGAGTCCTTGCCATCACACCATGTTCTCAGCCACCAGTCAAAACCATTAGCTAATGGAGGTTTGTGTTGAAGGAGATTTTTGGGTTTTGCTATTTCATGTACAAAAGAAAAAATTCAGCTTTGTTATGTTTTCTGCAAAGTGAAGTTTTGGCTAAGAAGATGTACAATAAATGTTCTGTTAGAGGTGCAGCACATTGCCTCACATATCTGTGCATTTTCATTCTTTCTTTAGCTTGATCCTAAGAGGTGTGCCTGTCCTTGGCGCTCTGTTGGGATATGGAGAGATCTGAATTACTTGCTCAGGACCAGAGCCTGGCTTGAGATTTTGCTGCTGAGATGCCCCTTCCCCCATGCATGCACTGCCATTCCTCTCTGGGGCACATCCTGGAGCACTGAGATGACCTTGTTGAGGAAAAACACAAGCACTGAAAGCTCAGTGCACCTTTTGGCCACTGCTGGCCCCACAGCCTGGTATTCCAGGAGGCCCTGACCACAGAGCCGAGCCCTGTGCTTGCAACCCACCACCCTGCCCCACTGCACTCCTCCAAGGCCCATTTCTCCTTGTCCTCTCTCCTTTGGCAGGCTCCCCTGGTCTGAGCTGCTGAGCCTCACAGCCGATGTCGCCCAGAATGGCTTTAATGTCACACATGACCTGGGTGAGTACCTGATGGGCAGCTGCCCAGCACAAGGCAGTTCACTGTGCAAGGCAGCTGGGAATGCAGGCGGTTAGTCATGGGAAATCAGGGCTCTGTGGACCTGGAGATGGATGGCATTGGGAGCTGAGCAATGCATGAGCCACAGTCTGCTAGAGAACAGCGTGGTGGCAGCCAAACGGGAGCCTTTTGCCATGGCTAGGCAGAGCCAGGGCAGAGTAGCCACACTGAGCAGTGCCCAGGGCCAGGCAGGGAAGGGTGCCAGGGTTTCTTTTGGTTTCTTTCTCAGTTGCAAGGGACCCATGATCCAGTTCCCCTATAGTTTTGCAATAGGGCCAGAGGCAGCAGCAGGCCTCCATCACCCCCATCTGGTGCACAGTGTCTCCAGGTCTTTTGCATCTTCCTGACCCTTGCTTTTTCTGGACCTTCCCCTTCTCACCTGCAGCCAAAGCCCTGAGTGAACTGAAGGACCTGAACTACTCTGACCGATTCCATGAGATCTTCCTGCCGGATGGGCAGCCCCTGCTGCCTGGAATGTTTGTCCGGCGCCTGGACCTCGCAGCCGTGCTGCAGCTGCTGGGGACAGAAGGGGTGTCAGCCTTCTACAGCGGAAACTTGACCCAGGAGATGATCTCTGAGGTGAGCCAGGACTGCTCCTGTCACCTGCCGGCTTGGGGCTGCCACCTGCTTAGGGTGACAAACTGGAGATAAGCCAAGTGCCAGCATAATGATGGGGACAAATACCTCCTTTTACTTTCCTGTCCCTGCTGTGGTGTAAGTGACACACAGGCCATTCCCATAGTCTTACAGAAGTGAAACATCCATTTCCTCTATAACCAGGACAATCTGGAAGGGAAACAAAAATCAGTTTAGGCTCTGGGGTCTGTTCATTTGGGTGACAAAGCCTTTTCCCCCAGAATGAGAGACTGTTGAGAAACAAGTTGTTGTGGTTAATGAGACTGTAGGATACAGACTCCAGGAAGATGATTTAAAAAAACAACCATGAGTCTTGTGAGCAGAGGATTAGAAAGGCTTGGTCCCACTTGGAGTTGCCCTAGTTTAACTCCTGTTAGAGGTGCTCTGGAAAAAATATCAGAACAGGCAAAGTAATTCTGGTGAAAAAAGCCCCCAACAAACCATAACAACTTTTATATCTGTGTGGCTGCAGTCAGGGTAGTTGGGGCACCGTTTTATTGAGCCACCGTGGTTCAAATGATGCTCCTTCAATAGGTCATCAAGAATCTGGAATGTGTTCATTCCACTCAAGCCTCAGACGTGTGGGCTCTGTGTTTGGAAATCTACAGTTCATCTGAACTATAGCAGAGGTGAAGGATGAGGAGCAGGAAAAGTCCCAAGCTTGTGAGCATCTCTACAGCTAAACTCTGCTTTGTCACTGTGTTCCCCTGACCTGGGGACTGCCACAGGGAAGCACAAATTCCCTGTGGAGGAGCAAGGACCAGGGTTGCCACATCAAAGACCGTGACAAGCTCTGGCATCCAGTGCGCAATTCCAGCTTTGGTTGTAGAGCAAAGTGCTGCCTTCACAAAGTGTTTATTGTTCCAGCAGATGCAGGGCATCCATCTGGCAAAATCAAGAATAGCTCCAAAACACCCACTCTTTTCTTCCAGGCACAGGTGCAAAATAGTGCTCTCTGGGGAATTTGAGATGTCTGCAGTGTGTGGCTGACTGGGGCTTCTTCCCCGTTCTCTGCTCCCTGTGCCCCATTCTCTACTGGCTGCGTCTGGGGAGCCAGGTCCTGGCTCAGCACAGCCCTGTGGTTCAACCAGCCTTTTCTCTGGGAAGGAAACAGGGATCCCAAGCAGGAGAGACATCTTTAGCAGCCTTGGGGTTGTTTGGCCCCACAGCATGCCCTGCATTAGCATGTCCTGCTCCAGTGATTCATTCAGTTTTGCCAGAGAAGGAGTTTTCCTGCCAAGGAGGCTGGCTGGGCTACAGATCAGAGCATGCAGATGTCCCAGCAATCCCACCCTCTCCCTGAGATCATTGTCCAAACACTCCTGGAGCTCTGGCAGCCTTGAGACTGTGCCCATTCCCTGGGGAGCCTGGTCAGTGCCCCACCACCATCTAATGGTCCTCCCTCATCTCCATCATAACTCAGTCACATAAGACATGCCATGGAGGGAATGGCCCATCTTTCCTGTGTTCATGAAAATTACCAACCCTGGTACATTGTACCTCTGACAGGAATCCTACAGGAAGACCAAGGCTACAGCAGACCCACTATCAGCTGGAATAATTTCAAAGGGGATGAGAACAGTGATTTTTTTAATTGAGATTTCTAGTGATGGCCACTTGCTACATCCAGGCTCCTTGTCTCCTGGATCCATAATCCTGGCAGTATTCAATACCACTTAACACACTCCTGTTTGCCAGCAAGGGCAGGGAAGGCTACAGGGCAGGGCCAGTCCCCATCTTCCTGGGCAGACAGAATGTCCTGGGAGCACCCCTGGGGTGGGTGAGCTTTTGGAGGTGAGTGCAGAGCCTTTCTGCGATGCTGAACAGTAAGCCAGGTCACCAGGGCTGTGAAAGCTCAAATTTCCAGGGTATCCTAAAGAACCTGGCACTTGGCTTAGGAATCTCAATGGAGTTTGTTTGGACAATGGACAATGGACAATGAGAGGTGTGTTCCCCTGGGCCAGCATCTGAGAAGCAGAAAGACTTGGCCCAGCCTGCTCAGTGTGTACTGCTTTGCTCTCATGCAGGTCCACAACTACGGAGGAGTCTTGGTGGAGGAAGATTTCAGCAATTATAGTGTCACTGTGGAGGACCCTGTGCACACAATCTATCGAGGTATACCCTCACCCATTGCCATGCAGCTCCTGGGTAAAATTTCCTTCACCTCTCAAGGGGTGGCAACAGCATTGAACAAGAGTTGAAGTCAAAGCTGTGCTGAAATGTCTGAAGAAAGGCCTTCTAGGGAGTTTCCTGCTATTCCCTGCTGACACTGATGAGTCATGGGTGGTTCAGGAGAGTTTCAGCACTTTGAAATGTTTTTTTCCCTTGAAAGTCTAAAGATGCAACATGGTCATATTTTGATGCAACATCTCAATAGAAGCTGGACCTACAGCTGAAGACAGTTCCCAAAGGAAAAAAAGCTAACTTTATGCAAGAAGTTTCTAAAATGTCATTCTTTTCCAGCAGTCCCTGTATTTACCCTCCATATAGCTGTAATGTTGCAAACCCATTTTTTAGGTGGCCTTCCAGTATGTAAAAGGGGTTTATAAAAATGAGGGAACGTTACTTTTAACATGGGTAGATAGTGACAGGGCAAGGGGAATGATTTCAGACTAAATGAGAAGAGATTTAGATTAGATGTTAGGGAGCAATTTCTCCCTGTGAGGGTGGGGAGGCTCTGGCACAGGTTGCCCAGGGAAGCTGTGGCTGCCCCTGGATCCCTGGAAGTGTCCGAGGCCAGGTTGGACGGCACTTGGAGCAGCCTGGGATAGTGGAAGGTGTCCCTGCCCATGGCAGGGGTTGGGACTGGATGACTTCTAAGGTCCCTTCCAACCTAAACCATTCTGGTTTTCTATGATTATATCTCCATTCTTCCATACTGCAGTCTGGAACCAACAGACAACCACTAAGAACTGAATTTCAGAGGTAAAAAAGCATCCCTGTTCAGGCTTCCATCATCCTTCATAAAGAAACAGAAAGATACAAGAAGGATGTTCTGGGAAACCCTTCTCAAATTGTGTTGCTTTCTATTATTTCCCCTCAAATCTGG
Source organism: Acrocephalus scirpaceus scirpaceus (assembly GCA_910950805.1). Lineage (NCBI taxonomy): Eukaryota > Metazoa > Chordata > Aves > Passeriformes > Sylviidae > Acrocephalus > Acrocephalus scirpaceus. The sequence continues at coordinate 575,642 of OU383787.1, forward strand.
ATGAGTTTCCCTGCTCTCAAGGATACTGACTCATGGGCGAGTGTTCTCACTGGATGATATCTGACTAAAGCAGTTTCATTCCTCTTTGCTTCCCTCCACAGGGCACCTTGTTTTCACCCCCCCAGCTCCACATGCAGGTCCTGCACTGATCACAGCACTGAACATCCTTGAGGGCTTTAACATCACACGGCAAGGATCCAGAGGGAATATCTTGCACTGGATGACAGAGGTAAGAGGAGGTTCAACATTTGGCTGAATTGCTTGTGCTGCTAGAGAATGATTTCTTTATTTTGTGGTTGAACAAAAATATTTGTAGGTTATTCCCAGAGTAGAATGAGCAAATAGACTGCTAGGGTGTAAAACTGAACAGTGCTGCTGTCGCAGAGGCTGAGCAGGAGGATCTTTCCTGCTTAGGAAGAGCTTTTTCAGAACCAACTGTGGCTTTGTCCATTTCTTGTGTACAATCATCTCTGCAGAATGACCCTACAGCACCACTTAAGGGTGGTTCCATTAAGTTCCTTCACCTCTTAGCTCCAGTGGCCCTGGCCATTGCAGAGCACCCAAGGGCACTGCAAGGTGTGCTGCAAGAAAAGCCTCTACACAGTGATGACAAGTAAAACTGACCCAATATCACTTCACATTAAAAAAAAAGTTTACATTTTTTCCCACCTCCTGATCTCTGAGGTCCAGAATTTTTCCAGTATTTAGAACTGTCCTGCCAGAACATTGCAGCTTCCCAGGAGGTTGAGCAAGTGCTCTGTCTCCTGTTCTGTAAGCAGGGTTGTGCTTTTAGATGCTTCACAGATCCACAGCTGGGCTTTATGAGCTGGGAATTTTAATTGAGGATTTGATTACATCCTTGTAGCAGACAGGATAATGGGTGCTTGGAAGTGTCTCAGCAAAAATGCAGCATCTGGAGCTGTTACACACTGTGCAGAGGCACAGGAGGTTAACTCACCTGAGTAATTTTTGAGCTCTCTTCAAGAAGCTCTGGGTGAATGTATTTGCTCTGCAGAGTTTCACCTGTTGGTTATCCTGGAGCAACAATCTCCAGCTCCAAGGCAGTCGCTTCTGTATTGTCCAGAACACGTGGCTGAGGTTCAGTGCTAGGCCAGCAGGTCTTGGGACAACCATGACCAAGATGTCCTTAACCTCTGAGGTGGACATGCTTTGCATGTTTCCACGGAGCTTTTCCCTGGCCTCCAAGCCCTTGTCCCCACTGACATGATATGGTGGTCAGGACACTGCTTCATGGAAGTGCCACCTTCTCCAGAGGTTTGACACATTCTACTCTCCATACGGTTGATAACCAAGGAGAAGCTGTTTCTGTGTGGCACATTCCAGACCAGCAGTCACATCTCGCTGGCTGCCTGCAGGGGACTGTACTGTTCTGAATGATGAATGACCATGGCACGACCTGCAAGGTGAATGTTGGGTGTGTTTCTGCTTGGCGCATGCTGGCTTGGCTGAAGAGCAGCTCTCTCTCTCCTTGTGGCTCTGTCCAGGGCTGGATAAACCATGTCCTTTGAAATTGCATCTTCCCATTTTCAAGAGACTGGCTCATTTCAAACTGCATGTTTGAAAAACAGATCCTTTCCTCCTTTTGCACCATCATTCCCTGACATGTGCTAGGACTGATGCTTTCTGTTCAAACCCTTTGGATGGTTTACAGCCAGGAGCTGGGCAGCAGCTGGGGAGCAGAACAGCTCATTTCTGCTCAGCACTGGTGCTGGGCCAGCACAACTGGGATCCAGATGCAGCAGTGAGCCCAGAACCCACTGTCTCACTGGGATTCAGTCTGGTCTCTGCTGTTGCTGCTGTTGTGGTGACCACTCAGGAATGGAAAGAGAAAGTAAATGGCGTCCTGGAGACCCTGTGTGCCAACTGGCAATGAAGCTGAACTACTGAACTGGGCATCATCTGCCAGGGATGTTGTACTTGTGGCTTCCCACTGCCAGAGGGCAGGTTTAGATGGAATATAGGGAAGAAATTCTTCCCTGTGAGAATGGTGAGCTGCTGGTAGAGATTGCCCAGGGAAGCTGTGGCTACCAGATCCCTGGAAGCATTCAAGACCAGGTTGGAGAAACATGGGAAGGTGTCCCTGCCCATGGCAGGGGCGTGGAATGTGATGAGCTTTAAGGTCCTTTCCAACTCCAACCATTTTGTGGTTCTGTGGTTGTACAAATGCTGCTGGATTCACTTGGCTCCCCCAGCACAGTTTGGCATGCCAGACTGAGGCTCTTTGGTTCCCATACTCACACCTGGCAGCCCTTTGCACTGAGGTATTCCCAGAACCCAGACTTCTGGTAATTTTTCTTCATAAGCTTTAGCCAACACACCAGGACACCAGATACCTCTTCTAGTTTGGAGTATCAGAAGTTGTATATCCAGGCTCACATAAACATTTTTCCTTTCCCTCCCCTCTCCTCTCTTCTCTTTCCCTCTCCTCCTCTTCTCCTTTCTTTCCTTTCTTTCTTTAGACACTAAAAATAGCCCTGAGTCTGGCGAGCAACCTGGGAGACCCATCTGGTGACATGTCTGTCACTCACACAGCAGAAGGCATGGTGAGGTATGTCTGAGGAGGAAAGGCATGGGGACAGTTGCAGGATGTGTGGGTTGGATATCGTTCCTGGGTTTGCTGTGCCCTGAGCTTTTTCTCCCTCTGTTTTATAAAGGAAAGGTCAGACTTTGAGTGTCCTCACAGGTCTCATTCTTTCACAAGGATCACAGCTGATAACACAGGGCCCTGGGGATGGGTAACAGGATGTCCTCGCTCAGAAGTTTCCTGGAGCCAGCTTGAGCTTGAGGGTTCCTCCCACTTTGCCACACCTCTAAATATTCCCTTTGAGTGGGTCAGACAAACAGCGATCCCTGTGGGCATGGCCACACATGCCACTTCTGCCTATCCCTGCCCCACTGTGGGGCTCAGGGCCTTGCAGAACACCCAGATGTGCAGGAGAGGCCAGGCCTGGGGTTTCAGCCCAGCCTCCTACCTCAGAGCCAGGTTTAGCCATGGTTGGTGGTTGGGCTGGGCCTGACTTGTCCTCCTGCTGAAGACTGGCATTCAACTGGGGTTGTCACCTTGGTCATTGGGGATGGGTTTACTCTTGGTGAGGGCAAACAGGAGTAGACAGAGCCTTTGGAGGTTTATGGCAGACTGAGTGCCTCTCTGTGCAGACTGATTCACCTTGTCACTCCTTTCTTCCTTGGGGTGAACCAAAACAGCCCCCTGTCCTCATGCAGCCCTGTGGGGACACCTGGCCGTAGCTTTGTAGAGACACCAGGGCATGTCTGGCTCCTCAGGCTCATTGGCTTGCTTTCCTCTCTCCCTGCCTCCTTGCTGAAGTAAATCAGAAGCCAATTCCCTGCGCCAGCTGATCAATGACTCCCAGTCCTTCCCATCAGACCTCCGTGTGCCTCACTCCCCCCTGGAGAGCGGGACCGCCGCCAGCCAGGTTCTCGTCATGGGCCCCGATGACTTCATTGTCGCCGTGGTGAGGTAAAGGATTGGCCTCTTCCCTCCACAGTGAGCTCAGGGGTGAGAACAGAGAGGAGGGAGTATGTTCAGCAGGACAGGATGGGACCAGACCTGGAGCAGCTGAGCTGCTCTCTCCCTGTCAGTCCTGCAGCAGAGGAATAGGAGAGATGGGGTTGAGATGTGTGGGCTGGTGCTGCTCTGCCCTGTGCAATCTTAGAGCCCTCTGACAACAAAACATAGCTGGAGTGGCCTGTATCTGCTCCCTGGGGGAGAGGTGATGGCAAATGTAGGACTGATGGAGGCAGATCCATCACAGCAAAGGGAATCCTCAAACAAGGGGAGGGACAGAGCTGCTGTGGCCTATGTGGCTCCTGCTCCTAAGTGCATGGAAACTGTCTCTCCTCAATCTCACCAGCCCTAGAGAACCACCAAAGAATCTATCAAAACAAAGTGGCACAGAAAGCTGGAGCCCTGAAAGCCTCAAATCTCTGGGATGATTTTTATGATTTTTTTTTCTTTGTGTTTCTTTTCAGTTCTTTGAATCGTCCCTTTGGCAGTGGAATAGTAACACCCTCTGGAATCCTCCTAAACAGCCAGATGCTGGACTTCTCCTGGCAAAATAAAACAATGAACCACTCCAATCCCAGGCCGGTAATGAATGACATGACAAATTCTTTATTTACCATTGTTTTTGCAATTTTATTTTCATCTTCACAACAGGAGAGCTATTTAATGCCTTATTAATAACAGAGACAACAGCCTGTAGAAACTTGCTATTTTTCATTATATGAGCACTGAAAGTGAAAAAACAGAGGGCTTCATGTCCATCAGTTATTATTACCATGCAGAATTACCAAACAACACTGTTACCTTCCTTCCCTGCAGCCCAGATGCACTTTAAGTAACAGTGTGGACTTGTATTAAGCACTCTCTTCATGAATTGTTGCTCTGCAAGTTAAAAAGTAACAGGTAGCAGGAAAAATGTCTTGGAAAGAAACAAATGCAGACCTGTGCCAGTGGCTTCCAGTGCTGCCTTATGCATTGTAAATCCACCCCACTTTGCTGGGGTGGTTCTTTGGAAGAGGGTGATGAGCTCCATGTTCCTACTGTGCGAGAGCTGGCTTTTTGACATTTTTTGGTGTGATTTTTCTTCAACTGCAGCAAAACCTCCTTCAGCCTCGGAAACGGCCGCGGTCCTTCCTGCTGCCCACTATCGTGAGGCCCTCTGAGGGGATGTGTGGCACCTACCTGTGTCTGGGAGCCAACAACGGGGACAGAGCCCTGAGCAGCATCGTCCAGGTCAGTGCCTTGTCCTCCCAGAGCAGCTGCTCAGCTCAAGACTGAGTAGAGTCCCCTCCATTCTCTTCCCAATTGTTCCACACTGGGTCAAAACTGGTGGCCACAGGCTACTGGTTCAATCTTTAGTGTCACCTGTTCCACACTTTGGTTATTTCAAACCTCTAAGGGTTACCAGTTTACTTTTCTTGCACCTTTCCTGGTGACACCACTCATAATTGTAGAGGAGAAGTGTTTTGGCAAAATCTGTAATTTTTTTGTCATTCTAATACCTGTTCAAAACTCATCTTAAGGATGATTAATAAAAAAAGGAGCATTTTGTTATTCAGAGAATTGCAGGAAACCGGCAGTCCTTAAGCCCTTTTCCACATGAAAAGCTCCTTTTAGGGAATTACCAACTGAATTCTTCCAGCTTAACACCGAAAAATTGGTGAATTCGCGAGGTGAAGTACTTGCCAATAGCTTGATTGCTTGTACAGCAATAATGGATTGCTGAGAAGAGAAGCCCGAGAAGGGCTCCCAGTTTCCTTACCTTTTGGAAAGCATTATTCAGAGCAAGACCAAAGCCAAGAACTGCTTCCTAGTGCTTTGTTTGGAGAAGTCACATGCTGAGCTTTTAGCTGTAACAAACACTTCTTTAGAGCTTACATCATGTTCCAGACACAGAACTCTGCTACTTTAGCAGGAACTATGTGACAAAAAGCCCATGCGATCCTGAAAATGTCCTGGTTTACAAGCAACAATATATAGGCCATATTCCAAGGACCTCTTAGTGTGTGCATATCCCTGCAGCAGTTCATGCAGTTTAGTAAATGGTTCAAAATCTCCTTTGCCTGCTGCATGTGCAGATGTTGGAACCACCAATTTGGGGGATGCTCAGGAAGCTGGCTTCTCCTATTCTCATCAATTTTTTTATTATTGAGGATAATTTATTCTCTTGCAGGTTTTGGTAAATGTTTTAACATTTAACAAGAATCTGAATGAAAGTTTGTCACTTGGTCGACTTCACCCCCAGCTTCAGTCCAACACCTTGCAGGTTGACAGTGAGTATGGACACTGGGTGGCATGCAGCCTACAAATCCAGCAAGTTTAGGAAAAGAGCAGGATTTTCCTAGCACACTGCAATGGTAGCACCACAGGTCACCATGTTCCAGGGTCCCCAGCGGTGTGGAGGGTTTTGGGGAAGACAAAAGTCAGAATTCAACTTCGTAAAAGCTTGGAGCCTTTGCTGAGCCATGACCTTTCCCTCTTGTCCTGGAAATGCTTCCTGACCCCTCCAGCACCACCTCTCCAAACTCTTTCAGGTGCTTCTCCCCAACCCTCCATCTGTCCCTGCTCATCTCCTGGTAGTGGCCTTGTCCTGTCCTTAAATCCTTCTGGAGCTCAGATGCCATGGAAAACATCCAAACCAACAAGACTGCAGCCTCAACTTCACCCAGACATGTGCACAAAGCTTCCTGCACTTTATTCCCACTGACATAAATTATATTCCTTCACCTTTCAGTTTATGTCCCTTAGTTCCAGCAGCTGGGAAGGAGACAAGGCTTATGGCAAGGCCTGTAGCTTGACAGTGCTGAAAACACAGCATCAGTGCTGGCACTCTGCAGTCTGTACTGTCAGCTCTTGTCCTTGTTGCTGTAAGTTTTGGTCTATTTGGTGTTTTTCACACTGCCTCAAACTTCACCAGAGCAAACCGTAAGTCAAATAGCCAAAGTTTCTGGGCTTTCCCATTTCAGAGGAAAATGTAAAAAGGATCTGTCCTGCAGTGTGCCCTGCAGACTTGGAAACTAAAATGGAATTGAATCTAAAACTTCACAAGTTTGTGAGTTTGGGCATTTGGCATCAACAAGGTACATATAAAGCTTAAATACCCTTGAGGTTTCTGTGTCCCTGCTCCATTTGTCCAACTGCACCCCCAGCTCCAGAGCCTTGGGCTCTTCTACTCATACTGAAATTACAAACCATCAAATGAACCAAATAAAAGCAGAAGAGCAGCAGCCTGAGGTACATGTCTGGAAGATTAAGAAATATGTGCAGGGGAAGTTGGGAGGCTTAGCACAAAGTTTATCATTAGGCAACTTGTTTTACTGTTGTTTGTTTTGAGCTCTCTTGCATCTTATTTTGACTAATAATTGTTAATACTCTTATTTGTAACTAAGAGTGGGCACTGCCTCATATTCTCTAAGAATAATTACAATTGGTGTCAGCCACATATCTTTCCCTTCCTCCCAAGAGGACAATCTTCCACATCCTTTAATGGTGTTGTAGATCCTCCCATAGCCTACAGCACAAAGCAGAAGTCCCTGGCCCTTGGCTTGCCCAGCTGGAACCTTCTGAAGGGGCTGAAGGCAGGTTCCCCCCACTGCAGACCCCAACAGTGTTAGACAGACGTTTGCATCAAAGGCAAACCCTGGTTTCAGTTACCAACTCCTCTTTTTAAATCCCTGCAGGTGAGTTTCCTGAAGAAGATACAGAATTTCTTGTAGCCAGGGGCCATCAGGTGGAGAAAGTCCCAGTGGTGTCCCTGGTTCATGGGGCCAGGAGAACCAACAGTTTCATCATTGGCCTGAAGGATCCCAGGAGTGCAGATGCTGCTGGAGCCACGATCCTGTAGCAGTTCCCAGGGGATGTGTTCTGTGACCAAGGCTGACACACAACACCAGTGATGTGGATGTTCTGAAGTGGCCCCTTCTCCAGCCCTGCACACTGCTGGGAAGATCTTCTGCACTCCCTACCCTGACAGCACCAGAGGATTCAGCAGCACCAACTTCCAGCTCTCTTTTTATTTTCCAATTATTTGGATTGCAAGCAGCCCCATCCTTGTTACAGGAGTGGCAGGAGCCACTTTTCTTTTGTCAGTCTTGCTAACAGTTCGGTCTTCCAAAGCCCAGTTCTAGCCAGCATCTTACTTTTAGGGATCAGGAATATGAGCAAGGGAAAAAACAGCAGCTGCTGCTGATGTTATTATTGATGATGATTATCTTCATCTCCCTGTCTTTCCCAAGTTCCTTCTTTGCCTCCAGTGTAAGCCAGTAATTAACACAGCCTGATGTAGTGTTTGTAAGTGCCTGCAGTTGGAATATTGGGGAGTCTTCTAATACTCCATCTGGGCCAGCTGATTTTTACTAGCATGCAGCATCCCGGGGAAGTTCCTGTGCTCACATCACTACATACCTTGAATTTTGGCAGTAAATATTTTGAATCCACTTGCTGCACAGACTCACTGGCAGTCTGATTTTGTAACCAGAGCAATGATTTTCAACAGCTCTAACAACTTCTTCCTCTAACAACTTGTGCACCCCGCAGCAGTTTTCTTACAGAGGTTCAACCTCCTTACTGGTGAATTTCAGATTAATGGTAACAGGTTTAACTTAGACACTTTTTGGCTATATCTTAGCAGTACTCCACAGAGTTGTGAAAAACCACAGATCACAAACAGAAGACCACATGGAGAGCATTTGGGTGGGTTCAGAGTTTCCTACCACTGCCCTGTGTCAGTCAGTTCCAAAAGCCTGGGTCATTCCTACAGAGAATTTTTACTGACTGAATTAATGGCTGTACCTTAGCTCTGTGTTTTAGTCCTAGTGAATTTATTGGAAAAGCTGAAGAGACTGAGAGAAAAAGTACAAACCAAACCAAACCCTACTGAGGTAATTTTCTGTCCACAGCATGTAGTGAAAATAAAAGAATGCTCTTGCATTTCATGTCTGAAATTGAGGAGGGAAGAATACCCCAGCTGACATCTGCACCAGGTCATTCAGCCTGGTCACCAGGTCATTTGGACATTTCCTGTTCCTTTTGCTGGCAAGTTAGAGACACTTGGCACTAAAAAATCCAGAGTTTGATCATTTTTGTGGTCTAAAATGTGATGTTTTCCTTCATGGTGCAAATGCACCCATGGCCACTGTACATATTATATATGTATATCTGCTTGTGGTTGTCTTGCTCTTTGATTTGATGATAACACCATTCACCCCGACCTTCCTCCCTAGACACCCTGTGACACCCTGTTTGTGCCACCCTCTGGCACACAATGCCATGGGTTGATTTTGGGGTAGTCAGGGCCACAGGGCAGATAACTGGACTAATTGTTCCTGCCACCTGAGAGCTGCGGATTTCAGAAGACCCCAGTGAAGCATGTTGTGCTCAGTGAGAACAGAGGTGTTTTCATGCTCTGCTGAAGTGCAGCCACCCATGAGAGGAGCACAGCAGCTCCCACTGACAGGACCATCAGCAGCATTTCCTGTTCCAAGTGCATCTGTGCCCTCAGCTGGGATGGGAGAAGCACAGTTGTGTCTGCTACGTGTTCTGTGCCACCAAGAGACTTTCTTCACCACAGGGACACCAAATCTATTCTTTTGTTTCTCCGTCATCAGCACTAGAGTTGGTCACTGCCCAAGGATGGAGAATTCGTAAATGTGTCTTGGGGCAGACCTCTCCAGGCTCCCTGGAGGAAGGGAAGGAGGCAGTTTCATGTGTTAAACCTCTCCGGAGATGATCTGGGGGTTTCTGGTCTGTCCCAGCCCAGATCTGTCCCTCAGGCATGGAGGTTCTCTATGAGCAGCTGCAAAATACATGGTCGAGTCACTGTCAGTGCAGGACTTTGCATGAAATGTCACAAAACACTTTGAAAGATGAAATTCCTTATTTACTGAATTCACCAACTTCTGATGCTAGATACTGTGTATATTTTTGGGAGTAAAAGATTTTGGACTTGATTCAAAAGGGCACTCCTATGTCCCCAAGTACAATTTCACAGAAAAGGCACTCCTATGTCTCAAAGTACAATTTCACAGCAATTATCCAGAATCTTAAAATAAAGCATGTTCCAACGTGTTCTGCTGGATCATGGCCTGCATTTCAAAAAAAAAGAGAAAATTGAAAATAATTGGAAGATAAGACCTGTGCCACTAGGTTTCAGCTAAGAAAAGTAAAAGTATTCTAAATTATTTCCCATTTTTTTCTGTTTAAAAGCAGCATCAGTATAGCAGAGATGTATCCAACATAGACACCTTTAATCTGCTAATTGGTCTAGCGTCTCTAGTATTTTGAGTCCATCTGTTGTGATCTGATGAATTTAACATCTAATGAATTTAAGATCTGATAAATTTAACATGAGGTACCAAGAAATACCTGATGTTTCCCTTGGTACAGGCGAGATGGACATTGTGAAATAAAGGGCTGTATTGCAGAGATGTGTATTTGCAGAGTGCCTGTGCTGATTTCAGCCTGGCCCTTGCAGGCATCTGACAGCTCTGAAGCAGAATTTGTCCTGAAACTTTGTCATGGAAGTGTCAGTGAGGAGTTCAGAACACAAAAGACAAAGGGACAGAGAAAAACAATAACGATTTTAAAAGGAACAAAATAAACACAAACAAAGTAAATACATTTTTAAAAGATGCCATTACTAAATGTGACAAATTATGATCTGGAATGTGGCCAGCTTGTTTCTGCCCAGGTTTGCAACGCTCCTCGTCAATGTGTGCTGTTTTCACATGAGAATAAGCTGGAGCCAGGCTTTGCCACTAAGTATCAGCAGTTTATCCATGTTTCTTCCAAGGGCTGAAAGCTCCTCTCGAGCACACGTAACAAACTGCCTGGTGGCTTTGGGCGCTGCTGCTCACCCAGGCACAGCGAGCAGCCAGAGGGGGACGAGGCAGGAGCCAGCACTGCCCTCCTGCAGCACGGGGTTGAGGATGCTTTGGGATTTGGGCTGTGCCGTTCTGTTCCCATCACTGTCCCGTGGGTGCGTCTCCGGGGGGGGGGGGGGGGGGGGGGGGGGGGCGCAACTGCTGGGGTGGTCGGGGTGGTCAGTCACTGCTGGTGTGGCTTGGCACAGGACAAGGGACCCCTGGGCACGGCTGTGGGAGCTGCTGAAGAGCAGCCCTGGGCACAGCGGCTGTTCCTGCACTCCAACAGCGTGTCCTGCCCCGTCCTCGGGGAAGTGGGTACTGCCGGGGGCAGGGGAGGGCAGAGAGCAGCCGCTGCTGCCAGAGCTGGGGCAGCAGGTTCGGGTCCCCCGTCTCCAGGGGTAATGACCAGCGTCCTGCAGCTCTGCCAGTGTCACCCTGAGGGGTCCCTCAGCTGGGGCGGCAAGTCTGAAAGTGCCACTGAGTGTCGGCCGGCTGGGTCACCCTCGGGGTGCCCACTGGAGACTCTGCTCAGAATATCGCAGAGCCTCCTTCCACTGCTGCCCAACTCGACAAGGCTGATCGGGGACAGAAAGGGGAGTCAGGCCTTGGTAAACATTCTGAGAGGAAACCTGCATCTCTTTTACGAATATCAAAACCACTGAGGGGTTGGTAAAATTTTGCAAGGAACCAGATGGAGCAGGAAGAGCTCCTGAGCACCCTGGTGTTTCCAGCGGTTTTGGAAAACTCTTCCATATCTCAGTGATGGAAATTGGCATCTGGCCAGGGAAAGGAAAGCTCTGACACGCAGAGCTGGTTTCAGAGAGGCAGGACACCATTAAAAATGAAACACACGTGTGTGGAGGGCAGGTGGAGTAGGAGCACCAAGGCACTGACACACATTCCCCTCAAGGGCTCTCCAGTGGTCACAGCATTTTTAGGTGCAGATTGTCCTGGCAGAGCTGACCCTCACTGCCTGTGGGGAGCATTCCGTGTAACAACAGCTCCTGGGCAGCCATTGACCTTCACCCACCAAGACTGTTCCTGGCACAGCCAAGACTCCCCACCCAGGAGGTTCCACCATTCCATATCCTCGGAGTGGAGGAGGAGAGATTAACTCCTGTGTAACCCTGCCTTGCCTATCACATATGTGGCCAATTGCCCACCTCTCTGTTTCTCACCACTCTGACAGTTTAACAAAACACCAGACCCAAAGTGATAGTGACTGCAATGCAACAGATCTCCCTTCCTTCTCTAGAAGGGAGCATCATACCAGTGTTAGAAGGGAAATTATTTTGTTCAAGTCATTCTTTTCATGTAATACCTGTCATTTGAAAATACTGCCATTTAAAAATGTGTGTAAATAAACCCACAATTTTGATTGTCATTTTATCAAATGCATTTGTGTTCTGTGGGGAACAATGAGGCAGCTTGAACACCTTTCTTTGCTGCAGGTAGTCCTCCTTCCCTGCAGGTGCTGTGGTATCATTCTGTGTCTTTGTTGGCAGCAAAGCTTCAGCATCTCAGACAAACTGTGGGTCTGCTCCTGGATGAGTTCCACAAACAGAATGACAAAAAAATCACAGAATGGTTTGGATTGGAGGGGACCTTAGAGATTATCCAGCCCCTGCCCTGGGCAGGGATACCTTCCACTATCCCGTGTTTGCTCCAGGCCCTGTCCAACCTGGCCTTGAACACTTCCAAGAATGGGGCCACCACAGCTTCTCCTGTATTGTTTATGCTGTACAGAGCCTGGGCAAGAACCAGGAACACTCAGGCTGTGTAGTAAGCTCAGCTCTAGAGACCAGCCTACAGGGATGTGGTGTGGCAAGTCTGGAGCTGCCCCATGTTTCTTCCCTCTCGCCACTCCACATCACATTATTCCCTTTTCCCCAATGCCAACAGATGCCAAGGCCACTTGGGGGTCCTTTAACTGCTGGTCTCCAGCAGAGATGCCTCAAAATGGTCTTTGGTTTTGTCCTGTCACCCTGGTGTCCCTTCAGCTCTACTTTCCCTTTGCTTCCTTACACTTGTGACAAAGCTATTTTAACAGAATTTGGGTTAATTTTAGTTATGTGGAGACTGAACCAGTTCTGGTCTTTCCCAACAGTGAGCAGAAGCATCAGAAGCCATGGGAAGCAGCGTGCTCTGAAGAGTGAAGTGGATGTACAGGCCTCAGGCTGCTCAGGAAGGGAGGGCTTGTTTGCAAACTCTCTTTGTGATTAGGCACAGGGAAGTTGTCTGTGTGGGATCTCTCAAGCCCAGAACAGAAAGTCGTAGCACCTGGATGGCTTGAGCAGATCTTGGTGGGACACCTCAGTATTGTGCTTCCAGATAAGTCAGGTTTTGGAAAATAGCATGTGGCTTGTTCTTGTTTGTTGAGGGATTTGGGACGTGCCTGGTATTAATGTGCATAATACAGATAAAACCAAGAATCCTGAGAAACATTCTGGCATGACAAGCACAGCAACAGGAGTTGGAAAGTTTTTTAAAAGTTTTTGGAAGCAGTGTTGTGATGTTTCTGCTGGAGGGATGCCTTTTGGGGAAGATGAGGCTGGAAGAAGAAGTTCAGTGCAGCCGGTTTAAGAAGAGTCTCATGAAACAAGGAAGACATGAAGTCACGTGGGGAAGAAAGGTTAATTCTTGGTACCAAAGAAATCTTCTCTCAGCTTCCTTGTATTTCCAGCCAGTCCCAGAATCCAGGAGCAGGGCTAGGCAAAGCCTGGGAATCATTCACACAAAGGCAAATGGAAACTCCAAGAGATGATCAGATGAACCAAACATGTCTCGTTGCCACCACTGTGACTGATCCCCATCTCTTCTGACCTGACATCCCAGAGGGTGTTGGGGGCTTGGGGGGCTTTGTCCTTGTCTCAGCACTCTGGAGAAGTGCTGGACTTGCTCTCCAGAGACTGTGGAAGACGCAAGAAGGCACGAGCCAAACAATCCTTGAGTGAAGGATTCCTCACCCTCTGCCAACAGGGAACCTGAGAGCTGCACACGCCAAGGAGAGTGGCAGTCTGCCCGCAGCTCTGCACACACCGACCAGATTTAATGTTCGAGATAAGTCCTTACTAACCATGACATTAATTATTTTGTTTTGGTGGGTTTTGTGGAATGCAATTGTATGTGAATTTATAAAAAGGGTTTTTCTCTATGTTGCAAGCTATAGTGCCCAATGAGATGTGGGTTTGTTGTATTTAAAAGGTTTTATAAAATAAAAAAATAAAAAGAAAAAAATTCCCTTTTCCACATTGCTTATCCAGAAGTATTCCACATGGAGCCAAAGGCTTCATGGCTGTGAGGGCTGGCTCCAGCTGTACACACTCTCCTGAAATCCCTCCTCAAGCCGCTGAACCTCAAGCTACTGAATCGCACATGCTTTTGCAGGAATAAAGTCTTTATTTTTCTTATAAAGGTCTTGTGATTGTTTTCCTACCCTGAAACAGGAATTGCCACGTGTGTAATTTCTTCTCCAGTGCCAGGCAAGAGCTTACTGCCCACAGCAAAGATGGGCAGGAAACAAACATATCAGAGGTTTTGTATTAATCATTTCTCATATTAATAAAGGATGTAGGAAGAGACAAACCAATAGGCTGTGTGCCCGATGAGGGTTCCTTCAGCTGTGGAACCCCTGTATGCTGCAGGGACATTTTAGGGATCTAGCATTGCCACCCTGGGGATTTTGGGCCCATGAGCCTGTTCATTAAACACATTAATGGACTTTTTACTAAAATTCACCATTGCGGTCTTTGCTGAGTCCATGCCAGGTCACTCCCTGGCTTCTTCGCCATCTCCCCACTGGTAAAACGAAAATATGATTCAGTGATATTCAAAGAGTCCGAAACCTTTGGATGAAACGTTCTGAATTGAAATTAATCCGAATTAAAAACTTCATTTCCCGGAAATTTCCTATAAAGGCCCCAATTATTATTTTTTCTTCAGCTTCATCCAGCAGATACTTTGTCCCCATTCCCAGAAGCAGTCGCCACCGCAGGTCCCTACGCGGGGAGGGGGGGGGGCACAGCTCTCCCGTGGCGAGGGAGCCCGGCGGGGGTCCCTGTGGCGGAGGTCGCGGCGGGGCTGCCGTGTCGCGCCCGGTGTCGGGGCATCGCCGCGCTGCCCCCGGGGCCGGCCTGGGGGTCGCGGTGTGCCCCCCCGCTCCCGCGCGCTCGGGCGCAGGCGCGCGCGGGTCACGTGTGCGGCGCAGGCGGCGGAGCGGCGCTGGAGTCCCGGGCTGCGCGCGACCCCCGCCCCGCGCGCCCCCGCGGCCCCGCGCGCGCCCCCGGCGGCGGCGGGCCCAGGTGAGGGGAGGGCGGGGCGGGGGTCGGGACGCGGCGGCGGCGACAGTGGCGGCGGGGCGGGCGCGGCGGGGCCGGCCCCGGGCGGGGCGCAGGCCGAGCCCGTGGCGCGGGGGAAGGGGCGGCGGGGCCTGGCGGAGCGGTTCCGGGCCCGGGCCGCCGGTGGCGGAGCGAACGGGCCGGGGGCGTTTCGGCGGTGGCCGCGGTGTCGGGGCGCCTGGCAGGAGCCTGTCAGCGTGCGGCAAAGCCGGGGCGCCGGCAGAGCCCGTCCGCCCGCGGCCTGCGGCCCCGCAACGCCCGGCGCGGAGCCGACCCTGCCCGGTCCGCACTCGGCCTCGGCCGCGCTCCTAGGCCGCGGCTCGGCCCGGCCCCGCCGCCCCGGGAGGGAGCGCGTCCGGGCCAGCAGCGCTGTCAGACTGGGGAGATGCCCGCGGTCCGGCCGGTGTGTGTGAGCCCTGACCTCATGCGGGCGGTGACGGGTTTGTGCCGTATCAGCCGGGGCGCGTTGACGTTTCGCTTTTGTTCGAGTCCTCGGTGACTCTTAAACCAGTGGTGAAAAGGCTCTTCACTCGTCCCCTCTGTGTGATTTCTGCGTTTCTCTAAATTTCAGCTACTTTAAAACCATCTCAGAAAGCTCAGGGGTCTGATTCCTTCCCGCTGCTTTGTGGAATGAAAGGACAGAGCTCTTATGTGGGTCTTCATCCTGGCAGCAGGTTGGAGCTTCATGAGCTTTGTCTCCTTAACCCCTCAGCTTCCTCACAGCCATTTTTTGTTCATTCCCCTCACTGGGAACTATAGTAACACTTTTCTCAGGTTTTACTACAGTAAAACCTCTCTTAGAAGAAAGATCATGCCTCTTGTTGGTTTTGTAATTATTATGTGTTGTTCTGACTGGTTCTTTAGCTAAGGCACCTTTCAGTGTTTCCTATATGTGAAAACAACCATGAAGAACAAATCTGGCATTTTCCATAAAGGTTACCAAGTGTAATAACCACAACTTTTGGATTTGGCAGCTCTTTTTGAGTTATAGCAAATGGTCCTAGCTTTTCTGTGTATCTTGTGGAGCGAGAAACAAAGGTTTTAAGGCTTGTGTTCAGAATGGCCAGGTCTGCGGCCTGGGGACTGCAGGCAGTGCCTGCAGCAGAGCACCGAGGTGTTTGCTAGAGATTCTAAGTATCCACTGAGCTGTGTGGCTTCCTTCATTTCCAGGAGGAAATGTTTTTTCACAGTAACACTGTGTCCGGACTCTCTTATGAAGAAAGATGAAGAACATGGGGGGCTACGCACATACCTGACCTTCAGCTGAGAAATTACATTTCTTAGTATTTTAAACCCAAAGAGGGGTCTTCTGTTACACATTGGATTTGGGCTGGAACTCTCCCAGCAGCGCTCTCCAGCCATTCTGTCTGGAAGGCCTGCCGTTAGGTAGGACTTGAAGGAAGGAGTTGTTTACAACAGGCGTCCAGGTGATGGAGTAATTTTACATTTTTCTAGTAAAAAAGTAGGTACTTCTCTAACATAAGAAACAGCAACTGTGTGTAGAGAAGCCAAAGAATTACGGATCTTTGTGCATCTGGAAGTGTTGGTGTTTCCATTTTTCAGTGGCTTAAATATTTGAAAATACGGGTTGTGGAGGTAAATTCTGCTGAACAGCTGTAATGCTACTCTTTGTGCTGCCTGAGTACACCAAAGTTTCCTGCCTTTGTGGGAGATGTTCAATGTTTCAACATGATAATTAAACCTTAAATTGGCAGTATATTTTGATTTTCTAGTACAATAGCAATTGCTTTTGGATGGAAGCTGGAGTTACAACCCAAGTACACAGACTCACTGAATTTAATAGATTTGCAGTGGCAAAGTGTTTGCTGCTGAAGGAATTGAAGAGTTAATGTGGCTGTAACAGTTTGCATTGAGAATGGTGAAATTTTGTAGGTCACTGGAGAACCTCTGAAAGGCAGAAGGTGTGATGAGGGTGTCTTTCAAAATCCTGTGGTCTCTGTGGAGAAATGCAAAGCTGTGGTGCAGGGACAGTGTACAGGGCAGGAGACCTGCTGGCATGTAGGGCACTGGGCAGGAGGACTTGACTCTCGGTGCTGCAAAAACTGTGTTCAAGCACAAGCTTTTTCCTTAATGCTTTTTCCTTAAGCTGGAGCAGAAGGAATGAGAAAGAATATGTAGGGCTTGGAAAAAGTAAGGGCCAGCAGTGGAAGGAAAAATAACCCCAGATGATACCGAGCTGAGGCAGCAAGGAAGATGCTTTTGTCAGGTGAGGTGTTTTCCATCTCCAGGCAAGTCTCTCCATTTCCACCACCCAGACAAACAAGTCACTTTTGCTTTTACTGGAGCCATGAATATTTTGTGGTTTGTCTTGACACTGTTACAGACTGCTGTCCCCTCTGGAGCCGGTCACTAATGTTCTTCAGCAGGAGCTGCCAATTAATTGCAGATAACTGAGCATTTCAGCCACAGAGTCAGTGTGTTCCTGCATGGAGAGCTGGAGGTTTAGCTTAAGAGGATGAACATAACTTAGATTGTCTTGTGTCCTGGCTAATTAGAGTGATGCTGCTGGAGTTTAAAGTTAATCTAAGCTTTGGATTATGCAGGATGGTAGTGGAAGTTTTCCAGTGGTCCAGGAGCTGGGGATTTTTCTCAGACAATCGAGAAATAATTTTACATCATTTTCCATGCAGTGGAGCAGCATCCCACCTGCACACTGAATGACACATCAAAAATTGCTGCAGTAGTAATCAAAAATAGAAATAAGTACTGAATTGCTCATTTATATATGAGAGCCCTGAGGCTGTAACTCAGTAAATAACCCTTTATGCATTTGGAGGAAAAGAAAGGCAACCAGTGTGTGTCACAGTGCTGGTTTTTTGGGAGCTGGGGTGAGGGATGGTGATGGGGTGATGGTGCCATTCCATCCCATGGCACAGTTCATCTAAAGGTGTTTGGGTGAACACATGGAGATACATGTGGGACTCCACAGCTTGTGAGTACCATCATTTTGGAACTGAGACCACTTGCCTGCCTCTCCAGTTGGCATGAGTGACCTGAAGCATAGCCCTACAAAAAGCTTTGGATTGGATTTGTATGAAAATAGAAAAGTACAGGAGATTAATGATACCTTGTCTAAATTAATTTGTGTAAACCAGTAGTTTGAGACAGGAAGTTGCTTATGCTCAGTTGCATATACAGGACCCCAAGCTTTAAGTCTGATGGATGAAAGGGCATCATCTAGTTGTTCCACCAAACGATGCACACTATTGAATTCTCCAAGTCCTATGCAAATTATTTTAATTTTATATTTTTTATTGTGTTGAAAATCAAATGACCTGCTGGCACCATGCAGCTGGTGTAAGATTGTGTTTCTCATTGTGGTTTCTGTGTGGTGCTCACAGAGACTGAGTTAAGCCTCTGGTCTGCACTTACAGAATCGCAGAATGGTTTGGGTTGGAGGAGACCTTAAAGACTGCCTCATTCCAACCCCTTGCCATGCATGGCGAAGTGTTTCTTTGAAGGGTTTTTTTTGGGAGGGCTCTTCCCATCCCTGCAAGAATGCATTGCTCTTCAGTTCCGTTGCATCGACATTTTTCCAGAAGGTCCTAAGCTGCTTCCTAAGCTGGCAGTAGTGACAATAAAAAACACTTGAAATTTGATTTTTGCAAAAGCCCAGAGCAGCACAAAATAAACTGCAGGTTTTAATACAGTCAGGAATATCTCAGGATAATCTTGATTTTAACCAAAGCTGTACCTACTTCTGTTACATGAAGATTCATTTTTTGGTTAGAGTAAACATTCTCCTTGATACTGAGTGTCTCCTACTAAAGAATTTCTTTCAAGCTGTTTGTTTTAGCTTTAATTCTTTCTTAATCCTTTTTATCGTTGTAGAATTTTAAAAGCTTCCCTGACATGTCCTGGTTATTTATTAGATGTAAAAAGGAATAATATTGCAGAAGGTGCAGTTTTCAGTCAAACCTTAGTTCAGTGCTGATGATCACATGAATTTCTGGGCTGGTTATATTGGTGTTTAGGAGTCCTGTGAGAATTTGGTGATGAAGGAGCACCTATGGGGTGTGTCAGCCCAGAAAGGTCTGGTTGTGGTTAAATTCAGGTTTAAATAAAAAGCTTGTTGTAACACAGAACACAGATTGCTTCTTGAAAAGACAGTTTTCATAACTTTTGAGGGCAAGATCAAATACAGTCAAGATGCTCCTGATTTTAAATAGCGTCTCATTTTGTTTGCTGATTGCATTGGTGGATCTTTGTGGAAAGTTATGTACTGCAAAGCTCTGCCAGTATTCACAGTGTGCCTCTTCCAAATGAAGATATCCTTACCATGGGAAATTAGTAACTCAGCTAATGGGAGTTGATTGACCAAATATTGTGCTGGGTAGACTGCAGCTTCCAAGAGAATTGCTGATTCCCATTTCCCTTGTGCCTGGCAGCTGCCTTGGTTTGTATCTCAACTGCTGAAAGGGGTAATTTCTACATGGCTACCTTAGCTGCTTATTCTGGAGTTACCATCCTGCTTTTTAGAGCAGTCCTGAGCATCTCAGCAGTCAAATTCTGTTGGAATAAAACCAAATGGCTCAGCTGAGCCATGTCCGTTGCAGCTTGGCATGAGTCATGGGCTTTCAGAAAACCTCCTGAAACTTTAACAAACTGATGTTTCATTAAACCTGCTGTCAGACTACATCAGGATATCACTGCAAAGAGTCATGTGTGTTATAACAAGCTGTAATTTCCTCCTTGTCGGAAACATTTGAGTTTCAGTGTTTTACGCTTGAGGGCTATGGGAGTGCAGCAGACCAGTGTGAGGAGCAGTGACCAGTTCTGTGTCACTGTGGGTGAACAAAGCCTGCCTTGCTGGAGACTAACTTGGTTTGTTTTCTTTGTATTTGGGAAAGAAGAAAGTAAACAAAACTTTTTCTGTAGCTAGAACACTTCACAAGGCTGTTTCTGTGATTCCTTGGGGTCTGCTAAGGTGTGTGCTCAGTGTCCAGGTCTGTCAGATAACTACTGTAGTGAAAGTTGGAGTTAATGAACCAATGTTGATTGCTTATTTTCCTTAACCAAATTTGGTCTCATCCCATGTGCACAATGGGAATAGAGACAGCAGCAGTTACTTTTTTCTTCTTCTCATAGCCCAGGCTGACCATCCTCAGTTTCTCACTGGATCTTGTGAGGGCAGCCTGTCTTTCCCACTCCTTCTTTGGAGAAGTTGGGTGTTTTGGTGAGGGACACTCAGAAGGGAGAACTGAAGGAACAAAACCCCTTTAGTTCCTTGCACCAAGGAGTTCAGAAGATTTTTCTTCCCTCCACTTCCCCACCCTTTAGCCAAAATCACCCTCTCCCTGCTGGGCTAAGGCACAGGTGCTCAGCGTGGGGACTGGCTACTGCACCTTGCAGGCTTCCTTAAAAACAGCTTTTACGAGGCCCTGGCTTTCCTATGAAGTCTTGGCCTGGCTTTGGTGGTAACCAGCCAGTTTGTTACAGGACTCAGCTTTAGGCTGTGGAACTATGAAGAGGGTGGAAAAGTAGAACTAATACAGTATGTGCTGTAGAATGTGAAAACCTTTTTTAGTTTTGGCTTATACAACAATACTAAAATTTCCTATTTCAGATTTTGATTTTGCACCTCAGCTTGCTGTCTGGTCATGGTATTTAGGCAGGTGCATATAGCTGGAAACAGATCACTGCTTGTGATTTAGTCGTCAGGCTTTCAACTTGGTGCTACACTTCTTGAGTTACAATTACTTAGAAATACAAGAAGATATGAGAGGTTGAAAAGTGTTAGATGACCATTAAAAGTGCTGCAAAGCATAAATGATGTGATTTAATGCAAAACCTCTTTCCTTCTCTTTAAGTAGCTGTGTTGGTGCAAAGTGCACAGACTACAGCACAATAAGGCTTTTAAAGCAATTTTGCTTTGTTGTCTAGATAGAAGACAACAAATCTGCTTTTTCTTTCTGAGTCTTCTTCCATTTTCTGCTTCCCCTGTTTGTTTTTGGTCAGTCTCCTTCCCCACTGATGACCAGGCAAGCACGTAAGCCACCTTGAAAGCCACCTCTGGGCTGTGCCTATAAATCCCATTGATTTGAGGGGTGGCATGTTGTTGTCCTGAAGCCATGTAGCTTTACTGCTGTGTTTTTATCATCCCAGGAGCTGGAGTGCTGCTTGGTGAGCCTGTGACCAGGAGCAGGGGCTAGAAATGGATTCATCTTCCCTTGCTGGCCAGCTGCAGCAGCAATGTCTGTCTGAGGTGGTCCTATGGGCTCAGAACATGCTTCTGGAATGGGCTTAGCTTGAGCCGGTTTAGGTACCTATTCAGCATGAGCTGAGGGACATCCTGGCTATGCCGGTTTCTCTGTTCTGAAGATTAGTTTAAACTAGATGAGTTTGTCCTAAGATTTAAATAAATACATTATTCCGGATAAAACTTGCCCTGTTTAGAAGAATAGCATTTCCAGCTAAAGGAAGTATTCCATTTTCTGCCTGTAATGAAAAGTTGATTTTTCAAGCTCCTCAGGTTTTGCTGTTTGAATCTGAATATAGTAACATGCGCTTTTTACATTGCTGAGGAGAGCGTTTGGCAAAACTACACATTAAAAATTGAGCTATTCACCAGTATGTTCAGTATTTCTGTTATTTCACATCATTGTCTGATGAAATGTGATTATTTTCTTTCAGGAGTCCATATTTGGGAGTTACTGTTTAACCATGTTTGCCAGTCTGGAATTACCTGAAGTCCTGTTGCACACCTCAAAATACTGAAGTTGTAAAATTTGTTTTGGTAGGTAAAATAAGTATATGATGCATCTGAATGTCTTTTGTTTTTGTACATTCTCCTCCTGCCTGTCCTCACTGCTATATGTGTTTGCAGAGCTGGGCTGGCTCCAGAGCTGACTTCCCACTCACCCATACAGGGTTAGGGGTATTTGCCATCAGGTTTGTGGCTGCTCCTCCCAAGGAGAACAGTTGAGATGCTTTAGTGGTGTCACTCATCTAACACCAACGTTCAAACTTCAAAATTACTGGAACCCTGGCTAAGTTGTTTTAGAGGAAATTTTAGTGCATGTTTGAGTTTATTTTTAGGTATTCCTTCATATTATAACAGTGATTCTTAGCCTTATTTAATCTCCTCGTGTTATATTGATATATGACACTTGCCTAGAGTTTGTTTAAAAGTTTTGTTGGGGTTTTGTTTTGTTTTTTGCTTTCCCCAGAACCATGATATTATTTTAAACTCTGTATCATAGAATGGATGTGGGTGTCTAGGTTTATTCATTGCTCAGGTTTAACAAGCTTCAATATCACTATGCTGAGCAACAAAGGAAACAGTTGTAGAAAGATAATACACTGTTAACAAATTTCCAGTAGAGACAGTGTTGTGATCGGTGTTCTGGGGTCTGTAGGCATGACACTTTAAATGCATCCTATGTGACTGTGTGCAAGTGCATGTTACAGGTTAAAAGAAAGCCATCCTCTCAGGAGTTTTCTGGCAATGCTGAACCTCCTCTGCTCCCATTATGAAAATCTCTACATATTTTTCTCACTAGCACCTAAAACAAAGGAAGCAGAAACGTTAAAGTGTATTATCCAAGGCATCCTTTATTCCTGGTATTTTTTGCTATTAAGTCGCTTGAAAGCCATTTCTCAGTGACAGCAAATGCAATTTAAAACCTTTAGAAATTATGTTGCTACTGCTATCCCAGACTTTTCCTCCTCACTCAATTCTGGTTTCCACAAGGGATTTGGCAGTAACCTCATGTCTTTCCCTTCCCTGTTGCAGCTTTAAATAATGGTCAGTGTGAGGATAAGGATCCTGTTTAGTGCTAACTTGTGCCATCTGCTAGTGAAGGGCATCAATCCATCCTTCCTTCTGTTCTCATCCTTCTCAATCTTTTATGTAATTTGGAAGAGTACTTGTTGAGATGTAGAGCACGATTTCAGTACTTTTTATTTGTTTTGGGAGAGTGCAGGTTCTGGTGTGACATCAGCTGTGGAAGTGTGTAGTTTGAATGCATTTAAAAGTTTGTAAATCTATGGCTGTGGCAGAAAATCTGGGACAGGTGGCTAGACAAAGCCTTGGTTTGGTTTGTGTGCTCTGTGTAGTGCAATAGATAGAGGAAGGCAAGGCAAGAAATTTCAAGTTCTATTTAAGAGACAACTTGACATAAGTTTGGATCAATTGAGTGAACCTTGGGTCAAAAATACCAAGATACCATTTGGGATTTTTTTCCTTTGTGATGTGTTTTCAGTCCAGAGGTCAGCACTTCCAGGTACTCCAGAGCCTGCCAGCTTTCTCATGTTCAGCTGCTCCCCAGTGAGTGACAGCTGGCTGTTTCAGATTTTGCTCTAATCCCATCTCTCGTGGGGTCTGGATGGGATTTTTGAAGCCTTGCCCAGCCATGTGGTGCTGGGTTTGTTGGGCAGGCTGCCTGTCAGGCTGCTGTTGAGGGCAGCACAGGGCACAACAAAATGTCTTGGGTCTCCCAGTGGTGTGTGTGTTACCCAGCTCTCAATCAGCCTGGGTCTCAACTGGGTCTCATCGTCTATCCTGTGGGAATTCTTCCTCTGAAGAGTCTCTGTTTTGCACATTTTAGTGGGTCAGTTGTTTTATCCATAAACTGAGTGTGCCTTGGAGCTCCTGGCTCCAGCAGCCCAGGGTGTGCCTGCATCCTTTGGGTTGGACACTCTGGTCTTCATGGGCCGAGCTCTTCCACCCTTTGTCCCCATACAACAATGCAGTTGCATTTTGGCCATTTGTCTGTTATTTGGCTGTTTATCCCTACCTCTCTTACTTCAGTTAGATGTTTTTAATAATAGACTGTATTGAATAAGACCAACTTTATAATAAAGGGGCATAACACTGGTTCAGCTGCTGTAGCCAGTTCCAGGCAGGTTTGAGGGTAGATGGTTGTCATGTGGTAGCATTGGACTTGCTCTGAGTTTCCAGAAATAATTGTATAATGGGAAATACTAATTTGGAAACTGCAAAGGAGGAGGTGCAGGGACAGAAGGGAGGCCATGTGTGCTTTTTGAAGGAAGGATGATGGTCAGAGACCTTCTTGCGCTGCCAGGTAAACATTTATGCTTGAGTTCCTGAAGTGTGCTGTGGTTGTGCAGATAAATTCAGGTGTGGTTCTTACTCATCAGACCCTCCATGACCTGCTGGGAGTTCTGTTTACATGGTTTGTTGAATGAGCAGTGTTTTACCTGTGTGTGCTTGTGCTGAAGGCTTTTTGTGTTCATGTGGAAGAGTGTTGAGGGAAGTACCTGCTAATTATGCTCAGGATTTATGGAATCCAACCCTCTAATCATGAGATTACAGAAGTTGTTAGGACACTGTGCAGCTGGGATTCATTTGCTCTGACATGGATGGTGTGCTGTGCACTGCCCGAAAAGGAAAATTTTGCAAATCATCAGTTTCTCATGTCATATTTGACATAAATGATACCTGAATATAGAAACGGACTAAATTTCATGTGTTTGAGAGGGAAAGAGTGGAGCAGAGATCCTTGAGGTGCATGATGTAAAGAAAAAATGCAAAGGGAGCTGTAGCTATATGTGTTGATCTAGGAGGTAAAATATAAAGCTTGGTCTTGGTTTATTTCTTTCACTCACAATATCCCTGTGGTCCTGTGATTCTCTAAGTCAAGTGAAACAAGGCCTGTGGTCCTTTGGGATTTAGAAAACTCAATTTTTATAGTGTTTACAAAGGGCCATAACTTCAACTTCAGATGAGGTTGATGAAATTTGGTCTAAGCTGCAGCATTTTTATGAATTGTTTAAAAAACATGATGTAAGCAATCTAAGGGTCTTCTGCTCTTTAGGGAAGACGGAGGCTTCAGACACCTCCATTAAAAAAAAAAAAGATTTGAAATGTTTGTGTTCTTGTAGATAAGTTCGTATTTCTTTGGTGTTAGGGATTGTCAGGCGTACTCGTGTTTCTCGCTACAGGTGCAACACCCCAAAAAGTTGTAGCTTTTCAGTGTGTAGAAGCCTGTATTTTTAGCTGAGATTTCTCTCCCTAAAAAGTTTACTCACGATTTTCTGACAAATAATGTTCTATGTAATTTTCCTCAAAATATAGTGCTTATATTTCACAGGATGCTTGCCTCATTCCTTGCACAAAATGGCTGTGTTTGGTCATTAAAAAGGTCATTTGTGTAGGACTCTGAGCTCCTCTCTCTCTGGAGTTAGTGGATGTGGAATGAAAGGTGTAGGAATGCAGAAGGAAGAGGACTGCTCTCCTGGTTGGTATAAAGCCAGCTTGGGTAAGGAAGTTATCTGTCCAAGAAATTGTATGAAAATCAGTTAAAACATCTTTTCATAGATGCTCCTATTAATTGTGATTCTCATTATCTGGGCACCTGACATGAAACTGAGGAGTTTGCCTTAATGGAGGTGCCAAACACTCAGAGCAGTAATGTTGATACAAAGCCAAGCAACAAGGGGGAAAAAGAAGTATTTCATTTTCTCTGTGTTCACCTGGTAATGAATTTTTAAAATTTATTTCTCTATTGCCCATCTTAAAGTTTCCATGGGAATAATAAGTATATGAAAGCACTATGGAAATAGATCAGTACCTGTGAAACATCAAACTTATTTTCTCATGCAGGACTGCAGAAGAGCTTGTGAGACAAAATTTGCTTGGTTTTTAATCTGAGATTTGAGATTGAAGACTGGTGCCTCAGGATGAGAGAGTAACTCCATGTAAAATAGAGGATTATTCCTTAGTGCTGTTGGATTGCCTCGTGTGGGGTAGGGTTGCAAGGGAGAAAAAAACCCCCAGTATTTTGTAAATATATGACTATATGTGTAGAGATCTGACCAAAACCTGAGGGGAGTTTGTGACTTCCAAATCCCTGACTTTTCCTTTGTAATATTGTCCCTTCAGCAGCCTTGTGTGAGTGTGCAAACAGTGCAGATCTGAATCTGTGCTTGTCTAACATGGTTAGATTTTTTTATTAGAAAAGGCTGTTTTCTGGCCAGTATCTACAGCTCACCTTTAATCTCAGAGTTGTGGTTTTAATTTGTGTAGGGAACTTGAACCTCTGCCAAAACCCCAGTCTATATCCCGTTCAAGGGTATGTTGTCCTGAGCTAAACCTTCTGGGTGGGTTGTGCCAAACACCCACAGCTTTGGCGTTATGAGGTCTTGACTGTCCTAGCTGGTGAATGGATTTGATTTTTACAATGGTGGTTAGGAACAGGTCCCTTTTTTGGCTGTTTCTACAGATGGTTTGACTCTTTTAGCAGTATTTGCGAAGTGCTGAGTGTTAGAGCAGATGTCTCACCTGGAAAGGGTCGTGCCATTGCCCTCATGATGGAGTGGGAAAATGTGTATCTTAGCATTGATGGTGTCCACTGTAAGTTTAGGGATAATTTTATCACAGATTCTACTTCTGTAATAGCTTAGATTAATGTCATAATGTCAAAATTTAGTGCAAAGTTTAGTCATTTTATTAAGCAAAATCCATCAGGTGTGTCACTTGACTTACTGAATTCATTCTTATCTGAGCGTGATGTGTGGGCATGGTGAGAGTTGTGGGCTGTGACGGGGAGCAGATTTCAGCTTGTTACGTGCATAAGAAGCTGAAAATACATAAATCTTTACAAACTCTAGGAAAGTAGGCATAGTGTGCCTGAGATTTCACTGGGTGTGAGTAAGATATTTGTCAAATGCTACATTTCTCCTGGTAAAAGTGTGCTGTGGCTTTCCTACTGCTTTGGACCTATTGCATCTGCACTCTCTAGAACTAAATTTGGTGGTTCTTCCTATTATTCTATAATTCAGCTGTTGCTGTGAGTTTTGGTCTCCTGACAGTCAGGCACTGCAGCATTGGTACCAGGTGCTTGCTTGTCCCGTCTATGATACAGAAATGAATATAATTAATTTTCTTCTGATTTTTTATCCTCTACTTTCCTTTCTACCTGCCTGTGTTTTAGATCAGCTGGAATACTTCTCAAGTCACATGCAGCACGATTCTGCAAGGAACCCCCTTCTGTTTGTCCTAGTGGAGGAACAGCTTGGACACTGCCATGGCTACCATTTTCAGCTTCACACAGTTGGTCTCGCAGAGCCCAACACTGAGTCACCAGGTAGGTTTTTCTGTCAATGACCAAATGTACCATTGAAAGCAGCTGTTAATGTCATTGCAAAATTATTATTATATGTATTATAATTCTGTTTTTCCCTTCCAAGCATCACCTTGACGTCTGACAGGCTCCCATTGTTGGAAACAATGGTTTTGGATGATCTACCTAACTTAAAAGATACATATGCCTCCTTGTACTCCTCAGCTATGGAAGACTTAGAGGTGGATTTTGATTCAGGATTGGAGGAAGATGAACTGAAACAGGAGGCTGCTCCTGGGGATTCCACGATCTTTGTAGCTTTTAAAGGAAATATAAGTGACAGAGACTTTGAGCAGAAGCTGGATACCATACTGGAGAATGTGCCTGGCCTTTTACACATGGGTAATGTACCTTATTGTCACTTTCCAGCTGTCCTTAAAATGCTTATTTAGCTAGTCAGAGTAGTTGCACAAAAAATAGATTATATTGGGTTTGAGCTACTTTGTAATGATATTTGTTGGAGTTATTCTTAGTGAATTTGTGAGCTGTTCTTCTCAGAAATGCAGACTACAACTGTCTGCAGTTGTTTTGTTGTTTAAATGTTTAGCAGGTTCATTCATTTCTCTTCTGTTTCCACATTTTACCTGATTTTATTCTTGTTCATGTCCTTCTATGCCTGTGACACATGGCTGTTTTATATGAAAGTGAAACCAGGCTTGTTCACACAGGAGATGTGTTTTACTGCCCAAACTGTCCAATTTAAACTACTGCAGTTCATCTGAGAATGGGTTCACTTTTCAGTACCTGTGACATTACTGCCTTTTTCTGATCTACCATACCTGATTGATTGATTGACTGATTGATTGATTTGTGTCGGGGAATGGGTGGTGCCCTGACATGCCCCTGAATGCTCACCCAGCTCTGGGAACAGCTCTGTGGCAAGTCAGTGATAACAGGCTTTTTGGGACATCTTTTACCAGCATATTTAGATCTGGAAAAAGATATTTGTCCTGTCTGAGCATGTTGCAAAAGGTCCTATCCTGATTACTGATGGATGCTCAGTTAAGTAGCCTTGCTTATTTTCTTCAACAGTGTCAGACACCTTTTCAGGAAAATAACACATTACTTCTCAATAACCAAACTGAATTTCTTTGTCACTTTATTCCTTTCTTTCAATTTTGTCCATGGAGTCAGCTGGCATCAGTTTGTTGGGTTCTCACTGTTGTTGCTCAGAGACATAAAAAAGCTGTGATAAGATAAAAATACTATGAAGAAATACCAGTTTTGAGCTGTATCTTACAAACAGTTGGAAGGAGATGTAAATTAACAGACCATTACTGGTGTGAAGGGATGTGTGCAATACCACAGATGAATTGTGTAGTTTTTGATGTGAAATAAATTCAGTCTCTAACTGCGCATAGTCATCTTTGTTATATAGAGGCATTTGCATGTTAAGTCTGTTATAAATATTAATGCCAGGATTAATAAACATGATTCAGACCTCAGCTGAGAAAGCAGATTTTTAAAATAAATGTCAAGTTAATTTGAAAATTATCCATGTGAGAAGTTATTTAAACTGATTCAGAGCAAAATAGGATATCCTGAATGCAAAGTTAGCAAATAACGTGGGACTATCTTGGCAGATGCAGTGTTTGAAAAATGAGAAACTTGAGTACAAATACATAGAAATACTGAAACTGATGATACAATTTCTCTATGTAAAATATTAGAACATTAATAACAGAAAATATGAGATTGTTCGAACCTCCACAAAAAGGGCTTTTAAAACTCCTCCTGCCATGTTTTCAGACAAAACCAGGTTTATAGGTAGAATGAGGATGAATTTAATAATTCCATTGCTGTAGCAGCAAAAGGGGCTTGTTGAATTAGTGGTGAACAAGAGCTTCCTAAATAGGAATGAGTATTGGCATTCTTAACTAACATGCTTTTCAGACTCCAAAAGTCAGCAAATGTTTAGTAAATCTAACATCACGGTAGAGGAACTGGCTGATGAAAATTTGGGTCAATGCTTCCTGTTTTGAGAGGAACTTTCTTTACAGAAAGATAGAAACTGGAAACTTATAAAGCTATACTGGAAGTATATTTTTAACTATCCTTAACTGCATTTTGTAGCAATCATTTAGGTAGGTATCATTTTGGGTAACGTATCCAGGCATAACTGCCCAACCTTTCTGCTGTTATTTTGAAAACCACTGATCTAGGTAGAAACACTCATTTGTAGAACAGGTTTTCAGAAAACCTGCAAGTCAATATTTTGCATGACTTCTAGATGCTTTTTGGCAGTGGATTTGAAATACTCACCCAGAAAACTAGATACTAAGGTAGAAATCAATGAAATATTGCTAGGAGTCTGTTGGCACTGGTCTTGTAAAAAAAAAAAAAGATGGTTTCACAAGCATTTGTAGAGTAAATATTTCAAGCGTTTCATTCCTGTAGTCAGTTTTTTTCCCACATTCATCTGGTTCACAAACAAATGTATTGTATCACAGGGCTGGAGCTCCTCTGCTCTGGAGCCAGGCTGGGAGAGCTGGGAGTGCTCACCTGGAGAAGAGAAGACTCCAGGAAGACCTCAGAGTCCCTTCCAGTGCCTAAAGGGGTTCCAGGAGAGCTGGAAGGGAACTTCGGACAAGGGATGGAGGGACAGGACAAGGGAGAATGGCCTTAAGATGAAGGAGTCTAGATTTTAGATGAGATATTAGGAGGAAATTGTTCCCTGTGAGCGTGGGGAGGCCCTGGCACAGGTTGCCCAGAGAAGCTGTGGCTGCCCCTGGATCCCTGGCAGTGTCCAAGGCCAGGCTGGATGGAGTTTGGAGCACCCTGGGATAGTGGAAGGTGTCCCTGCCCATGACAGGGAGTGGAATGAGATGGGCTTTAAGGTCCCGTCCAACCCAAACCTAATACCTGTAATTGTATGAAATCTGTTTTATTAGATATTTTCTTGTCTTTCCAGTGTTGTTTATCCACAGAATATTTCATTTTTTGAGTAATACTATCAAGTGATTGTGTTGTCTATTGCACTGGTTATCACTGGAGTTGTTTTCTTACTGCTAAGTTTTTGGAAAATCCCCGATGTGGTTTGGCAGCATTGGTTGCTGTACACTGTGTGGGGAAAAATCTCCTGTACCTGAGACTAAGCACTGGCAATTTTCAAAGCCAAATACAGTTTCATTTTTTTCAACTTTTTAACCCAGTTGTTTCATCAGATGTGTTTAAAAACTGCCTTTGAACTGACTTGGATTGTTTTTCTTTTAAGAATCCAACAAGTTAAAAGTGCAAAAGATAGAGCCTTGGAACAGTGTTCGTGTCACCTTCAACATCCCTCGGGAAGCTGCTGAGCGACTGCGAATCCTGGCTCAGAACAATAACCAACAACTCCGAGACCTGGGCATTCTCTCAGTTCAGATTGAAGGTATTTCACACTGAATCTGCTTCCAAAGCTCAGATTTAAGTAGACTCAAAAAGCAGTTTTGTACTTGGTTAGCATTGCAAAACTTGTAAATTACTACTTTGGCTTCAGTGAAAAAGATAGCTCAAGACTTTTATTCTTTCAAGAATAAAATTCACTAGTAATAAAAATGAAAGCTGGAAATGCTTCAGGCACCAGGAACCCTCCTGAGAAATGTTTTCAGTGTGTTAACTAGGGAAGGGTTGGCTGATTTTCTTTCCCTGCTGTTTCACATGAGGCTTTCTTTAAGACAAGTTTTCAGTGGATTTCACAGTTACCATATCTGTTCTGGGCAGTTGTCCAGGAGCACCCTTGAGATGAAATCAAGGGCAGGTAATGCTTGTCATGACGTTTGTTCTTCTTGAAACTGGAAGCCAGAAGAGTAGTGTGATGTGTAAGCGTCCTTCTGAAGTGCACAGTGGAGGTGAAGCCTGTTCTTACTTCCTTGGCATCTCTTAAATGTCCTTTTGCAAATGTCTGTGTTCTGCTTTTCTGTCTCTTCTGTTCACCCAACCTGCGCCTTACTTTAGGGGAAGGCGCTATCAACTTGGCTTTAGCCCAGAGCAGGAGCCAGGATGTGCGGATCAACGGGCCCCTGGGAGCAAGCACTGCCATGCGCCTGGACACGGGATTCCCCGTGCAGGGGGGACAAGGTAAATCCCCTCAGGGCTTCTTTGTGGCACATCGGACACTCAAAACTTTACTACTGGGCTAATGAAACTCCACTGGTTACAGCAAGTATTGTTTGCAGAATTCTAATTGCCGTTTAAATTAATGTCTGTTCTTGTTCCGTCCATAACACAAACTATGTCCTGTGGTTATGTAAATGAATTGTTGGGTGCATTGGAGTGATTTTGTCAGGGTACAATCAGTTTGTTTTCTGGTATTTTGAGGGTGTGGTGGTTTGGGGGTTGGTTGGTTGGTTGGTTTGGGATTTTTTACATACAGCCTATTGAAGCAGATGAGTTGAGTGTAGTGAATTCACTTAGAAATTTGCACAGATTTTCACAGTGTTCTGTTTGGTTCCCTTTATGGAAATGTGCATAAGTCTTTATTCAGTGTACAGTAAACTGACTTAGATTAAATCCATTAGCATTATAGGAAGGACAGGACTCTGTCATTGTTACTCTCTTCTTATTTTCTGATAAGCTTTTGAGATCTCATCATAAAGAAGGAATTTTTGTGGACAGGTGTAGTTTATTAACTATATTTTAGAGCATTGTATATTCATAAGGTATTTTTAACTACAAAACTCAGATTTGACTATGAGTTTTTATAAAGAAAGCTACTATCTAATTTATTAAAATAGCTGAATCATAAGACAAAATAAATAATATTTTAGTAAATAGGATTTAAAGCAATTAAACAAGGAGCATTTTTGGTCAATTTATCTAAGATGCATTTGTGGCTGTTGAGGAGAAGGAATGGAAAGAACATTTCAACTGTGTAGAAACCTGATTAAACAGTAGTGAAATCTTTGTCCCTAACAAAGACTAAAACATTTAAAGAAGAGTTCTACACTCCACTATGCCGATCAGCACCTTCATTTCCTGTCTGCAGGTCAACAACAAGAGCAATATAACCAACAGGGCAACAATAGCAATCATTTTAGAAAATTATAGCCTGTGGAAGTGAAACATCAAATTTTTTCTCTGTTGCAACATCTCAGTTACTTTCTGGTTTCAGATTTTGCAAAAGCCTGAGTTACATGTACAGCTTTGATACAATCTTGTCACTTGATGCTTTCAGTGATAGATCAGGCTCACATTAATACATGAGTCTGTAGTGTTTCCTTTTATACTCTTTAAAAATTTGGTGTTAAAGAAAGAGCTACAGCATGACCTGAACTTGTTTGCTTGATAAGGGAATCCGAGCTTTCAGAGAGAGAGAGATGTGTTCTCAGGTTATTTTGGACAAACAATTCTTGAAGTCTAAAGAAATATTTTACTCAAATATACTTTTTTCTTGTTAAAAGAAAAATTCTAAAATTTCTCTCTATGTAACTGCAAGACTTGATAATTTCAATTTTTTTTATCTTTTAAGGTTTAATAAGAATGAGTAGTGCTGCAGCTGTCATGATGTCCCAGGGTGGAAATGTGCCCTCCTCTATGGTGGCAAGTGGTGCTAGTGCTGAGCTGCAGCCACGAACACCTCGCCCTTCCTCACAGCCAGGTGGTAAAATTCAGTCATAATACTGATCTGAAAATATTCTTAAACTTTGATTCTCCAGCACACAGGCTTGAGTGTGTACTCATGAGAGTACTCCCGAATTGTTCTGGAGTATTTTCCCTGTTTTTCTGGGAGCTACTCTTTCTGTGAAAATCTCCCTTCCCTCTTAATCTGTTAAATTTTTTCAAGTAGTTTGTGTGTCTAGTAAGTCACCAGCTTGCTTGGTATTTTATTCAAATGTGTTGAGCAGTGGCAGTGGTATTTTTGCACTTGAACTGTCATGACTGAGCTTTATGTTTAGCTGAAGGTAAGAGAAGGATTGATTCAATGAGGCAGGAATATTTCTGGTGCTTTTTTCCCCTCTTTTCAGGAAGGGTAGATAGTCTAGTAAGTTAAGGGTTGGGGGTCTGGTGGGTGTGAATATTTAGGGTTTATTCTTCACAGGTTCCCCAGAGAAGTGGTCATGGCACCAAGCCTGACAGAGTTCAGGGAGTGTGTGAATGATGCTCTTAGTCCTGTGATTTAATTTTAGGTGATCCTGCCAGGGGCAGGAATTTGGACACAATGGTCCTTCCAGCTGAGATGCTCCTGTGATTCTGCAGTTCTGAGTGTGCAGAAGGCTCACATCAGTCTGTAGCATTGTGGGGCTGTTGTGCTTTATTTTAGAGGGCGTAAATTGATAAAACCTGGCTACTCTGGAATATGAATTTTTATGCAGAGTAAGGAAATGCAAGCAAGCAATTTAGCATTTGTTGTTTTGGGATGGGTTTTGTCTACAGTAGGGTTTTTTTAAAAAAATTATTTTTCTTTGCTATTTTATTAGATGCAATGGACCCACTCTTATCTGGGCTAAATATACAGCAACAAAATCATCCATCTGGATCTTTAGCTCCCCAGCTCCATTCAATGCAGTCAGTTCCTGTGAACAGGCAGATGAACTCAGCCAACTTTCAGCAGCTACAGCAGCAGCAGCAGCAGTTGCAGAATCGGCCTCCCCAGCCACATCAACAGCCACAGCAGGGTATTCGACCTTCATTCTCTTCACCAGCACAGGTTCCAGTTCCCCCTGGCTGGAACCAGCTTCCTTCTGGAGCACTTCAGCCTCCTCCAACCCAGGGAGCACTGGGTACATTGACTGTAAACCAGGGTTGGAAAAAGGCCCCGTTGCCTGGACAAATGCAGCAGCAGCTTCAAGCAAGACCATCTCTAGCAACAGTACAAACTCCTACTCATCCTCCACCTCCATATCCTTTTGGAAGCCAGCAAGCTTCCCAGGCTCACTCAAACTTTTCCCAGATGAGCAATCCCGGCCAGTTTACTGCTCCTCAAATGAAAAGCCTTCAGGGAGGACCCTCACGGGTTCCTACACCACTACAACAACCCCACCTGACCAACAAGTCTCCTGCTTCTTCTCCCTCCTCCTTCCAGCAGGGCTCTCCTGCCTCATCTCCAACTGTTAACCAGACGCAGCAGCAGCTGGGACCAAGGCCTCCCCAGAGTAACACTCTTCCCCAGGGATTCCAGCAGCCTGTCAGTTCTCCTAGTCGTAATCCTATGGTGCAACAGGGGAATGTACCCCCTAACTTCATGGTGATGCAGCAGCAAAACCAAGGTCCACAAGGTTTACACCCTGCTTTAGGAGGTAAGAAGTACTGAGACCTTTTTTTTATTTTAAGAGGAAAGGAAACATAAAGTGCCTAGAACAAATGTTTCTGTTAGTTCTGAAAACATCCTTTATGAGACAGAATCAATGAATAGGTGGAGTATGAGGTGGATATTGGTGAATGAGCATCAGTATCACTTGATTTCTACTCTGTCTCTGTCCTGCAGTGTCATAGAGATGCCCGAAGGGCATTGCTCTTATTATTGCCAGTTGTCCTGTTGACAGCTCTTCTGTTGCCTCTAAGCAAGCTTGGGCTGTTCAGAGATGGTATGGGGATTTTGTTTTGGTTTGGGGTTGTTCTTTCTGGAGGAAAGGGGAGGATTTCTTCTGAGAGTGTAATGAAACTTCTTTTCTCTCTTCAGCTTTCTCTGTCACCATTTGCATTTTCTACTACAGAAGTGAGGCATTGTTTTGCATCTTCCTTTCTAAGCTGTGAATGTTTCTTCTTCACCCTGTCTTTATTTGTCACCAGTTTCTTCCTGTGTAAAGAGGAAAGAGCTATTGTTGCCATGCTGTTGTACTTCCCATCCTAAAATTAGGAGGTTAAGGGTTGTTTTAATTTTTCATTTGGCTGTGTTGTCTTTAGTTTTCTCTTTGGACCAAAGCACTCACTTTTTTTCCTTACTACTCCTAGAGTTCTTCTCTAACAATGAAGGTATTTCTTTTGTCAGTCCCAGGATCTCTTTTGTGTCCTTGGTGCTTTTTTCCCCTTGAGCCCTTTGTATTTCCATGCAGATTTGTCGTGCTTCTCTTCGCTCGCTCATTTGTTCGTCTTCCTCTCGGATGGCTGTTCTCAGGTCCCGTACACCAGTTCTTGTTTAAGCCTTTGAAATGATTTCTTTATGTACTTATAAAATATGGCCCATATTCTTTGTCCACCTACACACACATAAGTACATTCTAGTGTCTTGCATTCTCATGTTGTACATCCAAAGTCTGTCCAAACACTGTAAGGAATTCCTGTTTCTTGGTCTACTGATCTGGACAAGGTTCTTGTTTTCACTGTTTGTACCATGGGTCTTGTTTGAATTCAGATGAATTTTCTGTGTTTCAAGGTTCTCTTGGGATCTACCAGTGCCCTGTACTTGGTGTATCTTATTTTACCTCCATCTGGAAGCAGTTATTCATTATTTATAATAGTCATATTTCCCTACAGTTTTGCCTCACCAGCCATATGTCCTCATCAGAAATTTTATCCATGACCTTTAGCCAGTATAATCTCCATGTTCTGCTTCCTAACTAAACATACTACAAACAAACCTCATTTTTTTTGAGTTGAAAGTCACACCAGAAACAAGCTATCAAAATATGTTATTTGGTCTTATTGTAGACCTTATTGCTAAAATCTACAATCCTGCTGTGAGCTGTATCCTCAGGTGATTTTAAAAGACAGGATTCCTAGGTTTCAGCAAAGCTGTGTTGCTCCCACTGCTGAGATTTTTGCCTGACTTCTGTGCATGCTCATTCTTTGCTGCAATTTATATGTTAATTTGTCATTATAGATCTTTCCATTTTTAACCCACCTTACATTTAAAGGTTTAGTGTTCATGAATGCATTCAAACACTTTGCATTTCACACCATCTATTTAGCAAATCAGGATTTAAATCAGATTTAGAATAGGCCAACACTTTCTTTTTTTCTCAGTTCAAGCATTCCTATGTGCAAAACTTCCCTAAAAGTTTAGCAGAGCTAAAGCTGGAGTCCAGTGATGTGAGGTTTCAATAAGTCTGTTTCTGTATTTGCAGATATATTTGGTGTTTGGCCTATAGACTTGATTACCTTGAAATATTAATTACACCCTAAGACCAGAT
This sequence comes from Acrocephalus scirpaceus scirpaceus, assembly GCA_910950805.1. NCBI lineage: Eukaryota > Metazoa > Chordata > Aves > Passeriformes > Sylviidae > Acrocephalus > Acrocephalus scirpaceus. Next base: position 611,543 of record OU383787.1, read on the forward strand.
AATTAGCATAAGAAGTAAAGTTAGGTGTGCAAGAAAGCTGTAACTGCAGAAGGAATTGAAGTCACATTCTTGCACTGGGTCAGGAAAATAAAGGGGGCGGTGGGCAGGATTGCTTCAAAGTCTGAGGCATTGTGTCGTCAGTGAGTTAGCAAGAAGTGGGTTCTCTTAAATCCATCCACACTACTGCTCACGTTGGCAGGTAGAGGGGAGGTATTTCTCTCTGTCCCAGGGCAGCAGTGATGTTTGGATGTGCCAAAGTGTGGGTGTTGTGCCACATAAGGGCCTCAGAGAATGCATTGCTCTTGTAGCAGGAATAGCAGAGTTACTCGAATGAACAGCAGGTCTGGACATACTGAACTGTGGGGTTCCGCAGCCCACTCTGGGATGAAAAGACCCTTTGAGTGCGTGCACTGATAAGGAGTGTGCACTTGGTGTGTCAGTTGGTGAGAGGAGCACATCACTAACAAAAATACCAATTATTTCTGTTCATGTACATGGAATAAATTAAGGGTGTGCTAAGAGATGCAGTAGAGCAGAAAGGAAAAAAACATGTTGCTTTAATTTCTAGTTTCTAAAAAATGTGGACTTTTCACCTTCTCTGGGTAGTAAGTTTTGTACTTAAATTATAGTTTATAGTCATAGTAATTTGTTAGAATTATTAATTCTGTTAGACAGAATTATAGTTCTTACTGCAGGTAAGAACTATAAATATCTTCAGTGGATTTTGTATATTGGCAAAAAAAAAATTCTGCCTAAACTTGTCGTATGACAACACAGACTCAAAGGTATTTTCCAATTATAGATTTTGTCTATTTTTTATTTCTCATTTTCCGTACTAACTAATCAGAAAATTCTCATGTTCAGGAATGCCCAAGCGGCTCCCCCCGGGGTTCCCTGCAGGCCAGGCTAACCAGAACTTCCTGCAAGGTCAGGTGCCCTCCACAGCTCCAGGAACACCAGGGAACAGTGGAGCACCACAGCTGCAAACCAGCCAGAACGTGCAGCACACAGGTCTGACTGCAGTGGGGCGTTCCTCAGCTTTTTCCATTTCCATTTGTAGCACATGATGTGTTTTCCTGTGTCACATAGGTCCAAGCCATTAAACTCCTGCCATTAACAGGGGGCTGCTGGCTGGGGCTTCGGCAGCACTCTGAGTGTAGTGCTGAATAGGAAAAAAAAAGGCATAAGGCTGCTCATGTTTCGCAACTGTTATTGATGAGGACTGTGGGTCTGGGCTTCAGAAGCAGCTGTTGAGAAATTGAATGGAAGGTAGCACTGAAATTTGGAGGCAAGGGGTAATAAAGATACAGCACAAAATTAACCTGTTGTCCAGAAAAAAAAAAGTGTAATTATCTTAGAAGCAAAATAATCTTGTTCTGCTTTGAAAAGGTTATTTATTACTTCCTTCAAAAATTTCAAAAGTCTGCTTAAAGTGTGAAAATGAAATCTTTAATTCACAAATGTCTCCCTCCATTTAACAACTCAATTATTAGTCTTTTGGCTGGATTACAGATATCCTGATGATGTCATTTCGTCAGTACTCTGTGTGCATGTATTCTTTAACCCATTATAAAGTAACCTCAGGGTTTGAAGCTCATTTTGGTTAGGAATTACTCTGCTGATCTGGGTGACATTATGAAAGATTTTCAAACTTAGGTATAGATAACTGAAATTAAGTCTTGTGCACTGGAATACAGGGGAAGTACCAGTCCAAGCATTTATTTTGAAATGTATGATGTTCTGTTTTGATAACTAACATGTATCTATAGCATCAAACTTTGCATCCCAGGACTGCAAATATATGAGATACGCCAGTTTATTGGAAAAGGGAGGAAAGTAATTTTGGAGTACTCAACATTTAAAGGTGTGAAAACTGTTGCACCACTCCATTTAGTTTCTTACTGGTATTTTCTTTTTATTTTCTTAAGGTGGCCAAGGATCTGGACCTCCTCAAACTCAGATGCAAGCAGCACATGGCCCACCAAATATGATGCAGACCAATCTAATGGGACTTCATGGAAATATGAACAATCAGCAGGCTGGTGCTAGTGGGGTGCCACAGGTTACCATGGGCAACATGCAGGGACAGCCTCAGCAAGGACCACAGTCCCAGCTTATGGGGATGCATCAGCAAATCGTGTCCTCTCAAGGACAGATGGTGAACATTCAGGCTCAGGGATCGCTGAACCCTCAAAACCAGATGATACTTTCTCGAACTCAGCTCATGCCGCAAGGCCAAATGATGGTTACACCTCAAAACCAAAATCTTGGTCCCTCTCCCCAGAGGATGACCCCACCCAAACAGATGATTCCCCAGCAGGGACAGCAGATGATGTCCACACACAATCAGATGATGGGACCTCAGGGCCAGGTCTTGCTACAGCAAAACTCAATGATGGAACAGATGATGACCACTCAGATGCAAGGAAATAAACAGCCTTTTAATACTCAAAACCAGTCCAATGTTATGACGGGGCCAGCTCAACTAATGAGAGGACCAACCCCAAACATGCAAGGAAACTTAGTGCAGTTCAGTGGGCAGATGATGGCACAGCAAGGCCCTGTGAATGGGAATCCTTCTCAGGTGATGGGAATTCAAGGGCAAGTTTTAAGACCCACTGGACCTGGTCCTCACATCTCTCAGCAACTTGGTGATACTGCAACGACGACAAACAACGATGGGAACTTGACACAGATGTTACCTGAGGTTCCTGTGCAGCAGCCAAACATGGTGCCTTCTCATATGCAAGGAATTCAAGGAAACAACAATGCTTCAGGGAGTCATTTCTCTGGCCATGGGCTGCCTTTCAGTACAGGGTTTAGTGGAACTCCCAATGGGAATCAGGTTTCCTGTGGGCAGAACCCTGTGTTTCCTGTCAATAAAGATGTGACGCTCACAAGTCCGCTCTTGGTTAACCTACTTCAGAGTGATATCTCAGCAGGGCACTTTGGTGTGAACAACAAACAGAATAACCAGAATGCCAACAAGCCAAAGAAGAAGAAGCCTCCAAGGAAGAAGAAAAATAATCAACAGCTAGAGCAAACAACGTAGGTTTAATATTACAGTGTTTTTTATAAGGGGCATGAAGAAACTCCACAGGCATCTTGTCAATATTTTATCAGCAAGTAATGGGTGAGAAAGGACTTGTATTTTATTCATGTTGTAGCAGTTTCTCACGAGAGTCTGTCATTGGAATGTTTGTTCAAGATTAAAAATGACATGCAAATATCCAACTCAGTTATAAACCCAATTCTACCAGCACTGTTCCTTACCTTTACTGGGTGAAGGAAGTTTAGCATGTGGCCCATGGTGCCACAGCTCTTGGAAGATGAGGCTGCCTTTATTAACTAGTCTGACAGCCACGATCAAGGGGTGGGAAGTACATTCAGAAGAACTAGAAGCCTCTCTATAATGTGTGCAGGACAGATTTTGGGGGCTTGTTTCCTGAATCATGTGCATATCCTGACACATTTCTGCCTGGAATTGAGCTGGACTTCTCATGTAGTTGAAGCTGCAGCTAGAATTTAGAGGGAAGAATGTGGTACTTTCTGGGTATGAGATAAACAAATCCAAGCACTGCTGGTCCTCCTGGTCTAGCAGAGATTAGGAAGGGAAAAAAACCCCACAGCTCTTGAAAGGGAGGAGGCCAGTGGAAAAGATTGAAAGATAATGAATGAATGTGTCTTTTTAGTGAAAATACAATATTGCAGAATCTCTTCCTTCTTTGGCCAGTGTGTTCTTTCTTGGCCAGCTGTCCTGTAGCATTTGCCATTGACAGTTCACTATCACCCAGCACAGTGTGGTAGCTGCTGCTGCTGTGCTATTATTCACCTCAAATGGTGAAGGCAGATATGCTTTATTTAATTTTTAATAATGCTGCAGATGAGCCCATGGGGCATTAACAGGAATCCACCTGATGGTACTTCAGGGGATTGTTTTCAATCAGGGGAAAATGGGAAAAATTTTTAAAATTTGCACAGAAAATTATAACACAGAAATATCCAAATACCAAAATTAAATTCATAGAACCAAACAAAAAGGTGGCAATAGGACATGAAGCTCCTGGTGTGGCTCTGGTTCCACCACTCTGGCCCCTTTGAATAATCATGTTTTTAACCTGAAGTTTATGCTGCCTTTCCTAGGGACACATGTTAAGTTCAGTACAAAGAAAAGATGGCATCTTTTCATCAGTACTAAGCAGCTGTTCAATATTTTCACTTTTCCCTTGGTTATTCAGTGTGTATCCCCAGTCTGCATTTCTGCAGTGTCAAGATTCTTTCAAGAAGATGGAATTAATAATCTCATGGACATTTTAATTGTGGACTGAAAAACTCACTAATTATCTATATCAAACGATCTTTTGTGACAATCATTAATTGGCTTAACTAGTACAAAAATAAAATGCAGAAATGCTGCAAGATAAAGCAAAGCATGCTAATTTAATAGGCCTTAGGAAAAGGCTTTTTAAGCCTCTCCTGTATAGTTGTATAGTCATGGTATGGCTTGTCAGTTCCTCACTGCTGTTGAGTGATCTCAGATTACAGCTGGAGGAGGACACAGTCTGTGGCTAGATGTGGAAACCTGGGTAAAGTAACTTGGCCAGCACCAAGTGTGTGGCCAGTCTGCAGCTTTGGGATGACTTAGAAACCTAACACAGACACCAGTTCCTCCAGTCCAAATAGATTCCAATAAAACAATGGTAACCACTGCTGTAGGAAGTGCCTTGCTGTGGAAGTGACAGCATTCAGAGGGGAGCCCATGAGCTGGCCACCTTCTGAAAAAAATATCCATTAATCATTAAAGAAAACTCTTACGATTTTGTTTTCATTGGTCTTACTGATGAGCACCCAGCCTCAGTGTGACCTGGGAATATCAATAAATGTGTCTTCCTCAGAAAAAAAAAGCTCTTCCTCCAAGCTTGCAAAGCCTCACAAGACTATTTGCTTATTAAAAAGTTTTCACAGTAGAAGTCTCAATTACAGCTTTTCTAATGAGCTATGACAGCTCAATTACAGCTCCTAAATAAGGCTTTGAATCAGATTTCGGTGTAATTAACAAAGGAACCAGAATGTTGTTCTGATATGGATGAGCATTTTGGTTCTACATGGACTATATCAGTACTCGATCCTTGCAGAACCACCTAGAAGGGAGCAGTTCTTACAAAAGTCCCTGAGTTTATTCTCCAGCAAAAAGAGGGAGACTGCAGTGAAAGCTGGCTGTAACACTTTCCTGCCTCCCTCACTCTCAGCTTCCCTCACATCGTTGGGCAAGCTCAGCATTTTCCTGCCTTGGAATGGGCAGGAATGAAATCCAATTTAGATCACTTTCTCTTGCACAAGAAACATATTGGATGCTTTTCATCTCAGCTTCCTCTCTGTCATTCTTCCTCAGAAATTTTAGAATTCAGAGCAGCAAACCTTGTGTGGAAATGCAGCTCATTTGATAAAGACACTAAAAGGTCATTTCTGATAATAATAACGAAAGTATAATTAGTATATGGATTGCAGTCATGTTGGAATGGAGTTTATTCAGCTGAGACTAAAATAGTTTCAAGAATTTGCTTAATTGAGCAACTTTGCATTGGAATGAAACTCAGGACATTTTGGTTGTTTGAAAGTGTTTGCATCTGTGTGCTGAACCTGAAGACTGGGGGTAATGGGATGTAAACTGAAGAACAAGATGCTAGATGAAATGGGACTGTGGATAAAACAGGTTGGTTAATTCTATTAAATCCATGCATAAACAAGCAGTTGTTTAATGTTCTCCTGTGCACAGACCATGAATATCAGGTGCACTGGTAGAACAGAAATAATCCACTGTGGGAGGTCATTCTCAGTGCTGCCATTCAGGTTGCAGTGTTCAGTGCAGGTGGTGACAGCACTGTAGGACAAAGAGGCTTTTCCTAACCAGATTCAGAGGATTTCACGGCAGGTGTGGGGGTGCCAGTTCCCTGGCAGAGCTGGGAAATGCCCTCACTCAGCAGCAGGGGAAGAGCCTCTCTGTACCTCCAGAGCTGCTGCTCCTGAGCCGGGCTGGGTCTGCCACACCTGTCATTTTAGCTTTGCTCTCCGTATGACCCAGCTGCCACCTTCTTTGCTTTGATTGGTTTCGGTTTTCCTGGAGTTCTCACTCCGCCCTGATGAGGGATTTGTATCTGAAGGTTATACTTCAGAGTGCAGCTGGTAGAGCAGAGGTACTGCTGATGACAATCCAGACTGTACTTGGTGTTCAGTTACTCTTATGAGGTTTTTTTACATCTAGAGTAATAGAAAAGAAGAATAAATATGGAATGTTTTGTCCCTCACAGAAACATCTTACTATTCATATTTTGGTTATTTTTCAGGACTGGTTGTTGCTAAACATGCTTGGTGAATTTCAGCCACATTTGAGATTTAGTTGATGTTTAAATTTTCCAGCAATGATAGAAGCATACTTTCTTACCATAGCTGCTCTTTGCTGGCAAACCAAGCTCGGGTCTGTTCTGCCAGATTTGCACAGACCCATCTGTCAGGAGGTGTTTGCTAAGGATCTGCTGTGCACCAGGTTTATTTTCTGGGTTAAACCTGTCTGTGCAGTGATGCTTTGAGCTGAACTTCAACTGTAGCATTTTAAATCTCCCACCATTGTAAATAAATAGCAAAATTGACAAATGTGAGACTGCATTCACAATTTTAGGCATTCTTTCAGTTCACATGGCTGGCACCTGCACCAAAGGCTGCAACTCTTCTGGGTAATTTTGCTGCCAGAATTTTTGTTCATTTGTGGCTGTTAATATAATGCCCTGGGGCATATCTCTGCATTCTGCCAGTTTTCATCAAATTTCTTGGTAGAGGTATGTATGCCTACACCACCTGCATCACAAAAATTGGTGGTGTCTGTGCTGGATTAGACACAGCATTGCACTCCAGGTGCTTTCCTTGGCAGTACTTGCCCTCAGCGGCAGTGGCTGGAACAGTTCTGTGTTTGCCCTACTTTCCCCTTTCTTCTCTCTTGGTGTATGTTCTCTCCAGTTTTGACCGACAAAAATTCAGGGATTTCCAGTCACATGCTGCTTTTTGAATGTTGATTAGGGAGTTGATAGAACATTAGGACAGGCCAGGATGTCTCCATGGGTGTCTACAGCTTTGGGTCAGCTGTACATATGTCAGAAACTGCTATTCTCAAGTAAATTGAAATAGGATACATCTCCCCACCATTATGTATTTCGAATTCTTATTTTGCTGAAAGTGTTAATTTTGTCCATGTCATTTCTGCATGAGTCTGCCTCGCTTTATTGGCAGTCTACTTTTTTTGATGTCTTTAATTTTAGCTTAGAGCTTTCTTACATAGAGCTTCCCATAATCTTCATACATTCATGAAGGTAATAAGCAGTTTAGTTCTTCTACTCTTCATCCCTCTTTGTTTTACATTCTCTGACCATATGTATTGTTCACTGTAGAAACTAGGGGTTTTTCTAAGTCAGCAGAAGCTGTCTTGATTTAGTCGAAGTGTTGGGCATTGAGTCTGGACAATTTTAAATTGTCCTAGGCAGTCTCCTGGACCATCAGATTCCTCAGAAGAAGGATTTGGGGAGTGCTGGTGGATAAAAAACTGAATTTGACACAGCAATGTGCACTGATAGCCCAGAACCCTGCTCAGTCCTGGGCTGATCCCCCAGTGTGGGCAGGAGGTCCAGGGGGATTCTGCCCTTCTGCCCCACTCAGGTGAGACCCCACCTGCAGAGCTGCCACAGTCCTGAGGCATAAGAAGGACACTCCTTTGGAAAGATTTCAGAGGAGGCCACAGAGATGCTCCAGGGGCTGGAGCCCCTCTGCTCTGGAGCCAGGCTGGGAGAGCTGGGGATGTTCGCTTGGAGAAGAGAAGGCTCCAGGAAGACCTTAGAGCCCCTTCCAGTGCCTAAAGGGTCTCCAGGAGAGCTGGAGAGGGACTTGGGACATGGGATGGAGGGACAGGACAAGGAGGAATGGCTTCCCACTGGTAGAGGGCAGGGTTAGATGGGATACTGGCAAGGAATTCTTGGCTGTGAGGGTGGAGAGGCCCTGGCACAGGTTGCCCAGAGCAGCTGTGGCTGCCCCTGGATCCCTGGCAGTGTCCAAGGCCAGGCTGGATGGGGCTTGGGACACCCTGGGATAGTGGAAGGTGTCCCTGCCCATGGCAGGGGTGTGGGATGAGATGGGCTTTGAAGTCACTTCCAATCCAGGCCAGCGTGTGATCACTTACAGAGCGAGCCCCAGTACCACACAGGTCTGTGCTCTGGAAAGTGACTGCAATGCCTGACATGTCAGTGCTGTTGTGCTGTGGTGTTATTAGGGGTCTTGGATACCCTGAGTGAGTCACTTCTGGGTGCAGTACAGGAAGAAAAGGTGCTACCATTAAAATAAATTTAAAATGCACTTGCTTATCCATACAGATGTCATAGGAAAGCCTGTTTAGTTTAGTTGAAATATATGTAGCTCTATAATTTGAAATATCCATTGGCATTCTCTTAGTTATAAAGCTCGGATTCAATAGAAGTAAATGTTTAAGATCAACAAAGCACCAGGCAACTTGTTTTCTTTTCAATAGTACTTAAGGCAGTACTGCTGTACACAGACTTGGTGTGTGTTCCAGTCTGGCATCAGAGGCATTTCAGTGGGTTATTCCAGGTCTGTGCAGAGTGCTAGGAATTAATTACTTGAGTACTTAGTTATGGGAGCAGAAATCAAACACTGGTGGTTTTAATTGCGAATATTTTTCTTTCAGTTCTTCAGAATCACGTCCAGCTGGCCTGGAGGAGAGTGATCAGTCATCGATGTCTGGAGACCAAGGAATGAATTTAGATAAGTCAGGCCCTAAACTCTCAGATTTTGCAAGTAGGCCACCAGGTAGTAGGATTTTTCTGTGGTTATCTGCATGTAATAACTATAGGAGAGCTTTTAACAGTATTTGTGATAGTTCTATTTTATTTGTGCTATCACACATTCAAGTTCAAATCTTTTTTCTTCCTAGTACCGCTGTTTAAGTATTTTCTTTCGGTTAGCTCAAAATGAAGAGGTGGCCCCATTCTCATTTTTCATCCTGCAGGTATCATCCTGAGTACTGTAGCATTATTCAGCAGTAACATAACTGATAAAAAATAAGTTGTATTTCTAGCTGTAGCACAGACTGATACCTTAAAAATTTAGCATTGAACAACAGCTGATTTTTGAGAAGAAACATTGGTTGTAGTTGGAATGATCCTTTGCATGTAGAGAGATTAAACCTAAAGTCTAAATAAGATTTATATTATAAACCACACGGGGGGTTCTTAGCATATTTTTGGCTGAGTAACACATGCCAGATTCTACTTTGTACTCAAGAAAATGTCAAGTCTGTGGCAGGTGTGCTGGTCCATGACTCCTGGGGCCTGTCAAACTCTGAAGTTATTTTTAAGGAGTAATAATTAGTGAAAGTCCAACTCTGCATTTGTCAGTGAAAGGAAGTTCATGGGCAGTTGCAGAGACTCGTCATGTAGTGTGAACCTGGGTTAGCTGATACAACACACTAAGAAATCTCCAGATAAATCTCATGCAAGTCATACATTAAGTAAAACTATTTTTATGAATTAAGTAAAATCTTTGTCTTTGTTTGTAAAGCCTGTTTTGTTAATGTGGCTCTCATCCAGGATAAACAGGCTCCAGGCTGTACTTTCTATCCAATCCTGTGTGCGGCAGAAATTCTGCTTCCTCTGATCTTTGGTTGGTTTTAACGCATGTGTCATCCTGTTGCCTTAGGTTATCCATCTCAGCCAGTGGAGCAAAGGCCACTTCAGCAGATGCCACCTCAGCTCATGACACACACGCAGCAGCCCCAGCAGCAGCAGCAGCAGCAGCCCCAGGCAGCCCCACAGCAAGGCCAGACACCCCCCCAGACACAACAGCAGCAGCAGATGATGATGATGCTCATGATGCAGCAGGATCCTAAATCAGTCAGGCTGCCTGTGCCCCAGGGGGTTCACCCCCCCAGGGGCCCCCTGAACCCAGATGCCCAGCGGATGCCGATGCAGCAGAGCGGGAACATGCCAGTGATGGTGAACCTCCAGGGGCCTGGGCCAGTGCCTCCATCTCCTGACAAACAGAGGATGGCCCTGCCAGGCAATCCTCCTCTGGGAAATAACGCAAGAAAAATGGTTTATCCAGATAATGTACAGAATCCTTCCAGCTCACCCCTCAGAGAGGTGTCCTCAGTATCTTCTCTTCCAGAAGGAGGTGGAGCTGAGGGCCCTCCAACGTCAGGAGCTCAGAATAATGTGACATCTCATTTAGTAGTTTCACAGAACCAGTTAATGATGACAGGACCCAAGCCTGGACCATCCCCACTTTCAACTGCCCAAGGTGCAAGTCCCCAGCAGCAGTCTAGTTCTCTGTCTAGTGCTCTTACACATCATTTTCCAAATGTTGCTGCCCCATCACAAACTTCAAGGCCTAAAACCCCAAACAGAGCTAGCCCAAGGCCATATTACCCTCAGACTCCTAATAACCGTCCACCCAGCACAGAACCCTCAGAAATCAGCCTCTCTCCAGAGAGGCTCAATGCTTCTATTGCTGGTCTGTTCCCTCCCCAGATCAATATTCCTTTACCTCCTAGGCCTAATCTCAATAGAGGATTTGATCAGCAGGGTCTGAATCCCACTACTTTAAAGGCCATTGGACAAGCCCCATCAAATCTCACAATTAACAATCAGTCCAGTTTTACGGCCTCACAGACACACAAGTTGGAAGGTGTGGTCATTAATTCGGGCAAACAAACCAATGCTGGAGGAACAAAAAGAGCAAGCCCAAGCAATAGTCGAAGGTCCAGTCCTGGATCCAGTAGGAAAACTACACCAAGCCCTGGCAGACAGAATTCAAAAGCAGCTAAATTATCATTGACAACTCAGCAGAATCCATCTCTCTTGCAGAACGTGGAATTACAGAGAAATATGATGGCTGGTCCCTCTTCTTTGCCAACACCTGTGACCGCAAGTTTTCAAAATAACTCCATGCTAAGTAACCAGAATCCTGCAGTTTCTGTACCTGCTGTGACTGGCATTCCTGAAGACAATAAGGAGAGCATTACTGAGCCTCAGGATACTGAGAGTCAAAGTGCACAAGGTGTCCAAGGTAGCAAGGACCAGTCCAGTGTGGAACTGAAAGGTGTCCTTACTCCAGAAATGAAAGTACTGGTTCCTGAGGAACAGGGAAAAAAAGATGGGCAAGCCTTAGATAGCAGTAAGCTTCCAGTCATGGAGGAAAGTAAAGCCGTGGTATCTACAGCTATGAGGGAGGCACCAACTTCTCTAAGTCAACTTCTTGACAATTCTGGAGCTCCTAATGTGACCATTAAGCCCCCTGGGCTGACTGGTCTTGAAATGGCACCAATACTCCCCTCTGGTGAGGAGCTAAAGAAGATAGCTGCCATTCCTCCACTGCAGGATTCATCCTTGAGCAAGGAGCCATCTAATTCACTTAGCCTGCCTCAAAATAACGAGTCCTGTCCAAATCCAGGGCACCAGGAACTGGGAGAAGTAAATGCAAGCATGGCACAGAGTGTTCCTCCAGTAATGCAGAGACCTGTTAGCTCTTCTTCTATTTCTGGTCCTTTACCCCCCAACCAGATAACAGTTTTTGTGACTTCCAACCCTATTACATCTGCTGCTAATACATCAGCTCCATTGCCATCCCACTTGCAATCTGCGTTAGTGTCCACTGTTGTCACCATGCCCAACGTGGGGAGCAAAGTTATGGTTTCAGAGGGACAGTCAGCAGTTCAGTCCAACGCCCGGCCACAGTTCATCACACCTGTGTTTATAAACTCATCCTCAATCATCCAAGTGATGAAGGGCTCCCAGTCCAGCACGATTCCAGCATCCCCCATGACTTCTAACTCGAGCCTGATGCCTCAGTCGGTCGCGGTTGTTGGTCCTTTGCATATCCCACAGAATATTAAGTTTTCCTCTGGGCCCACTCCTCCCAGTACCTCATCCAGCAGTCCTGTATCCAGCATTCCCACCAGCAGATCACTCATTCTGAATCCCTTGGCATCTCCTGTGCAACTGCCTTCTTCTGCTCCAGCTCTTTCCAGTGTTCTTTCACAGCCTCCTGCTCAGCAAGCCAAGGACTTCAGCCCGGAGGAGACTTCCCAAGGTGCAGGGTCGGGTGAGCAATGCCCTGTGCCAGCAGCCCAGTTGGGACCTGTTGTTTCCCCTCTGCTTACAAGCAGCCCGGGTTCTGGGAATAGACGCAGTCCTGTTTCGTCCAGCAAGGGAAAGGGAAAGGTAGACAAGATTGGCCAGCTCCTGCTGACTAAAGCGTGCAAGAAGGTCACTGGCTCCCTGGAGAAAGGGGAAGAGCAGTATGCTTTGGATGGAGAAACAGAAGGCCAGGGACTAGAGACGTCGGTCCCAAATAGTTTGGGAACAGAGCAACAACCAGCAGAACTCGATAATAAAAGCGGGACACCTCCAGCACCCAGTCTTACAAAACAGAGCACTTCTGGGCCCGGCAGCTCGAGCCTTAGCCCCGCGGCAGCCGCTCCCTCCTGCGCGTCCCCGGGCGCGCCCCCGAGCGCTCCCGCCCCCGGCGCGCTACCGGCCGCAGCCCCTCCGGCCGGAGCGCCCGCGGCAGCGCCGGACCCCGCGGGCCCCAGCGCCAACGGCGGCAACCCCGGCGGGGGCCCGGAGCCGAGCGGGAGCGCCGGGGCCGAGGAGAAGCCCGCAGCACCCCCGGAGCTGCTGCAGAGTGCAGGTGAGTGCGGGGCTGCGTGGGGCAGGGAGGGAGAGAGGGAACGAGGTGGCTTCGGGAAATCCCCGGGGCTGCTCTCGGTGGCACTGCAGCCAAGGCTGACAGCTGTTTTTTTGTTTCTAACAGCTGAGTGATACACAGGCTTGTATGTGCCAAGATTCGAGTTCCAGATGTTTTATTTCACTTTCCATTTACTGCTTCAGTGGGGTATTTATCATTAACATATGATTCTGTAACTTCATGTAGCTGTTGGAAGCAAGGAGGAAAAGTGGGTATATCAGTAATAACAAATACTTAGCATCCCTTTTATACTGGTAGATACACTAGTATTCTGCTTTAGTCTTGCCACAGACTTGATTTTGTAAATTCAATTTATTGACTTAATTATGATATTTTGAATTAATCCTGATAATACTGTTTCCCTCTCTGATTAACCTTCATCCTCTAGGCAAACTGCTGAATAACCTCCAGAACAGAAGAAAAAAACAACCCACACCAAACCCCTGTTTGTCTAGGGAAAAACTTAAATGCCCATTTCAGAGAAATTAATGAAAAACTTAACTGCATTCAGTTTGAAAACGTAAAATACCTTTACATCTGAGCTTTGCTGTTTTAATTTGAGCATCTGGCAGACTATATGCCATTTTTAATTTATTGAATCTGGTGTGGATATAAGCCTATCACTCTTGAAGTGAGCTGAGTGAGTGTTTTGCTTTACAACATGAATTAGACACAGAAGATAAAATCTCAGATGATAAAATCCACAGAAGTCGGGGAAGTGAAAACTTCAGCCTCAGTGACTTTTCTCATAGCTGTTGGATGTCGTATATGACATTGGAAAATGGAAGCTTTCTTTGAGCTTCACAGAAGGAATTCTGACTTTCTAGGAAGTGGTAGTCTTTATTTAAGCAGGAATATAAAACTTTTTGTCTTCCTGTTCTCTATAAGTTCACTATCCCATAGAAGACTAGAAAGCATTAGCCCAACAAAAATTATTTTTCCATCTGATTTTTTTACTTGGCAACCTAAGAAAAGTTATCATCTTATTGATGCCTTAAGGCCTCTGTTGAGGCCTTTAAAGGCAACTATGGAGCTGGTTGTGCACTTCAAGTGAAAGAGTGAGGGCATTGACTCATTAAAAATACACTATTTTCCCCCAGAATCTCTGTTGAAATGAACATTAAAAAAAAGGAGACTAAACTATTGAAATTTTAGGATTTCCTTTAATGTCACAGACTGCTGAAAAACTGTTTTCTTTAAAAACGTTGTTTATGATACTTCATTTCATCACTCATTCTAGTTTGAGAAAACTTGCTTGGGATAGTTTTGCCAAAGTTTGTTTTAAAAAGGGGAAGGTGTGTGTGATGGGAGGGAAGTGGAGGGTAGATTAAAAATGTTGCATCTGTAAATGACAAAGTGCAGTCAGCTGGGAGAGAGATCATTTTGTACTAGCCTGATCACAAACAGGAACTTCTTTACTCCCTTTGACAATAATATTTTTTCCCTCCACTTTTATTCTAGCATCCTCTCAACATTTAACACAGAAAAAAAGTTCAGTTGCAACATCAGAAAGTACTGTTCAAAGAACAGGTAAATTTTCCTTTGGAAAAGCAGACTAGAGGTGAACTAAATCCTTTATGTTTGGAACTGAAAATGTATTTGTTTGAATGCATATTCAGTGGCCACTAACACACTGGGTATATTGGGGGTTGGGTAGGGTTTTTTATTATTTGTGCTTTGGGGATTGTTTTTCTTTGCTAGTTACATTGTGCTTTGGAAGTCTCCAAAGCCTTGCGGGAGATTCAGGATGGGGTCAAGTAACAAATGAAAAATCTCCAAGGAAGGTTTTAGATATTCAGTGATAAATTGAAAGGACTGGATTTGTAACAATACATTGTGTTTGAGTTTGGAAGTTCTATGCAGAAGAACTAATAAGAAGGGTGTTTCTTTCATTGTACCCTTCTGAATATAGAAATATGTTCGTGCCATGCTGGGAGTGTGCTTTAGAGTTGTAGTCCTTTTTTTTGTGTTCAACTTTTAATGCCCCCTCAGCAGTGTTTCACGATGGAGCCCTAGCAGATGACCTTATGGTGTTGCCATCTATTATCATGGTGTTTCACCATCAGCTCTGGGGTGTTTTAAAAAAGTAATTCCCAGGCTGAGTAGGGAAAACGATAGATATAAGAAAGATGTGGGATTACTTACGGGAAAGGACAATCCATCCATTCGCCATCTCTAATATGATTAGAAATAGGGTTTTCAGAAAATAAAAGTTGTACAAAGACAAAGGTGGTCATACACCCTTGTTTTTTCACACCCGACTCATTGCCCTGGGTTGCTGTGAATGTACTGGGGATTCCTGCTGGGGGAAGCACTGATGCTATCCATTTTTTGCTGTTGGATAATCTCCCAGTTTAAATTTTGGGTGGGAAGAAAGGTAGCTCCTTTCATTGCTTAGTCTGTTCTTCCTTTGTTTCCAAGACATCTGTTTTCTCAGATGGGGCTATATCCATTTACGCTGAAGAGGCTGATGTTCCAACACTGCAAGTTCACCTAGAAGGATAGACATTACCCATTACCTTACTTTTTTTACGCCTCTATTCATTGTGCACACTCTAGCAAACTTGGGGGCTAAACTGCTATCAAAGGCAAAACCTCAGTTTGTGTCCCACTGGCCCCAAGTTTATTGTGGAATTGAGGTGGGCAAAGCGCAGGGAGTTCATCCATGACATTGCAATGGTAATCCCTAAATCTCTGGCAGTTCCTCATGAGAGGGCCTGTCTTTAAGTGTAGGTCTTCCCTCTCAACAAATGATACAGTGGATATGGAGAGAATTAAAAGACAGACAGTAAAAAGACGTGACATTTTATGTTCTGAAAAGGAGAGCTGTTTACTGAGGTGAAGTCTGCAAAGGAAACCTGACCTGTATGTACAAAATCACTGAGAGAGAGAGAGAGAGAGAAAAAACAGGTCAGACTTCTCTTTGCATCATCTCCTCTGAGATATTTTCCAATTCTGTACAAGTGTAATTGGGCTTCAGAAATTTGTCATTAGAAGATATTGCTGTGAGAGGCAGTTTGGTTAAGGCAAATTTTTACATGCACAATAGAGCCAGATGGGTGCTTTTAAGGTTTAAAAATTAATAAAACCTAGAAGGTTTAATAGAAATAAGCTGTCTAAAATGGAAGTTTATAAAGGGAGAAGAGTGTAGCCAAGGAGTTTCTCTACAGTTTTCTTCTGCAGGGCTTTAATTTTTCCCTGTCTTAGCTGATTGCAGTGTCCTGAAGGCTGTAATCAGACCAAGCACTTGGCCAATGTGGTATTTTGTCTTGCTTTGCTTTGAGAGAAGCTTATCCTTGAGATCTAATATGTGATAGAAAAATGTGAGCTAGTCATGCCTTGTCAGCAGGTATGTACCTCTACAGCAGACTTTAAAATTATCTTTTTCTTTTGTAGAACTTGAGACAAATGCTGCAGTAGTTGCTGGTCAAAGGTAAGGAGATAGTTTGTAGATTCAGAGTAGATACAGCTTTGACGGGAGGAAGTCCCTTTCTCTTTGCTTAATTGCTCAACCTCTGCTACTGCATTTCATTTTCTTGGCCATATCCTTTCTTTCCTGCTAAGGAATCAGGCCAGTTGAATGTTCCAAACCATTGCTGAAATGCAATGAATATAAGGTAACCTTTTCCTTAGTGTGTGCTTTGAGCAATGTTTCCTCTCATGCTTTCAGGCCTGGCTGTTTCATGTCCTGGAAGGGTCTTGATGGTTACACAACAAATCAAAACTAACCTCCCAAAGCCTGCAGCTTAGCTGTCGTGTGAATTTTTGTTTTCTGAAAGGAAGTCTTTCGAAAGGTTGTTCTTCTGCCTTGAGGATTGTTTTCAACAGTTTTCCTCTATTTGCTTGTTAACACTCTGCCAAAGCTTGATAAGGAAGTCAGGTAGTAACTGCATGTTGTCCTGGTTAAGACATTCAGTAATTCAAAGATATTATTTCAAATGGTTGTGTTCTGTCAGAAGAAAATACAGTTTCCAAGATCTACTTGGAAGATTCTAAACACCGCAGGCTCTTACTCAGTTGGCAGTGAGAGCCCCTGGGGAGGTTTTTGGCTAATGCTGCTGGCATAGCCAGCTGAGTTTGGACACTGCCCTCATGGGTGCAGTGATCCCCTAGGCCAGGGCAAGAGGGGCAGTCCCTTGTTGGGTTCCTGAGGAGATGAAGCAGTGCCTTCCTTTGTAAGAGAGGGAATGCAGTACATTTCCTCAGATCAGGAATGGCTCTGAATGGAATATTTAACTGTATTTATCTTCTTTTGGATTGACATCTTTCAAAGACAGGCTGAAATTTCACAGTGAGTTTTCTTCAGGGTAGAATAGTTCTGAAAAGCTGAAGGTGGGACATTGGCAGCTGAGCAGATTCTCCAAATGAAGTGTCTTTGTGTGTCCATCTCCAAATTCACACAGCACATCAGATTACCACAAGGGCATTCTCAGGGTTTTTCTGATTGATGCCCTTCTGAGCAAGACTGGAAAAGAAGGAAAGTTTGCAGGCAAACTGGGTCTAGTGATGGCTGATACAGTGGGCAGCTTCGGGCTCCTGGAGTTGAACCATACATGACAAACCTTTGATAGAATCACAGATGGTTTGGGTGGGAAGGGACCTTAAAATTTACCTTTGTTCCACCTCCTGCCATGGGCAGGGACACCTTCCACTATCCCAGGTTGCTCCAAGCCCTGTCCAGTCTGGCCTTGGATACATTCAGGGATGGGGCAGCCACAGCTTCTCTGGGCAACCTGTGCCAATTTCTCCCTAATATTTAATCTAAACCTATTCTCATTTAAAGCCATGAAAAACCTTTAAAACCTTAGGGGAAACTTGCAACCCATAAACCACTAGAAATACTTTCACTTGGAGTAACTTGATTTCCTCCCATAAAAGGAGGGAAGTGATGTGCTGGTTCCTAAGAGACAATCCTGGCTCTGGATTTAGTCACTACAATCTATTAAATTGATCTGTATTAACTGAACTTCAGGTGCTGATGCCTGTTTGCTTCCCTCTGGGGGTCCTCTGAGGTAGGTGATTGCTGGTTCAGCTGCCCCAGTTCCATAGGAGAAGACCAGTTTGAGACCTGTTTGGGGGATCCAGTTTATAGATGGCCCATAATACTCCCTTATGGAGAAACAGATTTCAGTATTTATTTTGTATCCAAGATAATCTACAATCCATAGTCTCCTCTGCCGTATGTCCTTCCTTGAGAAAGTTTGTCTCTCCTTCCATTGAGAAACTGTTTTATTTCAGGTTTCTGTTACTTAACCCTAAAGTCTGTGTGATTTGAGTCCTTCCCCTCAAAGCAGGACTTGTCTGAAGGGTGACACTGCAGTGAGACCTATGTCAAACACAGGTCACCCTGTGCTGTCTTCACACCAGTCTCTGATTCAGGCACCCCTTCCTGATATCCTGCAAGTTGTCACTCAAAGGGCTTGAAATGAGCTTTCTTCTTTTCCATTATCAGTAGAATAATTTAGTTAGTTACTTACTTTTGAATTTGAAACAGGAGGGAACTTTAGTTTAAACTTCTGAAACTGCTAAGTCACCAGAAATTGTCGGGCAATAATGCATTAAGGAGAAAACACCCAAAGCTCAGGATGAGTTTATAGGGCTAAGAGAGAGAAAATAAAAGAGGAATTTAATTACAAAATGTAGCCTCCCATTATTGTCTCAGTGGCGAAAAACAGATTTCCACAGTACCTAAAATTATTATTTTATAGCAGAAAAAGCTTTCTGTTACCAAAAAAAAAAAAAAGAAAAAAAGGATTTTTTACTTCAAGCTTTAAAACTTGAAGAAAAATTTTTAAAACCTTTTTTTTAATATGTGAAGAAATCACTTGGATCAATGGATTAAGTCTTTTTAGCAAACCCAAAAGTTGGCATACTCCCTGAAGAGTTCTTCATTCCTCCTGATGTTCATCTGCAACTTCAACTCTGTACCCCCATACTGCAGCAGTCTCTAATGTAACCTGTTTGCTTTTCCTAGACCTCAGTAATGGTGGCACCTGTGGAAAACAGAGCAGACAATTTATAATGCATCTAATTTCTTGGTCTTCTAATGTTGAAAATATTCTTTTTGAGGACTTCTCAATTCTGTATCCTCTGATAATTTTTGATAGAAATGGACTATACTCTGGCTTACTCAGGTCATTCTTCATCTGATAGAACTTCTGGTATCTCTAGTGTTTCATATCTTCAGTGCTAATAGTCCGGAACTGGTACCTGTGTCGGGCCATCCTCCAGCTTGTCTGACTTACATAGAAAAACATAATTCTTCTCACACTTCATCAGAAATATTTTGTCCCACTTTATTAGTAATGAGACAAAAGAGAATTGTGAAAAGTCTAAAACTCCAAGTAGAAGAAATTCAAGAACAGAGGATTCTGCCGCTTCACAGGAAACTGTAGAGAACGGGCAGCGCAAGAGATCCTCGCGACCCGCGTCCGCGTCCGGCACAGCTAAAGGTAACATGCACAGCCACCCTTCCTGGGGAGAGGGCAGCTCCTAACCTGCTTCCCCAGGTGTTTGCCCTGGCAGTAGCTGCCTCATAACACTGGTTTACAGCTCGTACACCTTGGGTGCTTTATCTCTAGTTTCAAGGATTTAGCCACAGGTTGGTGTTGAAGCGTTGAAGTGACATCTGCACTGGCGGTAAATCCCATATGAATTCCTTTTTGGTACATCTGTGGAACTTGTTTTCTGCAGCACTCACCACCGTTAGTGTTCAGCAGCTTGCCTAGTTGAATTCTCTTGGCAGAAATATGTTGCTGTTGGAAGGACCGTACTCAGATCAAAAAGTGACATTTTCCTTTTCCTGAAGCCTGGAAGACACAAGACTTAAGTCTTCCCAAGTGTACAGTCAGCTCTTGCCAAGTCAAATGCCATGGTTCAGGCACGCTCCAGAGGCTGCTGAGGTGGTAGCCAGGAGCATCAGGGAGTGCTGTGTGCTAGCACAGAGCCTCAGCTCTGCTTCGCAACAACATCTGAACTCCTGAAGTTATTAACCCATGGCATTAGCAGGTGCTGATGTACTTTGCTCCTACCCAGGTTACAGTCTTTAACAATTATGCAACATTTGTGTGATATGCATGGCCCAGTGCCAGGCTGAAGCTAATTCTGTCAGCTTCTTGTGTTTAAGGGTCAGAAAAATGCTGATGGACCAAAGTTATGCAAGAGAGTAGAGAGAGACCACCAAGAGGCAACATTCGACCACTATTTTAAAGATAATATACAGAACAAAGAGGTATTAATATAAATGATTATAAAAGGAAGTCAAGTTGAATTCAGCCACCATACTGGAGGCACTAAAGTGTGATGCTAAAAATACTGTGTTTTCAGAGTTTCAGAGAAGCATTCCAGCTTTACGTCATTGTGCAATGACTCCCAAAGATTACACAGGGGACCTATATGTTCTGCACTTTTGTGACTGCTGAATTTAATTACATTTACTTCTTGTGTCAGGACTGTGCAGAAGAATCTGAGTCTGTATTGTAAAAATAAATTCTCTTTCATGATTGTGAAAAAAGTTTGAAAAATGTGAAGCCAGTGTAAAATCCCTGCCTGTGTTTGAGGAGATCTGGAGCGTGTGACCTGCCCCACACACTGTACTGGGTAAACTTAAAGATGACAATCAGTGACACATCAAATTCTGAAAATGTGGGAATGGGAAAGTGCATCAAATTTAAATAATACTGAAACTCTCACAGGGATTTGTGCTGACTGTATAATTCGTTTTCCTCTGTAAACAAAACCCTTGTTTGTAAATTGTACATCCGAAGCTGCCGCAGTGTCCAAGGGGTTTGCTGGACACTTGGGTGCAGTTTGCAGGGGACAGCTGGCTCTGCTGCCTTACCTGTGAGTGCACAGCTGCTCCCGAGCTGTGGAGAATGAGCCAAACCAGGTGCTCTGTGGCAGAGGACAGGCTGCAGGTTAGTGAGGTGGCCACCAGAAGTGTCACCTGGTTTGCCACCATTTCTGTGCCTGCTCTGTTGTACATTTTTGTTAGTGAATCAGAGCTTAATTATTCTGGTTTGGTTGCTCCTATCCTTATTATGTTGTGTCCTGAGAAACCCCCTAATCCTTGGTAAAAGGAATGTGGGGCTGGGAGTTATCTCTTGAGACAGGGGCTTTTAAAAGTCATTATTAGGAAAAAAAAAATCAGCAGGGAGAGAGAAGCAAGACTTTGACTAGCTGGAGTAGGAAGCAACTTGGTTGCTAAGCCTCAGGCAGGAGGTGGTAGAAGGGTCACTGTGAGAGGAGAGCACACAGGGAGGGTCAGCCCTGCCCACGTTTGGGGTGCAGGGTTTGGGGAAGTGCTAGTGATGCTCCCAAGGGACTGAGACTGGGGCTGAGCGCTGTAGCCCACTCCTCCTCCCAAACACGGAGCCTTGAGCAGCAACAAGGGTGGCAACAGCTGGTGCTGAAGCAGCTTGCAAGTCAGCCCTGCTGCTTGGAGGGCTCCAGGCTAGAGTCGAACCTGTGGAGATGTTTCACTTCTGAAAATTGGTAGTGTATGGTGTTTTCCCTTTTTGGAGTACTTTTCCAGCAAAGGCTGCTTTTAGCATTTACTGTGGCTTTGAGTTTGTTAAATTGTGAAATATTGATTGTTTTTTCTTATTCCACATGTAACAGCTGTGGAGTTGTACTGCTGCTGTTCTAATTTTAGATGGGCTTGGAAATTTTTTTCCCTTTTGATCCTTAGAATACACACAGCTGCGATAGTTTTTGGAAAACATTATGAAGAGCCAAAGAGACATTGCCAACGTTTAAAATCACATTTTTAAAAAGATCTAAAGATGCAAATGCCCTTGGTCCTTATTCTTTTTTCGTTTTGAAATGGAAACTTAGTGCCTTGATAAGTGCACTGGACATGTCATCTGCTGTCGCCATGGCCCTGCAGGTGTTAACATTTGTGTCTTTTTGCATCAGCTGTGTTCCTGTGGCTCTGTACCCTGCAGAGACATGTTTTCTAATGACTTTCCAAGAGCTCAGACAACTGGGTTGTTAACTGGTTTGGCAGGCTCCAAAACACCTCCCCAAGTTGTTTTGTAGCACCATCTCAGTGGCTCCTGGGGCTGTGCTTCCTCCTAGGATACGGCTGCCCTGTGGCACATGGGGGATGGCACTGAGGGGACAGTTAAAAACATTTGGCTCTTCTTTTAAAGGCTGTTCTGTTAGGTTTGCATAAATGTCCAGCTTACACCGCTGGTGTCTGGAGAGCAGCTTGAGCTGATGGCCCAGGGGTGTCACAGCTGCTCAGGAATCAATCCCGGTGCTGGGGAAATCCTCCAGAGGTTTCCAGTCTGGTGTGAGTTTGGAAAAATTACAGGGCAATCTGTGCCACGCTGGGGAATGGCTTACCGACTGCATATCCATGCTTGTTTTCTTCTCTTGATTTCAGAAACGAGTGCCAGTGCAATGCAGTCAAAAAGAAGAAAATCCAAGTAAATTACTGCATGGAAACATGAGACTTGTAAATGAGTATGAATTTACCAATAGCAATTTTGAGCTGTGATTTTTTTTTTTTTAATAAAATTCTGTACAGTAAGTCATTTTAATATTATACTGCTCCAAATAAATGATTTTTTTTTCTAAAAAACAGATAAATAGATGTAAAAACTGGGTTCTTCTAAAACCCTCTGGATTTGCAAAGTGAAGTCAAGGTTAGCACATTAGGGTAATGTGTTTGTATGAAAGGGAAGGGGAGGGGAAGACAATTGTAAATTTATTTGTTTCAACTTTTCATAAACAATTTAGAATACAGGGTTGACATTTTTAGGTATTAAAATAATGTAATGTGCTGTTGTTTCAGTACTGTATGTGAATAGCAGTCAGAGGGTTTATAAAAAAACCCCATGTTGTTTGGAAATGTAAATAATTTTATTATACAGTAGATCTGATGTATTTGTTGTAGAAATGGACCAGTGAAACAAAAAATAAATTTAAGGGTTTGTATAATGTGGAATCCCTCATGCTCTAAATAAATGTTATTGTCCTATAAATTGGGATGAATTATTATGAGCAATAACAGCAGCATCATTCCAAACAGGAGGATTGGAGGGATTATTTAGAGCTCCAAGCCTGCAAGCTCCTTATATGTAGCTTCAGCAAGGAATTTGTTTAACCACAAACAAATTAACTGATGCAGCTGTTCCTGCAAAGCAAGGGAGAACGGGAAGGGCACCATGCTGCCCCTGGGACTGTGTAGGGAGCAGAGGAGCCCCAGCAGCCTGGCTCCCCACAGAGGGCTGCTCAGCAGGGAACAGGCAGGGAAAAGGCCCAATTCCACGGGGTAAAGGCTTCTGCCAGGCAGCAGCCTGGCGTCCCTTGATCTGGAGAACTCTACTGCCATCGGCCGTGGCGGTTGGAATGTGCTGCCGTGGAAAGTAGGTCAGGCTTGCTGTTCTGGGAGCTGCTGGGGAGAGCACGGAGCCTGAGCTCTGTGCAGACACACTGCCACCTCTTCTCTTTCTTGTTGAATTTTAAAAATATGTATCTCAAAATGCTGATTAAATATAAATTGTTATGAAATAGAAGTTGTCAGCTTTTATAATCACAGAAATTAGCTATCTGTGCACAAGGTAACAGGTACTGAGCAAGGCCAGTGTCACAGAATCATTGCGGTTGGAAAAGTCCTTTAAAACCATCAAGTCCATCTGTTCCCCTAGCACTGCCAAAGCCACCACTAACCCATATCCCGAAGTGCAGCATCCACACTTTTTAAAAATCCTTTTAGGGCTGGGGACTCCACCATTGTTCTGGGCAGCTATGCCAGGACTTGACAACCCCCTTCCATGAAGAAATTTTCCCCAATATCCAACCTTAACCTCCCCTGGTGCAACTTGAGGCCGTTTCCTCTCATCCTGTCCCATGTTCTCTGGGAGCAGAGCCTGACCTCACCCAGCTCCACCTGTTTGTCAGGGAGTTGTGGAGAGTGAATGTTCCCCCCTGAGCCTCCTTTTCTCCAGGCTGAGCTCCACCAGCTCTCTCAGCTGCTCCTTGTGCTCCAGCCCCTTCTTCAGCCCCGTTCCCTTCTCTGGATACACTCCAGCCCCTCAATATCTTTCTTGCCATGAGGGGCCCAAAACTGTCCCCAGGACTGGAGGTGCCTCACCAGTACCCAGCACAGGGCACAGTTGCTGCCCTGGTCCTGCTGCCACACCATGGCTGATACAGGCCGGGTATCATTAGC
Source organism: Acrocephalus scirpaceus scirpaceus (assembly GCA_910950805.1). Lineage (NCBI taxonomy): Eukaryota > Metazoa > Chordata > Aves > Passeriformes > Sylviidae > Acrocephalus > Acrocephalus scirpaceus. Next base: position 635,523 of record OU383787.1, read on the forward strand.
CTCTTGCCCATCTGGGCAGACCAGGCTCTTGTTTAGCTGCTGTCACCAACACTCCCAAGACCTTTCCCACCAGGCAGCTTTCCAGGCATTCTTCAGTGTCTCCATCCTCCCTACCAGAGTGTGGCTGCTCTGTGTCCCTGCACAGGCACAGCTGATGTGGGTATGGGAGCCCCTGTATCTTTCCTGGGCCCCCGCTCTCTGTTGGGGGTCACCCTGCTCCGTACTTGGCCTCACTGCTCCTGTTGCTCCTCAGGTTGTGTGGGAAGCTTTAGAGAATGAGGACAAAGTCCACAAAACTGGAAAGTCTTCAAAGAAAAGGTCCACATACCAATAAACGAGGAGAAGAGAGGGGATGTGCTTCAGTTTGTGGGAAATACCACACTGTGGGGAGCAGACAAGCTTGAGGTCAGGGTCACCATTTACAGGGACACCGACCTTGGGAAAGAAGAACTGCAAGATCCTACCACTGGAAAGGAGCCTTGGCAAAGGGCCCTTGTACTGGTCCTCTGAGCAGTGCTGGACTTTGGAGCAGCTCACAGCCGAGCCCTGGAGGAGAGCTGAGCCAGGCTGTGGGCAGGGTGGGCAGCCCATGGGGCAGGGAAGTGATTGCTTCCCTTGGCATTTGGGGATCTCAAATGTTATCACCTGGTTTCCACCTCCCACCCCACCACAAGATGTTGATAATGTAGAGACACGAGAGGGGGCCACCAGGATGGCCTGGGGCTGGAACACCTGGCCAAAAGGAGATATTGAGAGGGATGGGCTTCATCGCCCTTTCGTGCTCTGGAGAAGATGGAGCCAGGATTTTATAGAGATGTGAGCTGGAAGAAAGGGACAGGCACCACTAGGATAAATGGAAAAAGAGGAGGTTCTGACCGAGCTGAAGAAACTGTTCCCTCTGGGATGAAGTGGCAGGATCTCCCTCTTTGGTGAATTTCAAGCATTGGCTGAACAAAGCCCTGTACAATGTGATCTGAGCTGTGAGCAGTATGTTGGACTGGACATTCTGAGCTCCATCCACGCCAAATAACCCTGGGTTTTGTCTCCAGCTGCCAAATTTGGTTTTCCCACAAGAAGGTTTATTAAAGCTATGAAAGCTCACTCCCAGCTATTTTTTTCATTCCCAATATATAATCTAACTTTTCTTTGAAGTGCTTTTCCCAGTAGCTGGGAGGTCATCAGTGTCTCCTCGGCTTGAGTGTGCTGGAGGAGCTGGCACAGCCACTGGGCTGGGCAAGCTCCATGCCACCCCTGCCCGAAGCTGCTCATGGCCATGTCTCCTCTCATCTTGGGTATCTCCAAGGATGAAGACTCCTCAACCTCTCAACCTGCTCCTGTGGCCAACCACCTTTCCAGTGAAAAAGCATATTCTTATGTTTTAGTGATTTTTTTTTTTTAAACTCCAATTTCTTCCTCTCATCCTGTCCCTGCACTGAGAAATGTTCCAGTTCTGTTTTCTGCACTCCCCCCATCAGTAATCTGCACACAGAGTGGGATCTCCCTGAACCTCCTCCAGGCTGGGCTGTTCCAGCTCTCAGCCTCTCCTCATGTCCAAGCCCTTAATCCCCTTGGAGGCATCTCTGCCTCTTGTGGGTGCTGCAATGTCTCACATTGTGCTTGGAGAAATAGCTGATGCTGCAGAGGTTGGCTGTTCTGGGATTTTCTCAGGGTAATCAACATCTGCTTTAGCTCTGTCATTGTCTGCTGAGTTGTAGAGTTTGGTAATGGGGAGAGGGGAAAAGTCCCCTCCAACTCCTCAGCTTGTGCTATCTCCTCTCCTGTGTGTCCTTGTCTTCAAAGGGGATGTTTTTCTGTTACTTGTCTCTCACACCATTGACTTTTGAAAACATTTTTTAAAAACCAAAGCATTTTGCAGACAGATTTACTTGCAGGCTTTAGAGGAAGACACATAAAATAGATTTTAAATATATTTTTTTTTATTTCTTGTGATTTTTCTTTATATTAGATTTTTTTCAGTCAAGAGACAGCATTACAACCTAACAACCAAAACCAGGTTACACACACACAGGCACACTACACAATGTATCCCAGGCAGTCCACACAGGGCAAATGTTTACACAATATCCTAGGAGGAGGAGACACCCCTTCCCCACAAGCCCTGCTTACACCTAACTGAACACATAACACACAAAAAGGATGGATTTTGTTAGCTTCAGTTCTAGACGAGGTCTCGGTCCTACAGCATAGGTGATGTAGTAAACATGGGGCTGTTTTTTCCCTCTTCTCCAGGATCCCCAGTGACGTCTGTGCCATGTATAAGGCGTCCGGCAGAGCCCAGGGCAAGAGCTGCTCTGCCCAGGCTGCCCTGGGCACAGAGCAGGAGGGCACAGGAACATTCTCTGGGGCATTTTAGGGAAGGCTTAAGGCAACCTTTTCCAACCATGGAACAGCCATCTGTCCTGGTGCTCATCCGTCCTGCTGCTCCTGCTTGCTGTCCAGACACAGCCTGGTGAGCAACTGGGGTTTAGAGCTTTTCAAAGCTGCCTAAGAGATTTAGTGTATCCAAAATGCTAAATGGGGCATTCATTCTGTTGGACTTCTCTGAAAAACCCCACAGTGACTTTGAAAACAACACAGAAACACAGAAATATCAAAAACTGACTCCCTGGTCACCTCTTGCATAGGACTTGTAACTGCAGTTCAGTGATTTATTCAAGTTCTGTAATTGTGTTTAAAAAAGATGCCAAACCATGAAAAAGGGTGAAGGCACATGTACAGGCAGTCCCGCATGGCTGAGGGTAAAATGTGTGGGCATGAGTTTTACAAGCAGATACCAGGGGTCGATACACACAGATAGAATATTGCAGTGCTTGGTGGCTCTGTACAAGTACAGTTCTGACACAAGAGGAAATTTTACTGGTTTACTGCTACACCTTGTGCTGCTCCCTGATCCCCAGACTTCCTGAAGCATAAAGCTAAGGATAAGAATTGAGACTTATGAGCACAGCTGCTCATGGCTCCCCAGCAAGGGTACATGAGGTGAATGCAAAAGAGCAGAAGAGCTTTGGGCTCCCCTGTGCAACCCATTTTTACGCTACACTTTGAATTTACTGCACTGTTTTCATCTCCTTATGCAGAGAATAAAATCTTTCTCCCCACCACCATGTAATGAAATAGAGTCAGAGTGGAAGGCAGAAGGATTTTCAGGTTTAGCTGCAACAGAGTCAAAGCTTTGCAGCTCTTTTTTGTGCTCTGGAGCATGGGGCAGCATCCCTGTATAAAATATGCAGTTGGAAAAGCAACCCCCTTGCCAGCCCAGGAGGTGTCAACTTAGAATGAGTGACAGGGAACACACCTGGGTGTCCCCACTCTGCACAGAAGAACTGAAAAGACAATCACACATAAGAGCCACCTTTGCTCATCATCCTCATTCCTCTAAGGAGAGGGTTATGGGTTTAGTTAATGACTAACGTTTTCAAGAAGCAAAAAGAAAGGCTGATGGAAATGTATCAATGGATGATGGAATAGGGAGACCCTCCTGCCCAGCCGTGTCCAGCTGTCCACAGCCCACAGCTGGGGAGTGCTCTGGGATCCTGGAGACGAGCAAGGAGAAGGTGGCATCTCCAATAGATCTGAGGACACCTCTCAGCAAAGAAGGGAGTCTCCAGGCAGGCAGAGCCTTTCCTACTGCTGCATCCAGCTCCTACAGCCACATTCAGGCAACTTGTGGCAGCCGCTCCAATGATGGGAATGGGATGAGGACGGAGTCCAAGAGGACAACAGGAGATTATTGACTTTGTATGGAGCAGATCTGACAGATGGAAAGCTCCACCTTGAAGAAGACAATCCCTGAGGGGGATCAGCCCCTTTTTAGGCTTGTTCCTGTCCCCCACAGGTCTGCCTGTGGCAGTCACCTGGGAGGGAGGGGCTGCCAGTGCCATGGGTGTCCCTCCTCAGGCTCTGGTCCCTGCCAGCAGCTGTGCAGAGGAGGTCACCATAGTCCAGTGGTGGAGAATGGCTTGGGGGAGAAGCTCTAAGAAGCTGGGGGGATGCTGGGCTGCTGGTGCTTCCCTCCTGCTACCAGCAGCTATTGCTGAGTGCATGCAGCGAAGAAGGAGCAGCAAACTAGAGGCTGGGAGTGGTGGCAGCTGACAATCCCTGGTGGCTAGAGAGTCCCTGTGGCACCAGCTGGACATGGATGACCTCTTGTTTTAACCCAGAGACTCAAGGAAGACTCAAGGACTGCCACCAGCCATTCCCAGGGCAGTGGGGCTTGGTGCTGCCTTCTGAGATCTGCTGAGAACCATTTCTCTTGACTGGAGGTGACTTATGTCTTCTTACTGTTTCCTAATTATTAGATGTTTGATCTTTGGGGACTCGCTTATTTTTCAATAAATTCACATGAAGTTTAATTTCCACTTTATGCAGGGCAATGGAATTGATACTGATCCAGAGGGGCAACTGCAAAGCTGTGGAACTCAAGCTGAGGACCTCACTGGAGTATTTTTTCACCTTTTTTTTTTCTTACTGGTGTGGTAAGACATCTAAGTGGGTATTTTGCTCCCCAGCAGGGCTGAATAGAAGAGGAAAAAATACTAGTACAATGTAAATGTAAAATTATTGATAGGAAACATGCCTAAAGCAAAAAGATTCCCACAGCAGTGATCTTTGGGATGAGCCATGCATTTATGTTATCCACAATGAGAAGGAAACGTGAACTCCCATGGAAAGTATTGTTTTCCTTCCAGACCAAGCTTTTGCAGTAGAGTTTCTTAGAAAGAGCATTTGTGAATGCAAGTTTCAGAGCAACGGGTGAGGAGGACTTTTGCCCCCACTCCCTTGGCATCCCTCCAGCCTTGCAGTGCCAAGCAAGAGCCAGAATTCGGTGCAAGAACTTTGTAGTAGCTGCCAGTGATGGGGTCCTGAGTGTGCCATGGCCACAGCCTGGCCTTGTCCAGTGCAGCAAGCTCAGCCTTGGGAGCCTGGGAGCACTGGGGGGCCCTGGTGCATCCCAGGAGGTGGCAGCAGGGCTTCTCTAGCAGGGTTGTCCCTCCTTGTCCCATCACACTTTGGGAGTTCATCCCTCACACTGGGACAGGGCAGCCAGAGCAGAACCAGGCAATCAGACACAAATCTTACTTGGAGAAGATCTCTACACCACGGGGGCTTCAGTGGTGGGAAGGTTCTTCCCTCATAAGGAGTCTCACAAGCTCCTGTCATCACTGAGCGCACTGCCCCACCCTGTCCCAGCGCCCTGCTGCCCCTGAGCCTGCAAGTCCAGTACAGGGCTGGAAAGCTGAGCTGAGCTGAGCTGAGCTGGGGCTGAGCCTAGCACTGACACACTGCCCAGCAAAGCTGGCGTTTACTGAATAGAGATTTGCCCAGGTCTCTCCACTGGGAATTCTTCCCCTTTTTATGCTTTCATTTCTAGAAATACAAAAATTTCTTTCAGTTGCCTGCATCACCATTTCTTCAGGTGATCATTTCAATGGCTTCTCCCATCCTGGTTGTCTCCTGATGCCAGTGATGTTGTGGGTCAGGCCATAACACACAGCTCTGTTGCACTTTTCAAACCCTAGGACTCTCAGTGCTGAAAATCTGTACCTGGTTGTTCACAAGCCAGTCTAAAAAGGGACCGGCCACATTCAGCTGTAAAAGTGAATTTAAAGGGCATGAACAAATGAAGAGTGGCTGCAGCCTAGGAATTATCCCACCTTGAATGGCCGCAATTTCTTTTCCACACAGGAGTATTAAAGCACCCTGCAGCTCCTGTCACCACCATGTGCTGCCACAGGCCCACGTGCCAGTATCCCAGAACTAAATCCCACATTGTAACAGAGAAGCCTGGGAAAAAGACATTTTTAAAGACCCCAGATTGGTTTGTCCCTGAGTCCATGCTGTACTTTCCCCCTATACAAGCACAGAAAAGAAAGCAAAAATCACCCCATCTGTCCCAGCAGGACCAGCCCAAGAGCTCCCTGCAAACCAGAACCTTCCCATCAGAGGCATCACACAGCACATCACAAATACTGGGTGCAAAAAAAAAAAAAAAAAAACCAACAAACCCCTAAAAAATTCAACCTCAAAACAAGCTACTGAACACAGAAACTGGGCTGTGAAATATCTACACATGCAAATGGATGCACACACAGGAAGTTCTCAGTTTTTAAGCACCTATCATTTGTTTTAAGATTCGAGGAGATAAAAAACCTCAGTGAAAAGGGGTTTTCTTGCTCTGGTTGCACTGGGCAGGAGGCCTGGGACCAGGCCAGGGCTAGTGCTTGCTGCTGGGCAGGAGCAGAACACTGCAAATCGTCTGCAAGCACAACTTGACCAGAGCACAGGAAGGGTGGATCACACTGAGGGTTACAGTTGCCTTGCAAGGGTTGGCAGATGAGCATTAAGTATTAATACATGGCAAGAGTGCAAACAACAGAGGAGACGTGCAAGAGCTCATTTACTGTGGTTTGTGCACCCCGCTGACTGCCACAGGCTCAAGGTCTGGATTAACCTCTTCATGAAAACATTATTAATAATTTATTAATGCTTTATAAACATACTCTGGATATAAAGTGTGATAATAGTTCTGCTGCAACTCCTGTGCTGGTTGGGCACAGAGTGATGAAAGACATCTCAGACTGACACGGAAAGAGTTTGAATTTGCTTCTGAAAACCAGGACGGAGAAAGAAGATCACCTGTCTGAAATGGGCACTGGGGACTGGGTGCTGGTGGCAGTACCAGGCTGAGAGAAGTCCCCCAGGAGCACGGCCAAGGGCTTCTGGCTCACAGCAGACAAGAAGGGTGCACAGGAGGATTTCCAAAAGGGATTTCTCCTGGGGTACCATTTCGAGCCATTGGGCAGGCACAGGAGAGCCTGGCAGGATCTGCCTTGGGGCCACTGCTCCCCCCAGCGTGTTCCTCTAGGAGCTGCAGAGGGGGCAATCGGGTCACAGCCAGGTTCTGATTTCTGGAGTGCTCCAAAGGGACTGGAAGCAACTCAGATGTGCAGGAGGAGAATTTATAGCGGAGACAAAGCTGGGGGCTGGACAGTGCTTGGCTTCTCCACTTCTTGATGTGTGCTGGAGCTGGAGAGAAAATGCTTCCTCCAATGCTGCTGCCCTGTGGCCAGAGAACAGCTCATCCAGTGGCACGGGACGAGCAGGATGGAAAGGCAGCATCTCATCAGACACCCAGGAGCTCAGGCTCAGCCCCTGTCTGCTGTCACAGTATCCGTGCCAGTGTCCCTGCACATGCCCTGCTCTTGGTCAGTCCCAGGCATTACTGCAGGGGGAAAAAAAAGGCATTGAGTGTGAAGCCCAGGAAGTCAAAGGATGTAAATGCTTCCCTGGAGTCAGGAGATGTCAGTCTCTTCACCAAGAAGACACCAGATATGGAATAGGGTGATCTCAGTGTGATCTCAGGCTTGGTGAGGGACAGAAGTTGGGTGAGGCCCAAGAAGGGCAGGGCAATGCCAACCAAGGGCATGGAGCTCCCCAGCTCTGTGCTCTTGGGAATGCCGAGGCAGTGGAGTGAAGGGGAAATGGTGCAGGTGAGCAGCAGCAGCAGCAGCCAGCTACTGTGGACCAGGCTCCCTGGCCCGGTGCTAGGGGCTGTTGCTACTAAGAAGGTTCGTTTTGGCTTTAACCTCATTAAAAGAATTAATAACTATGAGCTGTCTCAGCTTGGGCTCACCACAGTTACTTCAGCCGTAGCCTCCGGCTGATATTAAGGGATGCAACATGGTGAGTGGAAGAATCTCCAGTGAAATCAGAATTTTCTGCAGTGTTGAGGGGGTATTTTTTGTCTCAGAGGGTGGGAATCCAGGCTGTGAGCTGGTCACGAGCAAGATGCTTTCCCAGAGCACGTGGTGCAAAACCAGTTCCTAAAAGGGGCAAACAGGGGGCAGATTAGCAAATTGCTGTTGGATTTGGAGCTGTCTCAGCAGGTGCTGGAGTCAGTGAAAAGCCTGGACCATGTTCTTCCAAAGGCAGAAGGAGTCCATCACAGAGAGAGGAGGAATTTGCATTAAAAAATAGTGTCACCTAGCAGGGGAATTGGGCCCTTCATGGGAAAGGATGACATTTTTAGTGGGGAAAGAAGATTACAGCTCCTGTTACAGCAATCCTCTCACTCAGGCCTGCCCCATCCTGACACATTGCAATGGCTCCCAGATCCATCACTGTCCTTACTTCAGCCTCTTCCCTCTGGCCTCCTCTTCAGCATCTCTTCACCACCACCATGAACATGCTTTGGCCACCTCGGGGAAGCTGTGCAGATCCCTGCCTCCTCTCCCCTCCTGGGGACTGACACCAGACAGACAATGCTCCCCAGCTTAACAGTGCCTCTTCTGAGTGTACAGGTACAGAGAGAAATATATACATACACATATACAGGCGTATCCATAGGGATACAGGTGTGGCTGGGGCAGGTGGCTGGCTCTAGGAGGAAGGGGCTTGCCAGGATGGGACCACCAGCCACGGTGATGCCACCCCAGGCTGGCCACCCTTCCTGGCATGGTAGCCAAGGGCTCCAGTGTGGCGCTGGAACGGTGCTTTGATTCCTGAGATTCCTTTTAAAGTTGATTTAAAAAAAAAAAAACCACCATGAGGCACCAGGAGCCATCTGGCTGACCCGGCCATGGAGATCCCACCAGCGCTTTCAACCACAAGCCCCTTTGGGACTGGCAGTGGGGGGTTATCTTATCATGGTAAAATGTAGCTAATAAATCAAGGAGGGAGTAGAGTATTCGCTGGTTTTACAGGGCGGAAGCATTATTTAGTGTTATTGATGAGATTTTCCTAAAAATCCTAAATCTTGTGGCTTCATTGCTCTTGTCACTCCTGCTCTGTGTCTCTGTGACATCCCAGCCAGGCTGTACATGGAGTCATGATGTGAGGAAAGGCACTGATGTCACAGGCTTATCAAGACTAACAGGTTTCACCGGGAACAGGTGGATTTCAGGAACAGGTGGTTTCACTGGGGATACTGATTTCCCACGTGAAGGCTGTCGAGGCTGTTGGAGAGGGGTGGCGTGGCCCTCCATGCCGGCGGCTCCAGGGGTCGTGGCCCAGACGGCACCGAGGGTGAGCGGCGTGGTGAGGGCTACAGGAGGAAGATGAGGAGTGCGGGCCAGGCGTGCGGACGCGGGGTGTGGAGTGAAGCCGCCGCCGTGTCCCGGTGTCCGTGGGGGCCGCACTCCCGGGGCCGGGGCCGGGCGGGGGGAACCCCTGGGCGGCGGAGCGAGGTCAGTAGTTGCAGTGGCGCTGGCAGGGCTGGTGGACGAAGGCCCCTGGGAGCTGCTTGGCGCGGCGGGGCGGGCGCTGTCGGGCCCGGTTCTGCCGCTGCAGCGCTTTCTGGCCCAGGCGGTGCCGCTCCGCCAGCTGCTTGGCCCGCTGCGCCCGCTGCGCCTGCCCAGCCTTGTCCAGCGCCGCCGCCTTCACCGCCAGCGCCCGGCCGTGGTGCGCCACCGGCAGCTCCGGCCGCGGCTCCGGCACGTCCCTGCGGAGACAGCGGGGTCAGCGCCACGGCACCGCCCTCGCCCTCGGGGGGCGGGGGACAAAGGTCACCAACCCCACCCCGCACGCCGTGCCCCGGCACGGCTCTCTTGTCCCAACAGCCTGCCGAGGGGAGGGATGCTCCAGCAACGCGGGCTCCAGGACACCCGAAAAAAACGCGAGGAACCCCACACTTAAGTCCCTTGAGCCTGGTCTGTCCCATCCCACTGTGACCACTTTGGAGCCTTGCTTACTCTCAGGTTTCCTTTAGCCCCCCTCCAGCACTGAGAAGCTCCTGAAGCTCTTGACATCAAGCTCTGGCCGTAAGGGAGACTTTGGATAAGAGAGAAGTCCCGAAGGAATGGTGTCCACTAGCCAGGACCAGTGTCATCTAACCAGGAATGGTGTTCTCTAGCCAAGAATAGCACCTCCTAACTAGGAATGCTGCCCCCTAACCAGGAACAGTGTCTCCTGGCCTGGAGCAAAGCTCACCCCAAATTCTTACTCCTCCCCTGCCCCACTGAGGGGGTGTGTTGGAGGTGTTGGAGGGCTGGGACTGGGGGGACAGAAGGGACCCATGGCACGCTGGCAGCCAGGGCCTGTCCAGCACGCAGCAATCAGGCTGAGCATGGGCATGCTTCAGGTTTTCCCTGGGGGCTGCTGGGCAATGGAGAGCAGCCCTTGGGGAAGGGCAGAGCTCCAGGATGTGGCCCCAGGAATGGGTATGGAGGGCTCCAGCTCACAGGCCTGGGGGGGCAAAGGAGCCATTTGGAGCATTTCTGTTTCATTTCCCCACCACTAAGCTGGGGTCTGGGGCAAGGAGAAGCTGGTGGTGTCCTACTCCCCACAGCTGGGGGATACCCCCTTGCTGAGCCAGTCTGGGGCCAGGTGAGGGATTGAGGGAGGCTGCAGCACCCTCCTGCCTGGGGGAACTAGGGGTCTTCAGGGGGCCACTGTGCCCAAAAGCCACCCTGTCCCATTGGGTTTGCTTTGCTTGGGCCATACCTATGCAAACCCCCCCGTGTAAGCCCTGCCTGGAAAACCCCCCTGGACAGGTGGCAGGGTGACAGGTGGCACTGGCATGGGTAGCATTGGCAGTGGTGGCTGTGCCAGGAGACCCTGCTAAGAGCAGCCCTCTCCCACCACAGCCCAGCACCAAGCTCGTGTCCTGCAGCCATGGCCATCCAAATATGCTATTGAGACCCCTTAGCAGAGGATTTTGGGACAGGACACAGAGGCTGCCAGCCATGCGTGGTGCCAGCCAGGTCACCATGCCAGATATGCAGGGTGTGTATCTATATATATATGTGGCGGGCGTGAGGACACTGATGTCCCCCACTGCCTCACTATGTCCATGGGTTAAACACTCCTGGGTGTAGGTGGGGATTTGGGATGGCAGGACTGACCACCCACTCCTGGTCCCACAGTGAGTGCTGGGGCTGCCAGCCCCCCAAACACCCTCAAAGTGCACTCACTCTGCAGTATCGTCCTCGGGGCCCTCCCCATCCACCTCGAGGGTGCTGGTGACGTAGACGGACATGCTGGGGTGCTCGATGAGCAGGTCCTCCATGGGGCTGCTCCCCACGCCGTCGGGGCCGGGCTCCTCTGCAGTAAAACAGGGGGGAGGGGTGACAAACCAACTCTCGTCCATCAAGCAGGGACCAGCCGGAGCCGGGGAAGCGGCCGGCGGCGGTGGCGGACCGGGGGGTGTCGGGCGGGGTCGCGCCGAGCGCCCGGTACCGCCAGCACCCAGGCGCCGAGCGGGGCCGGGGCGGGCACGGCTGCCTGGGGCGGGGGTGCAGAGCCATGCGGGGCGCAGCGGGGACACACACACATACCATGTACAGTGGGGAGGGAGGGGGAGAGAAAGGGGCACCGTTAGTGCGAGAGACACCCACCGCTACACGCGGGCCCGGCGCCGCGCCCCGGCCAGAACCGCCCGCTCCGGGGACCCGGCTTGGCATGGAAACGGGTCTGCTTGGACAAGCTGAACCACACAGTTGGAAGACCAACAGGGTTCGCTGCAGCAATGGGTTTTTTCCTTCTCAAAAGAAGAGAGTAAGTTCAGGCAGTGAAAAACGCTGCTTTCCCCGTTCTGATGGCACCTGAGCCGGGCCGGGGGAACGCTGACACGCCTGTGCTCACAAACACCACCCAGCACTCTGCAAACATGGAAATCAAGCACACATAGAGCAGAAAAACAGTCCACACCTTTTCTCTGGAAGAAATAATGGGAATAAATTCTTCAGCAAAAGTTTTCACCGTGCCTTCAACTCCAGCCTGTTAGAGGCCAAATTTTGAGTGGCTGATCCAGAAGCTGACACCCCCACCCCTAGCCTCCCATGCCTTCCATTCCTCATGTCTACCTGCCAATGGCACTTGGGGCCAGTGCATTTCTAGGCGGCCAGTGCTTTTCTAGGCTGTCAGTGCTTGTAATTACTGGCACTGTAATGGGAAGAGAGCGTGCACCAAATGTGGGGATGCCCACACCCATTCCCAGACTCATCAGGGGGATTTGAGGGAACTGGTGAGGGGGGAGGCAGTCCAGTATCTATATGGACCCTGCAGCTGGGTGAGGGAGCAGGAGGAAGCACAGATGAACCTGTTCTTGTGTGGAGAAACACAGAGCATGGGGCTGAATATTCCTGGCTCAATGCATCCCCAGCTCCTCCTGCAGCTGATGCCTCAGCCCAAGGGCTTAGGACAGGCCACAGTAGGCCTTGCAAACATGAGAATGTCTTTCTCCAGGTCAGAAGATATCAGTCTGTTATTAGTTGTTGACATGCCAGGCTGGAGATTGTTTGTCAGCGTGGAGACAGCCACCGAGCCCAGCTGTAGCAGCACTCCTACAGCAGTGGTCTCTGGGCACGGAGAGCAAGGGACTACCCAGTGCCCATCCTTTGCCAAGGTGGATTTTAACGTCACAAAGCAATATTTTAGGATCTCCAAGTAGCTCTGTGATGCAGCCACATCCTGGGAAATGCTCTTTGGTCTCTCCCTGGGTGCTGAGCAGGGCCAGGCTAAGTAAGGGGGGCAAGAGTAGCATCAGAAACATTCCGGGAAGGTCTGAGTAATTCGGGTGCATTTTGCAACACAGGGGGCAATGACAAGGCTGACAGAGGCTGAATCCAGAGGCTCGCTAAGTTGCCTCTCTGCAACCTAGCAGGGAGGGAGCCAGGCTGGGAGCTGCTGCTGGCCACCACAGCTCCAAGGGGAAGGGTTGGGCTGGAGTCTCCGGGTTTGGTTCTTGGAGTGTTTGGTATAACTCAAGCCCCAGGAATAGGGCTGAAAGAATCTGGTCCCCCACTGCTCAGGGACTGCTGTGGGAACAGACTGCAGCTGAATTAGCAGTGGGGTGGCATTCACAGGCAGACATTGCTGGAAGCCAGCACTGCACTAAGAGCCGAGGCATTTCACTGGAAAAACACGTAAGTGTTTTGTGCCAGAGTCAAGCCCTGGTCCCCTCTGAGCCATCTGCAGCCTCAACCCAGGGATCAGGGCACAGCATAGCGTTTCTCTGGCTGGGGAAGCTCCTGGCTCCTCCTGGCATGCTTTAGGCTCACTGCAGCTGCTGCCAGCTGGCCCTGACACATGGCAGCTGCATGCCCACTGCTCCAGGGAGCTCCTTGCAAGAACTCCCTGACACGGCACTGCTGTGACCCCCTGGACAGTCACCTGAATGCCCAGAGGACAGGGAAGCCTCCACAGCTGCCCATGCCCACATCACCCATCACCTCCAGCAGCTCTCCACAGTGCTCCCATGAGGCATGGGGCTGGCCCTGTCCCCCATCCCAGTCTTGTCCCTGCTCTGGTCACCTCTCCAGGTCACTGCATATGGGAAAAAAACCCTAACGAACAACTCAAATTACAAAAACAAGCATGGGGAACAGGCAGGGAACATCTGCTCAGAGACCAGCTGCCCACAGGAGGGAGGACAAAACCCTCCTCCTAAACTTGCAAGATATATCTGTGGTCACCTAAACTGGGGCTACAACCAACCAGGGGCTATAAAAGCAGAGCATGGCCATCAGGAGTTCCTGCACAGGCAGGAGGGTTTGTCTCTGATTGCTGCTGGATTTGCAAGGAAATGTCATAAAAATATCATTGCAATTGGCTGAGTCATCAATCTACAACAGAAACTCCCAAGGTGTGAACAGAGCTGGAGAAGATCTGCACAGGAGGAATTCAGTCTGCCTGGTTGGTGTCAAATGGTGCTCTGGATGGCTTTGGGAATGGGGAGCCCTGTGGGCTCTCTAGGTACAGGCATCTGGTGCCAAACATCCCTTGTACTTGGCATGGGCAGTGGGAATAATTTGGGAAGATAACTGCCATGGAGCTGAGATTTACTCCTCTCAAATGACCTAAACATTGCCAGATCCCTGATGGCACATCCCCAGCTGGGACAGGCAGGCATCACTGCCACCTCCTCTCACATGGGGACAACCCCACCGCCCCACCAGCACCCAGGATTGGGGTCTCCCAGGGGAACAGGCTCCTGGTTTGCTTTCAGCAGGGGCAGGGCAGGGAGCAGCTGAGCTTGGCTCTTCCTGGAACAGTGCTGTCCAGGGCACAGCTCAGCCAAAGCCATGGCAGTGCCGCAGCTGGTGGCAGAGCCTGCCAGGGCTGGGCCCCTGCCCCACTGACCCCCCGTGGGCAGGATCACACCAAATCTCCGGGCAATCTCCCTGGTTGGTGCCTTGCCAGGGTCCCCTCCTGGAATGGAAGCACCTGGAGGCTTCTGGGCAGCAGCAACCCCAGCTGGAAATGCTGATACTGCTCCCAAACTGGCAGAAAGCTGAGAACCATCACTGGGAGAGGAAAGGGAAAAAGGAGGAGCAGGTCAGGGGCTGCTGCAGTGACCACAGGCCTGAGCACCATGGGCAGAACATGGGGACCAGGGGAGAAAAAATGAAGGGTAGAGCTGCTCCCATGTGGTGTAAGCTCATCTGCTGACAACTCAAGGGTTTGCCCAGCTCTGGAGAGACAAGGTGCAGCAGAGGCTGTGGGAAGCCAGTACTGTTGCTTTCCTCACCTGCAAGATCAATTATGAGCCAGCCATCCTCCTCCTCCTCTTCCTCGACAAAGGGTTTGGCCTCCTCCAGGCCCTCTGGCGTGTTGCTGCCACTGAAGAAGAAGCTGGTGAGACGCTGAAACATGGTGGGGAGTGGTCCAGCAGGATGGACGGAGAGATAGAGCTACTGCTGGGCACCAGCTTCCAGGCACAGACACAGGAGAGTTGGGCAGGGAGGGGAAAAAGAGCACTCAAGGTCTCAGTGACAGAGATGTCTGGCTGCCAGAGAGACCAGAGCTAAGTGGTGTGCAGTGCAATTGTGAGGTTCTTCACTTGGCTTCAGTGCAAAGGCCTGTAAAAGAGAAAAACGAACAGCATATTAAAACAGGCTGGCAGTGTGGTCCTCCTACATCCCAGGGGCTCAGATGGGCTCAAGGGGACAGCAAAAGGGTGGCTCTGATCTGTGCCATGGGCTGTCCCAGCTGGTATTGTATCTGAAAGCAACAATGAAGGGCTGGGTGCCTGTGCCCTGCAGCCCCCAACTGCATCAAGCCCCATATTGTGTCCCCATCCTCATGGGTGGGGTGTCCCAGGACACCCATCCCCAGGAGCTGGCAGGGACAGAGCAGACACTGTCCCTAAGTCACGCAAACATGTTCCTCGCAGCAGGCAGGGCGAGGACAACATTGTCACAGAACCCCAGACTAGTTTGGATTGGGAGGGACCTTACAGAGCATCTCATCCCACACCCCTGCCATGGGCAGGGACAACTTCCACTAACCCAGGGTGCTCCAAGCCCTGTCCAACCTGGCCTTGGACACTGCCAGGGATCCAGGGGCAGCCACAGCTGCTCTGGGCAACCTGTGCCAGGGCCTCTCCACCCTCACAGCCAAGAATTCCTTGCCAGTATCCCATCTAACCCTGCCCTCTACCAGTGGGAGCCATTCCTCCTTGTCCTGCCCCTCCATCCCATGTCCCAAGTCCCTCTCCAGCTCTCCTGGAGCCCCTTTAGGCACTGGAAGGGGCTCTAAGGTCTTCCTGGAGCCTTCTCTTCTCCAGGTGAACATCCCCAGCTATCCCAGCCTGTCCCAGTGCTGAGGGGCTCCAGCCCCTGGAGCATCTTTGTGGCCACCTCTGGACTCATTCCAGCAGCTCCACATCCTTCTTATGCTGGGACCCCAGGGCTGGAGGCAGCTCTGCTGGTGGGGTCTCACCTGAGTGGGCAGAGGGGCAGAATCCCCCATATCTTCTGCCCACACTGCGGGGACAAGCCCAGGGTGTTGTTAGCTCTCTGGGCTGCCAGCACACACTGTTGTTCACATCCAGCCTCTCACCCCAGCCCTTTGTGGGTCTCTGCTTCACCTTTGCTCAGCTCATCACAGTTTTATCCCTGGGAAAGCAAATTCCCTCCAGTGTGGGGGGAGGTCAGCACTCAATTTCATTAATGACTGCCAAGCTCCTGGCAAGGCACAGGAATGGCAGCCAAAAGGTGCAGTGTTATTTGTGTGTTATTTCTGTGCCTCTTGGTCCAGAAACATTAAAAGGCCATAAAATGCCACCAGAAGCTCAGTGCAGTGAGACAGGAGAGCTGGGTGCTGCTGTGCTTGGCACGCTGATGTGGGTACATTTAAAGTGTAAATCCCCATCTCATGACAAAGCCCCAGTTCGAGGCCCTGTTGACCAAGGGGCCATGGAGCTGGAGTGATCTTCCACCCAGGGGAAACTCCATCTGCCCTAGGCAGTGTGGAATGAGAAGGGTACAGGAGGCACCACGTGCCTCCACACAGCCCAGTCCTCCAGCAGGTCAAGTTCCACCTCAGTCCTGCTGCCCCATTAAGTGGCTTCCCCAGTCCCAGCATCTTGGGAAGGTGGCTGGCCTGGGCACAGCAGCTCTGGGCTCAGGCACTCTTTAATTCATCCCTGTGGGATGGCAGTGCCTTTTGCAGTCTCTCAAGTGCCATGGGAGCAGCAATATCTATTCTACAATGCAGAAAATGAGAAATCAAAGGAGTCTTCCCCCTGGATGGAATCCCCTGGACCTCAGGGACTCTGATCTCTGACACTCCCAGATGCAGAAGGGAGTGATGGAGAATGAAGCAGCCCTGCAACACCCAGCTCTCCCTCCCTGGCATGGCCAGGGCAGCAGTGTGACACTAGCTGTCCCCTAGAGCAGGTCTCAAGCCCCTGGTAAGTTCAGTTGCCCCAGAGGCACAAGGCAGACCATGAGCCACAGCCGTGCCTCGCTGCAGACTGCAGTGCTCAGGGGTCCAGCCCAGTTTCCCACTCACTCCGGGATGGCTTGGGTGAGGCTTGTGGAGCCTATCATCAGGAAGAACAGGAGGTCAAGGAGGACCCTCTGTTGCTCTGATTTTCAAAAGCCTTCTGATATTTACATACTTGGAGTTAGAATTCCCACACTTTCTACCAAAACACTTTGTGTTTTTCACATTCCTTCTTGGAGGAGGAGAAAATTGACAGACTGTTCAACTGGCCAATGTGATTCGGAGGAGATATGTTATCCTCCAATCCACTCTCATTTTAGAGAGTCTATAAATTGTAGAAACTGTAAATAAAGCCCTCCTTTTTTGCCTTGGGCGGCTGAGCGTGTCCAGTGTGCTCCTTCCGTGTCCAGCGTGACAACCCTCTGCTCTGTGTCCTAAGAGGGTCCCTGGCTTCCCCTAGAGGCACTGAGCAGGGAGGGTTCAGGCACTGAGACATTACAGAGTTGTTTCTCTGACCCCACAGCCATTCTGTTACCCTCCAGTGCTATCAATTAAATCAGCCAGACACCCCGTTTACCTGGATCATTAAAGCATAATAATATAAGTTAGGGAAACAACACAAAGGGGAGCTGGTGCCCAGCTGGGCTTTGAAGGGACTCTCCTGTGCTCCACACCCAGCACAGTGGGAGTTCCCTCCCACAGGATGTCCATGTGCATCCATCCCCACCGGGCCAGGCTGACAAAGGCCACCCTGGCCAGCCCTGAGGGTTGTGGCACACAGTCACAGCTTCATCCTGCCAGCTCAGCCTGGAAACATGGTACCTGCCTGAGCACTCACCTAGTCGGTAAATATCTTTTATTATGACATGAATAATATTTTTAAGAAGTTTATTAAATATCTGATTGTGGCAGAAACTCCACAGCTCCCAGTCCTTGCTGGTGATGTTCCAGTCTCTACTGTTTGCTTCTCCCCAGGTTCCCAGGCTGGAGGGACTGGGGCAGCTCGTGGCAGGTACAGAGATCACAGAGGGCCAGTCCCCCGAGGTCACCATGGCCCTGGCTCAGTGTGAGGCCAGGAGTGGGTTCATGTGCCTATTGAGCTGGGGCATTGCCAGGCTGGCAAAAGTGCTGAGCCAAAGCTGACCCCAGTGTCACCAGGCAAGCCCTCAGGATGACACAGTAGGGCTGGGGACAGCAGGTTCTCCTGTGCTGTGCCCCAAGCCCATCACACTAGGAGGACACTGTCAATGCTCTTAACTTACTCATGCAATTGTCAGTCTCTCACCCTGCATAGATATGGATGTCACCCAACAGCAGAGCTGGGGACAAGATCTGGCACACAGGGACAGGGGAAGACAGTGGCACCAGTCTGGCTGCCAGGGAAAGGTCACCCAGAAAAGCACTCAGGCAGCTACCACAAGCTAGCAGCTGAGTCAGGCAGGGATTTTCCCTGTTGCCTAAGCAAAATCCACCTGGAATGTCTCACTGCAGCGAGTGCTTCCCAGCACTGCAGCTCTGCAGGCTTGGCTTTGGGAGCCCCCTACAAGGGGCTCATCCTCCAGAGCAAGCTCAAAGTCAAATGACCAATGACACAGCCAAAACCTTTTAGTTTTCCTTTGTTAAAATATGCCAAAAGCTTTCACAGGACGGTAGGAAGGCTGGTTCCCCAGCAACAGGTCAGAGCACCTGCCTGCTTAGGGACCGGTCCACTGAAGATCACAGGATGCAGGCAAGGGGAGTAAGATGCCCGGGCTCCTCAGGTACCCACCCTACCCAGAGGTAATCTGTCTGTTCTGAAGACACAATAGACACTGTTTTTTTCAAATGTCCCCTCTCCCAAATTTAACTTCTTAAGTTAAGGCACAGGGTTTCACAGGCAGCTGCCATAGCTCTGGAGGAAGTAGGAGTTAAAAGCTCCCCTAAGGGCAAAACTTGAAATGGATCATTTTAAAGGATCATTCACCAAAGAATTCAAGTAAGTCTCCAGCTATCCAGCAAGCCAGGGAACATGAGGTGGCCCTGACCCCCTTCCTGGTGCAAGGGAGTCTGTGCCATGGGCGGGCTACAGTGGCAGGATCCATGGAGCTGCCTCCTGCAGCTCCTCCATGCCCAGGGAGCTGCAGGAGGCTCCTGGCAAAGCCTTCAGGATCAAACCTGCAGGGTGAAGGCAGCAGCAAGGCCAAAATACAGGCAAGGACCAAAATGAGCATTAATCCTCCTCCTCACTTTAATCTGTATCCTCTGAAAAACTCAGGTTAAAGCAGCAGGATGAAGCTCTCATCTCCAAAACTCTCAGCAGGTTCATGGATGACACTGAACTGCGTGGAGCAGTCAATTGAGCAGACAGAAGGCATGGGACATCCAGAGCGCCCTGGGCAGGCTGGAGGAGTGGGCTCATTTGAACCTCGTGAAGTTCAACCAGGCCAAGCGCAAGGTCCTGCACCTGGGTGTCAGGGCAGCCCCAGCACAGGCTGGGGGCTGGCTGGGTTGAGAGCAGCCCTTGGGGGAAGGACTTGGAGATACTGGTGGGGACAAACTGGATGTGACCTGGCCATGGGCACTGGCAGCCCAGAAACCAACCCTGTGCTGGGGGGATTCTGCCCCTCTGCCCACTCAGGTGAGACCCCACCAGCAGAGCTGCCTCCAGCCCTGGGGTCCCAGCATAAGAAGGATGTGGAGCTGCTGGAATGAGTCCAGAGGTGGCCACAAAGATGCTCCAGGGGCTGGAGCCCCTCAGCACTGGGACAGGCTGGGATAGCTGGGGATGTTCACCTGGAGAAGAGAAGGCTCCAGGAAGACCTTAGAGCCCCTTCCAGTGCCTAAAGGGGCTCCAGGAGAGCTGGAGAGGGACTTGGGACATGGGATGGAGGGGCAGGACAAGGAGGAATGGCTCCCACTGGTAGAGGGCAGGGTTAGATGGGATACTGGCAAGGAATTCTTGGCTGTGAGGGTGGAGAGGCCCTGGCACAGGTTGCCCAGAGCAGCTGTGGCTGCCCCTGGATCCCTGGCAGTGTCCAAGGCCAGGTTGGACAGGGCTTGGAGCACCCTGGGTTAGTGGAAGTTGTCCCTGCCCATGGCAGGGGTGTGGGATGAGATGCTCTGTAAGGTCCCTCCCAATCCAAACTAGTCTGTGAGTCTGCAGTCTCCCACTCCCTAGAAGGGAGCAGCTCCTGGCCTCAAGCTGCTCCAGACCCTCCCTGGCAGCCACCAAGTTTCTCCATCATCGTGGAGGGCTCAGGGTAACCTGCTCAGCCCTTCACAAGGCAAGAGACTCCTTGGCTGACTCCTGCCCAGACAGTGAGATGGCCACAAGCCATCCCTACAGCTTCCACCAAGCACTTCTCTGGCTGGGGCAGCCAGTAGCAGATCAAGCTCTGAAGTTTATCCAGGTATTTGGAAAGCCTCTGCTTTTCCTGTAGCAAACATTTGCCCCATTTACACCAGGGCACGGAGGGCTGGCAGCCTCAATGGGAACTGCAGTGCAGGAGGGACCGACTGTGTCCCTGACGGGGGATTGAAGTCAATCTGTGCCTTGTTACCAGGCAGAGGTGGTGCCCACAGAACCAGTTTAGAACAGGAGATGGTTTCTCTTCCTCTCAGGTCCCTTTTTCCAGCTTTCCTGTGTCTACAGGTGCCCCACATCTGTGGAAGAGGTGTATCCCACGTGTCCCCCCTTGAGACACAAGGGGACAGCCTATGTACCGCATCCTTGGGGCTGAGCTGCCCCAGAAACCCCTGTCCCCTGCCAGAGCTGCCAGAACAGCTGCCATTCTTCCCAGGCTTCCACAAACCCCCTTCCTCGGTATGCCAACCCCATCCAGGCACTGCCAGCACAAGGGGACAGCCCACCAGGGACACTCACTAGGGGACAGATGAGTTTCTAAATGAATTGTGTTTATCAGACTCCTTCCAGAAAGTCCAACAGCCTTTTACAACAAGCCAGAAGGTATTAAAAATATTAAAGTGGAAGTAAGGAAACCACAATGCATCAAGTTATTTTTTCCCCTTCAGAAACCTCAACACAATAATTAGTTTTCTGAGTCACCACGGCTGCAAATAACCCCAGGAACTAAGAATAGGGAACAGGCTCGGCAGCAAAGCCCTGGGATGTGCCAGGAGCTCACCGGGACACGAGCTGCTGTGTTGCAGGACTGGTAGCTCTCAAAAGTCACAGTCTGCAAGAACAACAGCAACTCCCCTTGGAAATGGCAACAGGCTTCCTGAAACTTTCCATAAATACTTGGCGGCGGGAGGGATGCTGCTGACAGGCAGCAGGAGCAGTTCTTCCTCAGCACAGCTAAGAATACCCCACGCAGTCATCCCGGCAGGAGGCAGAGGTACAAATCAGGTGCCTTCCTCCAACCCACTCGGAGAATGGGATTTTCAACTCATTTTACCTAAATTAGAAAAGCGTTTCACAGGCTTGCGGTGCTGGATATACAAAAATCCTAAACCTGGCACAGAAACACAAAACACAGGAGAAGGGGATCCAGCAGCTGGCAGCTCAGGGGAGTTCTGCTCATCACCCCAGAAATGACCAGTGAATGATCCCTGTGCTGTATTCTACCCACCCCCATCAAGGGAGGGACCAGAGCTGACAGGGACCTGCCTGGGACAGTTTGGCAGGGCTGAATTAACTCTTTTGGTCCCACAACAACTGTGCTACAGGCCCAGCTGATACCATTGCTTTGCCAGCAGGCCCACTGATGGGATTCCCTAGGGGGAGCCCTGGGAACAGGGGCAGAGATGTACCCCGAGGTGCTGCCAGCACACACAGGCTGATTCCAGCAAAATAGAGGGTGAGTCACAGCCAGTGCCTCTTCCATGGCAGATCAGGGGAGTAATGGGGGGAAGGCAGACAGCAGTTTGAAAAATCCCAATTCTTCATCATGAGACTCTTCTTATTAATGGCAGACCAAGACAGGAAGTGGAAGGGCTTTCCTCAGCCATTCCAGGGTCTCAGCAGGGGCTGGAACTCCCACATGCTCCTCCAGATCCTGGCTGAAGGAGGAGGACCCTGCAGAATGAGGAGGAGATGTTTTTCCTGGAGCTGGTCTCAGCATCCACACAGGCTCTTGTGTCTCTGCTGCAGGAAGGTCCTTACCCCAAGGGCAAATGTGACCTTGTGCTGTTTGATATAATCATACATAGTCCTGGAAAATCTGCCAGTGGCTGGCAGGATCCAGGAGATTTTAGATTTGTCATGAGCTGTGCTATGAAATTTTTGAACTTTCCTCCCTGGGATGCACTGGGTGCAGCATCCCAAGGACTGAAGCATCCCAAGGAGCTGCACACTGGGAGGGGAGCAGCCCATCCTTATAGCCTCCATAAATCACAGAGGCTGACACACCTGGCACACTGGACTTGGACACCACATGAACCCTGAGCTCCCCAGCAGCTCCCCCCAGGCCCACTCAGGGCCCCCTCACCAGAGTGGGATTCACTTGTGCAGTCAGCACTAAAAACCCCTTAGCTATAAATTTATGTCACAGGGTTTTCTTGTTACAAGCAGGTGTTACCATTTCATTATCTGAGGAAAAAATTTTATATTTTTCCTTTTATGTTCATCCAGATAAGCTGCAGTTTGATGCAACGGGTTCCCAACAGTGACAGTGAGCTACAGCAGACAGCTTTTGTCTTTTTTTGTGGTAGGTTTGTTGTTTGAGCCAGGGGAAGGGGGTATTTTGCAGGAAGGAAATATAAAAGGAGAGGCAAGATTTATTTTAGAGCAAAACAACACAGCTCTTGGCACTCTGTAGATTAGGCCTGGTGGGAGAGGAGGTCCAGCACAGTCCTGTACCAGAACCCAACACCTGTTTCTGGGAGGGCTTCTGGGATGGTTTCCTACCCCAGCAAAACCTTGGCCAAACAAGCAACAGCACTTGGCACCTGCCCAGCTCAGCCCTCTTTGATGCTGCTTCAGCACTGGCTATTGCTGGGCTCAAGGGAGACAGTTTAATCCCCTATTTTGGGATGCCAGCCTCTTTGCTCAGGTGCTTTGAGCAGGGCTGTAGGTCCCCTACACAAATATGTATATGCATAAAATAATTACAAGAGCAAAAATGCCCTTTTAAACCCGTTTCTACACTCCACCAAGTCTAAGTTTTTCCACAATAAGTTCTCCCAGATGGGAGCAGGATTAGTTTCCAGAGCCTGCCAGGCTCCACCAAGCTCAGGTGAGAGACATGAAATCCAGAGGAAAATTGCCCTTTTAGGACTCACGACTTTTTTGAGCTGTCCCAAAGGAGGTGCCCTTTGACCAGCAATAGCAGAAGGAGATGCTGTGTTTGGTACCTGAGGGACTTCTGGGTTGCGCATACAGGGATGTGGTGGAGTTGCCCCATGGCACAAACCTCAGTCTGGCACTGCCAGCACCCTCTCCCTGCCATGCACGGCCCCTTCCCGGGCAGCACAACTAAACTCCACAAAAATATCAAAGCATACGTCTGAATCTCATTAAAACTGATGGGATTTACAAAGACAATCGAGATCTAAAGACTGAGAGATCTAAATCCAAAGCACCAAGAATTCGCTGGAAATAAGTTAAAGAGATAATACTTTTCTGTGTTAGAGATTTACATCTATTTACATTCTTTATACCAATTTATTTGATATCGTATACAATATATGCTGTATTTTATACAGTATATAACATATAGTATAGGAAGGTGCACCTGCCAGGACACCCCCTGCAGGGGGTTGGAACGAGATGATTTTTAAGGTGAAGGTGACTCCCAACCCGACTCATTCTGTGATTCTATGACATATTTCATATATTGACACATATTTATATTTACATATTCACATTCCTTTTCCAAAACGCTACGTTTTACACCCGAAGAGCGTCTAAACATCACCAGGGGAGACACATCCACGTTTCCTGCTGAGAAAAGCCACAGCAGGAAACGCTGCCAGTCGCTGCCACAGCAGCGACTGGCGCGGGAGGGAGACGGCTGCCACCCACGCGCGACCACCGCGAGCAAGTCCCCCGTGCCACACTGGCCATCGACCCCGGGCCGCCGGGGTCACGGCAGGACAAGGGGAGAAACTCTGTGACGTCTCAATGTCATATGCAAATGACGCGACGTCACCACAGCGCAGCCAATGGGAGCGGGGAACGACGGCCAATCTTAATCCGGTGATGAAGAAACAAACAACAGGCGCGGGGGGGCCGAAGCCGAGGGGTCCCGGGCCGCCCCCACCCCCCCCGCCGGACCCCTCCCAGCTCGGGCCGTGCGAGCCCGCCAAGCCCCAAGCCCCAAGCCCCAACCCCGCGGCCCCGGCGCGGCCCCTACCGCGTCCCGCGGGGACTCACCGGCCCTGCGTGTCCTGGGCGGCGGAAGGCGCTGAGGTAGTGCCGGTGAGGTGCCGGTGCTGGTGCGGTGCCGGGTGCGGACCCCGCGGTTCTGCCGAGCGTGCGCCGCTCCCCCGCACAAATCGGCACCTTCCGACAGCTGATCGTGACGTCACAAAGAGGCCCCGCCCCCGACGCCGTAGCCAATGGGAGCGGGCGCAGGGAGGGCGGGGCCCGCCCCGGGGGTCGCGGGTGGGGAGCGGGGTCTCGGTGGGACGCCGGTGGGCGAGGCCGGCGCCCTTCGGGTTCTTCCGTGCCGTGGAGCAAGGAGGCGGCAGAGCCCCGAGCAGGGAGCGGAGAGGGGCTGGGGAGTCCCGGGGACGCGAGGGGAAAAGGGAAAGGCTGGAGACCCCCGGGTGTTGGGGTAGAGGGGAAGGGCTGAGACCCCCTGGGTGCAGGGGAAGAGCAGGAGGGGGGAGCTGGGGGAGCTCCGGCATCGAGATACAACGGGAACAGGAGGAGGGAGATAGACGCTGAAGCCATTGACAAAAAAAAAAAGCGATAGTGTCCAGTCCTGTCCGCAGCGCCCCGAGGACGCGGTGGTGGGGGACAAGAAGGGTGCGAAGAGATGTGCTGGCGCCTGCCGAAGGGAAGGTTCAGAGGCTTGAGGCTTCCCAGACACCCACTTCCTGCTCACTGCTGCGCTGCAGAGGCCTCATCCAAAGAGAAACTTCGGTGTGACACGAGTGAGGGGGCTGGGGCTGAAACCCCTGGATGTGCCACTCAACCATTACCCACCTGTGAGACAGAGGGGGCTCAGGGGGTTCGTGAAGAAGGACATCAGGAACATCGCTGGAGTGTCACAGCCCCTCAGGATGCCTGGCATCACCAGGTTTGCCTTTGTCCTCAGCACAGGCTGACCATGGGACCAAGGTTTGGTTTGACATCATGCCAGGCTTGTCACATGGCAGGATATTGTCTGTATAAAGATAGAACATTTATTAAAAGAGTCATTAATGGAGCAGTTTGGGTGTCTGAGTCATGCATGGAACAGTTAGGACTCATCTGGCATCACAAGTGAGAATTCCCCATTTTAAATTCACAAGAGGTAGAATTTAATTGTGTCTTATTCAACACAAGGTCACAAATTAAATAACATTTAGTCTTCTGTAATTGAAGGATCTTGCAGAAGAGTGTAAACCATTCTGAGAGGAGAGCTGCCACCCTTGCAGAGCTCCCACCGCACTTTGCCAGGAGGGGAGGAGAAGCCAGTGAGGCTTGAAACAGTCCTAAGCAGAAAATCCACTCATCTGGGATGTCCACAGACAGCATTTTAAGCTGACCATGGCAGTTTCAGTTAACGCCCAAGGAGCTGAAATTGCTGGGCATAGTGAGGGACAATCCGTAGAAGACACCCAGAAGTTACAGCATAACTACACTTGACCCCCAACCTGGTCCCTGCCTGAAGCCAAGAGCTTCTGCTGCCCATGGAGGTTCATTTTCCTGCTTCTACTTGTCCTGGTTTCACATGGAGCGATTACAAGATGGCTCCTGCTGGCTGCAGGCTCCTTTAATCCTGCTGAGTAGGGCATAAATAAATGCAGCAGAATGAATCTCGTTAAGGTGAAACATGTTCCAGGATAAACTGCCCCATTTGTGTTGGCATATGTCCTAAAGCATAGGTTTAAATGGGATGACTTTCCATTCCTACGGGGACAGGAAATGCTTCCATCTTTGCTGCACCCTGCCCTGGTCTACTGCCAAAAGGGGGTGGCAGTCCCCTCCCATGGCAGAGTGTAACCCCAGTGATTTACTGCTGGAAAAGCTGCTGCACAGATGGTGAAGCAGAGGAAGGAGCTCCTCATCAGCCTGAGGCCATCAGCAGTGGCTGCCAGGCCCTGCTGCTGTGCCCAGCCAGGGGCTGTGGCCGGGGACTCTGGAGTGGGTGACAGCTGTGATATGTGACAGTGGGAAATTACTTTAATCTTGCTGGCACAGGGAACAGTGGGCAGGAAGTTGTGGTGGCCCAGCCCTCATGCGCCTACAATCCTTCAGTGCTGAGCTCCAGTCCATGTCACTGTGTCTTCCGACTGTGCATGAAGATAGCAAAGAGAGCCTGGAGAGACACCCCTTCTGTCCCCAGGGACAGCAGTGTCTGCTGACACTGAGTAAGGGAAAGGAAAGTAAACTGCCTTCCCTGTGACATCCAGAGGTAGGATGGGGGGACACAGGGCGTGACCTGGCTTTGACTCCTTGGTGGCTCTCAGGTCACTGGGAAAGTCACGCTGAGTTGAGCTGCAAGGCCTGAGGTGGCTGTGCCTGGAGAGGATGAGCAAACAGCTGACTGCACCTCACCTGTCCACAGGTAATGGAGACTTAACTGGGGCCTTGTGTGTCACAGCACAAGTCCACCCCAACAGATGCCTTGGGCTCTGCTGCTCAGGTGCATAACTGGAGCCACTCTGTGAATTTGAGTGACTGCTTAAAATAGGAAGGTGATCACACTGCCTTCTGCTTCATCCAGGAGGTTTTGGAAGCAGCACTGAGAGCCTCTGGCAAGGTGCAGGACCAGTGTGTAATGCACGTGATTCATTTCATCCAACAAATGGCATGTAAAGCAAGCAGGGTGCTCAGTATAGAATGGTTTGAGTTGCAAGGGCCCTTAAAGATCACCTAGCTCCAAGCCCTATTTACCTTTCCTTTATTAAAAAAAATATGCTTGGTCCAGCTACTCAAAACTTCTAAAAAAATAAGAGATCAAGAAATAATAGAATGTTTGGATCTTTGCAAAGCCCTCCAAGAACAGGTCTCCAGCATTTGGCACTGACTGAGAAGGGGGTCCCAGGGCACCCCTCCAGCCCCAGCTGCCCCCTCTGGTTTCCCTGCAGGTCCCTAGGGTGACCTTGCTGCATCTCAAGCAAGTGCTGCCTGTGGCATCCCTGACGTGAGTTTTCTCCAAGCCCAGGGAGCTGTGCCCCAGCCATTCCTCCTGGTGATGCTGCAGTCACCAGGTAAGTGCTGAGCACCTGAAGAAGCATTTCCCAGCCATGTCCTGGGGCTATGGGTCAGCAGCTGGTCAGTCCTTGCAGCTCCCAGGTGCCTGAAGGCCACAATCTGAGTGAGCCACAGGGCTTGCTGCCACACTGTGAGCTTGGTGCTCGTTAGCTGGGGCTGGGAAGAGCAGTTAATGAAGAAGTATATGTACAGTGTACAGAGACAATCCTTCAACACAGGCTCTGTGCCAAACAGCAGAAAACAGGGAAATGAATCACAGAATATACTGACCTGGAAGGGACCCAAAAGGATCGAGTCCAACTCTGAAGTGAATGACCCATACAGGGTCAAGACCTCACCTTGGTGTTATTTGCACCATGCTCCGACCAACTGAGCTAATCTCAGGGTCTTTATGAATGAGCAGAAGCTTCTCATTCTCCTTCCTCAAGCTACCCTGTCCCATCCTCCCCCATCCCGCTGAGAGCCCTTGGGACACACACTTCGGGGCCCCAGGGATGTGCCCAGACACCCACCCAGCCCCAGAGAAGCAGACTGGGAGGTGCCACCAATCACCTACACACACCTCCACTGTCTGTATGTGCCACACCTCAGCTCCTCAGGTGGCTGTTTCCATGCGGCTTGTCCCTTGGAATGGAGCAAGGAGTTCCATTCCATTCCTTGGAATGGCAGGAGTCTGGAAGCTCCTGCCTGAAGTTGTTTGTCTGTGTTGTAGATCAAGAAAATGCAACATGCACTGTTTAACATCATTAAAAGTCCTCATCAATCTTCTTGGGAGCCCCTCTGGTCCCTTGAGTGGTGGCACTGGGGACAAGAGGTGTGTTCCTTACTTAAACTGTGAAAGACTACCAGTCCCTGAGGAACCTCAGTGTTTTGCTGGGGTTTGGTGGCCAGAGTAAGGTCCATGAGGCACAGGCTCAGCATTGCTTCTCCCCCACTGCCTTGCCCCTCCTAGAGATGTCTGAGACCTGGCTGGCTCAGGTGGTCTCCATCCCAGGTCCACAGGACACCACAGCAGTGTCTCCTCCCTCTTCCCTTCTCCTCTCTGCTGGCATCAAAGGGATGTTGGTAGGGAGACATAGCTGTGTCCGGCCAGACACACCCAAGTGAAGGGCTTGGTTCAGCCCCTGCTGGAGGCAGGGCTGTGTGGATGTGGTGTGGCTCAGGTGAGTGGTAAATGGGGGTTGTTACCAACTTCGGTCACTTGCTGCGTGGTGGCTGGGACCCCACTGCTGCCAGCATCCCACTGGTACCAGCCACCAGTCAGCACAGAGACCTCTATCCAGGTCCCTGGTCCACACTGGAGAAGAGCTGTGACGCACTCAGGGAACCTGTGGTTATTTCAAGGCTGGGGAAAGTTCCTTCCCAGGACACCTGTGTGACAGGGATGTGCTCCACAGTAGGGAGGAGCTGCTCTGTGCTGCATGGCCTGGATGAGAGGCAGTAACCTGAGTGAGGTGCAGAGCAGATGGTTGATGATCGTACCTGTCGGGCAACCACCATCCTCCAGCCCCATAAAACCTCCTTGTGCCACCCATAGATACCCACAGCCCATATAGCACCCAAGGGTGAGGGGAGGAGACAGGGCCTGGCTGCCCAGCTGGTCTGCCATGGGAGAGGTCAACAGGCTGGTCTCATGATGCACTTCCATTCCAGAGAAACTGCCCAGCACCTGAGATCGGGATGGACCATGAAGAGTTTGGGATTTGCCTGAGGTTCTGAGTGTGGCTTTTCAGCAGTGAAGGAGCATGTAAGAGTTTACCTACAGCAAATACTGTGAGTGCCCTCTGAGAATGACCACAGCCAGGAGGTGACCTCACTGGAAAGAAATCTGTGTGTTACATTTGCAATTCTCTGACAAAAAGACCTATTTCCTAAAGATGAACACGGAGGTTTTGCATTTGTCACATAAAAAATGGACTTGCTTCTATATTTAGAATTTGGGTCACCAGCAGCGTTCTGCCAGGAGACACCAAAACAACTTTGAAAAACAGGGCTGCGAACTGGCTTTGGGCCAGGCAGCAGTGTTCGGTCAGGAAGGCTGCCCAGGGAGGCAGATATCTGGGGGAGTGATCAGAGGAGAGGTTGGCCGCCTTTCGCAGCAGCGCCCAGCCGGAGCGGGATGTCCCTCCTGGCTGGGAACGCTGCTTAGCCCCCTCCACGAGCAGCCCCGCGATCCCAACCCGGCGGCGCTCTGACTCAGGGCACTCTGTACTGACACCTCCTTGTTTTCCACAAGCTCCTCGCTTGGCTTGGGAACAGAAGGAAATAGCAGCTGGTGAGATGAGCCCAGTAATTTGACCCAAGGCGATTTTGGGGGGTGTGTCTCAGCATGGAGTAACCTTGCCGGTCGGGGTGCAGAAGCCGAGGTCATTACCTGTGGAGCGAGAAGATGATATGGGACTGGACACGGCAGCACCCTGTCACCCCCTGCCACTGCCACCCCCCCACCCCCGGTACCCCCGCCAGAGCCCGGAGGTGGGAGCAGGTAGCTGCCACAGACAAGGAGAGCAGGAAAAGGTTTGCACTCTCCCTGCCTGCACTGCAGGAGGAGGGAGTGGGGAACGCAGCTCCTGCTCCATTAACAGCCACCGGCCACAGTGGTTCCTGATGGGTCTCCTCAAAAGTGATTTATACCCAGCTTCAACCTTCCACACCATGCCAAGAGAGGGAGCCTGCCCACCCTGCTGCCCCGCGCCCCTCCACTGCAGGGAAAGGCCAGGTCCTTCCTGCTCCCTGGCCTTCGCAATGCCCCGAGGCTTGTCATTCCCCACCTCCCTGGATCCCAGCAGCAGCTGTTACCTTCAGGATCCCCAAGCCTCACCCCAAAGGAGCTCATGCCACAAGCCATAGTGGGGGATGTGCTCCATAGGAGTGGGTTATGCTCCATAGGAATGGGTTGTGCTCCGTAGGAGTAGGATGTGGTCCATAATGGTGGGGTGCTCTCCACAGGGGTGATGTGTACTCCACAGGGGTGGGATGTGCTCCATATGGGAGGGATATGCTCCATAGGATAGTGTGCTCTCCATGGAGAGGGTGTTCTCCACGGGGGAGTTGTTCTCTCACATAGGGAAGTGTGAATTCCATTGAGTGTGCATTAGTCCAGAGGGCACACGATGGTGTGGAAGCACAGAACGGCTCAAAGCTTGCTCTTCCTGTAGCCCTTCTGACTCCAAGAAGGCTGGACAAGAACCCAGAAACTCTTGGGAGCCTTGGCACTCAAGAGTCCCCCAAGACTCTGACACTCCTGAGGGGCTTCGGTGACAGTATGACTTTGTAGCTTCTATAAATCAGGACAGCTGGATTTTCCAGGGTTTGGATCACATGTCTCTGGCTCTTCTGCCTGATCCTGGGTTGAAGTGACCCCCTCCAGACAGGTGCCCTGAGGTGCCTGGTGTTCTGCCCAGTGAGTGGTGCTTTATTCAAGTGTATTCCCAAGTTGCCTTCAAGCCTGTGTGTCCCTAAAGTAAGATGAGCATTTGAATCAGCATTCAGGGCCTCTTTAAGGTCAAAGTTAAATCCTGCCTAAGCCATCTCCAGGCCAGTAGAAATGCAAGCCTGGCCATGCCTTTATCACCGAAGGTGCTGCAGCCCACTGGGTCAGGGCAGGTCATGCCGTGATGCTGTTGGGGCCCTGTGTGTGTCTGAATTGGATGAACCTTGGAAGCTGTCACCTTCCACATGACAGCTTTTCTGGCTCTTTTGACTCCTGCCACATATTTGTCTTGTGCAAGATGAGGTTTTGGCAGTCGGTCCTGCTGCAGAGAAGTGCTGAGCCTTGGGATCCACCCAGGCTGAGGAGGCTCAGCCCTCTATAGCAAGAGTGGAAGAAAAGACTGGGCTGAAGCTGAACAAAAGAGCAACCACTCAATCACCTGGCTAGGTCTCCCACAGTTCAATGTGGATTTGTTTGAGCCCCAGGAGGGCACACCCTGAACTGTGAGCCTGTCTGGGCTGAGGCACAAGGTAGTGCTGACTATAGAGGACATAGTCCTCATCTTCATCTGTTCATAGTCCCGTATATTTGTACCAATTTTACTTTAAGTCCCTCCCTGGGACAGAGGCAGGAACTTCCTACATTCAAATTCAAGCCAGGACAATCATAATCAAATAAAATGAAACCTGGGTCTTCCATTTCAGAGGATGGGAAAATTACAGGGTAGAAAATCATTCTTCTGCTGCCCAGCCTTGATTGTTCAGCTAAGGCTTGCTGGAGATTGGTCAAGGTGTTGTGTCCCAGGTGGACCAGTTTTCTTGCACTTTGCTGGTGCCATCCAGACATGCTCCTTCTCTTTGCTCCTTGCACCTCATGATACATGATCACACCACAACTTCCCCAGCAGCCTGTGTCCATAGGGGACACTGCTGCTGGACACCACCATGTTGACACAGCCCAGTCCTGGAGTGGAGACAAGGCTGCTCCATCAGACTTTCCTCTGGATGCCTGTGCTCCCACCCAAACTGCACAGCCTGACCATTAGCATACTCATCTGAGAAGGTCTGAGTAAAGTGGGGAAAAATGAACCCATCACCCTCTGCTGATGAATTCTCTGTCCTGCAGTTTGATTTTGTCCTGATGTGGAGGGGCAGGGCTCCCCAGAGCATCCTGGGAATGGGCTGGGAACCTTGTGCTGGCAGGAGCTGGCAGGAGCAGTCTTGGGATGGCCATGCTGTGCTCAGCTGTCCTGGGCAGGTCACCAGCACCAGCTCTGCTCTGCTTTCCCTTTCCTAATGGGAGAATTTTCGACGATCTAAGTTGTGTTGTAGGATCCCCAGGACCAGGATGGGCTCATCCATCACTCAGTGGTATCCTCAGCCTTGGAGGATCTGTTCCAGCTGGGCTCATGGTTGTCCTTGTGTTGAGTCACCTTGACTCTTCTCTTGTCTTCAGACTATGACATGCCACCACCATGCCTGAGCTTTCTGTCCCAAAATTAGAGGCAGCCAGGAGGGAACCTGCAGCTGCCCTGGCTGAGCAGGGACCTCACTGCTCCTGCAGCCCCAAGCCTCAGCCTTGCCTGGGTCTCCCTGGGGACAGGGACTACCTGCCTGCAGCTTTCTCTACGTGCTTCCCTCGTCCATGATGCTGGGAGGATTCCTGCACCACTGGGATCTCCCTGCCCATTTGGTTCTTGGGCTCAGTCTCTCCCTGGAGAGACCCTTGCTCTCAGTACCCTGTTGAGAATCACTTTATATCCTTCATGGAAAAAGTTTGTAAAGCCAGGTGTGAAAAAAGGAGATGAGGGACCTGGGCAGCTGATGGAGAGCTGGAGCATGTTGACCAGTTTCTATATTGCATCTCTTCAAAGGAGGGATCTTTTTCCTTGTTGAGCTCCTGTGGGTGTGGTAAGGACTAGGCAGAGTCTTTGGAGTCTCATGGCACAGATGGCACAGCAGTGATGTGATGGCAGACCAAGAGATCTCCCATGCCTGATGCTCACAGAGAAGTGGGATGGTTCTGAGAGGCATGAGGCGGGTGCTCCAAGTGCCTGGCACCACCACTTTGCCCAACGCTGGCCCCAGCCTGCACAGACCCTGGGGCTGTACAGGGTGGGAGGACTCTGCAGCCTTGTCTCCACTGCCTCCAGCAGCACCAGAGTTTGCTCTGAGGTGTCACCCTGAAGTGAAACCCAAGAGAGTTCCCAATAAGGGAGGGCAGTTATAAATGTCCTGTCCTGTGTAGGTTTTGCTATATTGAGGGGGGGAGGGAACACTAAAGTCTCCTCTTAATCCACAGTCTGGTTTTGTGCTGAGATGAAGGGAACAGATCCCCTGTGGCCATGCCCAGGGTTCCTCCCCCGAGTCCCAGTGTCTGTGCAGACACAGGTGTGTGCACATCCCTGCACGCGGCATGTCCCCAGGACACCCCTCCAAGCCCTGCCCACCACCCACCCCAATGACCTGAAAAATACACCACTACCCAGATTAAAATTAGGCTGGGGATATTTCCAGTCAGGCCAGCAACTCTGCTTGGGGATAATACCAAAGGCATGGCTGGATATGTCACAGTCATGGCCGTGGCTGGAGAAGGAGCACAACTCCCACACCAGAACAGTGTAAGTAAGATATGGGACCACTGCTACAGCTAGCCAGGTATGGCAATCTAGAGAGGGGGCGTGGAATTTAGCTGCTAATGGCCAGGCTCCATTTTCTACACACCTGGGGATGTTTGGGGTTTGTAGTTACTTCCTCAGGCTGAGCCACAGCCACAGGCACAGGCCTGGGGAGGCAGAATTGCAGTGCACAGCCACATTAGGGCCATTGTGGAGAAACTTCCCAGCCCACCATTGCACATCTGATGCCTGACAGGAGATGAGCTGGTGGACATCTGATCACAGTGCCTGCAGGTCTCAGATGAATCAGACCAACAGAGTCCTGGTCTCATCCTGTCTCTGGTTCTCCTCCTGCTGCCCCTCTCCCACAAGCACAAAACCAGACCACCCTGCAGCCATACTGCCTTGTGCATGACCAGGAGCAAGCCCTTCTGTACAGAGCTGTGCCTCGTGTGCAGCCAGCTCCTGAAAACCTGAACACAAGCCACCCCACGTGCTGGCAGTCATAGATGGGCAGTGTTAATGGTCACGTTTGCTCTGGGTGCTGCCAAGCACCTGCTTGTGCTGGCAGGGCACCCTCCAGCAGCCCAGTCCAGAGGCAGGGAGAGGCGTCCTGCTGTGGTGGGGTGCTAGTTGTGCCAGGCTCTGCCATGCTGGTCAGGTCCTGCAGGATGGGGCCGAGGTACCCGCAGGGCAGATGAGAGACAGCAGCTCTGCCTTTCCATGGGCTGACCTTGGCAGGGTGTATTTGGTCTCACACGCCAGGCTGAGATGGAGGTAAACACTGCAGAGCTGGGTGACAGGACTGAGAGCCCTCAAGGACTCTGTGGCATTTTAAACATCCTCCCCCAGACACTGTGAAAGACAGAGTCCCGCTGTGTATACCTTGGCACCTTGCTGAAGGACTATGTCACCCTCCCCTGGAGTCAGCAGAGGAATTAGGATCGCTGTGACATTGGAGATAGGACTCCAAATTTAAGGAGAGGACAAGGGGTAAGTTTTTCCTTTGCTCTTCAGGCACCATCCCAAGACCTTTGATACACAGAGGAGTTTTAAAATACCCACAATCCCTGGTACCCCCATGCCTCTGGGTTACATCATCTGGGTGCAGGTCAAGTGTGAGTGTGCTGGCAGATGCAGCCAGACGCAGCTCTGCAGCTCTCTCCCTGCCTGGATCAAGCTTGGTAGTGGCAATGGTCTGGTATAACTTGCAGGAGCACTGCACTGGACCTTGCAGGGGCACTGCTTAGGCCTCCCTAGGCAGGTGAAGCGCCCCTGGCCCTTGTGTCACCACACTGCTTTGCCGCATCACAGCAGTGAGACCTGTCACCCTGGCACAGGGATGCTGGGGACACTTGTGCCTGTCACTTTGCTCCTTGGATGGTGGCCTCCCCAAGCATGGTGCTTTCCAAGAAGCTGACCTTAAAAAGAGCAAAACACAGGCTGCCTTGAAGGTTCCTGCTCTCAGGCATTTCCATCAGGTCTTGGCAGGCACGCTGGTCCTGCCAGCCAAGCTCTACCACCAGGAGAGTGGCTGTCACCAAGCCCAGCCACCACTGCCTTATAAGGACCCTTCACTGAAATTGCCCTTGGATCCCTCTGCTCTCTCCATGTTGCACATGGAGATGAAACCCTCAAGAACCACCAAATCACCCCAGGCAGAAGATGCCCCTGCACCTTCTCCCATTCTCTCTCACATGAAGCCCGGGTTTCTGCTTCTCTGAAAGTCTCCTTTTCTCTGAAGGAGAGTTATCAAAAACCTTTTATGGTTTCCAGGCTTAGCTGCTCCATCAAAATGCCTTTAAAAACAATTTTCTCACCTTTTTTTGAATATTAAGGAAGAAGCCAAAAAGCTTATTTGCCTAACTTCTCCTTAACCCCCTTCCAAATATTTGAGTGCTTGAAGATCCCAAAAATGCAGAGGCTTTGACCTGTGATACAGTTGAGCACAAGAGGAAAAAGGGGCCCTAAGTCAGCACATAGCCCAAAAATAGAACAAGAGTTATCTGAAAAATGCACTAAATATAGACAAAAGCGTTTCTGCCCCAGCTGCAGCCAGGCCAGCCCAGCACAGGGCTCAGTGTCACTTGCAGACAGGATTTTAAAGGTCCATGGTCTCAGCCAACATGCTTGGAGCAGGTTCATGTCATATCTTGGTTGGTTACAGCCCCACCTTGCTCTGCCTCTGCTCCCAGAGCACCCAAAGTGAGTGCCCAAGATTCCCATCCCCGGGGGTGCTCCCAGGGTAAGGAGGAGGCAGCAAGCCCAGCTCTATATAACCCCAGACACACAGAACTTCCATATAAGGTCTGCACTGGCTTTTGGAGGGCAAAGGTACAGGTGATCCTGCTGGGAGTGAGACCAACCAGAATCACACAGCCACCAGACCTCTCAATTTACTCAGAACTTCACAACCGACTTTGCTGTTGGTTTAAGCCAGAGAGGAAGGTGCAGGCAAGGGCTCCTTTCTTCCGAGTCAGGTCATTCAGCTCCATTTACAGCACAGTGGGAAAACTTCCAGTTTCCTGGCACTTTAGAGCCCTGTAAAAGCCTAGCCCTTCCTTCTGCCCTGTCCAAAGTGTAATGGTGACCTGCTGCAGCAACTTTCAGAAAAGGTGGTCCAGACAGCCCTGAGCCCACCAACATCCGTCAGCCCATGCAACATTGCTGCCTTTGGCACCATGCAGAGGGGATGTCCCCAGTGGGTCTCTCCTTGCCCAGGTTGGGGCACTAAAGCCAGGTCCAGTGGGGAATTTTTCAACCTGCATCCTGCCAGACCCCTTGACCTGATAGATCCACCTCTTTCCCATCTCCTACCCATCAAGGTGTGGGAGTGATTGTACCATCCTGATGCACATGTTCCAAAGGCAACAGCATGGTCCATGGGAGGAGAGGGAAGCACCAGTGGGCAGGAGGACAGAAGAATGAGTATTTCATCCATGTGATCCCAAGGCACTGGAGGACTGCTCTCCCAGGAGGTCTCCAGAGCTCTGGGTGGGCACCAAAATGGATCTAAATTGGCTCTGCATGTTTCTGGGATTTGGTGATTTTTGGTCACCAGCTCCTGGGATTTAAAAGACCCTCCCCAGAGTGTAAGGACCAACAAGGGTGGAAAGAAGCTCATGAAATGTGTCTTATAGAGCCAAGTCTTGCTATCTTTTTGAAATGAGATAGGAAAGTTTCCTTGAAAAAAGTCCAAGATGCTTTGAAATTGTCATGGCTCATTGCCTGCAGCCCAAGTGAGCCCTGGCAGCCTGGCATCCTCCTCTGCCAGTGCTGGCAGCAGATCCAAGGAACAGCCTCACCTGCACCAGTGGGGTGTATTTTGGGAACAAGCCATGCCTGGAGCACAAGGCTACTTTCCTTCCCCAATGCTCAGAGACGCACTTTATTTGTGGATTTTTAGGTAAATGCACACTCTTCCAGGTAGGTCTGATGCAGCCACCTCAGAGCATGGAGCACAAGAATTGTCACTGCTCCCCATTGCACTGCCCTCAGGAGCCAAGGTGCTTCCCAGCATTTCTGCTCTGAACTCGTATCAGCCCTTCCTGACCTCCAGCTACAGCCACCCAGTTTCAGCCACCGAGGGAGCTGGTTTTGCAACATCAGAAACACAAACAGCCTCCAGGACCTGTGCCCAGATCTCCCCTGATGCCCCAGACTTTCTGAATAACTTCTTTCATAAAAACAGTGTCATGGCAGGTTGCAGATAAGCTCCGACAAACAGCACCAGGCATTCCTGTCCTTCATGGGACCATAACACCCCATCATTAGAATTGAGACCAGGAAGGGGCTAGAAGGCGAGGCCAGCACAGGGAATTGTCCCATGGGTGTGCAGGGTGCTGACTGATGGATGAGGAGAACCTGTAACATGGAGGATGGGGAAGTGCTGCAGTTGGTAACCCCAGGGGCTCATGGCCCCTGCAAGGCTTCTCCCTTCCCCTCCTGGGAGCAGGGTCGCCACTGCGGGAGGGGCACTGGAGATGGAGGAGAAACAGCATTTTGTGGGACTCAGAGCTGAGAGTGTTCCAGCAGGCATGGGCCACCATGCCCACCTGCCCATGACCTGGGCAGGCAGAGGGATGGGGGCAGAGCCTCCTCTGTGCACCATCCACTTCTCAATGTTACAGGGCTTGACTCTATCTGGATGAGGGCACCATGACCCACATCCAGCAAAGCACGTGCATGGCTGGTGATCAGAGCCAGCTGGGATGAAGACAGGCAGCACTGGGCATAACTCCCCTCACACCGCTCCTCTCCTGCACCACTACGTGGGCAGCAGCTCTAGTACTAGTGTGGGATTTTGCCTGTGTGTGCAGGGTGGGGTTTAACCCTATGGAAACTTCCCCAAGCAAAGACACTAGGGAGGTTGTTATGGCCTGACCCAAAATGAGGGGAACCAAAGCATGGATCCAATGGGGAAAATCACCTGCATATACTTCACCCAGCTCCTGTCTCTGCATTAACAACTCCATGTCCCTGCAAACCACCCTCCAGGCAGCTCTGCTGCATGCCTTCCCACACAGGCATTATTTCCAGGAAATAAAGTTCTTGCGAATTTTATTCCAATAAACCTTTTTCCTGGTCTCATCCAAATTAAAGCAATAAGAGCAGAGCAGCAGCAGAAAGAGTATGTCCAGGAGCAGTGCTGCTTTTCAGGCTACAAACCTCTCACCTGGGAACCCTCACACACCTGGATGAAAGGCTCCTTCAGAACTGCTTCTTCTGCGAACCCTATTTTGCCCCAGTTGGATAATTGGTGTGTTGTGTATAACTTGGGTCATTAAAATACCCCTTTTTACTTCCTGCTCTTCTGCAGGAAGGAGGCTGCTGTCAAGGTGATGCAAGAGACAGCTGTGATTGCGGCTTGGTGGCACCAGCACTGTCCCTGCTCTCCTGTTCCGGTGTTGTTCAAGGGGGGATTTAGTGAGGCGATGTGAAAGTAAAGCTGGAGACAGAGGTTGGGAGTTGAGGGAGATGTGGAAAAGCAATAGACAGACTAGAAACCATTCTTTTAATTACTAAAAGGCATTTCAGATGTACCTAATTTGGCATCCCAAACACT
Source organism: Acrocephalus scirpaceus scirpaceus (assembly GCA_910950805.1). Taxonomy (NCBI): domain Eukaryota; kingdom Metazoa; phylum Chordata; class Aves; order Passeriformes; family Sylviidae; genus Acrocephalus; species Acrocephalus scirpaceus. The sequence continues at coordinate 673,636 of OU383787.1, forward strand.
GCAAATGGGATGGAGCTAGAACACTGTCACTCCCCGCATGGGGCTGGTATCAGTGGGGCTGGTTCAAGGAGTGGCCATTATAGAGGGACACTCACAGATGTGCTTCTCTTTAGGAAAATCCTTCTGAAGGCAGTGGGACTCCAACTGCTCCTGTCCAACTGCTACTGTGCCACCCTATAACCAGGCACCTAAGGGTGGTGTTTTCATTGCCACCTCTTTCTGACAGAAATCTGAAGAAATACCAAGGTGAATCAATTTGACAATCCCACGGAGGATAGTGCCTTGCCTGCTGTGGGATTAGGCAGCAGTGGAGGAGAGTGACCAGGTCAGCGCCCAGGCCAGGGTCACCTCCATACCCACCCCCAGCAGGCCTGGAGAGTGGCACCAGCACAGCTGGGGCTGTGCTGGGTTCACGTGGCAGTGAGGACCATGTCCAGCAGACCTTCCCATTGCCATGCAAGCAGCTGAGCCTGGGCGGGCACTGGCAAAAACACTGGGATCACCCTGGGGACAAAAACTGGGGAAGACTGGCCTGAGCAATCTGGCCAGACAAGTAGAGTCAGGGGTGGCTAGAAGCAGGACAGACAGGTTTTGGAGAAGGACAGCACCTCCTCAGAGCTTCCTCCAAACATCCTGTGTGCATCCTGGACAAGTCCTTCCGCGACCAGATTGCCTGGACGTGAGTCCCTGTCATGGCCATCGAACCTCCCGTGGCTGCCGGGGGAAAGTAGCAAAGCCAGAGGTGCGGTGGGTGGGAGGCAGAGCAGGGCACCCCCAGGGTCTGTCTGTACTGCTTCCTGCCACCCCGCCAGCACAGCCCTGACCTGCTGTTGGAGAAGGCGGGTGAGTCCATGTGTGGGTGGGAGGGCGGGTGCCCAGCTTGCACTCCCTCTCCCGTGGGCCCTGCAGACCATCGTGGTTACCATTGCAGATGTAGATGGTCTTGGAGCACAGCACTACAGTAGCAGAGGTGCTGGGGTGGCACCTACACAGACTGGAATTACCTTTCACCTGAGGAGAGCCGTGAGCCATGAGCCCTATGCCCCAGAGTCCCTCCCTGTGAGAAAAGGAATGGTCATCATGGGTAGAGGCAGGCAATGGGTGCACCCCAATGGGACAGGGTCCATCCCAGAGAGCCAGGGTGCATCCCAACAGCACAGAGTGAACCCCACTGCTCTCATCCTTCCTGAGGCAGGACACAGGGCAGAGGGTTTGGCCAGGGCAATGCTGCAGCACAAGAGCCCTGGCTGCAGGGGTGTGGCAGCAACTCAGAGGACATGGTTTTCCAAATGTTGGCTATAAACATCCCATTGCTTTCCCAGAGCTCAGACCCCCATCACTCTGGACATCGGATGGGGATGTGGTTGGCAGCTTAGGCAACGCGTGACAAACACAAGGGAAGGGTCCCTGGGGCAGCTGACAGCCGAGTCACACACCACAGGACAGGCGGGGCGGGGACTTCAAAGAGCTGGGTCCCACGGGACAAAACAGGTGGGGAGTAACTCCTCTGGCAGAGCCCGTCTGAGGGCTGAGCACCCAGCAGCCATGCTGAGCATCCAGAGCAGGGACAGTCACATCCAGGCAGGTCAGGCCTCATGGAGGCTTCAGCCATGACCGCAAATGGCCCCAGGTGCAAAGGGAGGAAGGACCATACGTCACCGGCTGAATCACTGGCGGGTCTGAGCACTACAGTCCCCAGCTCCAGCCACGGGCCCCCCTCCAGTCCCACTCCCCAAAGCACTGCCCAGACACCTCCTGCCACACTGTCACACTGGCTGAATTTCTGCCTTCTCCCTGAGAATGCCTCTCCCCCTTCTTTTTCTCCTGACACCCCCACCTATGTCAGGAGGCTCATCCCCACCAAACTGGTGCCAGGAGACCTCAGGAGCGCTCAGGGTTGGGGGTCCTGTGCCCAGGCAGCATCACCTTCAGCTCTGGCAGGAGCCAGCCCTCAGACCCCACCCAGCACCAGGAGATGGAGCTGGGAGTCCTCTGCTCTGATGACACACCTCTGTCCCAGGCAACCTGGCATAGACACAGTGGTGCCAGCATCTCCTGTGCAGCTCAGCCAGCAGTCCAGGCTGGGCTGAGCTGAACAGTCCCAGCTGGTTTGCTCATGGCCACTACCCCACACCAGGGCTTGAGGAGGGCAGAGATTTTTTTATAACATTAAAAGCCTGGGAGCATCTGGATGAGGCCTTGGGGTGAGGCAGGAACATCCTGAGCTACGTCTGATGCTAGGGAAGAAAACATGTGGTTCTCTCCCTGCCCACATGGTCCAGTGGGGTTTGTTATATGAGACAGATGTTTGCTACCTTGGAGGCTGTGCTGTCAGCTGGGGAGACACAGCTGGGGAAGCCCGGCTTGTGCACCCTATAGGAGCGGGAAGGGAGCTCCTTGCAGCCCAGGAGCAGCGCACAGGCCATGGTGCCAATGCCCCCAGGATCACCCACCCACCAGGGCTCTGACAGGTCAGGGTGGTGTGGGTAGAGGGAGGGACAATCCCAGCCAGACCCTGAACTGCAAACTTCTCTAATTAAGAAATTCAACATATTTTCAACCTGGAAGCAGCCCATCCTCCAGGTGGGAAGTGGCAGAGTGGGCAGGGGACAAGTCTCCAGTGAAGGGCCATTTATGTGGGAATGTGGTTTTGGGGAGCCTCCCTTGCTCCTCAGGGGGAAGAGAAACAGGGCAGAGAGTGGAGCTGGCTGTGGGACAGCCAGCGGTGCTTTTGTGCAGGTTCACAGCAAGATGGCCTTGCCTGGGGATTTTCAAAGAGCAGCTCAGGGGTTCATGTGTCCATGTGGTGCTCCAGCCAATGGGTAGGTTGGATATTAGGAAAAATTTCTTCATGGAAAGGATGGTCAGGAATTGGAACAAGCTTCCAGGGCAGTGGTGGACTCACCATCCCTAGAAATGTTAAAAAACCACTTGTAGATGTGGCATTTGGGGACACAGTTTAGTGGTGGACCTGGGTTAATAGTTGAACTAAATAATCTTAAAATGTCTTTTCCAACCTTAATGATTCCATGACTCTGTGTTGGACACCCTGAGCACTCTGGTGTATTTTTCATGCAGGGTTCAAGACACCCTGTGCGCTGGACATGTTCTCCTTTCACACTGTGGGGGAAAGCTGTGCTGTGTGGAGTCGCCATGGCCAAACCCTGGGACTAAGGAGGGGATGGCACCATGTGGGGAGGACATTTTCTGTCCCTGCAGTCCACACATTTTTCCTCTTTCTCCAGGCTAGGCCACTGCAAGCTGTGGGTTCCTCCATGCTGGGCACACTGAGAGCTGTTGCCAGGCCTCACGACTCTCATTTTCCAGTAACAGGCATGATTCAGTCACTCTGCTTGACTTGGTGGCCTTTTCTTTTCTATGACCATCCTCCACTCATCTCTCTCAGAAAATTATCCCTGATTTTAATTACCAGGTCCCAAGCAGAGGGAACCAGGGGATTAGGACTGGGGCTGGGCTCAGGATATAAAGATTCATTCACATCTGACTTGGGGCAAGCATTGTCAACTCTCCCTACTTTTTTTTTTTTTTTTTTCCTTTTGGAAAAGCAAACAGACCCTTCCCCTTGCCTGTTTCAACAGAGCCTTCCTCTTGCCTGTGTCAGTGCAATCTCAAGTAGTGCTAAAAATGACTATACTTGTAATGTCACAAATATGCTACAAAATGCTCACTCAGACCTCATAGCACCCACTAAAAGCCATTAACAGGACATTTGGGTTAAATTCAGTTGTAAGGTTTGACTATAAGGGCATTCCACAGTAGCTCCTTCCAGAGAAAATCATGAACTCACAGCATGGTTTGGGTTGGACTTCAAACTCCATCCCATTCCACCTCCTGCCACAGGCAGGGACACCTTCTACTAAACTAGGCTGCTCCAAACACCTTCTACTAGACTAGGCTGCTGGCCTTGGACACTTCCAGGGATGGGGAAGCCACAGCTTCTCTGGGCAGCCTATGCCAGGGCCTCACCATGCTCAAGATAAAAAATCCTCTTTGCAACATGAGAAGTCCCTTCCCTGCAGGTATCTCTCTGCATGCAGGAAGTGACCTCTCCCCTGAGGAGCTGCCAGAGGGGCCAGGGCAGGGGGACAGTACAGCCCTTGCTCCCTGTGCAGTGCAGGTGAGGCACAGGGCCACATGGACCCTTCCCATCCACAGGTGGGATACCTGTGTCTATCCCAATTCCATCTCACAGATGACCAGTCCCTGCCCCTGGCCCCTCTGCCACAGTCTGGCAGTCCTCAAGAGTTCAACCCAGTGAGAACATGGAAAGACAATTTCAGGGCAAGCCATGCCTCTATTTTCCTTTAATCTGGTTTTACACATCTCTTCTGTGCCCCTCAGACTGGACTTGATCCCAGCTATTGCAGCTGAAACCCCAGGTGGCAATGCAAACATTTCCAGCAACTGGTCCTTAAATGGACTTCCTATAGGGAATTCCCAGGAACTAATGGTGTGTCTGTAACACAAATCAATACCCACACAATTGAAGGATTAGGAAGAGGGGTACTTCTAGATGTCACCCAGGGTAACCAAATGGTGGAAGTCACGAGTCGGCACTTCTGGGGGCTGATGTTGGCTTTGTTGCATTGGTTTGGACCAGGATCAAGATTTCCACAAGTCTAATTGATGTTTTGGGGAGAAGCTTGTCACTCACCTGACTTTTATCATTTAGCCATTCTCTCCCATCTTTTCTGAAGATTAACTGGAAAAATATTGATCAAGATACTGGTTTCAGCTTAGCAGTGGCTTTCCAAGGGAGGGCTGCTTCCCACTCTAAGGACAGCACGGCTGCCTTATGGAAAAAAGCAGGGATGGACAGAAAACTTGTCACAGGATGAATTTGCAATTCCATTACTTTAAATCAAGAAATATGTTCAGTGTTACTAAAGCTGCACACAAGGGGGTGGGTTCTGTATTCCTGTTGCCTTTATTTCCAAACAGAGAATCAAAATTTGTACTTCAGTGGTTCGAAACAACACTGAGCTTTTACACAGCAAAAACATTTGACCCACAAGCGCCGACAGGCTCTGACACTCATTTCCCATGGCTCTGCAGCCACCTCCAGCAGCTACCAGAGCCCACACAACAGGAAACCTCTGTGCCATCTGCAGAGTACAGCACTGTAGAACACCATGCGCCTTTTTTCCACTTTTCTAATGGAAAATAAGGCAAAAGGACAGGGCAAACCCTCAGGCACCTCCACTGCAACGCTCTGGGTCTGGACAGGCCTGAGAGGATAGGTCTGGGGGAGGACCTGGTGCTCCAGGAATGCTCAGCAGCTGGGAAGGGCTGCTCTGATGCCCTACAGGACCAATACACACCCCTCCTGCAGCTGAAGGCCCAGCTGGCTGGGGGGGAACAGGTTGTTTTTTCATGCCTCCACTGGACACTTGGGTGTGCAAGGTGGTCCCTGAGCAGGGAGGAAGTTCAGCCCAGGAACTGCACATGAGTGATATGCTAAGGCCTGAACAGTAGGCCTAAGCCTGAGTTGACTTACAAGATGAATCTGGAGAATGATGCTATTAATACCATCAAGGTTCTTTAAAAATAGATGATTAAAACATTTATATTAGTTATTCTTAATGCTGAACTAGCTGCTGTAGAGATGTTTGTATAACCTTGTGTAGGGTATATCAAGAAATCTTTGCTACAGATATCCCTAGAGACTTGTCAGGAGAATATTTTAGGCAAAACCCTCCTGGCTGTAGCCTGGGCTCTGGCCAAGCCCTGTCCCCAGCTGGTCGGGAAGTGGGCCATCAGAACCAGATGTTTTCTGCACAAAAAGGTAAACAAGTCATTTGGACTTGTCAATTTGGGCCTATAAAGCTGGACCCCTTTTTTGGGTGAACTGGAGACCTCGGCTATGGGTGGATGCACCACGTGGGATTTCCCCAATTGCCAGCAAATGTTCTCCAGGTCCCTGATGAAGAACAGGGCTCCTCAGCAACTGCAGACTCTGGATGATGGTGGAGTATTCAGGCAATTGGTGATGTATCTTCCTCAATCACTGTTCTCTCTCTCCTGCTCATATAGTAATGATTAGATGCATTACCTTGCCTATTTATATTTGTTGCTAAAGCCAATTGAGCAATAATTGTATTGTTTTACTAAATGTATCATTTTACTTCTGTTTTGCCTCAATATTAATAGTAAAACAAGACCATTCTTCCTATTGGTGTCTGTGTCCATTCTATTACCCCTGTCAACTGGCAAAACAATGAGCAGGGAAGGGAGGCAGGGAAGAGATTCATTGCTCAGAAATGCCCATAGGGCTTCTCTGCATCTGGCTCTTGCCTGAAAACACACACTTCCCTTGAAGACAAAGAAATCTAATGAAATGTTTGAGAAAACACTCCGCACTCACAGTCCCTGCAGCACACAAAGGCACAGTGTAGTTCAGCAGCTGCCAGCCAAAACCCAGCTTTTTGCTCTTAAAACACACTGACACTCCTGTGTAACCACACAGGGAGAGGGAACATCCATCATACGATCCTATGGCCTTAAACCACTGTCAGCAAAGCCTGAGGCAGAAGGAACGAGACACGTGTGTCAGAACAACAGAGAGAGGGGTGCCAGGACTGGGGTGTGGGAGGTCCCCAGGAGGATGAACCCAGCAGCAGCTCCTGCTCCCAGAGTGACCAGCAGTGCCTGGGCAGCTGGAAGAAACCTGCCTGAGGAAGCACATGTTTTGTCCTTCCCTATTTTCCCTGTCTGGCTGTCACCAGCAGCTCCTCCTTGGCTGGGACAGTGCAGAGCTTGGGAATGTGGGGCAGATCCAAGTGGGATTCACAGATCTGTTTCCTACTGGTTTGCCATAGAGGAAAATATGGCAAAGAAACAGAGTGTGATCCATAGAGCTGCTGCTCATAACCCACTTTGCCTTCCAGTCTCTCTTTGCTCCAGCTGTTACAGACCCACCTGGTTTTCTTTCACTTGAAATGAAGGAAGGAAATGGGGCTGCTGGCTGTGAATGCTCAGCCATGAGCTCAGGATACTGGATCTGGACAGCCCAGTTTTTAGAGATGCTGCTGTCAAGGTGAGTCGTTTAGCCAGTGCCCAAAAGCTGAACAGTGCTGTTTATCAGACCCCTTTGATTCCTCTTGCCTAACTTCAGGTGTCCAGAATGTCAGTCTTCAGCTCACGTCATCAGCTCATCCCTTCCCCACCCAAGAGAGATGTCTGAGGTGAGTTTGTAGCTCTCTGGACAAGCCCATCTCTCCCTCATTTATATGACAAGCTTCTACTAGATATTAATTGCCTTTACTGGCAGGAATTTCATCTTTGGGGATTTTCTTTTTGACATTGCCATCTCAAACTCACTCTGAAAAATATTCAAAGCAGAAATAAAATCTTCCTAGGGGCTGAGAAAAGTTATTTGCTTTCTTACAAAGATATCTGTCTTTCATGTAAAAAAAGTTCTGGCCAGACAGAGAAATCTGAAGTGCGGTTTATTTTCTCCTGTGTCTGAACCCAAAGAAGAAAAACCAATCACTCAGGTTCCATTTTTGATCCAGACTACTACTAACCTCCATAAAAGACCACAAACCTCATGCTGTCTTCTGTTACTCAATAGCAGAAAGACTGGAAAATACCTACAGCAGTGCTATTTCAGACTGCTAGGAAAATCTGTTGTTTTCCAAGTTAATAAATAAAAGGCAAGCACCTTTCTCCTTGCAATTTCTAAAAACAGCATGACCCTTCAATTTAACAGCAGTTTTTATCCCTGAAGCCTGAAAAAAAGAAGTAATGAGAAGTCATGTAGCCCACAAAAATTAAAGGCATATGAATTTATGGGTATTTTTTTCATTGACAAACCCAAAAGCTGGCAGGTGTTCTACCCAATAAACTCCAACAGAAGACAACTTGAAAAGAGGCAAAAGCAACTCAAATTTTTATCAGCAAAGGGCCCCAATATAGTGAGATAGAGTATGTAAATATGAATTTCTCAGGAACACCAAAGCCACTGAGGACCAGTAATGACTACAATGCAACTACTGCTGTGCAAGGTCTGTGATGGGAAAGGCAGAAGGAAACACAGTATAACACTGAAGTGGTTGACTATGAAAATAAAATATGACAGCTTGGCCAAAATAAATGGTGGGTGAAAATCACCTCTCTGGGACGTGGGATGGGGTGAGATAGATCCCACAGGAACAGGAAGCATCCCTCAGATATGTAAGTCATTGCACAGGGCCTCATTGCACAGGGCCTGGATGAAATCTCAGCATAACAATAAAGCTGTGGTCTCCGAAATGCAAAAAAACTGCATTAGGCTGAAAGAGTTGCCAGGGAGGACTGGAGGGTTCCTCAGCAATCAGAACACCTAATTTGTACAGTGAGTAGGGAAAAGGAGTGGCTTGTTTACCCCAAAAAATGTCACCATTGCATAATTCCAGCACGGCACACAAGAAGTGCCCAAACCAGCATCTGTTTGCAGTAACCAAGATGAATCATCCCTGCATTGGCTCAGTCTTAAACAGAGTGTTTTATCAAAGTTCTGTGATGCAACATCCCCAGGTTAAATCCATCCCCTGAGCGCTCTGCGTGGGTGCCTCACGTAGGCAGTGAAATCAAGGGAGTGCAGATCTTCCAGCAGCAGCAGCAGCTCTCAATTGTGTGCTGGGTTCCATTAGTTCTGCTTCTTTTTGTAAGGCAACAAAACCTGGAGGCTGTAGGGCAGGCAGTGTGAAGGTCTCTGAGAGCTGCATTTGCTGCTCCCTGTGTGGACCAACAACCACCCCACAGCCCCACTGCCATACTGCTGGTGGCACCTCAGCAGGAGATCCTCAAACTTCAGCTCCTCAAACTGCTCCCAGGCCTTAGCACAGCCAGCCCTCTGTGCATGTTCCTACCAAATCACTTGCATAGCCAAGGAATTTCAGGAAGAAAGGATAGCCAGTAAATGCCCCAAAGCTGCAAAAACTACCATCAGTTTGGGGTAAACACCAGGACACAGAAGATCAGGTTTATGCCTCTGGAAAAAAAACCCAAATTGCTGCACTAACCAAGCACACCAGAGTTTTCTCAGAGTTTTCTGGTTTCTTCCTTGCTGAAAGTCTCCATTCAGCTCAGTATGAGTTTCTGACAGCCCCAAGATCTCCCCTCTGTCCTGCTGTCATCCCTCTCTGCCCCTTCATTGCTGCTGGGGAAGCAACTGGCTGTGCTGGCTGACTTGGAGCAGCACAGCAACACTGCCAGGTCCCAAACTATTGCCTATGCAAAACCCATCCCAGTCTGGGTCTCCTGAAACTTCCCTTAATTTTCATAAAGCCTGTAGGAACCCCAAGGGTATTAAAGGTCTGCTCCTCTGTCTCATTTGACTGAGAGTGGCTTCAGAAGTTCCTGCCAGACAAAAGGCAGCACCACAGCCCGTGTGTGTTTACTGCAACTCCTTAATGGCAGATCTAACCCCTCAAAGCATAGCAACTGATCCTAATGTATTTGATGCTTTGAGAGGGCTGACTATGTCAATTAGTTTAGGAATTTCCCTCCACTGCTAGCCCTGGGATCTCCTGCTGGAGCAATGCTGGAGCAAACTCATGTTGCAGAAAGAATTGCTGCATTTGTCATGAATTATTCTTTGACCTTTCTTTTCAGTTGGCCAATTAAACACAAAACAACTGTAGTGGCATGATTCCACATCTGATTCCTGCTGGCCTTAGAGATTATCTGAATCTTCCCAGGGCTGCATCAGACAGTGCTGGGCAGCACATGGCACAGCTCAGACTGGCAAAATCAGCATCCTGCAGCAGTGCACCTTTAACCACACTACTGTGTGTCAGTCACTCTGCAAAGTAGCAGTCATAGGAAGGCTGTCAAGTACTTTGGATCAAAACTGTCATTGGGAGAGAGCCAGCACATGAAAAAGAGCATTTCTGATCAAAAAACTCAAGAGACCATTGTAAACAGCTGCAAAGAAGAATCAGCATTTCTGGCTTCCTATTTACAGATGCTTGCACAAATAAATTAACTTGAATGAACTCACCCTGATTTATCAAAGGATGTGCCAGGCTGGGTCAGTCCTGGGGCCATTAAGTCCCAAGGCCAGGCAGAGCCACACTCACAGAGCAGCTTTACCAGCACAACCCACAACCTTCATGCCAGAGAGCCTGAGAGCAGAGGAGCTGCCACACAACAGGCTGAGCACTGAAGCTCTACTTATGGCCTCAGGACCAGATCTGTTGTCCTGTGGCAGTGGATGATACCACACTTGAGGCAAAGGCAGCAGCTGAACCCCAGTGAAGGAGTGAGCACAGTAGGAAACAGTCCAGGGACCACCTGAAGGTGGTTTTGTAGCATGAAGGGATTCATGTTCCAAGTAGCCAAGGTCCAGAAAGTTTATGTGACCTAACCCCACCAGTCTCTCCAGTCCTGGGGACAGTACATGCTGGATCACCTGGGCCTTTAGGGACCACGTCCCAGATTAATTCAGCCTTTCTCCATTTTTGCAGGTGGGTGCAACTCTACTCTACAGCTCTGAGGCTGTATAAATCCAATGTAAATGTTAACTTGGACATTATTGAGCTCTTTTCAATGGTAACCCCAGTACACTCAGCAAATCCTAGTTTTAATTACAAGAAAAATTGCTGTCTTCACGTACCACACAAAATGTGTTTTCACTGTTGCTCAATTTTTTAGGAGATTATCATGTCTTCCTTCCACTTGTCTCCATTCAGATGAAATGTTGTAAAGGCTATTTTTGTGTGAGATTGTGTGAACGAGCTGTGCACATACACAGGGATGGGAACGGAGAAACAGTTGCTCGGAGAAAAGCAGGAAAGTCCATGCTGGGAAGGTAGGTGAGTGAAAGTCTCCCCAGAACTCTTAAGCTCTGGAGCTCTTGAAACCGCATAGACTGAGAACCTGAGTCTGCCAAGAGCCTACCAAACACGGCCACGAGCACTCAGTGCCCTCACAACAGCCGTGGCTCTCATCACAGCCAGAGCAAACACGCGGGCAGATACCGCGTGGTCTGTGAAATACCTGAAAAATAAAGAACTTCTGAGGGGATTTCCAAACAGTTCAGAAGCCACCGAAGCTCCTCGTCCGAGCGGGGCCCGGCCTGCCAGGCCTTGCCCCAGCTGGGCAGAGCTGCCATCCAGAGGCACCTCGGATCCACAGGAAGGAGGGACGGCCTGCGGGGAGGGCGATCCCCGAGGACAGACCCATCCCTCCGGCTGAGGAGGGTCTGTCCCTTGTGGCCGCTCTGGAAAAGCCGAACGGGACAGCTCGAGGGATGGAAGCGAGGCCCCCGCCTGGCCCCTCCAGCCGCGCTCCTGCTAACGTGACCCCCTCACCCCCTGCGGCCACCGTAGTTCCGAGTTGTGCCGGGAGGCGGTGATGCGAGGGTCGCTGGGATATGGAGTCTGCCCGGGCGGGCCTGTTCATTGGCGGCGTATTCCCCGGCGGCGCCCGGGAACTACAGCCGGCGGCAGCGGAGGAGCGCGTGCCGGGATGGCGGCCCCCTTGGTGCTGGTGGTGCTGGCGGCCGTTACGGTGCGCGCCGCGCTCTACCGCTCCAGCCTCGCCGTCTTCATCGCCGAGCGGGTCGAGGTGGTGTCCCCGCTAAACGCCTGGAAGCGAGGTGAGGCCCGCGGGGGCGGCGCGGGGGAGCCAGGGCGGCGGGACCTCCCGAGCCGGGCGGGTAGGGCCTGACCCCGGCCGGGCGCCGGGCTGGAAGGGGCCCCGCGGGGAGGGCGCCCGGCTGCGCACCGGGCAGGAACCGGGCCTTGCTCGCCCAGGCCCGAACCAGAGTTGCACGAAAGGGCCTTGGGCAGCTGTGCCTGGGAGGAGCCCGTGGGAACTCGGCGGCTCCGGGGGGCAGGAGGACCGCGGGGCTGGAGACAGAGGACAGGGCTGGAGCCAAGTTGCGGTTCACAGCTGGCCGAGGACACTGGTAGTGTCACACAAACGGGCGCGTGACCCACCCAGCACAGAGCGTGTGGCTCCATCGATCTCGGCCAGGCCTGTTCTGCTGTCCTTGCACAGGCACCGTGTCGTGGTGAGAATGCCACTGCACGGCCCCCAGTTCACTTCCTTTGGTCAGTTGGCGTCCCCACACGTTACCAGCGATTCAAATTCTCTTCTGAAGGCTGAGTGAGGTACAGGGTAATCGGGGCTTTTCAGTGACGTTCATCTGTGTATCGTCTGAGCCTGTTTGGAACCTTAATTTATTTTAAAGATGTCCCTTTGGTATCCAGTTATTGTGCAAGTAAAATTATTTGTAGTTTTAGGGTGGAAAAGAATGGCCAGAAGTAATAAAGGTCAAGTGTACAAGTGTATTTGATGACCTGAGGCCTGTGTTCCACAGTATGTAGCACTTCATGCTTCCTGTGCTATTGAATCTTTCTGAATACCACCTTAGAGCATTAAGGTAAGTATCCAGATAGTGAAGGGAAAAAGTGGAATCATCTTGAAAAGTCTGGGTTGTCACCATACAGGAAGTTGGTGGCAGCCAGAATCTATTTCTCTAGCATGTCACTGAACTGAGCATCTCTTGTGTTTTCCTGAAGTGTCCTGCATGTTTCCCTCTGAACAAATGGGCCCATTTCCCTTAGCTCCCTTCACTGCATACTGCTCAGTCCAGGGAACCTCTGTGCTCAGGAGGGTGGAGATTCTACAGAAAAGCACACACATGCATTGCAGGGCAAGCTGTAACTCCATGAGCACAAAGGAGCTGAATTAAGGCCATGAAATGTTAGGAAGGTTCAACAAGAGAGAAAGCTTTTACCTTTGCCTGACAGTGTGTTCATTTCTGTTCTTCCCTTGTGATTTTGGACATTTGGGGCCTCTCTACATCTAATACGGCAAAACAGTTCAAATTCTGTATTATGTTGTGGTTTTCTTCTTGGAGTTAAGTATTTCTCCAGCATAGAGGCCATATGTCATTTAATAGGTGACTCAAAAGGAGATACCATGCATGTGATTTATATAGAGTTAAGTGCAAAAGATTTCATCTAGAAAATTTTTAGCTGAAACAAATAAATAGGTGATGAGTGCCCATGTAGGAACATGCATGGCAGAGCTGGGGGTGAATCAGTTCTGGCTGGCTGTTGGCTCTGGGAGGTATGGTGTCACCCATTCTGTGTGAGATTCTTAGAGAGTCAATATTTTAAAAACTGCAGTTTTACCATCATGACGTCTCTTACTTCCCACATTACAGGGTTCTAATGCAGGTGTTTCATCTGTTTCAGTGGTCGAAGGATTAGCTCTGCTGGATTTAGGAGTCTCACCATACTCTGGAGCTATTTTTCATGAGGTTGGTTTGCATGCTTGGTTTTAAATGTGATATTCCAGTGGCAGGGGTCTTCGTTTGGCTGCTCAGGGCCTGGAGAAGGCTGTTTCGTCCCAAAGACTGCAGAGAACCTGAAGTTGTGTGGTTTGTCTGAGCAGTGGTTATGCAGTGACCAGCACAAGGAAATCCAGGTAATCCCAGTGAATTCCCTGTGCAGGGGCAGGCAGTGTCATATTAGTTACTGCATAAAGAAACTCTGAGACAGGGGAACTCTGTAACAAGTCAAATATTCTGTTCACGTCCACCTGTTTCTGTCAGCACAAGCTGGAGCGGGCATGGTGTCACTGTAAGCCTGATAGGATTTACTGGGTATAGCACCTGGAGGCTCTGCATTTGCAGAAATTCTAATACTAGCACAAGCATGCAGTTCATTTATTCCTCATCTTGAAAACACTTCATTCTTACAAAAGCACTTAAGCACCTGTGGAGCTTTGTGCCCTCAAATATGAGGGTACATACTGATATGAAGGTACACTCATACACAGTGTTGCCTAGGGTGAAGCAGGTACTTGGTATCCTCTGAAAACTGGATTCTTTTCAATAAATTCTACTTTAGACAGAATTTCTCCCAGATTGTGAAATATTTCCTCATGCTTATTTAGACCATCACATTATTTTTAAAGTTTTTAAAAAGAAAATTATTTTCTCACAGTGAAGACCGAATTTGCAGCATGTAAATATAGTCCTTCCAGACTAAGCTTTTGTGTGATGGGAATAATTCAGAAACATGCTTTTCCTATTACCTGAGAAGGGAAAAACTCTAGGAGTAGCAAGTAGCAGTAACCCTACTGCTTTATGTTTTTAACATGCTTTCTTCTTTTGCATTATAAAAGACACATCTAAACAGCAGGGGAACCAGCTATGTAGGAAATATTTCAAAAGTTCCTGCAGACAACCTGAAGAATAGATTTTCTAGAAAAAAATTACTTTCTAAAGCTGGTCTTTGTATGCTTTCTATTCTAAGTCTACCACTATTGAAGTAGAATTGAAAAGTTGGAGTAGAATACTCCAATTTTTGGAGTTGATAGTGTCTTTTATAAAGGGCATTGAGGACTTTGTAAGGAAGAAGACCAGTAAGTGTTCTTTGATTAATCACTTTGCTCTGAAATACCAGTGTTGGAGAATAGGCCAAAGAAAATTACCTTTGGCAGTGTCTTTGTAGAACTGCTCAACTCTTGTAGTTTGTCTCATCAAATCACCAGTACTTTATCTGGACAGTATTTGACATGGATTTCCCTTTTGCTCTCTTTCAGACCCCACTGATTATCTATCTCTTTCACTTCCTGATTGATTATGCTGAACTGGTGTTTATGGTAAGCACTCATGGAAAGCTTCTCCCGAAAGGTCCCATTCAAGGAAACACTGAATGTGTCTTTCTTTTCAGTCCTTCAGGCTCCCTGTAGCTCAAATTCCTGCTGAGCTCACAGTTAATTTAGAAAGACAGCCCACATTCAGGCTTTTCCCTTCTTGTACATATTCTGTCTTTCTTGTGAGTTCTTGCTTAGATAACTGCCTCACACAGGGATAAGAAGGTGTCATTTTATTTCAAATTTCAAACATTATCTCTTATAGGTAACAAAATACTTTGTCCCTCAGCCTAATCCCTACACTGCAGTTTCTCACCAATCCCTACACTGCTGTTTCTTTCTGCCAAACCTCAGGCCTCCAAGGAGCACAAATGGGTTCATCCCCCAAATGTCTCTTGTAAATTGTTCTCCGAATTCTTCTTCACAATTCAGAAGGACAGAGATCCTGTAGCTGGCTGCACATAGCACCCACTGGAGCCTCTGTGTCCAGGTCTCTGCCAGGCAGGGCTTGTGCAGAGCCAACTGTCATGCTGCCCTGGTGGCCAGGTGGGTTTAACCAGCTGATGCATTCAAGGTGAAGTGGTGGTATGTGAGAGCACTGTACAGATCAGCCTTTCAGAATTTTTAAAGCTTCTGTTTTGTTCCCCTGAGCGAAGTCAGATCAGAGCTCCTATTAAATGATGACCAATATATTTTTCTCCATTTGTTTATTTTGTTTACAATCTGTCTGTCCCTTGCTTTTTTAGATAACTGATGTGCTAACTGCTGTTGCCCTTTACTTGGCAATCCAGGACTTCAACAAAGTTGTGGTAAGCTGACTTCCCAGTGTTGCTGGTCCTCTTCTCCCAGCAAATATAATTATCTTTGGCCTGAGAAAAGATGTGCCAGAGGATATGGTGTCAAGTCCTTGTTGCAGTAAATCTGGTCATATTTTAATGATAAACAAACAGGACTCAATGTGGTAGACAACTGAAGAATTTTAAATTTTTTGTGGCACTATTACAGTGTCTGTAGCTACACACTGAGTGGTGATCACAGCAGTGTACAATCTTCTACAGCCTGGGTTTTTTACCTTGGAGAGGGTTTCTTTGCACACAGCATGAAATGTGTGTGAATACACAGACTAGAAATGCGTAAAGGAAGGAGTGAAACCTTCCAGCAGTTCTGAGGTGAGATAGATCATTCTTATGAGCGTGGTTAAAGTCTGACATCAAATACTACTTGTTCCCTTCAAATTATAAGGATGTGTATTTGGAGGTGAGTGATTCCTCCCAGCTCTCAAAGAACTGTAAGCAGTGCTGTTCTCTTTGCAATTCCAGAGGGGCAGGGATTAGGTATCAACATCAGCAGGGAGGCTACATTTTCTACAGCATCTCTGTGGTCTCCCACCCAGCTGTGTGCTTGTTCCTTGTTCTCTGACTTCGAGATTAAGGAAATAACCCAGGATAGAACTGCAGGCATGTAAGAATTCCACATGTGAGTTACTTTGGTTGTTGAGAATTTACTGCTAGCATCTCTGCCCTTCTGTCTCACTATGGCATAATTCAGTCAGTTCATATTTCAGATTTCTCTCTTGTCTCCATAGAGAGCCTGGTAAAACAAAAGAGATTGAAGAGAGATTTGTCATAGAAGTATCCATCTTTAAAACAACAAAGACTGCATACGTATGAGCTTTGGGTTTTCAGGGGCTTGTGTGTTGAACAGTGAATGAATAAAGTTAGCTTTTCATTAGAGATCCTGTCCCGATCCAAAAAGCAATTGTGATAGGTTCATGTGATCTTAGAGTGCAAAAAGTACTCAAGGGGACAAATATTTAATCACACACACAAATGCACCTTTATTGATGCAAACAACACTTGTGATAGAGGGAATGAGAAAGGAAACATAGGATAGAGAGTGAGGAAAGGAGGGGCAGGGGGTATATAGCTACCATGGCCAAGTGGCGTTCTCATGGCGTCTTGCCAATGGATCCATCGTCTTCTGTGGGGAGATCTCGAAGTGTGTCACAGAGGGGCAGCTTTTATAGTCATCTCAGAAGCGGGGGGCACTCGGCCAACGCGGGCAGAAGCAGGGGGCACCTGGGAGACATTGTGGTGAGGTCAGTTGCTCTGGGAACCAGGTGCAACCATTCAGCTGGCAGGTTTGGGACAAGCAGGTCTGGTCCTTAGCTGCTGGTAAGCACAGGCTGTCCAACTGTCTGTTGTCTTTGTACGAGTTTGAGTTCCCATGGGAGCAGCTAGCTCCGGTCCAGTGGATATACTTGCAGTTCAATGCTTGCCAAACACGCACTGTGGCTTAGGCGCCCGAGTCCCTTGCCTTCTTGACGAAGGGTCGTGTGGCAAAAGCAGGGACCACCAAGTCCTGACTCTTACAGATCCAGAGTGCTGTTAGGAAGATTGAGTATTGGACTGTAGTGTGGTAAATTCACTGGTAGCTGTGTCAAGACATAGACACAGGTAATTTAGGAAGTTTAAACAAGTAGAAATTATGTGCTTCCTCCTGACTCTCACCTCAGTTGTTAAGTATTTGGGAAAAGATAGGGGGGTTTTGTACTCTAAAACTCCTCACATAACATTAGTTTTAGCTCACACCAGGGGCTTGAATATGCTCCACGGTAATAGAAACCCCAGGTAACTAGCTGAGTAACATGAAATAGAATTACACAAGTAGTACAGAATAATTACTTTCCTCTTCTGACAGTCTTTGATCATTCTCCCATGTTCAGTTCAAAAAGCAGAAGCTCCTAATAGAACTGGATAAATATGCACCAGATGTGGCTGAACTCATCCAGACACCCATGGAGATGCACTACATCCCCCTCAAGGTAGCACTATTGTAAGTATTGCTCCTGTAGGCTGCAGTGGGCTGCTTTAGTTCTTCAGCTTCCTTTGGGGTTTATTTGTCTCATTTGGGTGTTCAAAAACTGTCAAAAGTTGGGTTTCTTTCCTGCAGAAATTCTGAATATCCTATTGGCCCTGAATACTCAGTTGGAAAGTGAAAAGCAGATGCATTTACATGTGCTTGTTGTCAACAAATAAATTCGCACGGGCCCTTTGAGATGGGCTCAGCAGCATAAGGTCACTATCTGGGTAGCAAGAATGTTGTGTCAGTGCAGATCACATTCCCATTTATTTTGCCTGTATGATGATGTTATCAAAATTGATCCTATGTGTTCCAAATGGTGTCTTTTCAGAAAAGTTATGACAATTTTTCAGTAGCTGGACAAAATATCTGAATGTATGCTGAATATCACAACTTGAATATCCTGAATTGGTTATAATAGTAAAAAGATGTTTTCATGTTGTCATTTTATTAATTTCATGTCTTGGTGTTCTTCTGTACACTAAACATTTTTTATTTCAGAAGGCTTCAACTAAATTAATATACAAGCAAGGTGCCTACTGTTACAAAATTTTTAAATTGGTATTTTGACACAAATTATCCAAATTGTGGATTTGTATCAGAGAGAGTTCTCCTTTAGGTAAATTTCCATTTTTTATTATTTTCATATTAATTTTTAAAGTAGCACATTCCCTGTGGCCAGAAGGGTAAAGTAGGTAAATTGAAGGCTGTTTTACACATTGCCACAGCAAAGCTAGCATTAAATTGTACCTGTCCTGCCGTAGGCTGCTTTCTGGAAACACTGACAGATTGGGACTCAGAGACATAGGAAAATATAAAGAGAGAATTAGGAAATCATCAGCCCTGTCTACTGACTCTGATGAGTAATTTAGTTGTTGGCGGGGCTGATCAGTACATTATCATACTTACTGTATTGGTGGTCCTCCAAACATTTTTCTTTGAACCTATTTAAATGATATTGTCATTCTTATTTCCAAAGGGAGCTGCCATCCTTGCTAGCTAAAGTGTGGCTGAATTCTGGAATATAAAGTCGTTAAGAGTTTTTCTATGATTCCAATTCAAATGTGCCAGTTTTGCATAGCTGGCTGGTTTTGTGCTCAGATCATGCCATGGTGAACGTAAAGGCTTACCTTGCCACAGCAGGAGACTGGTTCGGTTGTGGGAAACTGCTTATGTTTCAGATTTGTTTCCATCATGTTTTCTTCTTATTCTTTTTCAGAAGTAGTAGGTGTGACTAGCAGAAAAAGTTTCCGTATGGACCCAATAATCCTAGATCTGACTGAATAAATGTACAGTGCTTCTGCAAAGCAAGAAACATTTTTGGTAGTCATTTTTTAGTCCAGAACTTGCATTTTGAACATCTTCCCAATGTCTCATTTCTGTAGTGGGCTCCCTGTGGCCCATGTCCAAGTCTGCAATCCAGAGATCTGGTTTTTGCTTCAGATTGAAGAATCTGTTCAGCTGAATTAATTTGCTGATGAGAGGATCCCATCAAATGTAAATAAATGAAAAGGCAAAGTGCATTTTTTTTCTTTAATTAGATGCTCATTTGAATGTAACCTGAGCTTGCTCTTTTTCAGCTACCTGTTAAACCCCTACACTGTGATGTCTTGTGTGGCAAAGTCCACCTGTGCAATCAACAACTCTGTCATTGCATTCTTCATTTTAGCTACAATAAAAGGTAACACAGTGAAGAAAAAAAGGGTTCTTTATGACTTTTTAGAAAGATTAGAAATGTAGCAAAAAATAAAACCAGGGGGAGCTTTAGAGATTGCTACAAAGATCTCACTAAAACGTGGCACAAACAGGACTGGAACAAGGTCAAAGTTCTACATGCGTTTGTGAGATCAAGAGACTTTACAGTCAAGTGAAAACTTACTTTCACCTCAGTGTATCCCAGAGTTTACTCTAAAAACTGACTCCTTTTCCTGGTTGTCTTCAAATATTTTCCTGTTCAGGAAGAAATGTGTCTGTGTGTTGCAGAACATAAGAACTGTTCTTTTGTATGAGTATGCACTGAAGTGTCATACAGAATTTATTTTCAAAGCTTATCCTTGAACTTTTATTCAAAAGCAAGCATTTGCCTGCAGCTATTATTTGGCTTTCAATCATGGTTGTAAACATGGTTTGAAATTAACTAATTGAGCTTTGGTGAAGCAGAAGCAGTAACCAAAGACCCAAACCAGCCCAATGGAATAGATTGTCAGAATCACTATTTCATTTATTTTGTGCATAATGCCAGCTTTCTGTTTCTTTATGACTCCCCAGTGCTAAAATCTTTTAGCCTATACGATTTGTAATAGTCATCTAAGTTTTAAAGAGTTCTCTGCTGGATCAGAGGAAAGGTCAGTCTGATCTTTTGTCTCCAACAGGGCCCAGACCCAGGCATTGCAAAAAAAACCAAAAAACAAACAGATACAGATAGTTTTTATCAGTGTTTCCGAAAGAAGTTTTCCTATAAATATTGCCTAATTGAGTCAGGAGGTGCTTTAATTTAAAGGCATTTGCAATATCAAACAAATGGGGGCTATTTAGTTAAACTGGTTTTTAACTGTTCACTAATACCCTGAGACCAAAAGTTTGGTCATAGACAAAACTGTAGTGGCTGTCTTGTGGTTTGTCCCTGACTTGGGAGTGTGGCAGTCTGGGGTGTAAGTGGGCAAAGAGAATATCAGGTTATGACTGTGTTTTTTCACAATGGGAATTGCTTCTTTAGATCTGTGCAGAACCGAACAATGGATAAAATACAGGATAGGGAGGTTTCTGTCAGGAGAGTGTAGCTGAAGAGAGGAGAGGCTCATGACCAAATAACCCTGCATTTTCCCTTTTAAAGGAGGAAGCAGAGAGGAGCTCTCTGTTTGCTGTCAGCAGGGTGACAGCTGGTTCAGTGCACTGAGTCAGGGCTCTTGCTGTCTGAGCTCTATTTTTACAGAAGACTTCCATCAAGTCTGTAGCTATAACCAGGCTACTGCACTGGGTGCTTGTATTTTTATTGTTTAACCTGAGATCTTTCGGACATTATTTCTGTTATTGGTAGTTGAGAAATAGAAGTGCTCAACAGAGTCACCTCAAATAAAGAGGCCTCAATAAAGACATTCGTATTTATAAGATCACTTGGAAAAGCTGCGCCAGTCTTTTCTATGGCTCAGTTTTGGTATCAGTAAAGCAGAGCTAATGCTTGAGCTGCAGACTTTGCTTGCTCTCTTGCACACAGCTTTGCTGAGGCTGCAACACATTCTGGTGATGAGGTTATCCAGCAAGCCCAGTATGGCCGTTCTTACATGCAGATATGACTTAAGTGAATGCATTCCCATGCATTGACAGCAGCCAGCATGGGCTTTATATAGACTGAATTACATGAATCTCTTTCTGTGTGTGAATGACAGGAGATATAAACCAGCCAGTGGTTCTTCCTTATGGGATGAGTCAGTCTACATTCAAAATGTCGTTAACAAGAGGACACCCTGCAGAATACATTCTGCTAAAAACTCCTTTAAGTGGTGTCCTGATACTTGTGAATCCCATGCAGAGGGTTATGAGTTTTTTCCCATTTGGACTTTCTGTCTGTATGGCTGTTAATACTAAAAGTTCCTCATAAACTTTTTTTTCTTTGCAGGTAGTGCCTTCCTCAGTGCTGTGTTCCTGGCCTTAGCAACATACCAATCACTTTACCCTCTCACACTGTTTGCTCCAGCACTGCTTTACCTTCTACAGGTAGGTGATCTTCTAACTCTTGGTACCTGTTGTCTTCTTGTAGCTGTGCAGGGACAGTCCTGGGGAGTCAGACAAGTGCAGAGTTTCAGAAAGAGTGACTCTCCTCAAGCCATGGTAAGTTGGAACCCTGAATGGGAATACCTGTGTTTGGAGAGGAGGGACAGGAAGTCTCCTGCAGAACTGGGTGGTGTTTCCCTTGCCTAAAATAAGTGCTGTTCTCTGTGTCATGTGAGCAGCAGTGAGGGGCTCAGATCCAGAGAAATTCAAAACTGCTGGTTTGGGGTTTAATGGCAGAAGGCATGTTCTGGAAAGAGGCTGGTTGTCCTTTCTCCCTCTCGGTTAACAAGACACTGAATCCCACCAGGGCTGCCCTTGCTAATTTTATTCTGCTATGGTAGCAAGGTGAGGCTGTGATGCCAGTAGAAGCTTAGCTCACTTCACAGATCATTTTGTGATAATGTTTAGTATTTGAAATTACTATAATTCTGAAGTGCTGCTGCTGTGCATTTCACCAGACCTTTTTTGTTGCTTCTAATGGTGATTTTTATAGCTTATCTTTACTTAACTAGCCCATTCTCAAATCTCTGAGCTTCCAGACAGAATGGGAGTCAGTTCTAATTAATTTTCTTTCTCTATCTGACATGAATGTCTCTTTTTTTCAGGAATTTTATTATTACTAGACTTTGCAAGAGAAGAACTGCAGAGTCAGTGTTGCTTTTTCAGTTTGATGATTTTTAGGAGAATTTTTATCTTTAATATTTTGGTATCATTTGTTGTCTTTTAACTTTTGTCAAAATAAATTGGGAGTGAAGTGCAAGCACTGTACTTTGAATTCACAAACAACAAGTGCTTTGATATGTGATTGCCCAATTTGCAACTTTTAAAGGCAGTCATGCCAGTATGTGTCCTTCTATCTAAATTTGTTAATGAACTTTCCTGCATTCTTTGTACAGAATTAAATCACTTTTCTCTTGCTCTTTTCAATCTGTCCTGTCAAAATTCTTGGTAATGTTGCTTACATTGTCCCAGCAAATGAGATTAAACCCATTCCAACTGAGAAAATGCAGTGAGCTTTACACAGAGCCCACAGTCAGGGCAGGTTCTCTGCACATCTCCTGCCACTGCAAGCCCCAGGGCCAAATGGAAAAGCCATGTCACTGACCTGAGCTGCAGAATGCTGAGTGTTTCCCAAAGGTGTTGGCCCCTGTGTACATTTGTCTGTACACAGGCAGTCAGAGGACCTGATGCAGTGAGATATCCCTATCATAATAGGTTGACTTGTGACAAGGACTTGTGGCAGTCTCAGGACATTGTCTGAGGAAGCCAGCTTTCAGAGGGGCTCCTTTGTGCTTAGGAACTTAGTGGATGTCCTCTTGCCCTGGTTTCAGCAGAGCAGGAGTGCCAGGTCAAGTGGTGGTACCACAGGATGGGGGTTCTGGAACCCGGCTTTCAGTCACCCCATGCAGTGGGGTCATGCAAGAAAAGACAGGTACCAGTGCAGTATTGCAAACAACTGAGGTACCAGTGCAGCTGTGAGGAGGGGTGTGAAAATCTTACACCTGTGCATGTGCTCATATGAGGGACTCACTGGAAGCAGAAATGACCAGCTTTGCTACTGTATTTTTAAACACAGCTCTGGGAATACATGCAATGGGTGTGACTTAATTGGGCAGAGTGAAGAACAACAAGCAAATTGTGCTTAAAAGCTGCTCGTTCATGTGCCGTAGTGCCAATGTTTGATGCTTTGTTTCATCAATTTAAAATGATGTTCTGAACACTCATACTCTCTTGTGGCTCACCACCTGATGAGGTGCTTCTGTTTCTCTTTCAGCGTCAGTTCATACCTATCAAACTGGAAAGCAAGAGTTTCTGGCTCTACACCATGCAGTATGCATCCCTGTACCTGTGCAGTTTGGTGGTGATCATCTGCCTCTCCTTCTTCCTGCTCAACTCCTGGGATTTTATCCCATCTGTTTATGGGTTTATGTAAGTATAAGAATTCTTACTGATGGTCTTCTGTCTGGCCCCATCCTCCCCACCCAGGTTGTTTCTTGCCCATCACACACAGTATGTACTTGACCAAGGAAGTGCATGGGGTCCGTGATTTACTGGCAATGCAATAAAAGAGTGAATATGTGGAGGAAAGCAGCCATTAGCCAACTCCAACTTAAATAAATAATAGCAAAAATTAAAGTCAGGAGCTGTTTTCCACTGAGTAATTGGAAATGGATTTAATTGTTGAGCTACCATGGCTGTGAAATACTGCTCTCTGGAGAAATGTCTGCTTGAGAATGGTTTAAACCCTGCTGTGACATCAGGAAGGATTCCTCAGCAGGATTTCAGCCTGCTCTCCATGTTTTCATCTATTTGGTTTCTCTTTCATGGATTTAAAATTTAGGTCCTACATCCAGTAGGACACAATGATTAATTAATGCAGTAGAAACAAGGCAGTGAAGAACAACCATTAAAAAATTTACCGTGACTTTCTTTTCAAATTTCAGCCTTTCTGTTCCAGATCTGACACCCAATATTGGCCTTTTCTGGTACTTCTTTGCAGAGATGTTTGAGCACTTTAGTCTCTTCTTCGTATGTGTGTTTCAAATCAATGTGTTCTTCTACACCATTCCCTTGGCAATAAAGTTAAAGTAAGTATGAGTGTGTTTCTCTGCCACTTCTTTTACTCTTAAGTTTTCCAGTGGAAGCTTCTAAGGTTGAAGTTGGATGTCTTGATCTACAAGCCTGAAAAAGATTTTTGGCAGGACCTATCCTCCTCATTTCCCATAGTTTCAGCTCTGTTCCTCGTCAGTAGAGTTACCTGGGCTCTGCAGTGGAACTCTGTGTTGCAAGCATCAACGGAGGCAGCAGAAATGGAGGCTGTAGAAGTGCCAGCATAAGGCAGTGTAGTCAGAAAGCAAGGATTGGCTGGAACTTCCAGCTCTTAATTGTCAGAAAAAAAGTGGAAACTTGAGGACTTTCCTATCTAACTTCATTGACTTCTTTCTGATAAAAAACCCATTAACACACCTGGATTGTCAGTGAGCTTGTCCTTTGGATTGCACTGGATAAATCAGGTGTACCGTGGGGATAACTATGGGCTTTGGGCTTCTCCAAATTACCATCAGAGGGTAGGTGCTAAGTGCTTCTGGTGAATAGGGCAGAGCTGGGGAAGCACAGTGCAGGTGACCAATGTGCAGGTGTAAATGTGCACTGAGGGAGGTCTGAGGTTGCTGGGTGAGTGCTGTGGCAATGTGCCTCCCCTGACCCTGCTGCTCTGCAGAGCAGTTCCATCCACCCCACCCAGCATTTGGAGCCTGGTCTGGAGAGAACAGGGCTGCAGGAGCCTCTCTGAGCCTGTCCTGCAGTACACCTGTGCCCTTGCTGATACTTATTTGCAATTTCCAGAGGCCCTACTGCATCCTCTTAGCCTTTGTTTGTTCTCCCTTCCAGGGAACACCCTGTGTTCTTCATGTTTGTCCAGCTTGCCATCATTTCTATCTTCAAGTCCTATCCCACCTTGGGAGATGTTGCACTGTACATGGCCTTCCTTCCAGTCTGGAGCCACCTTTACAGATGTAAGTTCTTTGTGCTCAATTATTATTTATCTGGAATGGAAAAGGGCCTGCCAAATAATTAAATAAAATGGTCACCACTAAACCAAACCAGATTCAAGTTCATAGGCTCTCATGGCTTCCATGGGGTGTCTAGAAGTAGGCTGGATTTTGGAGGTTTTTCCTTCTGGTCTAACTTGTCTTTAAGACTTGGGTTGAAATTGGTCAAGGAGGGAATTGAACTTTATCTTCTCCCTCTCTCCAACTTATTCTGAAGATTATCTTTTTTATAAGAACTGTTTGCAGTCCTGCATCCTCCAGATGCTTCACTCCCATTTAAGGCTGTGTAATTTGAGCAGTGCTCCTGCAATTGGTGAGTTCCCCAGCCTTAAAGTGCTGGATCTTGCAGTCATGCTTTGGTTTGCATCTGCCTGTTTGCTTAGAGTGAAAGTAACTGAATTACTCCAAGCAATTGTCCAGTCTTACCTAAATGCTTCAAAAAGACCCTCCTTAGCTCTTGAAATCACCAGAGAGCTTCCTGTGGATTCTCAGGCTCAGTCTATAGAACCTGCTTCCATGGGGAGATGTGGAAGTGTTGTATTTTTCCTGGAGTTTCTTGTTTAAACCAACTGCTTTGACCAACCCTGCCAGGTTGTCTAGGCCTCTCACTGCAGCCTTGTCCAAGCCAGGCCAAGTGTGTTCATGGACAGCTCACCTGCCTGTTGTAAGAGACAGAAGTCAGGAGTCAGGAGACCTGGAACCTCTGTGGGTTTCAGACTCAGGAGAGCTGAGGCCAAAGCAGCTGGGATAAAGCAGGGCAGGAATCCCCAGGCTGGCCCTGAGCACATCACAGCTGTAGCAGATGAACTTCTGAAAGTCCTTGCTCAGTGTAGTTCCATTCCACATTCCAAGCATTCAGTGAGAGGGACAGTCATCTGTCACATGCTCCCACCCCACAGTGTGTGAACAGACCTACTGAACAAGAAGTTTAAAATAGGTGGGAAGAGGTTTGGATGTGACAATGCTCTCAAAACATCATCTGCCCTCAACTGCAGAGTGATGGGCATGGGCTGATCTGCAGCCAAGCACAGCAGCACAAGGGTCAGGATGGATTACAGCACTGCTGGCAAAGGACAGGCATAAGCACTTCACAGAAAACAAAACCTCTCCTGGGCTGGTAGTTCCCAGCTCTTTTAGACAAAGTTGTGCTTGGTTTTTGTCCACCTGACACATACTTAGGCAGACTACTGGATTCTTGCACCTCCGATGTCATGTGTCTGTCAGTACATTTGGCCAGTATGAGTTTCTTCCTTTTATGGTACTTTCATTTCCTTGCCACCTCCCAAGAAAGTATCTTTTCCTATAACCCACAGATTCATTTTTTCCTTTGTTATTAGCTTGATGAGGCAAGGGATTAAAGTGCTCTGCTCTCCAAATTGGAATGCTGCTGGCAAGGCCCCTTTACAGGCTGCTGGTTACTGTAGTGTAGATACCAAAAAGCCAAAGTCATCCAAGAAAGAATGTTTGGAAGCAGGACCTAGAAGAGCTACAGGGGATTTCACACTGCAACAAAGGCAGAAGTATTTATTTTTAAGGGAAATACAGTGGATTTCTTATAACCACTATCCAGGAAGTTACTAAAGCAACCTGTGGAAGGTTATCGGAGGGAAGTATGTCTTGGCGAGTGCATCTCACCCCCTGCACACACCTTAAATACCATTGCTGGTTCTGTGACCATGACTGCTCAGTAATACATCATTTTAACAGCTGGTTTTCTTTTACAGTCCTCCGGAACATCTTCATCCTGTCATGTGTGCTCATTTTCTGCTCCTTCCTGTTCCCTGTTCTGTGGCATCTATGGATTTATGCAGGAAGTGCCAACTCCAATTTTTATTATGCCATCACGCTGACTTTCAACATAGGGCAGGTCAGTAGAGTGAGGCAAATGAAGCTGCATTGTGGGCAGGCTGCTGGATGGGGTGGCCTGTCAGCAGCAGTGAATCCTGAAGGATGGGGCTGGCTCTCTGCGTCCTGTGTGGTCCTGCATAGCAGCTTCCTGGCTCTCCTCCTGGATTCTGCCTGTTCCTCAAGCCCTGACACACTAATGGGAAAGAGTTCTTGTGGTATTCGAGCTGTGCCTTAACAATCCAACCCAGCTGACTGCAGGTTCTGTGCTCTGTTGCTGATGGCCAGGGAAAAGCATCTCAGTATGGCAGGGCCAAGCACAAATGAATGGAGAAGGGGAGCTAAGAGGGGAAATGGAAAAACCTCAGGGCAGTAGCAGTGGAGCCACAAAACAGACAAATGAAAGCTGCTCATGCACAAGGACATGGCTTCAGTTTTTCTGAGATGTGGCAGCACGTGCAGGATGATGCCAGGACTTGCTTTCCCTGCCTTTTCTGAGGCCATTCTGGATACATGACTTCCACTGGCCTTAGGGAAAGCAGAGCTTAGCACCCTTGAAGGGTGGAACTTGGTGTACACAGGTGCTACCACCTTTTTAAAGTCCTTCCTCTTCTCTGTGCTGTTTGTCATGTGCCTGAGCCCGGGAGCAGTTTGATATGTGGGTGAGCCATTCCTTTCATGTTAACATGAAAGGAACATTCCTTTCATGTTAAAGTTGCCTTGAATGTGCCTTCAGCCATTTATGCTTGTCTGCTTCTCCTGAAGCCAGAGGAACACTTTGACCAGGGGCAGAAAATCACCTACTCTTAGTGGGAAAAACACTCACTTGGTAAAAATAAAAGAAACTGCACAGGGTGAGAGGGAGAGTAGAGATTCTGCTAAGAGGGGCTGATAGGAAACTGGCAGTGGTTCATTATATGTCCTGCTATGGAATGAAAGGAATAATAAAACTTTAATTAGAAATAGCAAGTGTTGATATTCTAAGAGGATTTTATTTCCTACCTGAGAAAGTCATAGCAGATCCTGCAAGGTCTTGTGCTCTGTGTAAATGCAGACAGCAAAAGTCTCTAGTCTGTGAAAAAGACCTAGCCTTCATCCCCACCCACCTCAGTTCTTTCTTTTCCCATTTAGATATCTAGAGAGAAGCTTAGTTAAAGGTGAAATCATCTGCCCTGACAGAGCCTGTCAGCAGTTCAGCAAAGCATGTTCATGATCATGGCTGTTTCCCTGTCCCTAGGTCTGTTCTCCTTCACACTTTCTCCCCTGACCTCAGAAGTCTGCAGCCCTGTTTCTCTATCCCCTGCTCTCCACCTGTGGTCCATCCCCTCCTGTCCTGCCACTGAGCCTCTGCAGCAGCTGCACTGTTCTTCTGTGCTGTATTGCATAGTAACCCAGGCAAACTCTGACTGTCCCTTGCTGTGCCGTTAACACTGCCACGTATTTCAGGTGACATAGTGCCAAAGGGATGGTTTAAGCGGCATCTGCACACTAGGATGCAACCAGCTTGGGCTGGCATTGAAAAGGTTTTCCACTCTAGTTACCTGCTTCTATTTCCAAATGGAGGGCAGCAGTCCTGCGGGAAGGTCACTCTGCAAGGGGTTAAGTGACAAATGACACTAGTGAGCCGAGCCAGCAGGTCACTGCCACAGCCCAGCCTGCCCTAGCAGTAGCAGCTTCGCAAGGTGGCAGAGAATCCAGTTGTCACCCATTCCTGCCATCTCAAGGCTCCCAGGCATGGGAGCAGTCCTGCTGTGTGCCTCAGTACAACCAAAGATGCTCTGTCTTGGGGCAGAGTGGCTGGAAAGTGCCCAGCAGGAAAGGCCCTGGGGGTACTGATCGACAGCAACTGACCAAGAGCCTGGTGTGCCCAAGTGGGCAAGAGGCCAAGGGCACCTGGCCTGTACCAGCCATGGTGTGGCAGCAGGACCAGGGCAGTGACTGTCCCCTGTGCCAGGCGCTGGTGAGGTACCTCAAGTGTTGTGTCCATTTCTGGGCGCCTCCATTCAGGAAGGACATACCAGGGCTGGAACATGTCCAGAGAAAAGAACTGAGCCCCAGGAGCAGCTGAGGGAGCTGGGGGGGCACAGCTTGGAGAAAAGGAGGCTCAGCAGGGACCTTCTCACTCTGCAACTCCCTGACAAAAGGGTGGAGCTGGGTGGGATCAGACTGCTCCCAGGGAACAGGGACAGGATGAGAGGGAATGGCCTCAAGCTGCACCAGAGAAGGTTCAGGTTGGACATTAGGAGGAAATTCTTCACAGAAAACATGGCTAAACATTGGAAGGTGCTGCCTAGGGAGGTGGTGGGGTCCCTGGGACTCAGTCAGGCTCTGGGGCCCTGGAGGTGTCCAAGGAATGCCGGATGTGGCACTCAGTGCTCTGGGCTGGGTGATACGGTGGGGGATCAAAGGTTGGACTTGGTGATCTTAGAGGTCTTTTCCAGCTAAAATGACCCTGTGATTCTGGGGCAGTGCTTGGATAGAGGGAGTCCTATGGGTGCAGCTGATATGTCTGTGCAGCTGTGGCACAGCTGGACCTGCCATTGTCATACATGTTGGCCAGTTTATGGAGCTACTGTATGTAAGTCTCCCTTGGCTTAAAGGGGATGGACAAGGTGTTTCAAGGTCACAGTGGCTCCTCCAGAAGCATGTGCTGAACAGCCCAGGAGCTGCTTAACCCCTGGCAGAGTGTCACCAACGTGTGTCCCTCTTTATTCCTTGTTCTGAAGCACCACTGATGTGTCTGAACATCTTACTCCACAGATCTTGCTCATCTCAGATTATTTCTATGCCTTTCTCCGGCGGGAATACTACCTCACTCACGGACTCCACTTGACAAGGCAGGACGGGACAGAAGCCATGCTGGTTTTGAAATAAGGACTGTACCACCATTTCCTGGGACATGGACCACTCTGAGGAACGTGCAAAGCTTGGGGTACATGGGGTGGGTGGGGAAGATTCCCTGAATAAGGTCTGACTTTGGGAATGACACCTAATAAAAGAAAGGGCAGAGGTTCTGGGAATACCCCCTGAGCTGCAGGCTCAGCACAGACTGTCAGAGCTGCAGTGTCTCCCCCTTCATCTGTGCTTTTCACTGCGACCTCGGCCATCAGCTCTGGGCAGTCCAGCAGGAACAAGAGTGTCTGAGCTAAACCCAGGGCTGCAGTTCAGACCATGAACTGTTTTCCACCACCGCTTCTTGGAGATGTTTGCTTCTCTGGGGATCTTCCCCTTCACTGCTTTGACCAGTAATGCTCGTGCTTGGCGTGAGGCAAGCTCTGGGTACTTAGTGCCCCAGCCCTGGCTGCAGATTCCATTTCTTGGTGGTTCTGCTGTTGAGAGATCTGGAAGAATCCTGTGTGCTCAGTCACAGTGTGTGCTGTGAAAGGGTTGGGTGACCAAGAATGATGACCTTGGAGGATGGCTAGAGCTGCTGCCACCTGGTAACCTCAGCATTCAAACACAAGTAGGAACCAGAACTGGGATGGGATCCAGGAGCAGGGTGGGTACCAGGTAACTGCTCTATCCCATTGGAGCAATACAGGCATGCCAGGAGCTGCACAGAGGCATTGCAGGTCTCAGAATGAATACTACTGAGGACATGGACCCCCACTGCTCCCAGTTTCTATTGGGTGACAAAGACTGGCAGTGCTGGACTCACACTGTGCTGCTGTGATCACCTAGGGCAGCAGCCAGGACCAGGAGCCTGTAAAGCCCCAGAGCAAATCCAGGAGGGGTCTCAGCCACTGCTGTTACGGAGGTGTTCCACAGCTGCTTATCGCTACTGGATGTGCATTTGTTTGTGTCACCCCTGTGCCAGTCAGTGCTGGGCTCATGGCTGTGCACAGAGGCTCCCTTAAATCAGCTTGCCTGGTCCCCCCACTCCTCTCTGTGCTCAGACCTCCTCACCTCCAGCACCAGGAGCTGCTGCTGCTGCCCCGTTAATGTGACACTCTGGGGTGAAGCCACCACCTCTGCTGGCTGTGTGGTGGCACTGAGTTGCGGTGACCAGTGTGACAGCCGCTTCCAGCATCACCACTGCTCCCACAGGACATCCAAAGGGTTGGGAATGTGACATGGTAACCAAACTGCAAACCTGGCACCGAGCAGCTGAGAGATGGGTGTGCCCAGACAGGTGTGTAAACAGATCTTTTTTCTTTCGGACAATTCAAACTTTTGCCTTACTGCACTGCTGTCAGCGCTTTGTGGGGTGGAGGCGCGCCCAGCCAGCCCCAGCCTGGGGCAGGCCTGGCAGGAACCTCCAGCCACCCTTGGCAGGGGCATGGCAAGGAGCAAAATAAACTGTGCAAATTTTGAACATCTTGTGTGCTCTGTGGCTGTGGGGCTGGATGGTGAGGGAGGTGTGGGAAGAACTGAGAGTCACATGGAGGAGCTGGGAGGGGATTTGAAATCAAACAGGGATTGCCGGGGGGGGGAAACGTGACAAAAAAAGAAACAGGTCCTTGGGGCAGGCTGAAACACCCCTGGCTTTAGGGAAGGCCAGGTATGTACAGGTAACTGGGCAGCAGTGTAAGAGAAATGTAGAGGGCGACTAACTGGAGGGAGCTATGGGACGGTGTTCATTTTACAGCCCCTCTTTCCACAAAGCCAACAATTAACCATGAGGAGGGAAATGGTGACAGGACTGAGCTGAGGGCTGCAGGCACTGTCCCTGTCTCGTGCAGCAGCTGGATTTGTTCCTGGGCCTCTGCTCACTCCCAGCCCCCTGGGCTGGTTTGGTCTGGGTATCCTGAAGGAGCAAGTTCCAAATTTGGACTTCAGGCAGCCCTGAGGAAGGTCGTGGGGTCAGCACTGGGGCAGGGGAGGAGCAAGGGCAGAGACATGAGCACAGCCAGGGCCAGGGGAGGGACAGGAGCATGGTCGAGGGTAGAGAAAAGGAAAGGGCAGAGGTAGGGGCAGGGGCAAGGGCAGGGAGAATGAAGGGGTAAAGGGATAGGGCAGGGGCAGGCACAGTGTCAAGGATAGGGACAGAATCAGGGTCAGGGGTATGGAAGGGTGGGGCCAGGAGCAGGGATGGGGATTGCCATACTAAGGCAGCTCAGGCAGGGACTGGAAGCCCTGTCCTGGCTCCTACCCAGCATCCCAGAGGAAGTTTTTGGGTCCACCAGAGCTGCCTGGTCCCCGCCAAGTGTTGCCAGGGATCGGGATCCCCCAAATTCCCACTGCTATCAAAGGCTGGACACCCACCAGGGCTGCAGAGGGCCTGCTATTGAGGTGAGGAACAACCCAAAAACAACTGCAGTGGGCCCAGGGCCTGGGCTAAGCATCAAGGCTATTGTGCCGCCATGCAAGGCACACAGGAAGTCCCGGATTGGCATAAATGGAACATTGTTGCTGTCTTGGTTTTGAAAGAAGACAGGTATCTGCTAAAGAGAGGCAGGGCCTCTCTTGGAATGGATAATTCAAATCCCCTTCCCTCAAATTATTATAATTTAGAAAATTAAAACGGCTCTCAGGCAGAGATATGGGGATAGGAATAACAGTTCTTTACCAATAGGTATAACAAGGCAAACAAACAACAACAACTACAGCAATTAATAGTGAAAACAGAACCAGGGACCTTGACGGAGCTTGGTCCCACAAAACTCGGGGCAGTCTGGTCTCTGGGGACTCCAAAAAAAGGTACCAAGCTGGAACGGTGGGGGATCCCGGGCTGGTGGATTGGGTGAAGTTCGGAGCTCCGTCGGTGGTCACTGGGGGCAGGGATGTTTGGCAGGGAAGGCAGTGCGGGCCCGCGGCGCAGAGCAGCTTTAAAACAGCGCCGAGGCGGTGGGACAGGGCTGAGACAGCTCCAGCAGGGCAGGAAAAGGAGAAATCAGGATCTTCCTGGGCACACGAGCAGATGATGGTAGCTCTCTTCAGGATCAGATCCCGGTGGTGCCAGTGAGAAGCTCACGCAGCAACGGCAGCCCAGTCCGCTCCTGACGCAGACTACACTAAAAGTGCTGCTGCCCCTCAGCCCTCGTCTTCCACCCCCCCCCCCGCCCCCCTCGGGGTGGGGAAACTCCTGGAGACAAAGGGTGTAGCCAAGTGCCAGTCTCCACCCAGCCTCCATGCTTTGTTCCACCAAGCACCGACAAACACCCAGCAATCAGTTGCCCCGCAACTCCTGGGAAAAAATTCTATAGGTGAAAGAAAAAACAAAACAAAACAACAGAAAAAAAAAAACCAAAACAAAAAACAAACCAAACAAGTCTAACCCCCAACAGTTGCACTTGGGGCCACATGCTCACAGCCAGGCTGAGTGATTTGGGGGTGACATAAGTGAGAAAGGGCCACACCGGGGCACTGCATCTCTTCCCTGGTCTGCAGGGGCTTCTTCAGAGGTGGCTGAGGCTGGCAGGTCTCTCAGCCAGCGATTCCCTCAGTTACCAGTCCCAAGCTGGCTCCCTCAGAGTGAGGGTCATGTGCCACCAGGGCCTCCTGTACTGTGTTTGTGTGTGTCCAAGCTTTGCTAGTGGAGTGGCTAGAGGAGTGGCTTCTGTGAGAAGCTGCCAGAAACTTCCCCTGTGTCTGGCCAAGCCAACTCCAGATGGGTCCAGGATGGACCCTCAGCTGGCCAAGGCACAGCCCAGCACAGGTGGTGGTGACACCTCGGGGATCAGGGATTTAGGTAGAAGAGGGAAGTTACTGCACAGATGTAATTGCACCCAGAGAAGAGCAGAGTGAGAATATGCGAGAGGAACAGTCCTGCACACACCCAGGGCAGAGCAGGAGGAGAGGCTGGAGCTGCTTCAGCAGTTGGAGCTGAGATTCCCCTGGGATTCTGTGGGGGAGCCCATGGGGAGGCAGCTGTACCTCTACGGCCCATGGAGGGCCCGAGGGTGCAGAGATCCACCTGCAGCCCCTGGAGGAGCCCACACCAGAGCAGAGGAAGGACTCCAACTTCTCTCCCTGAGCAGCAGCAGAAACAACGGGTGATGAATAGATCACAACCCCTTTTCCACATCTCCCTGCACTGCTGGAAGGGAGGAGGCAGAGCTGGGAAGGAGGGAGGTGTGGGGAAGGTGTTTTTAATGCCTTATTTTACTTCTCATTATCCTGCTTGGATTTTGTTAGTAATAAATTCAGTTAATATATCTCTAATTCGAGTCTGTTTTGTCCTGAAAATATCTGATGAGGGATCTCACCTGGTCCTTAGCTCATGAACATTTTGCTGTTTTTTCTCTGCCCTGCCCAGCTGTGGTGGGCAGTGAGAGAGGCTTTGGCAGGTGCCTGGTGTCCAGCCAGGGTCACCCTACTACACAGGTGTTAGCAGTTGCTACAACCATTGCAATAGCTGTGTTGCAAAGAGCAACTCGGCATGACCTGCCCCGGTGATGCCAAAACAAGGGCAGCCCCTGGACTTGCGTCTCTCTGCTTGGTGCCAGGTGACAGATGGGATGCAAAAGAGGTGACAGCCACTGGCCACCAAGCACCTGGCTGGAGGAGGATGCCTGACCCATCCCAGCACCATGCAGGGGAGACATATTCTGGACCCTCACGAGCCGGGACAGGCTGCTGGCGTCCACACCCACCCTGTCACGCACCAATGGCCAGGGAGGGGCCGGCGCGGCTGAACATTAACCCCGGGGCAGTGTCCAGGGCTCCCTGGAGTCGCAGTCCCAGCACCCCAGAAACACCTGCAATGAGGGGGCTCCGAGTCCGCTACCAGTTCCTGGTAGGTCCATTGTGGCAGGGTCCCACATGGCAGCGAGGAATAAGCTCTGGGGCAGTGCTGGGAGGCACCAGCCAGGCTGGACACAGGGCTGAACAGACAGAGGAGGGCTCCCCTGGGGAGAGTTAGGGGCGGGGGAGGTGGGGGGGGTGATGTGCATACGTGGGACCTGCCCCTGCAGCCCGCTGCCTCCCGAGGATCCAGGTACCCCAGGGGTGGATCTCCTGCCTCCCGGAGCTGCACCCACTCACCTCTCTTGGCCCCTCAGGGTAGTGGGCAGGGAATAGATGCCTACTCGCCCTTGGCATGCACCCACAGCCATCCTGAGCACGTGGCCGGCAGAGATACTTGTCACTAGTGGCCACCAGGACAGCAGCACATCCCTGACCCCTTCCACACAGAGGGGTCACCCTGGCCGTGGGCAAGGAGGGAAAAGACAAGGCTTCACCCCTCCTGCGGGGTAGCTTCTTTTCCTTCTTTGCCTTCTTTTCTTTCTCCTTCTCCACCCCTTCCTCCCCCTCGGGTGGCCATACACACTTGAAATTCGTGTGCAGTGGTGGCACGGCCTGGCGGGTTGCCAGGGCATGGCACGGCATGGCACAGCACCTGGGCTGTTGGGAGCAGCAGGCAGCCGGGAGCTCGGCTGTAGGCTCAGCCTGGTGCCCATTCCCATAGACTTCGGGCCCCTTCTCCTAGCCCCTTGATAGAGGATGGGAGACACCCCATGCTGGGCGCATTTGGGAGCTGCTGCTCCCTCAGGCCCACAGAGATGCTCACCTCCCGCTGCCCCCAGTCTGACCAGGATGAGGACCTGCCCGTGGGATGTGAGGACCCAGATGGAGAGGGACAACGGGGCTGGGAGGGAGCCCCAGCAACAGCTGAGGAGGAGCCCTGCAGGCTGGTGCTGAGCACACCCAGCAGCATCCTGCGGGACAGGGAGATCAACGAGGTGAGGCACCCTCCAGCCTGCACCCTCCGGCTCATCTGCCCTGTACCCACAGCTGTGACCACTGTCCTACCAGTGTGAGGCCAAATGGGTGACATTCCCCTGTGTCTGGGGACAGTCACCTCAGTTGCCTCTTGGGGGGTAGGATGCTTGGGGAGCCATCTCAGAAGGGTTTGCAGGGGGAGGAAGCTTGAGGGAAGTATCCCAGGATGCTGCTGGGAGGGGCACGGACTTGAGGCGACCCCTTTGGGAACGTGTTGAAGGGGAGGGTGCTTGGGACCATCTCTTGGCAAAATGCTCTGTGGGTGTCTTGGGAGGCTGCTTGGAGGGATGATGTGTGGGACCACCTCTAGAGAGGACTCTCGATGACATCTCTCAGCTTTGTGCTGGGGCAGGGGAGGATGCTCAGCTGGATAGCATCGACTGAGGCCACTGTGCCCCAGCTGGGCCTCCAGCTGCCCCCGCGCCTGACGCAGCAGCCCTGGCACCTGCTCTACTCCACCGGGCGGGACGGCTTCAGCCTGCGGACGCTGTACCGGAGCGGGGTCCGGCCGGACTCCCCAACCCTGCTGCTCATCAGGGACACGGAGGCGCAAGTATGGCCGTGCCCTCCCCAGCCGGGCTGCCCGGTGTCACATGGGGCCTGGGCACCTCCTCGCTCCATTGGCCGGATGGGGACACGTCTGCGGCTGGGAGCCCCTCTGAACACCGCGCCGTGAGTCTCTCCTCCTTCTGCCTCCCCAGGCCTTCGGTGCCTTCTCCGCCAGCGCCATTCGCAGCAGCAGCGGCTTCTACGGCACGGGGGAGACCTTCCTCTTTTCCTTCTGCCCCGAGCTGAAGGTGCGGCTGCAGGCTGCCAGCTGTGCGGTGCCTCGGGGTCAGGGGTAGCCATGTCCCGAGTACTGGGCCACGCCTGGGAGTCCCCGCGGTGCTGGGGGCATCTGGGGTGACAGGGCTGCGCTTGGCCAGCCGTAGGGACAGCAGCAGGGGGACCCTGTGGGCAGCAGCTCCCATGTTTGTCCAGGGCTGGGGGAAGAAGGCAAATCCCAGGCAGTGTGCAGGGAGGGAGGCTCAGGGAAGGGTCCCCTTCTCCAGCTGGGTGTCACCGGGTTCCCTACACATGGCAGGGCCGTCGTAGCCCAGCTCTGTGCTGGCAGAATGTGGAGACAGCCACGTCTGGCACCGCTAGGAGGCTGTGTGTTAGTGCTGGCAGCTGTCCCCTGGCAGGGCCCACAGGGCTGTTGGCAGGGATGGATCAGAACCACAGGCTCGTCCAAGTCTTCTGGAGACATGGAACAAGAAGGTGCCTGAGCAGAGCCAGCTTGGCTCAGCAGCCCGCACCTGGTCCTCGCAGCACAGGGACAAGAATGGGGATGGGGACACTGCTCCAGACCACAGTCCCCACTGCGTCCTGTCCCCATGCAGGTGTTTAGGTGGACGGGCAGGAACGACTTTTTCGTGAAAGGGGATGTGAATCTGCTGATGGTCGGTGGGGGCAGGTAGGAATTGCGCCGGCAACTTCAGCTGCTCACAGGGCCACCACCCCCGATGGCCATCAGAGCCATCACGGGAACCCAGGCTGCTCTGTGGAGCTGGGTCCAGGCGCGTAGTGATGGTTTGAACCCCAAAACACCGGCATCGGTTGTCCAGCAGCATTGGATCTTTCATTCCCTAACCCTACTGCCTGCTGGAAGGGCTGCCCGCTCCCTGCCCGCTCCCAGTCCACTCCCTGCCCGCTCCCAGTCCCCTCCCAGCCCGCTCCCTGCCCGCTCCCAGTCCACTCCCTGCCCGCTCCCAGTCCCCTCCCAGCCAGCTCCCTGCCCGCTCCCAGTCCGCTCCCACAACCCACTCCCCACCTGCAGGCACGGTGGCAGACCTGAGCCAGCTGCTTGTCTCGTCTCATGCCCATTTTGGGCAACAGAGAGTGAGGAGGGGAGGTGACTGGTCGCTTAGGAGGTGGTGTGGGAGGTCTCCAGCCATGAAGGAGGCAGGTGACCATGTTCTTGGCACATTCGCAGCGGTAGGTTTGGGCTGTGGCTGGACGGGGATCTGCACCACGGGGGCAGCCAGCCCTGTGAGACTTTCAACAACGAGATCCTCTCACACCGGGAGGAGTTCTGCATTCAGGATCTGGAAATGTGGGGTCTGGCCTGACCCCAACAAAGACACCCAAGGAAAAATGTGCTAGAGAGCGAAGGATTTGGACTCATGTCTTGAGCACAGCTGTTCCCTGACAGCACCCGCAGAGCCACCCTAGCCCCACCCCCTCCTCCTTTCACCTGTTCCCTATAATATCCCGATTTTATGGGGAAAGAACAGCCAGTAGGGGCAGCATGATTCAAAAAAACACCACTGGGGTCTCAGGCCTGGAGTGTTGCTGACATGTGCCTGGGGAGCCCAGAGTGTGTGCATGGGCCCACAGTGGCATAGCACAACTAAACCTAAACCTAACTCTAACCTAGCCCCAAGCCCAACCCCAACCCACCTGGCTGGGATGAGGCAGAGTTGCCCCAGGAAGAGGGCACGTGGCAGAGCTGGACATGGCAGGGCCCCACACAGAGAAGGAAGCTTCAAGAGCAGTGATGCCTGTAGGACTGGGCAAGCCAAGGCAGCCTCTGTCCCCGGGGCTGGCTCTGGCAGTGCTGGAGACAGCACCCTCCTCATCCCTTAATAAATTCCTCCTGACCTCATCCTTGCCGTGGAAGTGTTGAATGGCTTTGTGAAGGTGTGCAGGACCCGTGGTGGGGAGCAGGCTGAGAGCTGTGACAGCCATGTCCTGTCCCTGCCCGGGCTGTGTGGCCACAGCAAGGGAAGGGGGTCAGCCTGGGGCACTGCTTCAGGGACGCATCCCCCCTCTGGCACGTCCACATCCTCTGTCTGTGTCCTAGGTTACAATGTAAAATTGTGCCCAAGGTTTGTATTCTATCCCCATGAGCCGTTGGAGCCAAGGTGGGGCAGTGTTTTCCTTATCTTCTGTTAACGAGCCTAACAATGCCTTGCCCATGACTCATAGATAACTTCCGCCGGGAGTTATCTCTGTTTAATGGGCCATCAAGGACCCACTGCATGACTCAGAATGAGATCAGCCCATTGTGAGATGCTCCGCCCAGGGGGAGGAGCCACGCATTCCCACCTGGATATAATCCAGGGTTTGAGACAGGACAGGCAGCTTTTATCCACTGGACTCCCAGAGGAGACAAGAGCTACCAGATGTTTCTACAGGAATCACTGCTTCGACAGGACCATCTCATCTGGACTGCCACTACCACTCTAACAGGGTGTCAGGTTGTATTCTGACTCTGTCAGTGGTTTTTTTTTTTTTTGTACTATTACTTTTATTTTATTTTACTTTCTATTATTTTTTTTCTTTTCCTCTTATTAAATTGTGTTTCTGACTTGGAGTCTTTCACTGGTTTTGCTTTCAAACCAGCACAGTCTGTCACCCTGTGAGGACCAGGGTTTCCCCGTCTGGAGGGGATGACAAGAGCCCTTCCCACCCAGAGCTCCACAACCTGTTGCTTCTTGCCTGGCTGACAGGGCTTAGCCTCTCATTCCTGGATGTTGAGCCAGCTCTCCTCCTCGTCCGTCACCCCTGTCCAAGCAGCAGAGCCAGCCCCACAGAGAGATTCCAGGCAGGAGTGGTTCATGGGGTTCCATGGGAGGGCAAGGGCCTGTCTGGTTTGACCACATCTGATGTATTTATTGTGAGAGCACAGCTGGACATCCAGCTGAAGTATCACCCCATGACCTTACCTTATGTCAGCTCCTGTCCCTAGACCTGCAATTTTGTTAGGCCTGGATCCCATGGAGCCCCAGCCTGAAGTGCTTTACCCCCACCCACCCTCCCAGCCCTTGATTACCTGTGCCAGCCATTTCCCTGATGATTCCATCTCCCATGGCCAACCTGTGCCATCTCTCCAGCAGCTGGCACTTACTCCTTGCAGGATACATCCACACAGGCTGGGAGAAATAGGTGGGAATGGATTTAAGAGGACAGACAGGATGGTGCAAGGCTCAGGCAGACACTACATTGACCAGCTTATTTTCAACTGAACCCTCTCATACCCTTTCTCTCTTTCGTGTCTCCCTCCTCTTCCACCTGCAGAATGCCACTGACCCCCTCTACTGTCCCAGACCCCCACTGACATGTGCCTAGAGCCCTTCAGGGCACTTGGCCCCAGTGCCCTGGTGCCACCCAATGCTCCCTGCCAAAAGTGGCTGCACAGCACCATCCCCCTGGGGACCTCAGCCTTGTGTCCATCAGGACCCTTTCCTATTCCCAGGCCTTCTGTCCCTGTCTCCTGTACTGAGCAGCCCAGCTCTGGGCCCAGCACTCCAGGGCTGGCTTCACTGGTGTGGAGCAGAGGGGAAGGGTTCTGTACCTGCTGACAACACTCAGCCTAAGGCAGCCCAGGACACCAGTGGAACACTTGGCTGAAAGAGTTGTTACACATTCGTTGGCTCATGGATAATTCCTGCATCCTTTCCTCTACACTGCCTCATAGGTGGGTGGCCTCAACACATCCTGGTGAACAAAATGACCCTTCCCAGATGCAGGGCATTGCACTTCCTCTTGGTGGGTGATCTTCAGGTTCCTGTCAGACCCTTTCTGCAAGCTAGTAAGATCCCTCTGGATGCACCACATTGCTCTGGAGTACCAGCCACATCTCCCCATCTGCAAATGTGCTGAGGGTGGACCCTGTCTGCCAGTAATGGGTCTCTGGAACTGGACCCAGCAACACCCCTGGCACAAAAACTTGTGCCACTGATAACCCACACTCTGAACCCAGCCCTCCAGCCAGGCTTTGGTCCAGCCCTGCCTGCTCACCCAAATCCCATTTGGCACCTCACTGAGGCTGATACCACCACTGCTCTCCCCTCAGCTCCCAGCAGAGTCATCTCAGCACAGAAGGTGACCAGGTTGATCAGGCATGACTTCATCTTCCCTTCCTCTCCCCAACAGCTGGAGCAGCATTTAAAGCTTCCCTGGCCCCTGGAGGTGGCCACTGTCCAGGGTGTGGCAGGGTTGGGTGGCTGCACTGTGCACGAGGAGCAGTGGGATCCTCCCTGAGCCCTGGCCCCATTGCCCATGAGGAGATGTGAACAAAGAACCTCTTCCAGAGAGAAGCTCTTCCACAGACAGCAGGTAGGAATATCTTGGCTGTTTGGAATGGTGCAGTAAGACCATTTTTAATAAAGTCCACACACTGCAATTCTTTAAAAGAATAGTAAAATCATCATTTATAAATTTATTCTTCAGAGAGACTCGGACGAACATGTTGAGAAAAGAAATGCTCTCAGAACATAATATTAAGTATAAACTTTTGGTTTAACATAAGCAAGAGATCTTTCCCAAGTATAAAGTGCACAGTTAGTAACAAATTAAAAACAAACCAAATCAACAAGGACAAAATTATGTCAAAATGATACTTAATCTTATGCAGACAAGGGAGATAAATGCCTTCACTCTAAGATATTGTTTCTTGAGGAATAGTAAGTTTTTTAAAAGCTTTTAAAGAGTCACAAGCCCTTCTAACCAGTTACCTGGTTCACGTGCAGGTCTGAAATACTGTTAGGCAGGAACTCCAGAGTTTACACCTTCAGACACACAAGCACAGATACATAAGCAGCAGAAGTACATGGATACTCATTTTCCCTCCCTCTAACAGCATCAGTTCCCAGGATAAAAAGGGCAAAGGAGAAATGACAGGAGTTCTGGAGTTCTCTCACAATCTTCCCACTGGGTTATTTTTCAGGACCTACTCTGGCCACCCACACCTGACTGCCTGAGCCAGATGCTCAACACCTCTTTCCCCATTTCAGATATAAAAGTCACAGATTGCTCCAATTCCTGAGCAATACTGAACCTTTTACTTTGTGGTTTTAGTTTTGTGGTCAAACTTTTTTAATCTTTGAGGTTTTATTTAATGAAAGCAGCCTTCCTCTTTAGACCTGAGTAGAAAATGAGAGGAAAATTATCTTCCTCGGTCACTTGCTAAACAGCACAGACATTCAGAATACTCACACCAGTACTGCTAGTACAGAAAAACTGTAAGAACTCTCACAGATCTACAAGAGACAGAAAAATGACACAGGGATGGCCCTGAAATCCAGCAGAACAGGGCAGGAATACAAGAATGGAGGGATTCCTGATGAGCCTGTCTGCCCTGTACAGTGTAACACAGAGCCAAGGTGCATTTGGTGCAGGACGGGCAGAGCAGGACAGAACCCTGCTGCCATTGCCCTTTCTACACACCTGAGCCCTGGCAAACATCTGGGCAGCTTGGCCTTCCTGCAACCACTCACACCACTGGCCTTTTGAGCAGTCTTTGCAGGACAGACAGTAAAAAATATAACATTCCATGTATCAAAAGTATACAATAAAACAATAAAAGGCTGCATGGCACTGCAATGCATTGTTACTTCAATAAAAATTGTGGTCACTTGTAGCAAGAGGCCTGCACCAGCTTTTTGAATACCAGAAAAATAATCTTTGATTATCAAAAAATTCCCCTCTCCCTTTTTTTTTCATGAAACAATGTTGCTGATTTTGAAGATGCCATCCTTGGTAATTTCTTCTTTACCCCACTGTATTTGCAGAAGCATACTTATCCCTCTCTTCCTCAGACACCAAGAAAACCCCAACCCCCCAAAAACCCCATCAAACCTGGGTTGGGATTTTTTCTGCTAAGTCATGCAATAGCACAGCTAAGGCAGGGATCAGGACTAGACAGAGTAGTAAAATCTTGTAATAGTAATGAATTGCAATTTTTAAAGTTACTCTTGCTACACAGTGCCAATACATTCAAAAATAAATGAGAACTGAGTTTACTCTGTTGTAATAAGTTGTTTCTTAGAAGTCCATCTGGAATATGCACTTTAAATATCTCCATTAAAACATTCTGTATTGTAAAATGCATTCTGCATTGTTCTGTGAATTCTTCCAGTCCATCCAACCAGCTTTTAGAAGAGTTGATACTCAAATTTACTCATCTTCTGAGGAAGCAGACTGAATAGTGCCAAAAAGAAACCTGTTACTCATCAAAAGGAAGCCTTTGTTTGCAGCTGGGTTCTGAGGCTCTCCTGTGTTCATCATCTGATATGTTATTCCAGGTTTTCTTCATTGGAGTTAGATGAGGAGCAACAACATCACCATCCTAGTATTAAAATGCAGGAAACATTAATTCACTTTTGCTTTCCATTCTAAAGCAGAGTAAAACCAGCTCACTCTCAGATTGAACAGGAAAAAAATTGATCCAAAGTCCTAGAATCTTTGTAAATCAATAAACACTGGTGACTGCGCATCCCAGGGGTGAAAATTGCTGCAGTGAGTGGTGGGGAGACAAAAGTGCCCTGCCTGAGAAAGCATCACCATTGGCAGTCCACTTCTTCCTAAATTATTACCAGAAAATCTGGAAGGTCAACTAGGCGGTATCCTGGTCACTGGTCTACAAACAGAATCATTGGAGTGTTTCCTCTGACTTCACCACAGTACCTCATTAACATTGCTGCAATCGACTTACCCTTGGTGCTGGGATGTGCCTCACACTGTTTGAAACAAGCAAGTTTGGTACAGCAGCTGAGGCAGTGGGATTCATCCCAGTCAGATATAGATGTTAATCTGTACATTGCCAACACAAATGATCAGCTGCCTAAGCTCAGAAATCAGCTGGTGAGATGCACATTGCTGTGCTATGCAGCACGCCAGGGCCTGCAGGGTGGATGTGCCTGAACCTAAACAATGTGCTTACAGGACACAACCACACTCTACAACCAGGGAGAGCTGTAGCTTGATCCATTTGTAAAAAGCCCTTCTAAAATTAACTGCTCTAAAAGACAGATGCCAGAAGAATGACCAAAGAATGGGTCTTACACGGTTTTCCACTCCTGCATCCCCACCTAAGGACACTTATCTCCTGGGTGGCCTCTCATGCTTGAGGATGAAGCTCTTTCCCCAGCCTGGTCTCTGGCAACCTGGTGAGACCAAGAATGGGTCTCTGCCCATGGCAGGGGTTTGGAACAAAGTGATCTTCAAGGTCCCCTTCCAACCCAAACCATTCCATGATTCTGTGATCCTATGGTACTTTCAGGTGTCTCCAGCACTACTTCAGTGAAACCAAAGCACCCCCAGATGGGAACCGTGATAAAACCAGGGGTTAGGTGAGTGAGTGCCTCAGCCACAAAGGCAAAGTCTGAAGGTCAAACTTTTTAATGAAAAAGCAAGCTTATGGATGAAGATGATGAGCTCTAAACAAGAAATATGGTAAGTGAATTTGTTACCTGTGGTTTGGTGAAATCATTCTGCATACACCACTGAACAAAGTACTGTTTTGCAGCTGAAATAATATGTGGATCCTGACTTTTGTAATAAACACGGACAACCTGCTCCATAAATATTATGGGTAAGAGCTTTGAAACCTTAAAAATAAAACAGAAAAAACCTTTAGTATTTCTTGGAATACAAAAGGAAAGCAGTAAGCTCCACTGCAAT
Source organism: Acrocephalus scirpaceus scirpaceus (assembly GCA_910950805.1). Taxonomy (NCBI): domain Eukaryota; kingdom Metazoa; phylum Chordata; class Aves; order Passeriformes; family Sylviidae; genus Acrocephalus; species Acrocephalus scirpaceus. The sequence continues at coordinate 717,399 of OU383787.1, forward strand.
CCATGAGTTTTATCTAAGGCAATTGTGATATTCCAACTCCCAGTGTATTCAAATTAAATACTGTTCATATGCAAAGGCTGTCAGGGTTCCAGATTGTCGTAGTACAACACACACTGAAGACCTGCAAAGTCATGGATCCCACCACCTCTCCACAAATCCTGCACAAACAACCACACAGGACTGTGATCACTTTCATCACAGGTGGTGAAAATGCATTTCAGAAGGAAAGTAAAAACCTACCTGTTCTTTACTGATTTTGACTGCCTTGGAAGGATCAGCCTTGCAATAGAAGTGAACCTTATCAATTGGATTCTGTTCCTTCATACCATAATCCATGCTGATAACCTTGCATGTAAAACAAGGAAAATGGCATTTGTTAATGTTCATCTTTAGTTTTCTCACAATAAATACACACACTCCACTCCTGAAAATTACAGTAATCAAATGAAACAGTAATTAACAAATTATTACTTGAAAAAACAATCTGGTATTTGTATTTTGCATCTTTTCTCCCACCTCCTCTTGCTCTGATGCTGCCAGGCAGATAGTCACATTTACAGTGACCAGCTCCCAGTTGTGCCCTGAAACATTCCAGTTTCCAGCACTGGAAGTGGACTGGTCTCTTGTCAGCCTGGGCCTCCTCAAAACACACATCCCACAGAGGCTGCAGCACAGCTTAAAATTATAAACATGAAGTTTAGACATTATTCACATTGGCCTGGTACACCAACATTTCTGTGGTCAGCAGGGACCCACTTCCCTATGATTTCAGTTTGTGGGATGGGAAAAGCCCAGGCAAATTGTTTAAAGCTCAGGGAACTGCTACAGTCTTGCCCAGTGAAATGAACTTTCAACGCCAGGGTGCTTTAGGAGTGGCTTGTGATGCACCCTATGGAAAGCCACTTGCTCTTCCCAGAATTAACTGAAAACAGAGATTAAGCTGTGTGATACTGCAGACTGCCCCAGAGCCCTCCTCTGTCTCAGGCTCCCTCCCTCCCACCACTGCTGGCTGCCAAGCCATGGCAGCAGCTGCTTTGTGCAGCAGACAAACCCCAGAAGTGCCCGCCAGGCATCAGGTGTGCAACATCAGGAGCCTGGAGATCACTATGCCTCTTCTCCTCCCACTGGCCCTAAAGTTTTCCTGCCTTGCTGACCCATCCAGCAGTCCCCAGGCTGCTGCCATTGACACTCATGTATCAAACCCCATGGGTTTCCCCACCGCTCCTTGTTGGAGTGAGGACAGTGACAGGAGAGACCATTTGTTACCAGGAGCAGTGTACAGATGACAGCCCAGTGAGGCTGCCCACTGCCTGCCCCAGACCCTCCCTCCACAGCAAACCTCCCACAGGAAGCTCGTTGCCCTCAGACCCTCAAACTGAACCAGGCCTGCAGCTACAGACACCCTGTGAGTTTGTTCTTTCACCAGGGTAGACAAGGGCCTCTGTGATTGAGAAGTTTTTACTTGAACCCGCTCTGAGGTGTTTACATCAACTATGAAATTCTCAGCCTTTAGCTCCACATCTGGAGGGTCCTTCTCTGGCTTGGAGTTAGCAATGCTTTCTGCCAGGCTATTACTCTGAAAGAAACCAAACCAAAAGAAAACTCAGTAACTCAGATTACTTTCATGCACTCTCAGGTCTAGGTCAAGGTAACGCAACATGTGCCACAGCATGTTTTTAAACTAAAGCTTTCAATTCTTCACAGCTTGACAAGACTCTTGCAGCAATCTGGTTGTTTGAATTACTGTACATCATAGCCATTAGTACAAAACCCAGTTTTTAGAAACAAACCAAGCTTATGCAATTGAGAAGACCCAAAATCTGCCAGTCTGTGGAGGAGGAGTTTTACACTTGATGATGGGGCAGGGGGAGAGCAGAAGTGTGCCATCCAGAATGCTGAAGCATGAAAGAAAAAATAAGTACCTCCAACCAACTGTTTTACCAATACAAATGTGTTGCAATTAAGTTCCTCAAAGCTGAATACTAGACATTTTCATTTAACTTTTTAAATGAAGGGCTGCAGGATCTTACCCTCTAATATATAGCTTTTATATATATGCAGTAAAACATATAAAAAATTACAAGTGACAGACAACCACCAAAAAAAAATTAAAAAAAAAAAAAAAAAACCAAACAAAAAAAACACCAAACAAAAAAACCCCAACACAACAACAAAAAAACTCCACTAAAGTACTCCATAAAAGTTGAAACCCACAACGGGGTTTGTTTGGTTTTGGCCCCAAGGGAATATTCCCTGCTGACACTAATGCAAAGCAGAGGGGCATGGTTAGATGGAGAACAGTTCTCCACTGAAATGTGTGAGTCCTCATTCAAAGGCTGTGGCCTTTATTCAGGACTGCTGTGCTCTGGGGAAGATGCAAGATTTGAAGTAGCAGGATTTCCTGGGAGCAACTGAGACTCATGGGAGTGCAGCCCAGAGCAGTCAGGAAACTGTCCAGGAGGGAAGAAATTCAGCTATGAGCAGTTGGGTTGTTTTGGAGATTTTTGCTGCAGATTTTTTCATTGCAGAGATGGGAAGACTGACAAGCAGACAATCACACATATTGCCAAGCTGAGCCATGTGTGTAGTTTGTAGTGACTCGAGAAACCAAGGAAAGATTTATTTAGACTGAGAGCAAGCTTGGAGGAAAACTTTGCTAGGAGGGAACTGGTTTGAGGCAGCCTGTTTGTAACTATTTCTACTCTGTCTCAGAATGTATATGTGTTAACTTACTTCCTATCTTTCCTTGCATCGTTTTGAAACTATCTCTCTAGTTTGCATTAACTGAAAACTCAGCCTGAATTTAAGAACTCTGAAGTTGTTTGGGATTTTCCCCTGGCTCTGGCCAGTTTGAGGATCACAGAATTGAATGGGGCTGGAGCAACCTGGTCTGGTGGAAGTTGTCCCTATGCATGGCAGGAGGACGAACTAGATGGCCTTTAAAGGTTTTTTCCAACCCAAACCATTCTGTGATTCTAAACATAACCTTGTGGTGTGTGAAGGAGCAGAGCAGACACAGCTCTGTCTTGTGCAGCCACTGCTCCCCTCCAGCACTGGAGGGGGCTGAGGAGGCTGAGCCTCTGACATTCCTGCCACAGGCACCACAGGAGGAAACATTCCCCCTCAGCTGTGCACCCTAAGATGTAAAGCACTGGCTGGATATATTTATGGTACCAAGACTGATCCAGTCTCCCTTCAAAATAACACTCTAGATACTCCAAGATTCAATGCCTCTGTATGGACTTTCAAAATGAGAGTTTTTCCTTTCATTAATCAAGCTTCTGAAAGGAACTGTTTAAAAGTGGAACTCATAACATTTGCTCTCACACCTGTCTCCTTATTTATTGGGCTGCCTATCCCAACCTTCTCCTCAGAAGGGCAGAAACTTGACAATCCATGTACAACCATTTCATGTTTGCTTTCATCTATTTCCTCCTGCTTTTGTAATACAGAATCTCCTAACACTACTTTTTCTTAGACAAAGAACACAAGCAAACCTTCTCTTCAAACAAAAAGATGAACAGCTACATCCAGTAGTCCTTTTCTAAGCTTATTCTTTAAAAAAGCTGAATTATTTTGATGAAGGCTTTCTAGATACAGACATCCACTTCAGGAAATCAGGAATAGAAAATTTTCATCATTATGGCTGAAGTCTGGGGATAAGTAACTGATGATTTGAAAACACAGTAGAGGACATTAAAAGAGCTGAGCCAGCTGAAGTGGGCTCTAATATATCATTATTTTGAAATAACACAACAGGAACTAAACTGCTATCTTCTTTGAAAAGCACTCATGAAAAAGAACATGCATGCTCATGCTTAGTATAGATTAACACCAAGAAATTCAGCAGCTATTAATCAGTTTGATATTTATTCTCAAAGCAAAGCACACAAATTACAGTTCAAAGCAAATGCATTCCTTATTATTTTGAAATTTTCATGAACATCAAATGATGTAACAACCTTCTCAATCACTGGACTGTAAGAGTCTTTCATAAAATTTTGTATTTTTCAGAAGTTTTTCCTGAAAATATTTCTTCAATAATCAGCTTCTGTATTTCTACCTGTTGCCATTCTTCTGACTGTTTGTGGATAAAACTTTCCCCAATTTCTTACATGTTTCATGGCTCAGCTACTTAAAGATGGGAGGCAAAGTTTTGACTCTATTTTTTGAATAGCAAATAACAAAAAAACCCCCCATCAAACTAAACAAAGCCCACATGGAGATAGAGATAAATGGATGGTCAGCAACTTGAAGAACATTTTTATGGGGAAAGAATTCAAAACCTTCTGCTAAAGGACATTACCTGCACAATTTCCTTCTTTGATTCAGGTCGAGTCTCTCCTAAAAACTTGTATAATTCACGTCGTTCTATTTTACGCAAAATTTCTCGTGCCTCCTCCAGTTCTGGATGACTTGAGTGCAGAATTTCCAGGTAGATACAGTCTGCCAAAGTTGCATTGATTTTTGTTACATATATCACAATCCAGTGTCACAGTAAAATGCGCAAACAGGGCCAAAGGTTAAAGCAATCAGAAAAACCGCTGGTTCAGGAAAGACACTTTCAGGCAATGACGGAACTAAGTCTGACAATGAGAAGTTACAATATTATCTCAATTATCATTAGATTCACAATGGTTGTTGGCAGAAAAACTATCTCAATTCTCACCCTGGCAACATACTTTATTATTTCACTAGAAGTTACTTTCTCCTCTTATTTAGCCAGTCTTGTTTAGCAGACTATCCTGAACTCCACCACTAACCAGCTCAGGCCATGGGTACTCTGTCTTGTAAAAAAAAATAAAGAATGGCCATTAAGCCTTCAGGTTTTCTCACTTTGGATGCCAGCATCAAAATCCTCCCTCCCATCTCCACATGACAGTGATACATGCAGTGAGATTCCCACCATCAGTCGGAGCAAGACAGAGGTTTCTTTTGATGTGGCTTCAGAGCAGAAAGGTGCAAGATTGCAATATTTTTGGCTGTGGAAGAGACTGCTGTTGCCAGGTGCTGCTGGCCTGATCTACACCTCATGACTGCATTCCCTGGCCAGGAACACCTGGGCAGCTTCAACACATCCTGCAAGCACACCCCTGCAAGAGCCCACTTGGAGCTGCAAGTGACCTGAGGAGCTCCCAACATGCTCCAGAACAACTTCTGCACCCTGTACCAAAACACCTTCAACTGGTATAACGGACAAGGTCAACCAAAGCCAGGAACTTCTCCAAGAGGAACCACAGACCAGCTCTCTTCATACAAAGCATAGATAATGCAGGGGAAATAGGAAGCCCATTAGCATCTTCCCTGTGCAAAAGCAGCAGTGACAAGGAATGCTTTACTGTCTCAACCTTTACTAAAACTAGGATTTGCTGCCAAATCAGGAGGCAATACATTAAAAAACAACCATGGTTCTTCACCCACCATGGAAGAAAGCCAAGGAACCTTCTGCTGCAGAACCTCACAAAACTTCATCATTTGTAGAGGTCCATAAATGGACAATATCACAGAAGCATCACTCACCAGGGACTGCTGAAACAAGCCTCAGGAGTGTCTAGGTTGCAAGCACTTGTCCTGGTTTAAAGGATAGGTGTCTGCCAAAGAAGACGTGAACCTCCCTTGGAATGGAAAATATGACCGCTTTCCCTCTGAATTATTGTAACTTTGAAATTACAGGGCTTTCAGGCAAAGATATGGGAAAAGGAAACACAGTTCTTTATGCACGTGTGTGTGTGTCTGTGTGTATAACAAAGCAAACAAACAACAGCAAACAACAGCAAACAACAAACAACCCCAGCAGCAACAACAAACAGACCCAGAGACCCAGTCCCAGCCTTCTCCCAGCTGCAGGCACCTTCCCCTTCAGTGCAGTTCTGGGCACAGCCGGCAGGGGCGCTGGTGGCTCCCGGCCGGGCAGGGCAGGTGCGATGATTCCCCTGCGGCTGCAGGGGGCGCTGTGGCGCGAGCTCAGCCGCCTCTCTGCACACGGTAATGGCGGGCAGGCTGGTGGAAGGGACGGAGAAGGGGCTTCCTTTGGAAACTCACGGGAAGCAGCCGGTCCCAGTGCACCTCTGGATAATGAAAGGAGCTGTAGCAGGAACCTCAGAAACAGCAAGCTGGAAAGGCAGAGGCGAGCAGACCCCCGGAGGCATCGAATCAAAGGGTAGCACTAAGCCCCAAGCGGTGGCAGAAGCAGTGGGGGCTCCTGGCAGGTACAGGGTGTCGGGTAAAGTGTACCCAAAAAGCCCGCAGCAGCAGCGGGGAGCAGCGGGGCTGGGCAGAGGCAGGTGGGCTCCCGCAAGCAGCCAGAGACGCTCCTTCTGGGAAGGGGGAGGGGACTGGGGTCCCCTTCCCGGTGAGGTTGGGCGTTGAAAGGTCTGAGTTCAACAGCTGCTCTTGCAAACAGAAGCTCACCCACGGTAAGCAGAAAGCAGTGCAGGACAGAACTCGGCAGTGGCAGCAAATTCTCCCCACAGCAGCAGCCTGCCTGTCTCATTTCTGACACCAAGGGTGAGAGTGAGCAAGGAGCTCAGCCCAGCCCCTCACCCCCCAGCCAAAATCTCCCAGTATTTCTAAACTTTCCAAGAGAAAGCCCACCAGCTCATAGAGCGTAGCAAACTGCACCCTTCCCCCTCCTCCTTGGCTACATCTTTTGTCTCTCTTAACCATGTTCCCATCTCTTAGACAACAAATGGAAGAAAATTCGCTGAGCGAAAAGAAAAAAAAAAAAAAAGGAAAAAGCCTACCCTCCACAGCACTAGAGGCAGGAAGAAGGTTTAAGAGGAGAACATACCCGTCCCTCATGCTCCACTGTACAGCTGATGCTGGTACATTCCTCACATCACTCTCCCTGTTGTTCAGCCCTTGCTGAACAGATGGTCCCAGCAAGTAGCTCCTTGCTGTGGCAGACCGTGAGAGGCTGGGCACAGCCCTGCTGTCCTTGCCCTGAGCTGCGCTCCTCACCAGGTACCACAGGCAAGTAGGTAGTTACAGCAGGACCCACCAGGCCAGCTGGCCCCCAGGAACAGGCCCGGCCCAGGAACAACTTCACCTCAGTTCTTTCCTTTCTGCCCAGCCTCCCATTGCTCAGCAATGCAATTCAATTCCCCAACAACTACTGCCCCTCAAAGCCAGCCCCCCACTTGTCCTGCCCTGAGCAAAGGCACACAAGGACAGAGAGGACACGCAGCTCCTCACCTCAGCAGCAGGTGTGTGGTCAGACTGCAGATGGCTGGGGCATAAGAAGGACTGCCAGCAGAAGGCCTTTACCACGATAAAAGCTAAGGCACACAGGATTCTCTGCAGCAGTGCCCTCAGGCCCTGTCAATTCATCCATGGACCAAAGATGCAAGTTCTTTAGCCTCTCTGTTGGCCAGCTAAGGCTCGGTGATGGAAACTCAGGAGAGCTGGCTTGGAAGTCCTGGTGAGCTGTAGCTAACAGGTGCTGCAAGAGCTGTCAGTAATCAGGAGCAGGCCTGAGCAGGACTTGCAGCACCCCTGCCCTACACACTCAGAGCCAACCACAGAGCCTTGGAGCAGTAGGGCTGCCTGGCCCACACTACAGCTCTGAACACAACCAGGGGAACACTGAGGCCCCACAGCACAGATCAGGAGAGGCAGGCAAGCAGGGCAGCAACCCTAAGACCCCACGAGAGCCGTTTGGAACCTGCTTTGGGAATACCTTCACACCACAACACACATCCAGTACTTCACCTGCCAGAGCCACTTGAAGTATCACTTAGAGTTCACTTACATCCCGATTGTGACAAGTGCAACAAACTCAGGGCACAGGCAGGACCTTCTAACACTGCTGAATCTGAAAATATGTGGAACATAAAGTTGGTGCTTCTTTCTCTCTCGCTCAACATAAAAGTGTTTTAAACTAGAACATCTTGTTCTCCCAGCAAGATTTGAGAGCCCAAGCATTAGACAGTCCAGGCCTGCCCCAGCTTCTGTGCACAAAAGCAGTAAAAACAGCATTTTAACAGGTACTCATGCTCTTTTACTTAAAAAAATAATTCTGAGACCTCATACCAGTTAGTTTGGTGTAGGCTTCCATGTCCTCCATTGCTGTAGAAATCTGATACACTTTTCCTCCAGAGCCTCTTATTTCAAAAAATTTGTCTGCTTTTTGAAAGGCTTCTGTTATCCTAGTTTGAGACAAAATTACGACTTTAGGATAATATGGTTTTGAAACACCTCACTGGTCAACAGGCAAAATGAAACAAATTAGCATGTAATAAACAGAAGACAACAGATGAAACTGTATCCCCAGCACACAGCCTTCACTGATCACTGCAACATCTTGTCTCCATGCTGTCACTGCACATTCCAACAGAGATTTACTGAAGACAGGTTCAGAACAGAATGTAACCTTTAGAGGATTGAGCAAATTCACTTTGTTCTGCTTCAGACTGTTTAGCATGGCTGAGACAATTGCAGAACCCTGCAAAACAGTGACATGGTCCCTCAGCTGCAGCAAGACTTCCTCACAGATGACCACACCCTTTTACAGAGTTCTTGCTTCCCGAGTTAGCTGAGAGGGTACAAAGCATTGTAAAGGGAAAGCATCACAAACATATAGTATTTTCAGATGGGAAAATATGATGTTCTAAAGATGAAGTTCTTCCAGATTTCCATGTACTTTGCTGTCATTTCCAGCTTGGACACACTTTTGGAAAGGCTACTATAATTATAGGAAGCCAAGAACTGAGTTTTTCTAAACTAAGAAATATGTTTTACTCATCTTATGTAGATACTGTGAAACCTGAGCATTTTTAGTCTGAGTTTTAGGGGATCCCTAAATCAGTAGCTGAAGTTTATGAAATGAAAGCAATCCAAATCACCACTCTTGTACTGTGTAATTCTTAACATTCCTTTTTATCAAACTCAACAGACAGTTACCCAGCAGACATGACCCTAAGGAAAAAATATTTGGGGATAGAAGTATTTCTGATTCTCAAGAAAAGTAAAAATAATAATGGTATAGGGAAAATTCTACATCAACAAGAGAGGTAAAACAACAGCTGAGTTGGTCCTGAACAAATCTTGCATTACATAAGAGGCCTCAGCTGAGCAACATGAGTCCATTCATGACTTCACTCCGTTAGTAACCTGGCTCTAGTAACCAGGCAGTTTGAGCTAAGTGGTCTCTAACTTGCAGATAAAGATTTGATATTAGCTGTCAGCAGTTTAAATGGTTTAAGTACACCCTTGTCCTGTGCTTCTTCAGCCCTTTAGTAATTTTCCTCTAATTTAATTTTATGTGGAAGGATGTTTTTGTCCTCCTCTCTTTTTGTTTTTGCTTGCTTTGTTAACCACAGCTTTTATGACATTCTAAGCACTAAGTCTTTTCACAAGAATCAGAAGTGGCTTTTATTCTATGTCACACCTTACTGATTTTCTGAATATTCCAAATGGATATGGACTGTTTCAAGAATTTAAAAATAAATTGAAAAGGAAGGAAAGGAAAATATACTTGCATTATTTCAATGATGTTGCCAGTCTTATGCTGGTATGCTCTCCGGTGCAGGCAATTCCGGGTGTGGAACATCTCGTACAAATTTCCAACTTCCTGAATCAAAAAAACCCTATCAGCACTTACTTTTACCACTGTCTTACTGGGAAGATTAAAACAATCAGTCAATTAATCAAATTAGTCATCTCCTCCCATTCACAGCATAAAGCAGAATGATTATTATTCACAATTTCCAAATTTTAAAACTGACTCAGGCCACCGTAGGACAGCAGAGTGCTGACAGTGACCCCAGGCAGCCTGGCAGCAAAGGGGACCCCTCATCCCTTTAGCAGCCCCTCACCACAGCCACATTCACTTCCCGCCCAGCAGACCTGGAGCAGGATCATGAAGGTCTAACGGTCCGTAGAGTCTCCCCTGACAGCATCTGCCACAAATCCTTTTGAACAGTGGTTTGCTCTGTCCCTCCCCCAAACATCAGCTTCTGAGAAAAATTTTCAGAGCAGCAACTACTTCTCTCCCTCTTGGGCTAATGGAGCATGGGGCAGGACCCCCAGCCATGGGGTGCAGCTCCCCTGTGCGCCCCCAGGTGCTCTAACCCCCCCAGGCTCCACACACTGCTCACCTTGTCACGGGTACAGATGTGCTTCTGGTTTTTCACTTCACAGACTCGAGTGAAGATAAGCAATCGCTTATAGTCAAAATTATTTGGGATTCCCAGATGATGGCAATCCCTAGAAATATTCCACAGAGTGTTTAACAATATGATCATTTTTGTACATACAGTAGCATTTTGTCAATAGGAATTCATAATAAAATGTAAGATTTGTACCTTGCAAAATAATCCCACTTGTCAACGTCAATGCCATTTTTTTTATTAGCTACAATCTCATAGAGGAAACTTTTCTCCTTTGGTCGACCACGGTAGGGCCACTGACAGGAGAGCCAAGAAGAAAAATATCAGAAACAACAAGAAATTAAAGTGCATCAACAATGTCAAACAGCTTTTTAAAGACAGCAGGAATACACTTCGCCTTTACTTGTGATAAACATCCAACACTGAGGTAGTGAAGAACACAAAGACAAGGAAAGAACTTCCAGAAGCTATCAGGCATTAGAAATCCAAAACAGGGCCTAAGCAACTGTCTTCTCAGAATCTCAGGAAGAACAAAACCCATGAACACAAGTATTCATTGCCCATCACTCCACTGAAAGAAAGCCTGCACCTTTGAAATGAAAAAAAAAAAAGAGCATATCAACAGAGGGGAAATTTTGGAATGACCTAATTCCCAGGGAATTAAATACACAAACATGTCACTGCCCTGCAACCTTCTGCAATCTACAACTTTATAGAACAGAGTTTAAAAACACTAACTTAGATGTTTTAAGCAGAAGTTAATTGATAGTCAGCTATTTGAACTCCTACCTCACAAGGACAATCCAGCCATAAGGCAAACAGGAAATGAACACCAAAATAATAAGATAAAAAGTGCACATTTTCTTGAAAATTTAAAGACCTTTCACCTAAAAAAAATGCCATAAAGTGGTCTTTAAATTCTGAGAGTGGAAAACATTGTACACAAACCTGGCTTCCATGCTACCTGCACTACAGAAATACTAAAACTGACGTGAATAGCAATGGAAACACACGCAAGCAGGAAGAAAGCACATCACGGAAAAAAATACCATGATCACAAAGAGCTCTGGTACTGCGACATCTTCAGGACACTGTTTATGTCTGGTGTCTGAAACACCCATTGTCCAGGTCACGACAGATGCCTGCATCACAGTGCACAGCCTGCCAGTGCAATCTGCTGCCTAACACCAGGAGGGTGCTGTCATGTATCGTGTGTAGCACTCTTCCTCCTGGTATCCTGCTGGAAAACAGGCACAGAATCCAAACAAGGCAAACCAGACACAGGGAAAGAACCTGGCACAAGATTAATGCCAGTAGCAGGCACCATGATTCATGTGCAAACAAGCCCAGCGGGACAAAAATCAGCTTGTGGATTTTGTAAATGAATGTCCTCTTCCTATAGGATCTCAGACTCAATTTCACTATGCCAAGTTCCTTTTATTTGCCGTGAGATTGCTACCCACTCCTGTGCAGCAGAAAACAATGGGCAAGAGTGAACATTTGTGGGTTACATGTTTGGGACTACATATAAATTCTGATTAGGACCAGATTGTCCTGGCAGATCTCCCACTGACTTCAGCTGCTACCAGTTCTTTACTCTGGTGGCAACTGAATGAATGTCCTTGAAGAGATGACAAAAGCTGTAAAGCGTAAAACAAGGAGAGAGGACTTAAGTCTTTCATAGAGTTGCAATGATTAACAACCGCCATCTCTTCTTGCTTGCCTCTTAAGGCAACTCAATTTCTTCAAGTCTTATCTTGCCTCTATGTTTGCTACTGCAATAAATCCAAGCATTTTGCTGCTGTCATCAAAGCTGTTGTGGGTCTGGCACTTGGGCCAGGCTTGGACTGCTCGCTGTCTCATCACTGTCAGTGCCCAGTTTTGTTATCCACACTGGGCGAGGCCTTCTTTACTCCAGGTGAGGCCCCCCAGCTCCCTCAGCTGCTCCTCATTGTACCTGCACTCTAGATCCTTCCCTAGCTCTACTGTCCTCCATTGCACCTCAGTGTCTTTCTTCAAGTGAGGTGTAGGAGTACAAGCCCCCTGGGTCCCCCATGGGGAGAGAAGGATATAGGGATTGAACTGAAGTTTCTAGAGAAATTGAAATATATTAAGCTATGTAGACATGAAGTAGAAGCTTAGACTTTCATTTTTAGTAAGTAGTCTCTAAGGTAGTTAGCCAACACAAGAGCTCAGTGCCATTAGGCCTGGTAATTCTGTTCTAGTCATAACAAAAACAAAGTAGAACATCACTTATAGTATTAGACAGAGTAGGTACAACTTTTATGTGAATAAGATAGAAGCTTTTACATTAATAGATATGCTAGATGCATAGGTTTTAGTGTAAGGATTGATACCAATTCTTGTAAGTTTTCATAGTTTTATGCACTTTCAAAGTTAGACTTAGACTGGTTGTAAAGAGATCGTTTTAGAAATGTGTTCTCAGCTAACTGGTGAACCCCAAGATAAGAAAATGAATAAGCATTTAGAGTTTAGGGATAAAAATCCCCACTTTTGGAGGCAAAGCATCAATCAGTTCGGTTTCCAACTGATTGGTCCACTTCCTGCCATTAACAACAGGAAAGCATGGGGCTTTGCCAGGGAATCAGCTGACAGGGAGCTGTTGCCAGAACTTTGTCAGGTATTATACTGCTTGGGGGCTGCTTTGCTATTTCTGCTGCTATTGCTACATGAACGCTGCTGCTGCTGCTAGACAGCAGCCTTGCTGCTTCAATCACTGCCTCAGGGAACACTGCTCGGTACTGGGAATCTGTCTCTCCTTGTGGCCGGGGCTCTTGCCACTCAGTCTCTCCCTGCGGCCAGGGCCTTTGCCAACTTGCCTTACCCTGCGGACAGGAATTTTGCCACTCCGCCTTTTCCCTGCGGCCGGGACCCCTTTCCAGCCTGTTTTCCCTGTGATCTGATCGGAACCCTTTGTAAATTAGCCTTCGCCCTTGGGCCGGGTTACCTGTCACTCTGTTTTTCTCTGGGTTGGGATCCCTTGTTAAACCTGTTTCCCCTGTGGCTGAGCCCTCTGTTAATATGTTACTGCCCCGTAGCTGGAACTCTGTGCTAATCTGCTTCTATGCCTATATATTAGAACTCTAGCCTTCGAGATTGATGCATTTATATAATAAATATCTTTGCAATAATCAAAATATGCTCTTGGCCCTTTAAGATCTTTAACCCATGATTAGCCTGACACAGGTGAGGGGTCCAAAACTGAACCCAGAATTTGAGTTGTGGCCTCAGCAGTGCCCAGCACATGGGCACTGTCACGGTCCTGGTTCTGGCTGGCCATGCTATGGCTGGTACAGGCCATGTGCCATTGGCCTCTTGCCCACCTAGGCATGTCTGGCTCATTTTCAGCCACTGTCAACCAAATAGCACCTCTTTTTTTGCCTAGCCCCTTTCCAGCTGCCCTGCCCCCTGGCTGGGCAGTTCAACAACTGCCATTGTGGAACCTCACACAATTGGCTTGGGCAAATTAATCCAATCTGTCCAGATCCCTCTTTAGAGCCTTCCTGTCCTTCAGTCGAGCATGACCTGCATTTCCTAAACCCAGGCTGGCTGGGCCTGATTCCCTGGTTGTCCTGTATGTGCTGCATGACAGCACTCTGGAAGATCTGCTCCATGACGTTCCCTAGCACCAAGGTCAGGCTGATAGCCCTGTAGCGCCCTGGATCATCCTTCTGACCCTTGTACATGGAGTCACATTTGCTGATTTCCAGCCAACTGGGACCACCCAGGACTGCAGGTAAATGATGGAAAATACCTTGGTGAGAACTTCTTCCAACTCTTTCAGTACCCTTGAGTAGACAGTCACCAGTTAGGTTCCCTAAATACAAGTAACTTTCTACAGCTTTCCTCTGACCTGGAGGCATTTGGCTAAGAATTCTCAAGAAGCTGTAAGCACATATTAACACATCTGCCAGCACTGTAAGAAATAAACACTACACTCCTCCAGCATCAATAGTGACAAGACACCAAGAACTTCAAGGAGCTAGAAGGAATATATAGCAGAAACCAAAATTATCTGTTCTTTCAGTGAAATAAAGACATTTCTTGGGATAACCACAGGAGCGGCACATTGACTCACCGATTTCACACAGGCAGTTTCATCTATAGGCCCTCCTATTTGTTCCTTGATGAAGAACATATCTTCCTCCAGAACAAGACCATAAAATTTCATGACTTCTTCTAGTTTATTGGAAATTATCAAGTGTTCAAACATTTGAACAGAAGCAGTTTCATGCTGCAAAAAAACCCATCCAAATATTGTATTACATAGTTTAAGCATCTTTCCTGCAGTGTCACAGCTTTACTCCAAGTCATCAGCAGTGCCTAGCAGGGCACATGGGCCAGCTGATGCGAAGTGCAGCACCTGGGTGCTTTCCTAGTCATTTTGCATTAAACAAAACAGGAAACCACCTGGTCTACAGAGTCCAGAAACACACTCTTCAGCAGAGAGCTATTAATTCTGTGTGTTGACAAACAGCAGCAAGGCAGTTACAATGCTAAAAGACAAAATAATCAATTTTGCTGTGTAAAAGATTAACCAGTTTACTCATCTGATTTTGCTAAGAAATTACAAGCAGAGAAAAGCCCAAAAAAACTGTTGAAACTATGTTCAAAATTCTGGAAAGTTTGAATACTAAACAGTATTGAATATCTTGGCCTTGGGCTAAAACATTATACTGGAAAGGAAGCTGCCAGTTGGTAGTTTGCAAATGTAAAATATATTCTGCAGAAAGATCTCAATATGCATTTTAAGGCACAATGCTGGCCAGAAATGATCAGTGCAGCACTAACAAGGATATCATCAAAAGATGAGGAAATGACATTCTGGTTTTCAACTAAGCCATCAAAATTATGCAATAAGGTAAGGCCAAATGACCACTATAGCCTCACAAGCACTGGAACTCTTTAAAGATTAATTATTTTGCCTCTAAAGATTTCAGGTTTGTATTTTTATTTTAATAGTGAAAAGCCTACCTTCCACTTCAAATCTGGACGAGTGAGTGGAATAAATCTTCCATCAAACATGTGTGAAAATGGCCCATGACCTTAAATATAAAGATTACACAGGTTTAGTCTGAGACACAGCTGTCAGCAAAAATTTCTTGAGCAAGCTTAGGATCTGAATTCTCCTGTATTTGGCTTTTCTTGACGTATCACAGAGTCTTAGACTGGTTTGGGTTGGAACAGACCTTAAAGATCATCTCATTCAGACCTCTGCTATGGGCAGGGACACCTTCCACTATCCCAGGCTGCTCCAAGCCCTGTCCAACCTAGCCTTGGACACTTCCAGGGATGCAGCAGCCACAGCTCCTCTGGGCAACCTGTGCCAAGGCCTCCCTACCCTCACAGGGAAGAATTTCTTCCCAATATCCCACCCAACCTTGCCCTCTGTCAGTGGGAAGCCATTCCTCCTTGTCCTGTCACTCCAAGCCCTTGTCCAAAGTCCCTCTGAGCTCTCCTGGAACTCCTTTTATGTGGTCTAAGGCCTCTCTGGAGCCTTCTCTCCTCCAGGCTGAACACCCCCAGCCCTCCCAGCCTGGCTCCAGAGCAGAGGGGCTCCAGCTCTTGGTGCATCTCCAAGGCCTCACTCCAGCAGCTCCTCACCCTTATGTTGGGGCCCAGGGCTGGCAGCAGCTCTGCAGGTGGGTTCCCACCTGAGCAAGGCAGAATCCCCCCCCTCACCTCTGCCCATGCTGGGGATCAGCCCAGAACACGGGGGATTCTGGGCTGCCTCTGGTCCTGTCCAGCCTCCCGCTAACGCCCCCAAGTTCTTCTGAGGGCTGCTCTCAATCCACTCTCCGCCTTCCAGCCTGTCCAGGTCTCTCAGGATGCCCCATCCCTTCCCTCCAGCATGTGACTGCACCACACAGCTTGGTGTTGCTGGCAAACTGCCCAAGCGTGCCAGTACAGTTCGCACTGCCAAGGGCAGTACCCCACTGCCCCCATCGCTGACAGAGATATCTAACAGCACTGGTCCCCCACATGGGTCACTCATCACTGGGCTACACCTGGACATCGAGTCTGTAACCACAACTCTCTGAGCGCAACCATCAGATAATTCCTTATTCATCATATTCCTCATTTTTGAGGAAGACTCGGGTATAACAAGTACACTTTCCTGAGATACTTTAGGTACTACTGCACTTAACAGCCAGTTCCAGCACCTACACCACAGGCAAGTACTGCAGCAACACTAAGAATGTTAATTACTCTGTGTGATCTCTGAAGAAAAGAAGTAATTATGAAATAAATGTTACAATTTTTGAGCAGAACACTGATTTTCATTCTGAAATGTTTTAGGAGATCTGGAGAAATCACAGGAGGAAGTGGACACTTCAGCCACTGATGGCAGAACTCTAAGCACCATTTGGAAACAGGACAAAACACTAGGTAAGAGTGAATACAGATTCAAGTGGAACTGTCTCCACAGATGTACTCCAGACCAAACAAAACAGATAAAACCTGTCTTGGAATATGGCCATGCACTGAGCAGCCCAAAACAGCTCACATGTTCTGACCTCACAGCCAGCTTTTCATCCTGGTTAGCTTTCCAAGAGCAACAACCCATCTCAGGTGGTCCTTACCCAAATCATGACAAAGCCCAGCAATTTCTACACAGAGGATGTCTCGCTGAGTTATATCCAGTTCTGGTTGTCTCTCCTTCAGTGTACGAACAAGACATCCCGCAAGGTAGCCAACCCTGTTGCAGAAGGAAAAGAAAGAAATATAGCAGTGGTTTAGGATGAACAGAAAAAGAGAAGTTTCTCTATTCTATTTTGCTCCATTAAGTCACAGCCCTGGTCCGAGAGGCAGCATACAATACCCAAACCCTGACCTGTGAGAGAATCACAAACTTCTTCCAATGCTAGAGTTTAGTCCTCTGAAAGCAAAAAAGCATGAGATACCATGCCCAAAACACAGAGACTCTACAGCACCCTGCAGTATTTCATAACAACTCCACAGTAGCTGTGTAAGGGAACAGCAGTGCACCACTGACAGTGAGAGTTTTGAAGCACCTCAGCTTATGCTGAATCCTTGAATCCTAATCAGGGTAAACTTCAAAGGTCCACAGCAGTCACCAAAGCATTTGGTACTTCTTTCAAACTGCTGCTTTAATAATAACTCATGACAATTATTTCTCTTCTTCTCATTCATTTCAGATGTAAGATTTGATTTAGTCCCATTTTTTGAATGGGACCCTCTGCTCTCATGACACAAAACCAGCAGAAGCAAATATATGGCACATACTCCTGTAAACTGTTTATAACCTCTGCACCACTGGCTTCAATAGTTCCACTTTCAGAACAGCTTAAAGCTAGGCCAGGCTTTCTATGACAAGGTAATATGTTTCATTAATCCAAATTTCACTGTTTGATGGCTTTTTACCAGACCAGTAAGCACACAAAGCTCACTTCTTCTATTTTTAACACTGTAGAAATATTTGAAATTATATAAAAGTGAAGAACAACTGTCCTAAATATAACCTGACAGATCAATGGACAATAGAAATACTCAAAACAAAAGTTGCTGATACAGCTGAAGTTTTCAGACTTCTGTTGTGAAAACTTTGTTTGTATTCAACCACATTTCTGTCTCTTTGGTTTACCAGATACAATCAATCCAGGCTGCCTCATTCATCTGACCTTTTTGCAAACAGACATTTGAGTATCGTTATAAGTAAGACAGTAAGTAAGTAAGATCTAATCTACAGTATTTCAGCACCAACAAAAGCAACTTCAGGCTGGTCAGATTACCTGAATAAAAACCACTTACTAGCTTAATTTCACTGCCCCTTGAGATATACCCTTAAAACAAGCTCAAATATGTAATTTATCAGCTTCCCTGAGGAATATGAATGACCTAGCAACACTCTACGAATACTTGCGTCCGTCATATTTCTGCTTAACGGAATTACAGCTATCAGCCTGACAACCTGCCATTGATTGCATGAAGCACATCTACCTATAAAGGCAATCATTACCGATTAAAGGATTTTCCTGTGGTGGATGATGAGTGGGGATTACAACTGTCTGGCAGATCATAAGAGTAGCCCTGATACATTTACTAAGTTTATGCTTAAAAACTTGTATTTTGACTGGGGGAATATAAAGCACTTACAGTTTTTAGCTAACATTATTCTTAGAATAATAAAGAGTAGGGAAGGAAATCTAGCATTGATCCATCTTGTAGGTTTGTTTATCTGTCTTTATTAAAAGAAGTTTAAGGGAACAGCTCACAATGGCATGGGATATCCAGGAACATCTGAGACCATAAACACCCCCACCAGCAGTTTTCACCAATTCTCAGACAGCAATGCCCCTTGGCTGGCATTCCACAGCAGCGGAACCAAATTCAGGGATATCCAGATGCCAGAGATGCGTGTCCCAGAATCACCACCTTACCCTAGGGAGTGTTCAAAGCGGTTGTGAGAGGCTCCCGGAAAAACAAAGTATGTGCCACCCAGCTGCTTGATGTACCGGAGGCGCTGGAATTGAGGGGTGTCGATGATCCGAACAAGCAGAGGATGCAATTCAATGTGCCCATGAATAGGATCATTAAAAACCTACAGAAGCAAAAAAAAAAAGAAAAAAACCCCAAACCAACCAAAGTTTTAAAATTTGACTTTGAAAAGAAACAGGCACCAAGGTAAAGGATATCTAGAATGGTCAGGAATTTGGTGGGAGAGACTGTACATCTTCTGTAAAACAGACATATACTGCCAACCCTATATCAAGATGTATCACAGAATCTTAGGATGATTGGGGTTGGAAGGGACCTTAAAGATCATCTTGTTCCAACATACTACCATGGGCAAGGACACATTCCACTAGACCAGGTTGCTCCAAGCCCTCCATTCTGACCTTGAACACTTCCAGGCACGGGGTTCCTCAACCTCTCTGCACAACCAAATTTATCTTGGAGAACTACTAAAGCTTGACACCAAAAAGATAAAACTGCTTATTTCACACAGCAAGGGAAGGTCAAAATGCCAAAAAAATGTTACGTTCACCTGTGAAATTCCAAAAGTTAACGTGTGAAAACTGCTGTCTTTATTAATCTATTTTTATTTAATATTTAATTTCATTCATCTATTAATGAAATTAATTATTCCAATTAAAGCAGGATACTGCAATACAAGTTTGAGAGATCCAATAAAAGTGTTTGGACTGATATTGTTCATGTACTTAAAATCAAATGCAATTTTGCTGAGTGGAAATTATGACTGTTGCTTTTTTCTTAAAATGAAATGCAAATCCCGAAGATGACTAAAATATTAAAGAAGCATTTCCTGATAAGCACATACTTTCAGAGACATCTCAGTAACTACAGGCACTCAGTAGAGAAGGTAAACACATTTAATCTTTAATCTTTGCTGTCAAACTGCAGGCAAAACCATTCCATCACACACATATCTTTGTAAAATACTGAGGCAAATAAAGTTTTCCTGTGCCCTCTACCTTTGGTCACTGAGCTGGGAGGGCTGTAGCAGATACGCAGACTACTACAGAATGTGCACAGTCCTGGCCCCCGTTAAACCAACACACACCACTGGGAGAAACAGCTGGACACAGGAAACATTGAAAGTGAGGAGGTGTCTGTTAACCCAGGCCTGGGGCAAAACTAATAAAATAAACCAAGGGGAGGCTCTACACAGAGGGATGTGAAAGGGGAGTTTCTCCAACACACGTCAAACAGCTCCTCTACTCATTTAATCCCTCACAACCTGCAGGTGTCCACTGAAAGCTTCCACATGATGATTCTAGAATTTCTTCTATTAAAGTGGTCTTTCACAGACCACCACTACCAAGGGCCCAGAGTTTGCTGCTGTGCAAAGGAAAGGCACCAGCTAGGAGCACCTAGCCAAGAGTGGGGAGGCAGAGAGGAGGAGCAGAGCCCTATGCAGGGCTTGGGGCAGGACCTGGCCATGGTGTCCCCATAGCATGGGTTACCTTCATCACCTCCACGTGCTGCTGTTGCAGCTTTGTCAGGCACGCCAGCACTTCTAGTCGTTCAGCTGGACAGCTAAGAAAGAAAAAGAGACACTGAGAGCAAAGTCTGCAATGCACTTCCCCTTACAATTTGCAGTACATATGAAATTACTTATGCAAGTTCACACTACTTTGATATTCCTTGACAGAAGAAGACTGCAACTGCAACTTTTTCAGGAAAATATTGAAAGCATTTATCCTTCTAAAATGAAGTATAGAAGGAAGGAAACAAATAGCGACAGAACATGTCTGTAGAGCTGTGTAATTGTTTCTCCCACTTACACAGAACTGAGAAATAAAACCACCATGAAACTGATTTAAAAAATTGTGTAAGCCACACCTGGAGTCCTTTAAACTTATGGGAAAGACAACATGCAGCATCTGAATAACTGGCATTTTTTAAGGATGCAAAACTTCCTCAAACTAAAATGTCAGTCACAACAAATGATTTTTATACAAATTTCTTGCAGTTAGTCAACTGTGTATTAAAAGTTTAATTCTGTCAAATTAACTTGAGTTTTACATAAATTAATTTCAACTCCACCAGCAAAACCACTGCAGTTTTGCTGGTGGAGTTGAACAAAACATGTTCTAATTTTGTTGAGATTGACTCTTCTATCTTGCAAAGAAATTTTGCTGTAATTTTTAATAAATTATTAAAGGTCCCCTTCACAACACACAGCTAAACTTCCAGTGCAGATACTCTGCTGTAGCCACAGCAGTCTAAGAGCACAGGCAGGACAAGTCTGGAGAGAGAGAGATAATATGCTCTATCACACCTACTTTTACTAACTCTGTCAGCAAGCCTTGCCCTTGAGCTAAATGGTTTCAGCCTCACTATGACAGCAAAAACTATCATGAGAAAATACTTTTTCTCCAGCAGTTAACCACCAAAATCAGTTTGATATGAGCCTTTCAGCAAAAAATTTAACAGAAAACAAGGCTATAAAGTGTTAACTATTAGGAAAAAGTACTGCTTGATGCACTACCTAGTCTCATCCAAATCATTTAATAATTCACAATCTCTAAAATATTAAAGGCATGTGATGTTTGAGCTGTTGGTCAGCAGGGTTTCTCTCAACCACTTGGTGTTGCTTTCCCTAACAGGGAGCTCTTGGGCTGTAGCTGCTGCTCAGGCAGCACAAGGCAGTGCTGGAGCACCTCTCCTACGCAGACAAACTGAGAGACCTGGGGCTGTTCAGCCTGGAGAAGGAAAGTCTGCGGGAGACCTCACTGAAGCCTTCCAATACCTTAAGGGGACCTATAAAAAGGAGAGAGAGGGGCTTCTTATAAGAGCAGATACTGTCAGGACTAGGGGCAATTTTAAACTGACAGAGGGCAGGGTCAGATTGCCTTTCTGTATCAGGAAAAAATTGTTCCCTGTGAGGGTGCTGAGGTCCTGGCACAGGTTGCCCAGAGACACCATCGCCACCCCATCCCTGGAAGTGATCAAGGCTATGTTGGACGGGCTTGGAGCAGCCTGGGATAGTGGAAGGTGTCCCTGCCTTGCATGGCTGGGGTCTGAATGAGATGATCTTTAAGGTCTATTTCAACCTAAACCACTCCACAATTCTAAGATGAAAAGCACCCTTGGTGATGCCCAGACCAGCATGTGTTCATGATACAACACTGAGAGCAAAGAAATCAACATTGTGACCAGCAACTATTAAACTAATATAATGAATGTTTCTAACAACTTGTTTTTCACACAGAATCACAGAATTAACCAGGTTGGAAAAGACCTTTGAGATCATCGAGTCCAACCTGTGACCTAACATCACCTTATCAACTAAACCATGGCACTGACACATTCAGTCTTTTTTTAAACACCTTCATGGGTGATGACTCCATCACGTCCCTCCTGGGCAGCCCATCCCAACGCCCACTCACTCCTTCTGTTAAGGATTTTTTCCTAATGTCTAGCTTAAACTCACCCTGGCACAGTTTAAGATTGTGTCCTCTTGTCCCGTCACTTGTTGCCTGGGAGAAGAGACCAACCTCCACCTGGCTGCACCCTCCTTTCAGGGAGCTGTAGAGAGCGGAAAGGTCTCCCCTGAGCCTCCTCTTCTCCAGGCTAAACAACCCCAGCTCCCTCAGCCACTTCTCATAAGGCTTGAGTTCCAGACCTTTCACCAGCCTTGTTGCCCTTCTCTGGACATGCTCCAGCATCTCAACAACCTTCCTAAATTGAGGGGCCCAGAAGCGGACACAACACTTAAGGTGTGGGCCAACCAGGACAAAGGAAGAATCACTTCCCTAGTTCTGCTGGCCACACTATTCGTATTTTAATAAACTCTGTTCAGAGCTGTCATAATCACAACCCTTTGTGCCCCACACTGGGCACCAAGAAGGATTGTGATGGATTAACCACAAACGGGAACTCAGTCCCACACAGCTGCTCACTGCTTTGGTGGGATGGGGAGGAGAATCGGG
Organism: Acrocephalus scirpaceus scirpaceus; assembly: GCA_910950805.1. Taxonomy (NCBI): domain Eukaryota; kingdom Metazoa; phylum Chordata; class Aves; order Passeriformes; family Sylviidae; genus Acrocephalus; species Acrocephalus scirpaceus. Next base: position 739,951 of record OU383787.1, read on the forward strand.
ACAAGGTTAGACCCTGCATGCTGGATCCTGGTGTGACCAATTGCCTGGATGCCCCACTGTCCTTGCTTTTGGTCCTTCTTCAGATAGAAAACAGCTGCAGTGCGTTTTTTACCTGAAGTCTACAAGGTCAGACCCCCGCTAAGCAAGACAAATCCTGTTAACACAGGAAACTGTAGTTTTCCAGGGCTCTGTAGGCAAATTTCCTCCAACAGCTAAAGCAGCATTACCTTTGGCTGCTTGGAAATGGTGACAACTAGCACTTCCTCATCCACTCCCCTCCCTGCTTTCTCCACACCCTCCTTCATGCCACAAGTCACAAGGATGAGAAAATCCCTTTCCTGTGTCTGAAGAGGTCAACCAGACAGTCCCATTCACCATCTGTGTTCAGCACGCTGCACACCACATGAAACATCTACTGCCAGCAACACAAGAACACCTGGGAAACCCACTGTGCTGCCTCCAGGCACCACTGCCCCAAGCTCTCCCCCCTGACATGTATTTATTAGTGGCCTGTCACAGAGAAATGATCAAAGTTACTGCAGGACAGTGTATAGTAGACAGCAAAAGAATTGTTCTTAGCGCAAAGTAGACATGTTTACAAAAAATAGAATGCTTGAGCAATTTCTCATCCAACTCTCAACAGTTTCAGCTTAATAGAAACAAGATGTCAGATCTCACAGAAGGAAACTTCTACAAAGTTAACAATATCTTATACAAAGAAAACCCACAAGCATGTAAACCCGTCACCATCTGCTCTTTACATTAACTGTGAGCTCTCCATAGCCTTGTGTCCCCATCACCTGTATAGCATGCTGAGGGACTCCTGGCTACCCCATCCTGCTGCCTGTGTTCAGCACTGACAGTCTCTGACTCCCCAGACTGGCTGCACATGTCCAGTGGACATCCAATGCTCCTTCCCTGCTAGAAGCAACCAGCCTCCTGACAAGTCCTAAATAAAACTAGACACCAGCTTGTTATTTCAGTCAGGCAATTATCCGGTATTTCAGGAATAAACAGTCTTCAGCTGCCTTCCACAACATCACAGCATTTCTATCTGCACAGTTCAAATAGCTGCAGTTAAACCCCTCTTCCACAAAAAGAATAATCAAAAATACCTTAATGACTCCAGCATGTCTTACCTTGTCCAAAGCACAGCACTTCTGCCTTGTCCCACTGTGTCACACCAGCTCTTTATTCTCTTCCAATACTCATGCCCAGACACCCGCCCTTTCCCACCTCCCTTTGCATGCTGATGTTTCAATAAAACAGAGAAAGAGCCCTTCACCCTCAGCACAGCGTGCGCTCTGATGAGTTTTCAGCCAAGGATCCAACACCAAAGTGCTTTAAACCCCAGCAGAAAGCACAGCTCTGCACTTGTGTGGACCTGCCAGATTACATACCCCAGCCTACCTCAGGGACACCAACCACAAAATCAGCAAACAGCTGGAGCCAGCAGGTGGGTTTTGAGACAAATTTGAAGGAAACATATAAACAAGGTTAACAAAGGAGTAAAGACAAGATATTGCAAGATTAAAAACCACCAGGAAGTATGTGGTGAGCAAGCAGGCTCACATCCCCAGTGGGACAAAGAAGGGTCAAAGGGGCCTTTCCAACACACAAAATAGCAGGCCAGATTCATACTCTCTGCTGCTCCAGGAAAGCAAGAAAACATATTCACCACCAGAAAGATTACAAGGGGTTTGGGACCAGTCATTTCCTCACTGCTGGGAACAGTCCTTTACACACTTTAGAACAGCATCCAGTGTCCCTGTGTTTGTGGCAGGTGACCACTACCATCCAGACTGCCTGCTCCGGACTGCTCAGGATGGTGGAGGCTCACTGCAGCCAGGACTCCGCCACTCACCCACAGGTCCCTATTCTGCCAAGATACACAACACTTCTTTTTCAACGGCAGCCCATGCTCCTGTAGGCCTAACCGAGAGCCAAGTCCCAGCAGCTGCTGCAAGGCTGACCTGTCAATGCCCTGGATTTCTCCCAGGGAGACGGGTGACACTCGGCCTCTCTGAGCAGCACCTCCCGTTCTGTCAAACATCGGGGCTGCTGTCGTTCCTGGCGTTGGAGCATCAGCAACTTCAGGCAGTAAAGTAAGTTCCCAACAGAACCCCTGGAGCTCACTCTTGTGTTCCCAGCAACACTTCAAAGCTCACTGTGCTACTCAGGGGATTTTCATTAAACCTTTTCTAAAGGATCGGGTTTTTTGCTTCTCATGGTTATTTGGGCAGCGAGCATCGGCGCCGTGGTTGTGCTGGGATCAGCAGGGAATGGCAACTGCTCCGAGGATCGGGGATCAGCCCCAGCGAGCCCGTTCACCCCCGCACATCTCCGCCCCAGACGTTTGAGGCGGCCGCGGCCCAGAGCCGCGCTGAGCCCGGCCACGCGCGTGTGCAGCCGCTCCCTGCGGGCATAGCCCGCCCGCCGCAGCTCCCGGGCCTCGGCCCCCGTTTCCCCGCGGGCGGAGCTCACCAGACGCGGATGAGCTCGGGGGCGCAAGCCGGCAGGTCCAGCAGCATCCTCCCGGTGACCCCGCTCTCTGTGGGAGCAAGAGAAGCGTCAGCGCCAGCGGCGGGACCACACGGCCCCGGTCCCGGTCCCGGTCCCGGCCCGCCGTACCTCGGAAGCGGCGCAGCAGGCTGGGATCGCCCACGCCGCAGCGGGAGAGGTGTTGGCAGAGCCGCTCCGTGTCCCAGAGCCGCGGGTTGCTGCGGTCGCTGCCGGGGCCTGCGGGGCCGCGGGGCCCCTCGCACCGCGCGCGCTTGGCAGGCGCGCCCGCCGGGCTCCCCATCCCGCACCACCACCGCGCAGGCGCCACCGGCCCGAGGGTCCGGCGCGCAGTGACGTCATTGCCCCTCGCGGCCCTTCAGCCGTGCCTCGGTCTGAGAGCGGAGCCGGGGGGAGCCCCAGCCCCGGGAGGAGTCTACGCCCGCCCGCGGAGCCCGCCTCTCCTCGCAGGGCGGCGGAGTCGCCTTTGGGGCCCGCCGGTGTGTGTTCGCCTCGGCGACCCCGTGTGCTGGCGGCGGCCCTGCTCTAGGGGATTCACGTGGACTACCTGGAACCCTGCTCCGGCACTGCCTGCTCATCCCAAATCCCAGCCATCATCGCAAATACCAGCTGCCACATGCTGCTCCAGAAAGAGTGCCACAGCATTGCTGCCTTCAAACAATACTGCTGAAGGCACCCAAATCCAAACTCGTTCAAGATCTCATGCCCAAGACATTAAGGGCCATGGAAACAGCCTCACCACAGGTGCCAGGTGCTCCGTTGCTCCCAGCCATGGTAATGGACACCACAGCCATACCAGGCAGAGACACATGGGCTGCTTTTTACATATCTTGTTCTCATGTAATGTCCCAATATCGATGAAAATAGCTCAGCTGCCTAAGGCCTCTGAGTGCCACAAAGGCCCCAGAAGGGCCTAAATCTTTGGCTCCACATTACAGACCCCACAGAGCAAGGCTGGCAAAATCCCTGCCTTGATCCACCCCAACAGCCTTCTCAGAGATGTATCTGCCACGTGCCGCTGCACACGGTGCCCAATGGATGAGATACTCTCACCAGCACAGCTTTTAGGGGACCCCACTCACTGCTCCCAGCAACACCATGGACTGAGGGTGTACCGGGCACTCCTCCTTGGGAAAAGCCTGTCGCTCCACTGCCATCACCAGGGACATCCCAGAGATCCAGGCCCCTGGACACCTTTAAGCTCCGTGTGTGACCCAGCAGTTCTGTGATACCCAGGACATGCTGTGCTCACGTCGATGCTGCATGTATCATAGTATGCATAGCAGTATGCATACATGTGCTGGGTTTACATGGCCAGGTTTGGGAAACAAGGAGGGCAATAGTGGCCTCTGTACATCGACACCAGAAACTGTTGGGCAGAGCTGGCTCAAGAGGTCTCCAAGACAGCTGTAGCTGGGATGGAGGAGCCAGAAGATGTGAGAGCCACAGCCCTGCAGGCACTAAGGCCAGGGAAGAAGAAGGGGCAGGAGGTACTCCAGGCACCAGAGCAGAGATTTCCCTGCAGCCTGTGGGAGGCCATGATGAGGCAGACCCACCCTGCAGCCCATGGAGGACAACACACTGGAGCAATTGGACATACCCTTGAGGAAGCTGCAGCCCATGGAGAGCCCACACAGGAGCAGGCTCCCAGCAGGAACTTCAGCTGTAGGGACATCCCATGCTGGAGCAGGGGCAGAGTGTGAGGTGGAAGGGGCAGCAGGGACAGAGCATTACAAACTGACTCCATCCTCCTTACCCATCCCCCTGCAACACTTGCAGAGAGAGGAGGTAGGAGAGTCAAGCATGAAGCTGAGCCTAGCCAAAAAGGGCTGAGTGGAGAGAAGGTGGTTTTGGTTTTGTGTCTTATTATCCTACTTTATTTTTAATTGGAAATCAATTTATCTTCCTCAGTTCCTGTCTTTTGCCCATGATGGTGGCTGGTGAGTGAGCTCCCTGTCTCTATCTCAAAGTTATTTTGTGGTATTTTCTCCCCAGTCTGCTGAGGAGAGGAGGTGAGAGTGTGTCTGAGTGACCTGGCAGCCAGCCACAAGCCAACACAATGCATGTCTGGAATTGCTGCATAGTTCTCCCTTTCATACTTCTCACTTCCTTCTCCCTTTCAGATGTATAGAGGGAAAAAAAAATAACTGCAAAAACCTCCCATCATCTTAATAATAAGTAGTCCTTTATTTTTTTCTTGAGGTCTCTGTTTCTGAGGGGCAAAGCTCATATGTTCTACTGTCATGCTTCAGTAATTTCCTCTTGTAAGCAAACATCCTGCTTTCTCACTTCTTGGCTTCTTTTAGCAAAGAACATGCAATATTTGCTGTCTAATCTTCATTTGGCTGAGTCTCTCTCCATCCCCTCTGGGTATCTCAGTGCTGATCCATCAGCACTGAAACGAAACTGGCTGAGTCTCACCCTTTTAGAGGAAACTTTATTCTTGAAAGCAATATGAGGGAGCAAAACCAGGCCAGATCCACTAAGGAATGCAACCATACAAAATAATGTCCCACCCTCTCCATTTCCTCTGTCCTACACAACTGACACAAAGATGTCATTGGTGCTTGGCCTTTTAAGGAATAACTGATCACCAGTCCATTCTTTACTTCTAAGCAGAGTCAAAACCTGCCCTATATATAGCTCTACCTGATGAAGTTTTTGAGGAAAGGAAGGAGTTGAAGGACACACATTCTATCCACAGGCCCAATACATCTGGAGAGCTTATCCAAAAAAATTTGAGAGAGAGCTCATTGCATCTGTGGCCTAAGAAACAGCAAGGGGGGATTATCCTGAAAGAACAGGACATCTGTCTTGGATGCAATCAAAAAACTGGTGATTTTGTAACATGAGAGGAACAGACAAGCAAGAGGACAGGGATTACTAGTTTCATTAGCAGGAAGAGAAAAAAAAAATACTGCACTAGGGTGTTGTTCTGAATAGCACAAATTCGTTCATAATCAAACAAAACACATCAAACAGGAGAAAGGAGGAAAAAGTTTTTTTTGGACTTGTTTGTGTGCAATAGAGGTGACCTGAGTGCCTCCTCAGCCCTGCCTGCTGCTGCACACAAAGTGTGCAGTGATCTCTGCTCAAGCAACATGGCATATAAACCCAAAATTATGCCGATGAGTCCCCCTGCAATGGTAAACAAAACTCAAGGTACATGGTCAAATTCAGGCTGAAGAGGAATTATTCCTGTATAAGGGCTCTTTATTTTTTCACTTTACAAGTTTCTCGTAGCACTTTCCTGGTGTTCATGGCCAGGATTGGAAGGGACTTAAAACCTTGTTCCAACTGCCCCTGCCATGGAGAGGAGAGCTTTCCTCTAGACCAGGTTGCTCAAAGACCCATCCAACCTAGTCTCGAACTCTTCCAGGGTTGGGGCATCCACCGCTGGATTGACTTCCCGTTGGTGGACTCCATGAAGCAGTGCTACAAACTTGCTACCAAGGAACTGAAATGTTCACAGCAAAGCTGCTTGTGACTTGTCACCAGTTTGTTCCACAACCTCAGCTGCTTGAGCCCTATATTTACACATCAACTAGCTGAAATTTGTGTGACTAAACCCTTGCAGAGCTGTTTTTCTGTGGCTGGGAACCACAAGGGATGATGTGTAAGTGTAGACAGAGAAGGTCCTTGCAGTAAAGCTACTGCAGCCCAAGTTCCTTGTGCCTCAGCTGAGCGGCAGCATTGGATCACAGGAGCACTGCTGTGGTGTTCACTTGCAGGGGAATGTTACAGTGATTGGGCGGCGAGGAAAAGCACACACACAGTTCTAGGTGATCAGAAGGCTTTTTTCTTTTTGAATCTTTGTGCTTTTATAAGATGCTCCGCAAAAAAGGCTGCGATTGGTCAGAGAAGGACTACGTCTCTTCTCCTTCAGCAAACAACAGGTGACAGAGATTGTTTTGGGAAACTTGCATGAGAAGGGCAAAGCTCTCTTAGTGTTTACAAAACAACAAAGACATTGCTATGAGAATGGGAATTTGTTCCCATGGGAAACAGCCAGCAGTAGCCAGCAGTAAAAATCCCAAGCCCAAGAAAATACACAGGGCGACAGGGAAAAGTGGTCTCCTTTAAACCAAATGTTCCCCATTGCTCAGGTGTACAAACCTTCAGGATGAGGCACCATATGAGCCCTGTGCCCCATCAGCTCTGCCCAGCCTTGTGGCTCAGATGGAGCCAGGGCACCATGAGCCTAGGCTGCAGGTGGGTTGGGAACTTCAAGTGTAACCTGCCTCTGATGCACTTCTGTGTAACCTGTCCTCCAGGGCACTTTTGGTCACTCAAGGAAGTTTAAAAGTTTTATGAGTTTGGCATTGTGTTCATCTGACACCAGTTTTTCAAGAACTGCAACTTGGGAGATGAATTATGTGCTTATTGCAAACCTTAATTATTGTAATCAAAGCAATCAAACTAAGTAACCTCTGTTTACTCAGCACCTTTGGCCTTAAGACACATTCAGTTTCTTCATGGCTTCATATTGTGTCCCCAGTTTCAATTTCTACTGCTCCTCAGACATCAACAAAAACCCCTCATGAGTCACAAAACAGCAACAAGAGTAATTCCTAATGGGAAATTAAAGAGAAAATCAGTTTTGATTCCCTGAGTTGTTTAATTGCAGACTAACTAACCACAATTTTTTCTTGAGGCCACATCTTAGTACAACATTTGGGACGTGGCAACCTATTATTGACATAGTGCTTATATGTAAAGAGCTAGCAGCTTTTTGGTATTCTCTGCAGGGGTGTTAACAACCTTTTAATTTTGACTCTCTAGAAAGCTGAGCTGTAGTAAACATGGAAGCTCTGAATCCACTTCAAGGAGCATTAAGGAAGTGATATTCTTATTTGAAGAATTTGTGAAGTCCCTCACCCCGCAGCAAACAGGATGGTTTGCAGATCTGGAATACAAGAGCCTAGTTTCTAAGTTCAGGCTGCCCATGATGCTGTCCCCTTGCGGGCAGGCTTACCTGCAGAAGGGAGTTTACAAAGATAAAAACCAAAAGCCAACCAGGTTTTCACAGCTACAACCCTCATCATCCCCTTGCCTGGTAACTAATCCTTGGGTAAGATTAAAGGACAAACAAAGAAAGCTGGTGACGACCATGGGCCACCCACCCAGGACCATGACACTAAGTAACATCTAGTAATCAATCACCCTTGTTTTTGTCTGACTTCAACTTGCCAGATGTTAACTGGGAACACCACACAGCTGGTACAAACTAGTCCAGAAAATTACTAAAATACTTGGATAACAACTTTGCAGTACAGGTACTAAGGGAGCCAACCAAGAAAGGTGGCCACCATGATTTGTTGCTACCAGAGAGGGTCTTTGGTAAGTAAGGGAAATAGCGATTTGTGACCATCTTGGCCACAGTGACCACAAAGCAACCAAGTTTAAAATCCCGGATGACAGGAGGAAAAGTGTCAGCAAAACTTCCACCCTGGCCATGAGCAGAGCTGAGTTCAGGCCGCTCAAGGCAGTAAATCAGTAAGGTTCCCAGGGGAAATGCTTTTGAAGGCGCTGGGGTCCCTCAGTGCTGGTAATTTTTTAAGCACCACACCCTAATGGGACAGGAACAGGCAATTCCCACATAGCAGAAGTCAAGAGGTGAGGCAGAAGGCCAGCTTGGCCAAGCAGGGATCTTCCTCTGGAGCTAAGGCCAAAAAAAAAAAAAAAAAAAAGAAAAAAAAAGGTCAGTGTGAGCAAGCTTGGTGACATGGGAGTTTTCTGCCAGTTGGCAGGGATGATTTAAATGGAAAAGAAATGGCCTTTTTTTACTATGAATATTAGGGTAACACAAAACTAAAATGATACATTCAATAAAACTACACACTCAGCTTTAGCAACAAGCAAAAATAAGCAAGGTAATGTACCTAATAATTGCTATACAAGAGAAAGGATAGTGATTGAGAAAGATACATCACTGATTGTTAAATACTCCACCATCATTCAGAGTCCGCAGTTGCTGGGGAGCCCTGTTACGCAGCAAGAACCTGGAGAATCTTTCCCAGCAATTGGGAAAACCCCACGTGGTGCATCCACCCATAGATGAGGTCTCCAAATTAACCTCGAAAATGAGTCCAGCTTTTATAGGACCAAATCAGCGAGTCAAAATGACTAGATTATATTTTTAGCACAGAAACACTTGGATCTTTATGGTACATTTCCTGAGCAGCCAGGGCCAGGGCTTGGCCAGAGCCAAGGCCTTGGGTGGGAGGGTTTTCCCCTAAAATATCCTACAAACAAGCCTCTATTCATGTCAGTTGTGAAAGTTTCTTAAAATTATACATGCTTGCAGATAACTGCACAAGGATATGTGGAAGTTTCTAATACAGCCGGTTTAGTGTTTAAACAGCTGGCATAAGCATCTCAGTCATCAACTTTTAGCTAAATACTGATGGTGTTAGTCAGAGTGCCCAGAATTCATCTTGTAAGTCAACTCTTGCTGAGGCCTGCTGCTCAGACCTAAGTACATCAGGGAGGAACACACAGAGATAGGCAATCACCAACCACATGAAGTTTAACAAAGAATACTGCCAGCAAGACCACATAACGAGGGCTACAAAGATGGTGAATGGCACAGAGGGGCCATATGAAGGCCCTTGATTTGTTCAGCCTGGAGGAGACTGGGGTCAGCCCTTATCGGGTCTTCAGCTTCCTCCCAAGGGGCAGCTCTGATCTCTGCTCCCTGTGACCAGAGACAGGATCTGAGGGAACTGAGCTGTGTCAGGAGAGGGTCAGGTTGGACATCAGGGAAAGGTTCTTCCCCAAGAGGGTGCTGGGCACTGCCCAGGCTCCCCAGGGAATGGGCACAACCCCAGTGCTGCCAGAACTCCAGGAGCACTTGGACAACACGTCCAGGCACAAGGTGGAGAACAAGATGATCTTGAAGGCCCTCTCCAAACCAAGCCACTCTATGATGCTATGATTGTTGGGGTGTCTTGTGCAGGGCAAGGAGCTGGACTTTGATGATCCTCATGGGTCCCTTCCAACTTAGAATATTCCATGATTCTGTGATCCTACGAACTACAGATTAGTCTTTTAAAACAAAAGCTCTGGCAACAAAGAAATCATTACAGCAGAATCTGCACATCTACCTTTTTTTCCTCGTGGAGAAGATGAACAAGAGTTATTTGAAAAGCTGAGTTCATGCCAGCTTTATGCTTACCTGGAGCGACAAAACCAGCATGACACCAGCTGGTACAGATCTGAACCTGTCCAAGGCTGGTTCTGAAACACATCTGAGAGGAAGGCAGCCAGGACCAGCACCTGGAAATCATGCCTGCAGTGCTCAGAGATTAACTAGGAGGCCACAGCTCAGCTCTCCTGGAGTCACACCTGCCTCTGTGGGAACATCACCTGTCACTGCAGGGGTCTCTCCCTTTCGATGCTTTTTGGTGACTTCATGCAATATATTACTCCCTTTCTCCCAGAATCCACACCTGACTGAAGCACAAAACAGTAAAGAAACCTCTGGAGAAAACTTCAGACAAAATACATGAAATATCATGAATTCAAACAGAAAAAATCCCAAAGAAATCTGAGAGAGCATAAAAATGATGAAGGTCTTTGATATTACAGAAAATGCAGACAGAAGGCATTGTTTAATGAATTAGCACAACAAAACAACAGGAAATACAGCAACACAGGTTAAAATATTTTTTAGATGTTTATTATAAAATACAGATTTACATAGGAAGGCACTTTGAAACCGTTACAAAATTTCTATGTAGGCAATTGTTTTAGCTGTTCAACAAGCCCAAAATAGTTTTTAGATCACCTAAAAAGGTGAAGAATTCTGAACTGCATCCAGTTGTAGTACATTCATTTTCTAATGAAGAAACACTACACCTAACAACAGTTAATAAGGATCTTGGCTCCATCAGTTGTCTACTGTCAGAAAAGGCAATGACAGTGTAGGAAGCAGAGAGTGCAGGAGATTTGCATACGATATTCAATTAAAACCATGTCAACTAAACTCTTGCCACACAATACCATGGAAAGACTGATGCTGTCATGCCTAACCATACATTTCCTACCCAGAAAGGCTGCAATCTTCCACTTTCTATCTCAAAATGTGAAGACAAACATTAAAACTTGAATAAAATTAAGGGAAATTAAATATCTACATGAAACCTACTCCACTGCATGGCCATTTCCTCATACCGCAGCTCTCCATAGGCAAGCACCTTTTTTTGAAAGTAAAAAGTTTTTTAAAAAATCAAATATTCAAGTAGTTAACGACTCAAAACCAAGTTTGTAAACTTTCTACTCCTTGCTGAGCAGTGTCCCTGTACACCTACACTTAGTAATCAGTTTCTCCTTCATCATTGCTGACTAGGTTCATTAGCTGAGGTTGCTCAAAAGCACAGCAATGTTCTCCCCTAGAGCTATGGATTTCACAGCACATACTAACCCACCCCAAAGAAGGGAACAGAGCCACTCAAATAAGCCCTATGTAACTGTTCTTTTTCTTTTTCCAGCTCAGTTACACAGAAACTGAAAATTACAGTGCTGAGAAGTTTCTCTACGGCTCTAACCTTAAATAAAATTATAAAATAAGATCAAACTACTGATTTACAGTAACGAGTAAACCCTGACTTTTCTCCATTTTGGTAAATAGACCCTACCAAATCCTTAGCGTTAAAAACTCAGTCACAAGAATTGGATGCGAATATATACTTTTTCAGTGAATCCAAACCTTTAAGAGCTATAAACCCTCACATAATCACCTCCTTATGTGATGGGCTTACACTCAGTGTAGATACTACACAACACGCTAAAGGTCTTCAGGAAAAAATAAGAGATACAATTTGTTAAATGAATTTGTGCGTTTGAACAGTTTGAGATGGCCAAGCCCCAGCTGCTGATTTCAGCTGTAACTGTATTTCCTCATGGGTGAGCAGGCATCTGTATGAACAGCATCTAGGGCAGGCTGCACCATGGCTTCCAAAGTGGAGCACCACTGGCACAAGAGAAAGGGAATTCAGGCTCTCAGAATTGTATCTCAGTGCTTTACCAGAGTCCAACCTAAGTCACCACTATTGGTATTTTTAGAGTATTGCCTTTGTTACTGCAAAAGCTGTCAGATACATGTCACAACCCTACACTTTAACAGAAGTTCTGACAGTTCAAAACCGCTCAGCTCTTAGTGAGGCTAAATAATTAATTTCTTCTCCCTCCAGTTACTCCACAGTAAAATTATGCATAAAATTCCATATTCTTTTCAAATAAGGCACTTCGCAAGTTTCTTCTCCAAATACCAAAAGCTCGAGGAAACTTCACTGATTTCACTCATTTCTTTATCATTCTTATTCCAACAGCCAAACCAGTATTACAAGCTGAGTTACACTCAGAACTCATGATGCTCCAAATGAGGCTTGAGAACATCCAGTATGGCTTTCACAGAATACTCTTTTGCTAAAACAGATCAGAGTAAGTTATAACACAGTGTGGTCTTTGGGAATGAAGATCACTGGCATTCCCTACATAGCTCTTACTTTTTGCGTCCTGTGGAAGTCAGGTGAAAGTTCAGTGTTGAAGGAACTTGGCAGTTGTCAATATACAAAACCAAGAAATAAATAGCACAACACCTGTATCCAGCTCCGTAACTTAGAGATCCCACAGAAAACAGAAGTTTTTTAGTGATTTGCTCTTTCACTGACAACATCCTGCAGACGTTTTAGTAGAACATCATCATTTTCCTGGCAGAGTCGCTTTGTGGGGGACTCAGTGTCACTGTCAATTGTTATTGCTCGCTTCTTGCTCCTATGTTCACCTTGTTTTATCATATTGTTGATATCCTTCAAACTCTGTGATCAAGACAAAAATAATGAGTTACTCTGACTCCCTGTCAAACTTGTTCTATGTCTGTAATATCAGAGAACAACAGGTTATCCTGCACCTCTGAGTGATGGAGTCTACATACAGAATTCTGCCTTTCAGTGCAATGTGAGAGACTACTCATTATAACACATCAGAACCGCACTAGACCACATCCCAATTAGAAGACTAATTAACCCTTTCTCAAACTGATTGCTTTCAGCCTGGTTTTTCTCTCTACCTTGGACGGGCTGCCATTGAATTTGTAGAGCAAAGCAGTTCGAGGTGTGAGGCAGGCGCTATTCTTGTGAGGCGACACGTACACGGAGTGCTGCTGGGAGATGCGCCGGGGAGACACTGGCTGCTGCCGGATGCTGGGGAACGGCGACAGCAGAGGCGCTTCCATCTGCAAGAGAAGACACATCTGCACAGAAGCTCAGCTGGAACATCCTAAGAGCAGGAACTTCACAGAAGAGGAGATTGATACACTTCCAAGTCTTCTTTGGAATATTTTATCTTGTGACAGTGAAACAACAGATCAAGTAATGATCAAGCAACAGAATTAATTTTCCAGATGCCTTACACAGGCAGTCCACAGGCATTTAAGAAAATAGGTATTGCATTGATGTAAAGAAGCTGGAACTGGATTTGCAAACTGAGCAGCATCTGCATTTGTTCTTTTGAAAGGCTGTTAAAGCAAATGCTCATACCATTACCTCCAACTATCTGATTTGACCCACACCAGGTGACAAGACAAAGTTATTGACATACGTTTAACTGCCAGGAAAAATTATTCTGTGAGTATTAATTCCAAAATACTTTACTTACCACATGATCCTGTTTTGTGATATCATACTTCAGTGCAAACGACTTTACTCTTCCTATGTAGACTGCGTTGTAAAATTTAATAAGATCTCCTCTCTCCTCTGTTTCTGATTCACTCGAGTTCTCTGCTGCAGACCATCCCGAGGAGCTACCAGCTTTCACAGATGAGTCTAACAATAAGAGAGCTTCAGATTTCAGAACTATATCTTTGGCAAACCAGGCACTTCAGAGTTGAGCTTATGATGTCCAGCTGGCAAGAACTTGTCCATGAATTGACCAGTCAATGACAGGAATTCAAGAAATGTGCTTGAGCCAGGAGCAGGGTATGCTGCAGGTGGTTATGAACATCAGGAGGAGCTGTCAATTGCTGTGAGCAGGCTTGTGGGTTATGGCTAAAAAGGCCAGTGTCAACCTTTATTCCAAACCTGGAAATTGCTGTAGCAAGAAACTGTAGCACAACTGACCTCTTCTTCCATGCTTATTTTGGGGAGTGGTACAAAGCCATTACTTGCTCTTAAAACTAAGTTTTAAGCAGTTTGACAGCTCCAAGCATTTGGCTTCTCTGAAAGTCTCTTGTGATCAGCTAGCGAAGAAAAACTTGGTGCTCAACTCAGATCTGCACCAAGGATATCATGACACCATTAGTTCAGGCATGTTCGGTGGGAAAAGCTGTAGCCACACAGCAAGTGTATTCCTGTTAATGTTTGCTCTCCCCTAATTAAGCTGAAGTGCTACTGAATATAACCTTCTATGTCTCCTCCATTCTGCTGTCTACCATGTAAAACAGAGCAGCACACAATGAAGTCTTTGGCCATCAGTGCACTGAGACAAACATCAAAAGCTCCAGCTCAGACCCATAAGTGACTCCTTTGTCTGTCTGCCTTCCTTCTCTCACAACACAAGCACAGCTCCTGTGAACTGGTGTCAAAAGAGCAGGAGTTAATACTGTGTAAAGGAGACACGAGTTCATAAACTGAAGAAAGTCTGGTAGGAAAAGCCACTGAAGAACTTTATAACCAAGTATATTCGTTTGATAAAATACCAGAGCCCAGTGTCACTTCAGATACTCCAAGTCTCCAGTAACTGAAGGTGTCAGACAGGATTTAGATGAGATCAGCGCTTTCCATGACCCTGGTAGAATCCTCAACAGGCCTTTACATTGGCTCTAATACTCATTAAGGCAGATGAATCCCACCCAGAGGGAATTTGCCACAAAGGACAAACTAAATTCCATGTGTGTCCTGCCTACAGATCTGTTCATGGGTCCATATATGACCTGCTCTGCTCATGGGTTCATACATGGGCTTGTGATCGCTCACTTTCCTGACATGTCACTCAAAACAGGCATGGCACAGTTCCCATGCTTTTCTCAAATACTACTCTTACCCCTTTTCTTCTCTAACCAGAGCAAAGAAAGAATTACCTATTTAAAAGAAATCTGAATATAAGAAAATGGTGGTACCGGAGAGTTAGCATTTTTATTTTCTGAAACAAGTTCTCCCTACTTCAGTCTTCAGAATAGATGATATTAAAAAAGCTCCACCATAATATTCCAGGTACTGTTTATCTTCATTCTTCTTTGTTATCAGTGGTGCTGTCCAAGAAGAACTACAATATCATTGACATACTAAGAAAATACTTCCACCCTGAGCAACCAAATTTAAGTAAAGGATATTAAATATTCTTTCTAACTAGGAAGTGTATTTTCCATATCTAATACCCAGGAGAGCTACTTACAGGATGGTTTCTTTTTCAATGATATATTTATTTTCAAAACACTAAAACCCATAAAACTTGCACCACTTCTTGTTACTTGGCAGTCCAGTTCTTTAAAAGCCCCAAGTATGTTATTGAAAAGTGCAGATTCCTTTGCTGTACTCACCTACTATCATGTCCATATCTGGGTTTACATTTTTGTCATCAGAAGTATTTCTCAACAAGACACTCCTATAAACCTACAAGACACCAGGGAAAACACTCTTATCAATGAAAGCAAGGAAGCCAGGAGACTAGAGGAAATCCAACTGAACAGGAATAAGTACTACACTGCAGAGGATCTGACTTCTCTTATGAGCACAAAAGACTTCAAAAACCACCTCTGATCTTTACAGAAAGTAAAGGCAATGCTATTGACTTACATGGCTGTTTGCTTGTGGCTGATTTCTGTAACTTTTCATTATGTCCTGAAAAGTTCTTTCCTCTTTGGTTACCTGGAAAAGAAAAGGCTGTTGAAGACCAAGTGCAAGCATGAAGGCCAGGCTGCTCAAGTCCAGTATGTAGCTTTTTGAGGAGTATTACTATAAATACACAATTTAAAAATTTATCTCTGGTGATGAGAGCATGAAAACAACAAATATTTTTCTTGTTCAGGAATTCTTTGTTTCTTAGCTACTAATGCTTTTTGTTGCTTATGATGCTTATGCATTACTCCTTTCCAGACTTTTCTTCCAGTGACACTTAAAATTAAAAAAAGGAAGTATTAAAAGTCAAAAACGTGTTTTGTGAATTTGGAAACTGAATCTCTTAACTTGTCTAAACAGAAAGTGCAGAAATCCTGGACAAGACATTAGGCAGGTATGTACACACATGCAATTTCAAAATAGCTCATTTCTAAAGTGCTTTGTTTTTCAGTCATACCTTTGTAATTTTAGAGGCAGACAAGCAACAGTTTTTGTACTAGGAACCAGAAAACAATGTATGAATGTCTCTGGCTATTAAATGGCTTTGCTATCAGTATTGACATCATGGGAGCCTAACCCATGCTGCTGTTAAGAGCACAGGTAGTCACAATTTAAACATCAGTTTCCCTCCACACATAGTGCTTCATTTGCTCTCAAGAAAAGGTAATCCAGAAAAGGCCTCCTAAATTAAGCTTGATGGACACTGTAACCATCAGCTCAAGTCTGAGTCAAACCAATGGTCCAGTTTCATAATCCAATTTAACACCACCTTAAATTAAAGCTGGCAAATGGAATAAGAAATCAAGTGCAACAGGCAACCACCTCAATTCTTCAGCCTGAATCATGAAAAGCTAAAAGGATTTTTGGGAATAGAAACCACCTTAAATAAATTGCTCCTGCAAATTTCTCCACCTGCCTTTTTCTGTAATTGTAATGAATTTTTAGTTCAGATTACAGAGATTGTCAAGATGACAAATGGGACAGAAAACAAACACAAGGCAGTAAGATCACACAGTGCTTTGTCTGCATAGTGCTCACTGTGAACGCACTCAAGAAGAGAAGAAAAACTGTTGAGAATTTCCATTGACAAGCCAGTGAGCTAAGATATGCAAAATAAGGAAAAAACAAGGACCTTCCCCCAGTAATATGACATGACTGAATCAGTCAAACTGTAAACGCTGAACACACCTGATGTTTTCAACTGAACATAAAATTCCACAAATTTCTTAAAACTACATGTTACCTTTGCCATGATATAAAAAGCACAGAGGAGGAGCTGGTCCAAATGCCTATCTTTCATAAGATCAGCACAATGAACCAATGTGAATTCAAAACACGTCCATATCTTCCTGCGCAAGTCATTGGAAACATCCAGTTTTAAGCACAGATCACGCAAGCGCACACTTGCCAGATGATACACCTGGAAGGAAAAGACACACAGTAAAAAGTGAAGCCAAACATGCTTATCCTGGCCTGCAGAAGTAAAATACCTCAAAGCAGAGCTATTCTATAAGGGCCACAAAGATGATTAGAGGGAAGGAGCACCTGTTCCATGAGAGTGGTCTAGGAGGGTGGGGGTTGTTCAGCCTGGAGAAGAGAAGGCTTCAGAGAGGCCTTAGAGCCTCTTCCACTGCCTAAGGGGGCTCTAGGAGAGGTGGAGAGGGACTTGGAACAAGGACCTAGAGTGCCAACAGCTTCCCACTGGCAGGAGGCAGAATTAGATAGGAGATTGGGAGGGAACTCTTCCCTCTGAGGGTGCTGAGGCCCTGGCACAGGTTCCCCAGAGAAGCTGTGGCTGTCCCGTCCCTTTAGCGTTCAAGGCCCGTCTGGATGGGGCTTGGTCTAGTAGAAAGTGTCCCTGCCCATGGCAGGGGGTGAAATGATTTGATCTTTTATGTCCTTTCCAACCAAAACCATTCTGGAAGTCTGGGATTTGAAGACTAAGCTGTCCACTCTTCAGCTGTTCAATCTCTAATACGTACAGAAAACCCACCTAAAAACATTATGCCTATAGCTTCTATATCATATCCCTCACTAACTAATTAGGCACTTTCCTCATGCTGGAAAGCAGGAAGTGGTAGGGTCATTTTCACTTGCTCTACTGAACAGGAGCAAGAAAGGAAAGCAGGGGAAAACTATCATTGTGAGTATGATGACCACTGTAAATGGAAGGTCAAAATTTAAAGACAAATGTAAGTCAAGGTTTTAGTTCTTCTTCATAACTAAGAGGAATGATGTTGCCTATGACATGGTTAGTCAAAGACATGGCTACACCTAAAGTACTCCCTAGCTGACAGTAAAACTTCCAAAATGCAACGTTCCTGACTGGCAGGTGGCTGATTAATTCTTAATCCTTTCTCAGAGAGACCGCCTGTCACTGGCAAAACTAAAGAACCAATAGTTCAGACAAAGGATGTGGCTTACAAGCGTTTCCAGAAATTACTCTTTGTATTAAGACATACCTTAAAGATTGCTCATGGTAGAACTTCTAAAGTTCAATTGGATACTCTCAAAGGGGAAAACCTCTGAAAATAACTTGCCTAGTAAGAAAATAACAGCAAAAAAAATCTTCTAATATTTTTGAGAGAGAAAAATTTAGGGATGCATCTTTGTAGTCATCTAGACCAAAATATCCCACTTCCTCCAAAGACCTCTCACAAAATTCACACTAAAAATGAAAGCAACTAGAAGTAGGTCATCTGAAGTTTCTCTGAAGCACACCCAGTTCTTAACTTAATCTTTAAATCCTGAATTATTTCAAACTCATTTTTTTCAGCAACATTTAGCTACTGTGTTCATCACTGCTTTCTGAACCCCCGGCCCAGCAAGATCAGCACTGCTGGGCAGACTTAAAAGTGGCAAAAGAACATGTCCAGATGCTGGATCCACAATAGTGCAGCTTTGAATGAGTGAGACACAGGAAAATCATCTCATGTCAGATCTGTCTAACCCTTGCAAATGTGGGAACAATCAAAAGAGCCAAGAGAAGTGGAAAGGCAAAAACTGGACTCTCTGGAATACTCAACATCTTTTCCCTTCTTCTTCAAGGTATGAAAGAACTGTATGTGCCAAGGGAAAGGCACAAGAAGACTGAAGGTAATGGGAGCTGCACAGAGAGGCATGCATACTTGGCCATGAGCACAAGTACAGCACCACTTCTGAGTAAGGACACTCACCTTCCTGTAGAACAGTGCCAAGGAGCCTGTTCTCTTCGGTTTGCCAGCCGCTGGCAGCTGCACTTCTTGTGCTTGGTTCCCAGAAGGGTGGCAAGGAGCATGAGCATCCACTTTACATGGCTGGCCTAAATTCATCGAAATGGGGATCAAGGTGATTCCACCCACGTCATTTGCAATACCTGGACAGGATACACATACCCAGAAATAAACTGGTTGCTCTCTTCATGCTGCAGAGTCAAACAGCAAATCAAACTCATTTATAAACATTTGATACTAAAGACATCTCATCCTCTGTACTACAGTCTAAGAAGACTCTGTCCTTCAGAGTCCTCAGAAATGGTAAAAGTTACCTTTCGGGTAAGGTTTAAAAGGAGAATTTGAATGCGAATGACCTTTTCTAAAGCTTATCTGAAAGTACAAAGTTTACAGGCAATTACTATTTCTGTACTTGTTTTTCCATTCTTTTGGGGGAAGGTGGTCATTTTTTTTAAATTCTTGTTCAGCGAAACTGGCAGCATATTCTATACAGTCCTCATTAGTTTCCTCAGTAATCAAAATCTCTTGCTGAAAATCTCCTTAAACACGAGTAGTGCAGAATTTTCCTTTTCATCTTTAACTATAGACCCAATTTTAAAACTAAGGAATGGCTATAAACTCATTGCTTGTGTATCATTTTCAGAAATATTCAAGTATCACCTGTTAGGATGCAAATCCCTCTGGGCCCTATACACACAGGCTCTGAAGTACTTGGAAATGAGAGGACTGAATTAAAACCTTCAGAGAAGCTAAAACACATAAATCCACACAGACATGAGGTATAAGTTTTAGTTTTAAATAAGTAGAGAATATTTTAAGTGCCTTAAGCAAATAAAGAGCCTGTATTAATAAGAAAAGCCCTAAAGCCCAGTTCAGTAGCAGAGTTAACTACGCCCTAGAAATAACGAAAACACCGTGTAGCATTGCTGGCATTCCTACATAGAACAGATAGAACTACGTATGTAGAATTTGTGTAAGAAATTATGACCGCTTTTGTACATCAGTGTTAGGCCTGGATAGATCCAAGAAGACAGTAGTAGAATCGTGCTTGTAGCTGATTGGGTTAAAAAAGAATAAAAATGCACTGCTTCGGGAATGCTGAGGATGCTGCGCAGTCAGCCGGCTGATGGGGCAGCTCCTTTGCCTCTGCTTGGCACATGGGGAATTTATGCCAGCTTTGCATAATAGCATGGACTGTTACCCTTTGAACTCTTTGCCTTCGAGACAGATCTTCTAGCCATGCAATAAATAACTTCTACAACAATCCAACCACTCTAGTTTTCTTCTAAGACCCTAGCAAGCCCGACAATCACAACTTCCACAAAACAGAAGTCTCAGAGTATCTTGCTATTGTTAACACCTAACCCCAATCCAGACATTCCACAGCCTTTTGAGATTATAACAGACCCAAATTAAGACAAATTGCAGTAAATCATTAATGGAGCTGAGAATCAAAGTGCTGTTTAATGTGTGAGGTATAACTGGAAGGGAGCACAAACTCCATGATCTTTTCTTCAAGAGGAGAAATCCTCAGTGTTTGCCAGGAGATTATGTCAATATAAATTTAAACTTTTTTCTTGTTGTTGGAGCTTAGGATTGCTCCATTTGTTTTCTTTCTCTCAGGGAATCTTCTCCCATATGTTGCCAAGAGACAAAAAACCCGTACTTAAGAGAGACAAAAGAAGTTGCCACGGCTCAGGGAAAGGGTGGGGAAGGGTTCAGCTGGCTACTGTCTTTACCTGGGGGCTTTTCTCTTTGGAAGGGAAAAGATTTTAGCCAGGTGGTGAAGGACTAGGCTCAGCTCCTCGCCCTCTCTCGCTGTCCAGCTGCTGTTTACTGAGGGGAGTTCGCTGCCATCCCCGGAGCCCAGCCCGGCAGCGCTCCTTCTGCCCTGGGTGAGCTTTTGCTCATGAGTTCAGCTACTGAACTGGGATCTTATTGGCACCCTGACTCATTTGGAAAAAGCACCCTTGCCATCTGTTCAGGTGCCTCGGGAGAAAAGACTGGGACCCTGACCCTCTAGCCCCTCCCGGCAGGCCCATTTCCCCAGCTGTGTGAGGTGGCTGCTGTCCTGCCCAGCCCCACCGCGTCTTCACCATGCTCCTAAGTTTTCGCTACACTGTAGCCCCCACCCCTGCCTGCCCGGATGCCCCGCAGCCCCTGCTGCAGCTGTGGAGTTCCTGCTACATCTCATTTATTACTTTGGGATCTGCTCGCCTCTGCCGTTTCAGCTTGCTGTTTCTGAGGTTCCTGCTACAGCTCCTTTCATTATCCAGAGGTGCACTGGGACCGGCTGCTTCCCGTGAGTTTCCAAAGGAAGCCCCTTCTCCGTCCCTTCCACCAGCCTGCCCGCCATTACCGTGTGCAGAGAGGCGGCTGAGCTCGCGCCACAGCGCCCCCTGCAGCCGCAGGGGAATCATCGCACCTGCCCTGCCCGGCCGGGAGCCACCAGCGCCCCTGCCGGCTGTGCCCAGAACTGCACCGAAGGGGAAGGTGCCTGCAGCTGGGAGAAGGCTGGGACTGGGTCTCTGGGTCTGTTGTTTGCCTTGTTATACAGACACACATGTAAAGAACTGCTATTATTTTTCCCATATCTGTGCCTGAAAGCCCTGTAATTTCAAAGTTATAATAATTCGGAGGGAAAGCAGTCATATTTTCCATTCCAAGGGAGGCTCCCACCTTCCTTGGCAGACACCTGTCTTTCACACCAACACAATTATTGTTGACAAAGTAACTGTTTGTTTAGAAAAAAAAAGCAATACACTGTCAAGATGGAAGGTTGGTCTAAGCATATCTTAAGAGCAAAGAAAACATCCTAGTAGAGATGAAAACCAGCAGTAATTCCTACCATGCAGTGGGACAGTGATCTTCTGTCTTGTTTTTCCTGGTCCTGTAGTGGTTGTCATGGTCAGCACTGTCTGGGCAGGAGATGCTGACGTGTTTTCAGCACCAGTGCTTGATGCTGGAGCAATTGTCAGCTTAGTTCCTTTCGTTAAGACCTTTTCCATCTGCATTTCTTTGGGGCCGTCATCTCCAAAGAGCCTTCTCTTAGCACTTCCAGCTGTAGGAGAACTGTAGCGCTCATGAACGGAGATTGGAGACAATGGCTGCATGTCTGGCACGTCAAGGAAAAAAAATAAACCCAACAAAACCTTAACAACAGCAGCTTAACGGAAATACTTCTGCAGAGAAGGGGAAAGGATACCTTCTAACTACATCAGCAGAGATCACTTGTAGCTCAGGACTGCTCTCAGAACTCTGCTCTCAAAGTTCACTGTTCCAAGGTGATAAGAGCAAAATCTGTAGTTGACTGACTCCTTCTGCTGTAACCCCAGATGGCGCAGTTCTGCCATCAAGTATCACATGGAAGCTGAGCAGCCACTCTGATCCACAGAGACTGAGGAACACACAGGATCACAGCTACTTACTCCAGTCCGCCTAGCAATTAGTAATATCTGCAAGCGTTACTCCTGTGAACACACTCCTCTACAGGAACCCTGACCACATTACTTGGACATGCTGTCTTCCCTATGTTCTGGCTTTCAAACTCTCTTTAAACTGCCCCCACTTATGTGGCTCCACCCTCACACAGCCCCAGTTCCTCTCAGGCTTTTCTGTTGCTTTCAAACATTTATTCCAGTAGTAAGCCTGAAGTACACAGCCCTAATGTACAGGCTTCTGTTCAGAGGCTTTTTGCATTTCTCTTGCAGTCTATGACAGTAAGAGTGACAACAGTTTCCTATTTCCCATGAATCAGAAATTATCTGGATAACTGGCCAGGTAAGATTGAATGGAGACCTTCTAACTCTGCCAAGATGGTTCTCTTGGTACCAAAGACAAACATTTCCTATCCCCACCATCCTCCAACTGAATTTAGGAGATGCCTCTAGTACCAGATTCTCATATACAAAGCCATGTCTCACACAGCCTTCCCCATATATAAGACAGCATCTCCAATCTAGTTCCTCTTACATCAGTGAACCCTAACACCTACAGCAACCGCTTGTACATCTCCATCCTAAGGAGTATTTAAAAAAACACCAAACAGTCTTGTTTGTTGCCAGAGAAACACCGAAGAAGGCAACATTACACAACCCACCAGTCCATGGTGCACCTGCAAGAACATATGGACCACTGTCTGGGATACAACGAAAGCAGCAATTCCTAACTAGAGAAGCATGCAAAAGAAATAGCTTCTGCACCCTCACTGTCAGGAGACAGTTCTGTGTGAGATCCAGGAATCTGCAAAGAGCAGTTGTTCAGAGGACAGAACACTAGGCAAAGCATTGTCCTCCACCTCTGCACAGTTCTGTAGGAAGCAGGAATAAATGTCATTACATTAAAAAAAAAAGGTCACCTAAAATCCAGTCAAACTTACTGAGCATAAACTAATAGAAAGCAAAAAAAAAAAAATCTACTCAAAAAATTTGAACATCAACAATAAGTGATTAGATGACAACTCACCTCAGAGAAAGGTCACCCTGGCATCAAACCAGAAGCAAAACCTACTCCAGTCCAGAAAGAAAGCACCGTCATCAATGTCTACTGCCAGCGAGTCACAGCACTGATTTGACTGGGTGCATCTAGACCTTCGCTTGATCAAATAAACTTCACGATTCCCAACACTCAATTCAGATTCACGGTTGCTTTTTGCAGTAACAAAGATGTTTAAAAGCTCTCTCCCCAAATTCACACATTCAATATCAGAAGCCTTGAACATACCTCGTCTTAAACTCCCACCAAGATCTGTCCGAACCTCTTTCACTCGAGGATGAATTATGGGAGATAATGGCATCATGGGCAAGTGCCCAAACCCACTTCCTCCATTGCTGGCCTCAAAATTACTGGGAAATATTACCTGAGAAATAAGAAATGTCAGTGTAAGATAACAAATTAATTTCCCTTTTTTGTGACAATCTATTAATAAAAGATTTTCTGCAGTATTGGTCTCATTTTAACAGTTTTCTGTATAAAACAACAATTGAGAAAAAACCCATGAATTTCCTAGTAACAGGAATGAGATCACATACTTCTTCACAGGTTGGGACTTTGTTTTCTGAGGCCTCAAGTGCACTCCAGAGTGCCGAGTTCCGAGTCCAGGCCAGACTCTCCAGAATCTGTTCCTCAATGCTATTGAGGTGCTTCACCATATCTCTGGAAAGTCCTTCCTCAGACCGAATCAGCACTTCAATAACCTGATGGCAATGACACACACAGAGAGCAATGTCACACTGCTCATGTTTAACACCATCAAATTGTTATTTATTTCAGGCTCCTGTTCAAAACATCAACACAGTGCTTCAGCCTCCTCCTCACATCTTCATCTTCCCCAACCCTCTTCTGATCCCTCTGTTTTTAAAACCCCTTTCCCAAAGCAACCTGGGAGCTGGAAGAGAACAGCAGATATGCCATCAGTGCAGAACAATCCACTCCAGGGGTTTTTAGGGCCCTCTCACACCACTGCTAACTGGGCACAAGTGAAAGCACTGGGCACATGCAGCACTTACCTGGCAGATGTAATCAGGTACAGCTGCTCAGCAGAGGATGTGACAGCCCCAGCATTTCAGCTCTCCTTCCTCGCAAACAAGCAGCCCATAACATGAGAAGCTGAAAACCACTGCTTTAAAGTTTCTTTTAAGAAGTACTCAGAACCCTTAACATGGACAAATGGGGGTTGAACAGAGCTGACTGATCCTCTGCAGTATCATACTCCAACACAAGATCCACCCTGTATTATTTCTGTCAGAGGAGCATTCAGCCTGTTTTTCTAAAGCTCCAGAGGTAGAAATGACATAAAAGTTCCCTGGAAGACCAACTGGTATGTTTGTTATTCCTGCTACATAAGCTACACCCAGAGAACAAAGTTACAAATATCACAAGTCTCTCTTGTGTGAGACCTTTTCAATGGCAATTTTTGTCCAAATAAGAGTGCTGCAAGAATATACACTGAATAGCTGAGAAAATTCAAATCAAACATAAATCTATTCCACGAAGTTGGATGTGCACCAGTTGGGATGGAGGCTACCAACAGCCACAGCAATATTGACAGATTTGCTCCAGTACTGCCTTACAGATGAGGAGTAAAGGAAAAAGGATAGAATATGAAACCTTCCCAAAGGTTTCCATTTTTTGGTTGCTGCCATCTAAACAGAACTACTTGATTTATTCAGAACTAACCCCAGTAAGCTGCAAGGCATTCAGCAAAGACTGGAGGCACATGGATAGGTGATAAAAGCGTTGAAGTAGTCAAAAATCAAGTTACACAGGAAGTGGGGAAAATGTGGTTAAATAAAGAGCAAAACCAGAGAACACTCTGCTGTTAGAAAGATATTCTGTGTTCTGTTACATAAAGGAAAAACCCTCAACCTTAGCAAAGCAAGCCTGTGATAAGCAGTAACAGCCAAAGGCAACATTTCAGATCTGTATCTGCTATTTCAGAACTACATTGCAATCAATAAATATAAATTTCAACAAAATATATGCTTGAAGGCTTTAGTCTAGTAAAAGTTGATCAGCAGTATGTTACAGATCAGTACCATTTACAAAATGGGATTTTTTCTTTATATTTCAGGGTCATATTACACATTCCAAGTAATACATTTCAGGACAGTCAGCATTTAGAATAGGCCTAATGCACAGTTAATATCAGTCCTTGTCTTATTTGATTCCCTAGGGAGGAAGAGCATCATCCTCTATGACTCTCAATCCAGTAACATGCCATTTTTAATACAGATCCTGTCGAAAGCCAATGTTTATTTACCTTATAGAAATAGAATGGCCTGAGGTCAAGAACTTCAATGATCCAGGGGAAGGTGCGAGGGGAGCTGTAAGCGAAGAGCACAATCTCCAAGCAGCATGCCAGGAGGGAGCGGTGAAAGAGATCTTGTTCCAGGAGAGCCTGGAGAGACCACAGAAAACGCCATTGGCCTCAGATTTGGGAAACAGAAGTTGGAATTTTGTGGCACTAACACTACACAGCTTATTGCTGGAAAGAAGCTAGCTTCTCCCATCCACAACCTCCTTTTTTACAGGGAAGTTGAGGAGACCAGAAGTAGAGTAACAACACCAAAACTATTACATTTTGCATGCTATGGACAAATGAACTGGCCTCCTTGCTGTGCATCATAAAGTGGAACAAATGCAGTGGTAACATGAAGTATTGATACTCTTCATTGGATAAAGAAGAGAATAAAAGTTATCTGTCTGGCAACACAAATGTTTAGTTGTGACTGTTATACTGGTCTAAATAGTAGAAGAAAAATACATTTTGGCAGCTCCCATGTATTTCCCCTTTTTAGTATTAACATTATATATAGAGTGCTTTATAGTGCTTTGTTCTGGAACTGTCTGAAGATAAACTCCAAGAAACAGTTACAAAAAGTGTTCAAATCTTTCCCTGGTTCTTTACTTACAGTCAGATCCTTCCCATGCAGTCTCCGTGTTTCTTGCACAATTATAGTCTCCAAGATTTTATAGTACAAGATCTCTGCCAGTTTTAATCTGTTTACAGCAAAATCTGAAATTTAAAATCAACAGAGATGAAGTTCAATGCCACTGGCACAAACAGGGTTAAGACTAAACTGACCAGCACCTGTCCCCATCCAAAAGAATAGTTCATGTGTGTATGTACTTTGCAAACAAACAAAAAAGTTCAGAAATCTACTAGTCCCAAGTACAGCATAAAATTCCATAAATATTTTAAAGGATTATTTATTGTAATACTTCATGTGATGTAATACTGCAGTAATAATTTTCCTACTTGCTTTCAGTTTCCTTTAAATTTTAAAGCTAACAAGAATGCAAGTCTACACTTGTTAAGAGTTGCTCTTCTATGACTTCTTGGTTATCCCAGTTTGAACTGCAGCCTTGGGTTTACTCTGCTATAAATTTTTATTCTTTATAGTGTACTGTTTGACAGCAGCAGTTTTCTGCCTGGGTGTATCCTGGGATAAAACCATCTCCACTATATTAAATACAGAAAACAGTATAGGTATGCATTCTGTTTGCCCTGGTTTAGTATTTTGAAACATCTCAGGCCTTTCACTCCATACCTATGTGAGATCCTGGCTGCTCATCTGTTGACTGAGTGTAGCTGCAACAGAAGGCCTCACCAATTTCCTTCACTCTGCTCATGATGCTTTCCAAGGGGCTGCGGGCACAAGACCTGAAGCCAAAGGCAAAGAAAGCTTTGTTTGTACAAATTAATATCCAGTTTAAAAAAATAAATATCAAGAAACAATAATGACCATAAAACCAAAATAAAATGATAACTCAAAATACCGAGCGTTCCTCATCAGCAAGAGCCTGCATTACACAGACAGAGGAAAACATAAAACATACACAAGTATTGTGTCCTCTCTTCCTAACAGGGCCAGAGAGGATATGCAGATCCTGGAACAAATCCAAGAGAAAGCAAGAACTACAGCAGCACAGTGAGGAGAAGTATGAACCTGCCAGGAGTAAGGATGATACAATAGGCAACCAATCAACCAATGGCACCCACGACCAGGCCAGGCTCACTTTGAGGGAGCACAGAAAAGCTTAGAGGAAAGCAGCAGCAGTATCTTCCCATTTCCTACCAAGACTGGGAGAACTGATGTTCTCAACATCAGTTGTGACTCAACATTGTCACAGTCACAAAGAAGGGCCATAGTATCTCTGGCTAGAGATGCTATTTCTGAATGCTTCTGAATTTCCCAAGAACTCTGTTTTAGAGGACAGTGGCCCGTGGCTGTCAAATTAAGACACTAAACTACTCTGAAAAGCTAGAACTAAAATCAGCTAAGGTTTCTCTTTCAACAAAGCCTTCTAATTATCTTCAAAGCTTTTCCCATGGAATTTTAATTCAAAAAAGAAAATACTGAAAAGCACAGAATATTACACAGTTCAAACTAGAGTTCCTCCATTTCTTCCAGGGACACAGTATATATATCCCAGTGCTTGCTGAACTTGTATCCAAGATGAGCAAAGTACTCATCATAGCTCTCGCCAAAAGTTTACTCAATTCTTGTTCCCATTTTAATATTTACCTCTCTCTTGACAGTCTGGTTTATTATTTGGAACAAATACATATTTTATTAGAGATTACAGACACATTAATGTCTTAAATGTATAGTGTAAATAGTATCAGGCCTTATAAAAACAATCAAATAAATACTCAGAACAAATCCCACAGAACACAGCTGTAAATGTCTTTAAGAACTACTGCTAGCAAAACTTTCAAATATACATAACTCCAAAGATGAGAACAGTAAGTAATACTTTTCCCCTGTTTATGATGGTTACTTTAAAAAGACATTGCTTCTGCACTTCAGTTATTAAGTGCTAATACTAAATGGCCACTCTGATTTGCAAAAATAGACCTGGGAGATCTTATACTGTAATACAGCAGGACCTTAACTTGGAAAGGTATTAGGCAAACACCCAGCTTCTTTACAGGTATTTACTATTCAATTACTGCTTTTTATGAGCTATGCTCAGGGAAAAAGGCAGTAATCTGAAGTGTGCTCAGGGAACAGCCACCTGAATATCCCAAGTGGGAAACATGGCTGCTGCTATTCCAGGTCAGCACTGACAGTGATCAGGGTCACTACAAGTCTCATCCTTGTGCCATGGGGTTAGACCAACACACCCTGAAGTAGTGTGAAGGAAAAATGGGCAGCCTGTAGGCTGCTTTTAGTTTTATCCTCCCAGCTGAGGGTAAAGACTGCAGCTTGTTCACCCAAACATTTCCGCCCTCCTCCAAAACCTTGGCCAACATGGTTATTACCACATCTTTCAATTGAGAAGTATTTGTTTAAAATGCAAACAAACAAAAAAAGGCATTTGGCTTACAAGCAGACAGACAAATCAACATCAGCAAAAGCTGAAGCTCCATTAACACAATGGTGCTGACAAGTGAGATGGGGGGGTGTGTGTTCAAACACCCTTCTCCAGATGAGGTTATCTAAAAAACAGAAGTTAACTCAACAAGAAATAATACAGAAACACAGAATACAGAAATACAGAAACACTTCTGCCCCGAAGAAAAAAAAAAGCTAAAAGATGAGTTTGTGTGTCAATAAGAACAGCTGAAGTGGACATACTCACTCAAAAATAGCTGTAAGTTGTTCACTCGGTGCATTTTTCAACCCAGCCACCATACTCTGCAAACGGCTCACGCTCTGTGTGGCCGAAGCCACAGGAGTGATGGTAGCTTCCTTTTCTCGCAGGTATCTTCTGCCAGTCAGTGGAGTTGAAGGTGCAAATGACCTTTTCTGTCAGACAGAGAAAAATAATAAACAGAAATCAGCCAAC
Source organism: Acrocephalus scirpaceus scirpaceus (assembly GCA_910950805.1). Lineage (NCBI taxonomy): Eukaryota > Metazoa > Chordata > Aves > Passeriformes > Sylviidae > Acrocephalus > Acrocephalus scirpaceus. Next base: position 768,815 of record OU383787.1, read on the forward strand.
AAAACTGTTTCAATTACCTTCCAAACGAGCACCTCCTGCAAAATTCCTTCAAAGACTAAAACAACAGCACTAATACAACCACGTGAAGGCTTCATCAAACCTGTGAGCTCAGAAGTGACTAAAAATGAGCCAGTTTTCCTAGGACTCCATAAACACAACAAATCTTCGAGCAACCAAATATTAACTCAATGGGATTTTACAACTAAATCACAGTAAAACAAGACCTAAAATCTTAAAACCTGTAAATTTTTAGGCTCATTTGAACATTGAAAATACAGGGTGAGGAAGAGGAAGCACACGCTTCCATTCTCAGTGTCTGACTGCACTGGCTGGGTGACACAAGGAGTAGGTAGTAGAGCTGCCCAGGAGAGGTTCACAGGAGAACATTCCTTGGGAAATGGGCCTCCCTTCATCCAAAGGATGAAGTGGCACTGAGCAGATGGAACTGCGTGGACTGCACATACCTATTTGTATCCTGCCCTCTGGAAGTGATACAATAAAATTTTTGGATTTAATTATCTGAACTGACAACATTCTGAAGATACAAGGCAAATAATGAGAAAAGGGTAAGGCTGCAGTCATTACACATAAAACAGTAATATTATTATATTACAGAAGCTGAAGCCCAGATTTAATAAAACCCATTCCAAACTCCCATCTTTAATTTGCATGAATATGAAATACACTTATATTTGGGAGAAAAAGCTAAGACATATGATTCATTTACACTAGCACCAGCATCTTAGAATAAGAATTCTTATTTTTTAATTGACAAGTTAACAGCATACGGTTCTTTCACACAGCCAGTACTGCTTTTCCCCTTATCCAAGATTAAGAAGTAATCAAGCAACTGTTTTCCTGCATGTCATCTTCATTAAATACATTTTACATTTTTAGACATACTGAAACATTAACTGTTTATAGACTACTTTTTGTAATGAAGAGAGACTTTACTGAAGTTTATGCATGAATCTTATTTTCCATGGAAGAGTAGGAAAGTTGACTTTTCCTTTCCTAAGAAAGGAAACAGTGGGAAAACAAATTAATTCAGTGTCGTGGTATGATTATGGGGTATAAATGAAGCTTGATCAAAACTAAGACCTAATATTTGGGTATTAATTACTTACTGATTTTTCTTGGACAAAACCAGACTATACACTTGAAAGTGCTCTCATTCTACTTAAGGAATAGTTATTTGAAAAAATCCACAGGAAAGAAAATACCATCTTTTCTCCTAGGCAAGACAGCACTGAAGCCTATATTCAACATCTTCCTCTTAGGAAGAAGAAATTTCAAGTCACCTCAATGATTCAAAAAGTGTATAAGGATGGGAAAACTTGAAGGAGAACTTCAGGAGAGCCTGCCATGTTAAATGGATCACCTTTTCAAAATGCTGCTGCAGGTGACACTCCATGTGAGCTCTTGCTGCCATTTTCTCTCCTGGCACATCTGCAGGGAATTTTCGAGTGCCAATTTCTTCTTCAGCTTCAGCTCCCAGGAAAACTCTCTCATCAAAGTCACCCACGGTCAGAACATACTCTTCATACTCTTTATTCAGTGCTTTGCTGAAAGAGAAGCCAGGTTTGATACCAAAGGTTTAACTGCTGAAGAAACGAAGAAGGTGCCTCAGGGAGCACAGGTAGAACCCCAAACCAACACAGGGTCAGAGTTTAATGCTCTGGACAGCAGTAATACTCTCACCTCTCTGAACAACCTGCCCCCAGTCACCCCTGCCTGCCACTTGGACCCAAAACCTCTCCAGGATCACTGCAGGAATCACTCTTCCACCAGCTTTTGGATCTCAGTAAGAAGAGGGAAAAACCAATTTTGCTTTCACGCCAGTTGTGAATAAACCAGTCTGGAAGTGCTCAGCTGGTCAGAGGTTAAATCTGTGCACACACAGAGCAACCAAGAACTGTACCCAACTCACTCTGCTGGATTTCTGGGTTCTCCATTCAGCCCATAATTTTCCTAACAGTGCAGAGGAGGGGAAAGTGAGGAGTTACCTGCCTAGGTTTTATTTCTAAAACCACCACTGACAAGTGAAACCAAACAAATCCTTCATTTTCTTTATTCCAGCAAACCCAACTGGAAAAAAAGGAATGTTTAATCCCACCAAGGTTGCAAAGCTTTACACATATCCTTGGGAAGTAGAATGGAACTTCTGGATGAAAATCAGAAATGGCTTGCATCAATAATCCTGCCTGCAGCTGGGCCAGGAATGCAGTTACAGTATAAATAATAATGGTATTTAACAATGTATCCATGACACAAGCAACTCTGTGATCCCACAGGAAACCTGACTGTATCACAGGTTCAGCTGTCCCATGTCTTTTAGGAAAAAGTAAAGGTCTGTGGAAAGTTGGACAAAAAAAACCCCAGAGATGCTTACAAGCGTCTTTGAGATGTCAGACTACTTGTAAAAGAACAGGGAGTACTGTATCATTCCATCTGACAGTGTTACTGAAGGAATACTATTAATTTTAAAGCACAGGCCTTTGTGTACTAAATCTCAGTTTTCCTGTTCAACGAGAAATTCAATGAGAAATTCAGCGTTCAATGATCAAAGAAATGAGTTTACATCTAATTGAGGTGTTATCTGCATTGTTAAAACTGACTCTTCGCACAAAATTCCCAAAGCAAAGCAAAAAGTTAAAAGCTCACAAACAAAAGGCAAAAACAAATAATTAGGTATTTTTGAAAAATATTTTTAAAAAACCCTGAAAAGGATTTTTTATAGTTTGCATTTAAAGTAGCTCTCAGAGGTGAATTCAAAGTTTCTGAAACAACTACACTTACCTCCCACAGAAATTGTTCACCTCTTTTTTGTGGTTTTGCAGTTGTTGCTTCCTTTTCTTTTGAGTCTATCTGCTGGATTTATACACTCAGAGATAGAGAAATAAATTTAGAGATTTCCCTACCTGGGCATAACACATATAGACCGTATAGAACGCATAGAAACACATATGTGACCTTAAGAGACAAGGTTATGATTTGGATTACATTATTCAAAGGTTACAGGTGCCAGAAAATCAGAGCAAGCACCAAAAAGCCTGACACCAAGAAAGAATCTCCACAGCTTGAACCCCTGACATTGGCCACACCTCGGATCCAGAAAGTGTTTCAGCCAGAGAGCAGCTTTGATGGTCAAATAATCGAAACCCATTAGATATGGCAAGACAAAGGAACAGGAAAACTGAGATTTAGTACACAAAGGCCTGTGCTTTAGACATGAACCAAGCCCTATGATTAAGAACAAAATCTGTGACTTACCTATTTTCTGTAAAGTTGCAAAGATCCAACAAACAATCTCCTTTTAAGATCTAAGAATAAAAAGCAAAAATATCTTAGATAATAAAATCAAAACTGTTTCAAGTATGAGGGTATGATGGTTGTAGTCAAAAAGGAAAGGAGATTTAGGTGCATAACTGGACTCTTTTTTTTTGCCTAGACCAAAGGGCTACGATGCCATTACCAAGACAGAGTACAAAGCCCAACTGGATCCAAGCTCCGGACAAATTCACTGCTCAGAGCCAGCCTGCAATGTGACATCTGTTCATTGCTGAGTTCGGGACTGGCTCAATGAGCAACTACAAAGAAGCTTCCACAGAGCTTGGAAAACATTTCCAGGATCAGAACTAGACAGGAAAATTTGTACGTCTGCAACCTCAACCTCTCCTTCAAAAGCATTTTGTTTAACTTCAAGACAAGCAGCAGACACTCCCGTGACAGACATCTCATACAATTATTTCAGAAGGAGATCACTTTTTTTGCCTGAAGATAACACCATCCTTCATGATTCAGTTTCACACTGCGAAGAAAGGAAAGCAAAGATTTTTCACTGACATAAAAAGCTGAAACAGAGGAGACCTCACAGCACACAGTATTAAGAGTACGAGGGAATTCTACTCCTGATAAAATACAAAGAAAACCTGAGCCAGCCTGAGTTCCTTTGCTCAGCCCTGTGGAACCTGCAGGACTTAAATGGTCTTGACACCACCATGTGCTCATAAAACTCATGAGATGTACCTTCCTATCAAACAGCTTTGCAATGTATGGTTTGAAGTAGTGCTCCTTGATGCCTTTTGCTTCCACGAGGAGTCCATCGTGCAGCTCACAGAGCATAGCAATGATGCAGGGAGGATCCTCAGAGGCTTTGATCTCCAGGGTGTGGAATTCCACTGGTAAGCCTGGGAACCAGAAGGAAGGGGGAAGACAACCAACCTTCAACTTCATTTCAAATGAGCCAATAGAACAAAGCACAGTTGATTGTAAATAATCTTTAAATGAGAAATACCTTTAAATGATGGATTTAGCAAATCTCTTCTGTTTGGACACAGAAGAGCATTGGCAAAAATCAGGTCCAAGCAGCACAGAAGTAAATGATAGGAATTTACTAGATCATCTCCAATCATACGGAAATTACCTTTAAGAGACAGCACATCACGTCAAGCAACACAACAGAAGTTCACAGCTGGGAATGTATACAAACCATGCAGGCAAAGCAAGCAGCCTACCCTTAGTGTACACAAAGAGAGTCCAGCAGAAGTTGAATAGATCTTTGACACTGCATGGCACCCGCCTGTCAACGAGAAAAATGGGGGAAGAAGTTACTCTTCAGTTCCAGTAAGCCATACCTTGCTCAGCAGTACAAATTTCATTTCATTTCTCTGCTCAAAACAACAGCTGGAGCTGCTGTCTTTAATTCCACACTAAGGCACAGTCTAAGCTACATGTCCTGAGTTCAGCTCTTACTGCCTGACTGATAGTGCCCAACCTGGCTCCACGGAGTGTCCTGCACACATCCACAAGCTCCTGACCCTATTCCCAGGCCAAAGGCTGTCTCTGGCCTCTGACCCTGCCACACTATGCTGCTGGTGTCACACCTCCCACAGAATCCTCCTGCAGCAGCAGGTGGGGGGGTGATAAATACTATATACATTCCAGTGATGGTTTTTCCAAAATATTTTACTAAAGCATCAGCCATCTCTTCAGACCAGGCTTGTACTACAGCTCAGCTGCTGACTCCTGTTTGGAGCAGAACTATCCAAGCCCATGGAGCTGCAAGACCAAGGAAGACATGACTCAGCCCACAGGGCAGCCAAAGCCACAGTGGCACCAGACAATACTGCTCTGAGAAAGGAACACAAACAGACCACCCGACACAGCACCTCCCCCTGCACTCTGCCTGTGGATGTGGAGCTACACTGGAGCATTGTATCAGAACAATTATCCCCTCTCACATCCAGAGAACACACATGAATTGAAGAAACACCTTGCAGATCCACAGCTTGGCTCCCTCATCCTCAAGGTTAAATTCTCACTACAAAGCTGTTACAGCTACATATTCTTGCAGGTAATATGCAGGACAAGCTCCTCTCAATATGGCAGATCTTCCATGTGTGTCTGGAAGATGACACCACACATTCCCAAATTTGTCATAAAAGTGAGCACATCAGCTGTAACTTCCTCCCATTTGGTGTTTCGAATCACCTGGCAACCACGCAAACACCTGACAGTGTGGAGGTCAGAGGGATGTGACAGCCCCCAAGCAGAGGGATCATGGTGTGATACCAACCCACTGCCAGCACTGTGCCAAGACAAAACACTCCTGTGCTACTTCAGCTATTTCTGCTAAACGTTTAAAGTGTTGATCTCACTTTACCTTGGAGCCAACCCACTTCATGGTACCTCTCCCCACCACACCCTGACATTCTCATTGCGAACAGTTCCTCTGTTACAGCAGCTGGATGTGAAGCCCAGCTGACTTGAGCTGCACCCACCGGGGTCAGGGGTGGCTCTACATTGGCTGTATTTCAGAGTCAGAGACCCCATCACTCTGGAAATTAATTTTCATAAACTTATGTTAGGTATAACTCTTTCCAGGGAAAAGTCACATCAAATCTAAAAAATACCTCTGTTTCCTGCTTCGATGCGGTTTGGAAGTTTCTTCATAAGGGTTTTGAAATATATCAAAAAATATTGGTTCAAACTTTTTGAAAATCACCGTTGACACTTCAAAATTTCTCTCCAGCCTCTCAACTCGTTCTCGGAATTCCTGGGGCAGGTTTGACATGTCCATCCACTTCTTCATTTTACTAAAAAACTGAATTAAACTTAAAAGAAAAAAGAGAAGTCTGCTTTGAGCTTTAACTAACTTCCATTCTAAAATTTTAAAACGCCAAAATGCAGCATATTTACTCCTTTAATGACTGATGTGATTACTACGTAAGCTTATAATTTATTTTGATATGACTCCCAAACTGTATATGTTATCAGCTTTTTGCCTTTTATCACTCTGGGATCCTCCTTAAGGCATGGGAACATTAATTTGATGTGGAGGCTGCCAGCATGGCTGTGTAGAGCAGGGCAGTGGTGGACAGCAAAGTGCAGGTGTTGTTGAGGTGGAGGCAGGAAGGCAACAAAACAAGCCAAGAATCGATGCCTGTCAAAGTTACCCGCACAAAAACCTTACAGCTGGGGATGTAAATAACTGACAACCCCTCCAGCAGCTCAGGAGGGAGTGGGTCTTTAAATGGAACGAGCAACATTCCGGGCTCCGTGTTTCCAGGTCAGGGGAAACGCCACAGTGACAGGGGAGCAGAAGGGGAGTTCTGTGATCACCAGTGCTGTGTTCCCAGAAAAAACAGCAGCTGCCAGCACTCCGTCAGGATTTCGCCTGAATCCTGAGTCAGACACACGCTGTACCGGGACGGCACGCGCCGAGGTGTTTGTGGTCAAATTAACTACAAAGAGAAACAACTGGCGTGCGTAGAACAGCTGCTGGTCCGACATAGATGGTTTCCCAAAGGCTTGAAGTAGAAATTACGTATTTGCATCTAATTTCCATCTGTAATAACAGCGAATGTACTGCTTTTACCCCTTTTACTGCTGCTGTGGCTAGCAGCACTGGGAGCGAAGGAGCGGCACCTGGATTACCGGCTTTGGCAAAGCAGGGCAGGGCACTCGCAGCGCTGAGCCCTCGGCCCCGGCAGGGGCCGGCCCGGCGGGGCGCTCACCTGAGGCGTGCGGAGCGCAGGATGCGGGTCAGGGAGACGCCGTTCCCCTCCATCGGGCTGCTCCCCACGGTAGGCACACGGCTCCGGCGGCAGGCGACGTACAGCGCGCAGACCAACCAGTGTAGCGCTTCGCCCTGCGGGCACGGGCGCCGCCGTCACCGGGGCAGCGCCGCGCCTCGCGGGCTCGACCGGGGCGGGACCGCGCCCGCCCCCGCCCTCGCCCGGCCGGCCCCGGCCGGCCCCGCTCACCTCCAGGCTGTAGGTGCCCCGCAGCGCCGTGAAGTCGCGCAGCGCCTCGGCCGCGCTCGCCGCGTCCAGGTTGAGCTCCTGGCAGAGCCGCTCGACCGCGGCGCCGGGATCAGCGGCCCCCAGGCGGGACATGGCGGCGGAGCGCGCGCGCCAAAACCGCCGGAAGGGCGGGGCCGCTTCCGCCGCGGGGCAGAGGGCGGGGCAGGGACGGGAACGCGCGCGGTGGGCGGTGGTCGTGGCCAGCCGGGTTCACCCGTCTGCGAGCGGGCGCTCGGTTCTAGTAGGTGCTCGCGGCCCATTCCCACGCACGGCTCCGGGAGGCCACGGCAGGAACGACTTTTCCTCGGCCGCCGTCCCACAGCGCCCTGAGACACGCGTGGGTGCGCATCTTCTCGGCGGCCTCCGGGCCCCATGCACGCCTCCCTGCAGGGCCGGGGAGCCCCTTCCACTCCGGGGTCGCGGCCGCGCTCTCCGTCACTCGTGGCACGGCCCCGCCTCGATCCCGGTCGTGGCGGGTTGCTCAGAGCGTTTCCAGGTGCCGGTTCCACTGAAACGGGCGCCGATGGACGGAGCCCCCTTGAAAGCACTACGTGTCCGTCAGGCGGCCGTGGGGACACTGCCCGCCCCCGTGGGCAGGGGAGCGGCTCCCGCACCTCTGGAAGGGGCTCTGGTCACGCAGCATCCGCAGTGCTGTTTCGGGGATAGGGAACAGGGCTCTGAACCCGCCTGTCACTGGAGGATACCTGAACCACCTCCCTTCTGCTGGGAGGGCGTGGGATGGAGAACACACGGAGTACGCCCGGGGCCGGCGTAGCGAATCCCCCTTCCCAGTACTTATGGTGATGCGAGGATGCTCAGAGGCGCACTCAGGACCCGGCACCGCCGCACCGCTCATTCGGCAGCCCCGACCTCCGGCCCCACTCACGAATCCCGGAATTGGTTTTCTTGAAAATGCCTTTTTGCAAAGTGCAGGGATCAGTTAGTGGGATCTGCAAGTTGGTGGGGCCGGTCCCTCAGTGAGAATCAAGTCAGCTCCGTGCTTTCCAAAATGTTACTTTCCATAAAACCCAGCCTTAATCCAACATCTAAATCTATTTGGAAAAAGATTTGCCGTAAGAGCATGGAAAACTGCCTGTCATGAGCAGACAGGGAATGTGTTTCTTTTGGGGTTAATGAGGCTATAGGTCCCACAGGCTTATTTATTCCTTCTGGACCAGAGATGTTTCTTCCTCTAGGTGAGCTGAGCTTTGTTTTTTGTGCATCTCTTCCTCAATCAGAAATCTCTCTCCTTTTCTGAGGGGAAAAAAGTCACTGTGAGGTTTTCCTTTAAAATTTTGTTTTTCCAAATAGTGCAGGCAATTCCTGTAAAATGTCTCCCTGTGCTATAGCACAGCCAGCTGAAAAACTGGACAACCTATGTTTGGCAAGAGCTCAGAGAGAGGAGAGGCTGGAGCATCTGCCATGGTTCTCACTCCCTTCCGCTGCCCCTGCAACAGGTCCAGGACACTGCTATTTCTTGAAAGCCTCTGAAGGCTCATGCTAGGCTTGCCTGAACTGTGTTTAGGCAGGCTGCGACTGAGTTCCAAGTTAAACCAGTAATGTCTCATCCCATCCAGACCACTGGCAAATGGAGCCAGATAGTGGTGCTGTACAGAGTTGTTCACAAATTAAAATCCCACTGGAGAGAGAACAAGGCCCCATGGGGAGTGGGACTGATCTTCTGCTGGGCTGAAGATCTTGCATTGTTTTATACCTTTTGAGGTGAAATCTTGATTCTTTAGGAATTAGTGCCACCTATGGCACTGCACCAATGGCCTCCAGCCACCCCTGGGTGCACCGTGAAACAACCAGCATTCCAAAAATCCACATGGGAGGGTGAGAATGATATTCCTAGGCCTTTTGTCCAAATGTACAAGGCACACTGTGCAGATTGATGGGAAGGGGATTGAGAAGCTGACTTTCTCTTCCCTCCACTTTTCCAGAGCGGCTGCTCTGCAGATGGCTGGGCTGGCTCCTTTCCTGGCAGCACTGACCGTCCGTCCAGTGCCCATGGCCAAGCATGGGTGCCATGGCCAGCTCTGCACTGCCACACGGGATGTGAGGCATTTGGGGGCATTACCTGTGTAGTGCCCGGAAACTGCTTTGAGACAAGGTTGTAAAATGTGAGGAGATTCCTGATCTCGTGACTCAGCCCATGCTCCAGAGCCCTGGGGCCCAAGTGGCTCCTGAAGAGGTGAGGAGCAAAACTGCACTGAAAAGCTCAAGTTTTATTCAATGCAAACCAGATGTCATTAGAGAAATTGCCTTCTGCTCACTGCTGGCTGTGATTTCCAACCCCAAATCCTTTCTTGTAACTGGCAAGAGCCCAGAGTGGGGACATCTGCACCTGGGGTACGTAAAGCTCCCCTAGCCATGGCTCAGTGCTGAAGAAAATTCTTCCCCCCTTTTTGTAACCATAAAGGGAATTAGAGATCCTGTCTAATTGTGTGATGAGACTTCTCTCTGTCCTCTCAGATAAAAATCAGGCAGGGACAGCAGTGGGGATGTGCAGCTGTGTCAGTTTTACTCTCTCAAAGTCTGGGAAGGGGCACCTGTATCCTGTAAAACACAACAGGAAGCAAGCTGTGCCTATGGTGCCCATCCTCCACCACATCCACTCACTGCCATCAGCAGGTAGCACACCTTACCTGAAGAGACAGAGACACTACAGCCACCAGTGATGTGACAGCCCAAAGCCAGCACATGCTCCTCCATGGCCCTCCTCCTGCAGATTCTGCCAGCATTATGGATGCTGAAGTGCAAGGCTACAGTGTGTGAAGCCAGAATTTAAAGGGAGACGCTAGAACTGGAAATTCATAGTTCATGCTACCCTTTTGCCAGTCTTTTCTGCAGGGTACTTTTCTCTTTTTCTTCCCCAAAGCAGCAAGAAAATACTAGGACAAGATGCCTACATAGGGCAGGTGGAGCAGTAAAAGCACTGGTTTTACTCTCTCTATACTGAATCTTTGAAGAATGGAGCTGCTCCTGCATATCATTCTGATGAAACAGATGAATGCCTGCTTTGCCAAAGCCTGAGATCCTTACACAGAGATTTAGGACAAGCATTTCACAACACCTGGAGGTGCAGAAAGCGCAGGGAGAGTAGCCCTGGACCCCCAGTACCCCATCTGGGATAGCCCCTCTGCTGGGAGGGGCTGTGCAAGTGCCAAGGGGTGTAACTGCTTAGGGGGTGGGGGTGCGTGTGATGACTGTGGAATTCTCTGGGCTTCCACTCACCCGTGTGGAAAAAGCAGGTCAGCAGAGAGCCCTTGTGCATCCTCTGTGCTTAAACTGACCCTGGAGCTTGGGCTGCTCCTGGCATCTTGCAACCCATGTGGAACATGACTTCCCTCACGCCAGCGCCAGCGAGTTCAGCGCCCCCAGGGCGCTGTGAGAGTTGCGGGTTTGGCCCTTCAGAGCAAGCAGCCAGACTCGGAGTAACACACAGTGCACCAGGAGCAAGCCTAGAGCAGCGACCAGGCCACTGTTTTCAACAGCTTCTCAATGGATTTATGCTGAGAAAAAGGCAAGTCACGTTCATCACTGAGTCAGGTGAATTAAACATTCACATATATTTGCTGAAAAAAACTATATACATCTGTAGCAAGGCTCTCCCAAGTCTGAAAGATAAGCATCATCTAGTCACTAAATTAAAAAAATAAAAATCTGACTTTTAAATCTTTTTCTTTTTATCCAGGTTCAAGAGCACAGACAGTTTATTTTGTTAGCACATTTGGTGAAGGATGTATGTGTGTGAATAGCCATGAAAACTGGTGAAAATTTGGTGCTTGTTTGGGATATGATGGAAAAGAAGAAGCAGCCAGTCAATGCCTTACAGTCTAAATAATCCACAGAGTATATCGGGTTGCAAAAGGGTCACAAAGTAGCAAAGAGAAGCCTAAACACCCAGAGACATAGCATACATGTCTGCTAAGAACAAGGTATAGAGCATGCTGGCTAATTAAATAAATTTCACTTTAAACCCTGTTCCTCACACATGTAACCCTGGAAAAACCATCCCATAACAAGAAATGGACTTAGAAGAGATTTCTGTATCCATTCACAGTAAGGCTTTGAAGATATATGAAGTTTTATAGCATTTGTATTTTAAGGATTTAGGGCAAGTACATGTTCTTCCACTGAATAAAAACAAAGTTAGTACTTAAAAGGTTCAAAAATATATCAATCGTGACTTTTTTTTTACATAAATAAATTATATTGATTTTGGATTTAACAGCTGAAAAAACCCTTTCTGCTTCCACTGGAGGCAAAAACTGAACAAAATGTTAGTTAAATAGAGATAGCAGCATTTCTAAGAAATCTGTCGATAGTGATACAGTATCTATGCTACAAGAATGTTATTAAATAGAACACAATTATTGGGGGGGAGAAAGATTGCATTATGATTGGCTACATACTTTAAAAAAAAAATCATCCAATCCAGTAAACTGGGAATAAATTCTGTGAAAATATAAACCAACTGGTTTTTTGACCACGGGTAACAGACTTCTTTGAGATGCTAATTTTAACATGTACATAATTTATAATCCCAAATGTATAAAAGACAATGACAAAAAGCATCATAAATAAATAATGCAAACTGAAATAGTTATGTCAAAACATTTGGACCATCTGATAAATTAGCAAAACTGCAACAGAAAAAAAAAAGTAAAAAATACAGTAATTTGTGACAACCAAGTGTGAAACTGATGAGTAGCACACTCCAACAACTCCCTCCCAGCCTGCCCTTCACTCACCACTGCACCACTGTGGCTTTATTCAATTCTCAGACCATGAGCTGCAACTAAGAACAACCCCAAGTGAAATAAGAATTCAAGGAGTAAAGGGAAGGAGAAATCCAAAGAGTTGCCTGTGAAGGAGTCAGTACCCAGAGCTAGAGCAGGGGGCTGGCAGCATTAAAACCCATCCACTTTCAAGATGCTGAAATCATTTGGAGGACTGGAAATACTGTTCAACAGCAAACAGAATGGGAAGAAGCCAAAATCATCTCTTCACAGGCCACCACTAGAAAGTAAGAAACTCAGGCTCTGAAAGTCTCAAGGGTCCTTCTCAGAGGATTCCCCAAGGAGGGAAGCTGGCCTACAACCTTCTCCATGTTTTCTGAAAGAACGTTGCTTCTGGGGTAAGGAGTGGGAAATATAAAAACTCAGAAAGCCTCAGTGTTCATATAAGAGCATTAAAATCAGTGTGGTCTGTTCACGGCTGGAAAAAAATACCTTTAGAGCACCTGTAATGCCACAGCTGAGAACTAATGCCAGGGAGGAGAACTGAAGACAAGCAGAATGATGAACGAACTGGTTGCTACAGATACAGTAACCCCAGAAAAGTCATGCAAGTGTGCAAAACCTTTCCAGCTCAAGCTGGAAAGTTCTTGTAACTACCAAGGAAAGGGTAACTAAACTCCACGTAACATAAAACCAAACATTGGTTTTAAAAAATACAAAAGAATGTCTACATTGTTTTTTCACTTTCTGCAGTTTGTCTCCAAACCTTTGAGATGGGCGTGATCAAGAAATTATATCACTACCCAGTTATGCTTTTCCTTTCAAAGAAATGAATATATGCATTTTCAATCATTAGTTATATACTTCTGTCTATACTACTATTCTAGTAACCATGATAAAATAGGGAAATACTTTAAATCAAAAATACACATTAGCACTTACTATAGCTGTGCTTTTAGCCCAAATATAGGCTTTTTCGTTCAGTGTCACTGTAGACAGAAATACCCTTGTCTGTGTGTTATACCAAGAGATCAACGCTTTTCTTTTGCTCATTTTTTTGCTGCTTTTTCTTCTCAAAGGAGTGAGCAATTTGCGGGGGGTGACCAAGTACTGGATTTGCTATTGTCAGCTGGGATGATCGACTAGAAAAACAGAATGAAAATTCAGTGCCTCCTGTACTAGCTAGACAACACTGTTTATCTAATAAAGTGGCAAGACCCTGCAACTATTAACATGTAGTATGTCACCAGTTTTTTCTGACAGGGGAATTAGGTAGGTAATATTACTTATGGAAACACAGGATTATGAAGGTGGAGCAGGGTGAGAGGGGAAGTAACAAAGAGTTTATGGGATAAGAAACTCACAAGCCACAATCTTTTTGTGTTTTTCTTTCAATGAAACAAAAAGTTCTAATCGGCATCATGAGCTGCTTGGTGCTCCTCCTCTGCTGGTCCGTCCTGCTCCTTCTCTGCCACCGCTGGTGGGCTCTGCTCCACACAGTTTTGACTGTTCGCAGCTTCTTTTTCCGGCAGTGAGACAGTTTCTGGCTCTGGATTTGCCAATTCCCCTTTCACTTTCTTCCTCTTCCGCTTCTGGCTCTCCAGGTTTGCTACCTCTGAGTGCCTGGTTTGCTGGATGCCAGGCAGCGCCATGCCAATGCCAGGGGAAAGGAACATGGAGGGATAGATCAGTCCAGGAGACATCCCTGGGATAAGAAATGGGTTAAAAGCTACAGGACTACTGGTAGTTATTGCGGATTCTGTCTGATTAGAAAATGAACTAGGACCAGGCTTATCTTCAGCAAGAGGTTCTTTTTTCCCATCCTGGCTGCCCTGTTTCTCCTCGTTGGCTTTCTCAGTGCTGGCTGTGCCACCTTTCGTTGTGCTTGTTAACGAAGTTGGAGCAGTTGCAGTGCAAGTTGTTGTCATTGGGGAGTTGAGGAGTCCTCCCACACCAAACATCTGGGGTACGGTCGCCATGCCTGGCAGCATCATGGGCAACATGTTCAGGGTGCTCTTCACATCCTCACCAGCGGGCACTGCTGCAAAGCCAGCAGGAAACCCAACCAGCCCAGTCAGAGGGATCCCTTGCATATTTCTCATGTTCTGAAGTCCCACTAGATCCATCCCAGCAATTAGTCCGTTCATGAACAATGGTCCCATTCCAGAAGAAGAATCTGCTACAACACCAGGGCCTTTAAGGAGTTCACTGCGAGGCCTTCTCCCTCTCCGGCGTGGCCCAGTGTCTCGGAGCACAGGCTCAGTGAGGATGCGATTGAATTTGTTTTCTGGTAAGTAGCCCTGAAAATGAGACATAACAGAGAACACCCCACAGTTACTACTGCAGCAAAGAGGACCTGGCTTGTCTGTGCCCACATCTGCATCCCAGATGGTGTTGGCACAGAAATATTTGCCTACATGATATGGAGTTTGAGAGGTATACACAACTTTTCCCCAAGGGATGCTGCCAAATGCAAAACATCCTTGCTCTGCCCTGGCAGGATCCTGCACTCAAATGCTAGGGAGGGAAGGGGAATGCATTTTTTTACCCTTGTTCTCCACCTCAGCCCTCAGCACCAGCTGCTCACAGTGCAAGAAGCACCAGGGCACCATGGTGTCAGCTGCCCACTCAGCTCCCTACCCAGCTGTAATTGTGCCTTCAGCAGCAGGTGAAAAAATCCTCTTTGAGATGGGAAGGGCCAAATTTTCAATACTCTGCAGGACAGCAAAGCTTATGGGATGACACAGAGAGTGAGCATGCTGTCTGAGGAGTTCCTAGTCAGAGCTTTACAAAGATGCCAGAGAGCATTCAGAAAGCTCATGTGACAGAAAAGACATGGGACCAAATCCCAGCAGCCAGAAGTGAGTGAGACCATCTGGTTAAACAGAGCAGTGTGGGGGAATCCACAGCACAGCTTAACATCCCTTTTTCAGCATCCTCAGCAGACATTTAAACATTTCCCTTCATGGTTCCTTGGATTTCAATATCATCACTCTTTGAACCATTTTGAAAAATAAATTTAGGTAGGAAAATTATTTCCTGTTAACACCTGTAGTGCAGAAATGTGAATTAGATGCGCCTGGCAGTCTGCTCAGCACAGCACCTGCCCAAGGAGGGAGAACCTTCTGGGTGCATCTCCCACTGGCATGTGGGAGAAGCTACATGTAGCCATGACTGCCCCCGGGCTCTGTGGGGCAGCCAGCCCCAGCTCCTGCTGGCCTGAGCACCCAGAACAGCTGGTCATCCTTCTGCATCCCTCTCCTACCAGGATGGGTATGCATTCGCCAAAAGCTCAGTGTCAATGGGGTGGGAATGATCATGGGATGCAGCCACTGGAGCAGGGCACAGGAGAGGTGCCCAGGCAGTACCAGGCACACAGTGGTTTCTGTGGCACAGAGACTGTCCCCTCAAATCAGGGGAAGGAAGAGCTGTCAGCTCACCTGGGGCTGGCTGCCCAGATGGGGCCCTGATGCCAGCTTGGACATGGAGTCGTTTGCTGGGCAGTGGGACAGACCATGTCAAATCTCCAGCGCTAAGGAAAAACCAAACTGAGAGCAGTACAAACCTCTAAGCCAACGGATTTGCCCTCCAGCCCTCTGCAAGGGTGTCACACAAACCACTGCAGCCCAAAACTAGGCAGTAAGTGAGAGGGACTGTAGGGAGAAGTCTGGATCAGGCCAGCCTGTGGGGCAGGGCAGGGCGATCTGGCAGTGCTGTGTGTTCCAGAAGGGAGAGCGCTCCTTCTCCACAGGCTCTGCCACACACCTGGGCAGGGACTGGTGGATGGACAGGGTGGATGAATGTGGCACAGGAGGCTCCGTCCTGCCCCTCTCCCTACCTGTGCCTGACTCTTCAGGCCTGGTGACTTGTGGGGCCTTTGGTGGGCCCACAGCTGCACAGGCAGAGTTCACAGGAGCTGATGAAAAGCATCAACTGGAGGCGTTTTGGAAAATGTGACCCATGAGAATGTTTTGTCCACACTCTGCCATCCAGCTCCTAGGGCATTCCTCTTGCCTGTTACCCTATGCATCCCAAGGCTCTCCAGCCTGGCATGCTGAGCCCCGCTCCCAGGGCACTAGCCCCCTCTCTCTGTGGCCTGGCCACAGGGCTGGCAGTGGCATGGCCCAACCTCCCGCTCTGCCCCAGTGCAACAGCCATCCCCTCCCACACGCCCAGCCCAGGGCCTGCCTCGAAGCTCCCAGATCCTCACTGGAGAAAGGTTGTGGGGATGGGGAAGGGAAAAGAAAAGATGACATGATACAGATTTCTCCAAAAGCTCTAACTTACTGAAAGCTTAACAATGTCAGCCCAGTCAGCTGCAACAGCATACTCCAAGTTTGCATCAAGCCACCTTGGCAATTCCTTCAATGCTGGTGCCGTGGCTCCCCCTAACTATAAAACACAGCAGAAGGATGACCTCTATTGCAGAGAGAGTTATGTAAAATAATACAAAAAATATGATTACACTTCCCCTAGCTTCTTGCTTTGGGCTGCAATTTGGCTGGGGTGGAGAGACTTGCCTTGCTGCACTTGCCTTTCTGCAGGATTTGGTGTGTGCCTGCTGCCTCCAGACACACAGCTCAGGGAGAAAAGGCAGGTTCAGCCTCTGTGTGCCAGCCCACCACCCTCCTAGGTACCAGTGACGGGGACAGAGCTTCTGTAAAAGCCATATTTGGAACTGGCAAAGTCCCCAACTCACCCAGGAAAGGCCCACATGGGGGCAACAAAGAGGAACACAGATGTGGCTGAAACAACCTTTCTGCCTCACTCTTTAGTTTTGCTTTTAGATGTGATTAATGTCACATCACCTTTTGACCTTGTACAGTCCTGGGTGTGTTTAAGAATTAAATTTCGGTGCAAAGTACTCCTGAACACCCCTTCTTGTTCAGAGAGATGAACATCAATGTCCTGGAGATTAAACTGCAGACAAGTAAATCCAAGCTCCTTGCTCAGAAAGCAAGAAAAAGCCCTTCCAATCCTCGACGTTCTACAAGCCCAGCAGTGGGATGGGTATTGGTGAGCCAGTACCTCATAAAGAGGAACAAACCAAAGGTATCTGTATGGCAATGTTACAATTTGTGGCATATTGCAATGAACTCAAGGGGAACAATCAAATTCAGGATGGGAAGCACATGACAGGGCTGTGCTGAGTGTGGCCTTAAAGTTAAAGGCTGTATCCCACTGCCACTGAGGAGTTTCTGCCCCCTGGCAAGGATCGACACTCCCACATCCCTTACTTCACACAGACAGTCACTCAATTTCACAGGTCTCCCATGTCCCCAGGCGCACATGTGTCACAGGATAATGTAGATTAGAGACCTATTCCAGACTTTTGTCTCTTCCATAGGCTTCTCTGGATTAAATCTCCTCCACAGGTGAGCTCAAGATCTGCTAAGCATTTTGGGACACTGAGGGCAGAGCACAGAACAGGCCTTCACTTACCCGCCGTCCAGTACCCTTATGTACCACTGGCACCCGCTCCTCTCCCGTCAGAGAGCTAATGTCCAGTTTGTTGGGGTCCTTGCAGCGCTGCCTCCTCTGCTTGGGCTTGTCTGAAAAATTCTGGAGTGCAAACAAGACAACATTAATGAGACTAGATGGCTTAATAAGCCTGGCCGGCTACAAGTCCTGCAGGAGAGCAGCATGGATGGGCTCCCAAGAGACAGGGAATCCCTGCAGGCTGGGGCAGAAGCAACACCAGCAGCACAAACTGGTCCCTGCCATAGCTCCAGCTCTCAAATGAGCAAAACTGATTTTTGTAGATAGAAAGGGGTCTCCAGTGTACCCCGCTTAGAGTGCTCTAGCCCTTTCTAAGTCTCCTCCACTCCTGACACTGCAAGACACTAACATGCATTTGTAAACAAGACACTGCATACAGCCAGTAAAGAGAGAACGGATCTGTGTGTGCCACTTGTGTCACTCTCATACAGCCACCTGCTTCTCACCAGCTCAGCTGTACTGTTTCCTTCCTCTTTTAGCCATTTTCACCATAGAGATGCTGCACCATGTTTCTTTGGGATCAGAGCCCTCTGGAACTGTAACCTAACGAGTTACAGGCAAGTCATTGCACACCCACTGCATACACCAAGTCCCACTGTTGATGTGCCTGCAGGGATGGAGCATTATAATGAACAACTCAGATGGCACAGATTCCTGAAAGTCAGAGAAAGACCTTGAGTGCAGTTCATCCTTTGAACTGAGCTACTGCAGTACCCAAAGCCTCTCTCAATCCATCCCACGCGGAGAGAAGAGATACTGCAGGGCTGGTCTGAGGCACTGAGGGCTTGCTGGGAGCAAGAGCTTCACCAGAAGTGTGGTCAGACTGGGCAAGCTCCAGTACCTCCCTGGAAGGCAAGGGTGTTGGGAAGGAGTGGGAAGGCACCTCCACACTTGCTCCTGCAAGTCTGATCCTGGGTACACAGCTGGATGTGTCTCTGGACTTTGAAAAGCAAAGGCCATCCTGCTGAGCTAATGTTGGGCTCCTCACCTCTCATCTCTAGCAAGCTTCAAAATGCTAATGTCTTGCCTGTACTCCAAGCTCCAGGAAATTCCCGCCTCAGGCACATGATCCTCCAGGACCAAGATGCAGTCTTTTCTGTTTTACCACCACATTTCTTCCTGCTCTGTTTCATGGCCTGTGCTCTGCCTATCACATGGTCTAATTAAGCTGAAACCTGCAGCAAACCAACCTGTGAAACCAAGAGGTGGAGGTTTATGAGACAGTACAAAGAATCAGACAGACTGTGCACCTCACTCTGAGTCACTACTTTCTGAGAGCATCCATGGCCACACAGCCATAGCCTGTCAGCCTCCAACACAGTCTCTCTGGTCTGGCTCTTAAAGAGAGCAGGTTTCCTGTTGCCTGGGAACCTTTAGTACAACAGCACTGCCTAAAATGACCCCAGGTGAAAAAGAACAACATAGACAGACTTAGAGCACCTCAAATTCGTTTTCTCATTTCTGTTCCCATCCATCCCTGGCACTTCTGGAATACATTGTGCATTAGGTAGATGGATGCACTGCAGCTGGAGAACCGACCTTGGGCAATAGGGCACAGCTCCTGGAGGATGCCAGACAGGTCCAAGCCCAGGGAGCCCTGAGGGTACTGACAGTCCCCTGTTTGGGCATGTTTGTGTTCTGGGGGAAAGGAGAAGAGTTCTCTAGCAGCAAGTGCTTTTTGATGCTGTACACGGGAACAGTGCTCACCTCTTAAACATGTCATAAATCCCTGAGCAGCCCCAACGAACACCACAAACCATGCTACAAGAAAAAACCCAAAACAAAGGGCAACACACAAGGCAGGCACACACACACACACCACTGAAGGCCACCCTTACTGTGCCAAAGTTGGGAACATCGAGAGTGTAGTCAGACTGCTGCCGGAGCCAGTCAAGGAGACTCTTATTTGGGACAGCCTTCTCTTGGTTGCCTGCAGCTGGGACTGGCTGTGGAGCTGAGGTAGCAGCAACTGGCCCATCAGGGAGGGAACTGTTCTGAGGAGGCTGTGTCTGGTCTTCCTGAACATCCTGCCGTGGAAGGAGGAACAGGGAGAGCCCATCAGCAGTGTGCAGTGACGCATGTGCACCCCAAGAGGCACAGCTCCCAAAGCAGGTCATCTGCTCCCATCACACAGACTAATCCACATACTCCCAGTGCCTCTTCCTTAAATCACCACCCACCACTTTACATTTCCCCTCCATCCCCAGCACTGGTGGTAGGGAGGGCAGACAGAGCTGGGAGATGCTTTTGAACACACAAGGAAACACTCTGAACACCAGGAAGACCAACTTCCCCTCAGATCACTCCCAGAAGTGGTCTAGGGGCACTGGCCTTGCTCCATTCTTTGAGTGGATCCCAGGACAGAAGGAGAAAGGGATGCAGTAGGATCTTGTCTTCCTCATCTTCCTTAGACAATTCCTGAGGTGGGACACCTGCTTTTGATAATGCTTAAAAGGATTCAAACACTCCAGAGTGTGTAAACCAGGGGAATAACTTCCCTTCCTCCCAGTAGTATCTGCTCCTGCCTGGTCCTGCACAAAGCTGTACTGGAGGAAGCTGCGCAGTGCCATGAGCAGCAGAGCTCGGAGGGGAGAGCTGGGCCATGAGACAAACTGTGCTGACTCCACTGGGTCCATGTGAAAGGGGGGCGCATCAACCCACCTGCAGCCTGTTTGGAAGAGGCCTCTCCTTCAAGAAGATGAGGTCCATCCCTTCGACATTTTTCCTCCTGCCTCGTCTCCTCCTCATGGCAGCATCATCTCTTCGGAGGCTGCCATTTACAATCTGCCCAGTGACAGGATGGATTAACCCTGCCTGTAGAATGCCCGACAAGTCCATGCCCAGGGAGCTCTGGAGGGCATTCACAGTCCCCAGTTTGGGGATGTTTGTGTTCAGGGGGAAAGGAGAGGAGTTCCCCGGGGACCCATCAGATCCTCTGGACAAGTCCACTGCTGCCTCGCGCCAGCCATTCAGAACAATGGGTGGATGGACATGGGCTGCTGCCAGCTGCTCCAGGCTCCTCTGTTTGGCATCTCTCTCCATCTCGAACTCATAGGGTCTCCTGTGCTTCCGCTCGTCTTTTGCAAAGGCAGGGCTCAGGAAACCTTCCTGTGTGTACCAAAGCCACAGAGGGTTATAGCTGCTGCTGCCCTGCCCAGGGACCACAGCTCCTCACACCAGCACTGAGCTAATGGTCATTCTTGCCTCTTCAAGGAGCCCTGAGGCAGTCCTTTCCTCGGGCATATCACATCTCTTTCCCTGGGTGGGGATGATGCAGGAGTACCCTCGCACACACTCAGATATCCCAAGCCATAGTTATAACTATAGCTGTTCCACCAGCTGCTGGGGCCCCAGGCCACCAGCTTCTGTCTGTCCAATGTGACTCTTGGGGATTGGGGCACTGGGACTTGGGAGCTGACGACTTGACAGGGCAGTGCTCCTTGCACCCCTTCCTTTGGAATACCAGTGGGATGTCCCCTTTGACCATGTCAGGTGCTCCAGCGCTGACTCTGGAAGCATCTCTAGAGCTGCAGAAGCTGTGGAGCTGTCAACGATGGCTGCCTTCCAAGGAGGGCAGCAGGGTGCTGAGAGCATGGGGCACTCACCAGGAGCTATCACCAGGGGATCAAGTGGCTTAAGCTGTGTTATACAGCCCAGCTGGCACCAAGGGGCCCCACTTGGGAAACTCCTGAGTACTTTTGGGCAATGTCTCACCCCAGAATCCTGAGCCTGTCACTGCCTGAGGGCCCCCCTCACCTTTTGTACCCGTGACATTAAGACCCCGTTATTGAAGCTGGGATCGGGGGCTTCTGACTCAGTAAAACTGCTCCTGCTGCCGGTGTTGCTGGCCATGGCTGGGGCTGTCAGCAGGCTCTGTGCCTCAAACTGCTGGCTGGAGGAAGGCCACTTGCCCTTCAGGATGGCATGGCAGATGTTGTCAATGCGGTTGATGATCACACGGTCCTGCAAACAGAACTGGATGATGGCAAGCTAAAACTGGAATGATTGACCTGTGTATGACAGCTCAGGATTAAAGTCAAGCCCACCCTACGTGATCTCAGCTCAGCAGGGAACTGCTTTGTGGGGCAAGCATCTCCATGGCACAGGTGCCTGGGAAGAGCACCTTGGTCAGAGCATCTAATGGGGTGTGCAAAAGAGCAGGAGGCAGAGCTGGAGCTGTGTGAGGCACTGCTGGCCAGGGCTACCCGGTAACACTTTGATACAAACTGTGTTCCTTTTAACCTCACCTTAGGCCACTCAGAGAAGGAGTAAAGCGTTTTCTCCTGCAGCAGCTGGGCAATGGTCGGTGCCCGGGCATCCTGAAGATCATCAATCTCCCCAGGCAGGACAGAAGCAGAATTCTTGTTCTCTTCCTCCAAGTACTTCTCTGGACCATCTAAAAAAGCAAGGGAGAATAGAGCCCACCACCACCCTGCCTTTCTCCCTGTCTAGAGGTGGGGAGCATCTCCTCACACATTCCCACCCCAATGTCCAGCTGGCTCCACAAAGGTCCCAAACAGTCCCCAAGAGTCTCCAAGAGAAGCAGCAGACTTGGATAAGGGCAGGCAGCCCAAGCTGCTCAGGAAGGAGCATCTCTCCCCTGAGCTGAGTTTGGGGGGCTTGAATTGCAGTAGGCCCCCATCTCTGACCATTCCCAGGTGTGCAAGAAGGAGGGCATACACTTTTCCAAAGGGAGCTGCTCAACAGCTCCTGTGCCAAAAAGGGAAAGGCATCCTGCATTCTATGGCATGCTCTTGGCAGAAGGGCTGCTGGGGCTCAGTGTGGAGAGTGCTGGTCACCTCTGCTGGCAAATGCAGCCCCCAACACCTTTTGCTCCCAGTTTGCAGCAGCTAAAGGGACCTCAGCTCCTACAGATGGGAGGCCACTCCACAGGCTGGCCAGCCCCAAGGTTTGGCCCTGCAGGGAGGACAGGTCCCTCCCACCATAGCCAGAGGTGACTGTCAACCTGAGGGAGCTCTCAGGACCATACCTTGGCTCTGGTTGCTGCTGGCTTTCTCCCCGTCATCTCTGTTCTCACACTCTTCTTGCTTTATGCCCTGAGGCTCAGGGTATGCAGCCTCTGTGCAGCCTGTCTGCCCCTCAGCATCTCGGCCCAAGGGCTTCCCCCTGACACAGGTCGGCTCTGCCCGCCGAGGCCCTCCGTGAGGCAGAGGTGTAGGTATGCTGAAGGGCTGGCTCTGAGCCTGGCCCAGTGAGTGCTGCTGGGTGCTCTCCTCATTCAAGCAACAGTCCTCCCTGCCCTCTACCCCGGGCTCCCCTAGCCCCAGGGACTCCCTCTTGCCATTTATATCTTCCGGGCAAGTGTCATTAGGTGTGGGGAGACCAGAGCTCTGCTCCTCACCACCCTGTTCATGAGCCTCAGGGTCACAATCAGCCCTGGTCCTGGGACCATTCAAGCCTTCCATGGCATCTGCTGCTGCCTCAGAGTTATCATCATCCTCTTCTTCCTCCTCATCTTCCTCGCTGTGGCTCTGACTTGGTCCTGACTTTGCCTCCAATCCTTTCTCCTGCAGCAGACTGATGAACCTCTGCTCAGGAGGAACCTTTAGTTCATAGTTATGGAGACTGGGACTGTAAAGCCCCACACTTAGGACTCTTTCCATGGTGCCATGCTCGGGCAGCCCTGCCGCTGGGCTGGCAAGTGGTCCTTTTTGTTCCAAGCCTTTGCCGATCTTAGCTGGGGCACTTTGTGAAGGATTGCTCTTGGTGGTAGAAGATGAAGGCTCAGCTTCCTCATCATCCATTCGGTCAGAGCCCACCTGCAAACCCTCTAGGAAGGGAGGCTCTCTCATGGCATCTGCATCGCAGCTGGACGGATCCTCATCCCCCTCCAGCTTGCTCTCGGAGAGTTTGGCAATGCCGCTTCCAACACCTGTGCAGCTTGGGCTGTCCCTGGCAAGGGAGCTCTGCTCGCTGGGACAGGCCTTCTCATCGTACATCATGCACACCAGCGAGTCCGGCAGTGAGCTCTCATCGTAGTTACTGGAAATTATGTCCCGGACTTCGGACATGAATGTTTCACAGTTTGCATCCAGTGGGCTGCCCCCAGCCTGGGACATGGTGTTCTCCATGGTTTCTAGCTTGATGCGACTCCCTGCTTCATTCTCCAGGGTTTCACAGGTCTGGTCCATCTGGCTGTACACAGGGGAACTGTAGAGTTTGGAGTTAGACTGGTAAAGGCAGCACAGGGTTTCTGGGCCTGGGAGCCCTGTTCTTTTATGCTCGGCATAGTTTCTGTATGCATCTAAAAAAGACAGCTGGGGGTCATTCATGATGTAGTAGTCAGTGCGGTTCAGGCCATGCTTGGCAGTGCCGATCAGCAGATCCCGGTCGTGTTTGCCACACTCCCACCACACAGGCAGGTAGAGGCTGGGCCGGCACAGTTTGAGGCGCTCATGGAGCTGGGGGCACTTGAGCACCTGCTCGCGCACCTTCCGCAGCAGCTCAAT
Organism: Acrocephalus scirpaceus scirpaceus; assembly: GCA_910950805.1. Taxonomy (NCBI): domain Eukaryota; kingdom Metazoa; phylum Chordata; class Aves; order Passeriformes; family Sylviidae; genus Acrocephalus; species Acrocephalus scirpaceus. The sequence continues at coordinate 792,836 of OU383787.1, forward strand.
GCGGTACAGGGTCCTGGCAGCACGCTCTTCTGTGATGGGCTCCACATAGATCTCAGGGTCTGGAGGACCTACAGTAGGGACAGCAAAGCCAAGGACACATTATTTGGGTTGGCAGGAGCTCCTCAGAAGCAGGGACGAGCAACTTGAGTTTTAATCCTTGCTCATACTGCAGGTGAGATGGGGCCAGTGCTTGTAGCCACTGTTGAGATCTCTTTTTCCAGTCTCAGTACCTTCCAGTTAGGGAGTAAAACCCCTGACTTGAGCAGCTGGATTGAGTGGCACCAGCTGCAAGGATTTCAGAGTCTTGTCTGAGCTGTGCTCCATCATCACCAGCAGTGCTGGAGCTGCCTGCACTAGCAGGCAGAGTAGCTCCCAGCACTCTGAGCCTCTGATAGCCCTTCAGCTCATTGTCAGGGAAGGACAGCTCGTGCAGCTCTTCTGATGAGAACACCTACCTAAGGCACAAACACATACACAAGGAACTGTGCCCAAGATCAGACTCCATGACAGATCTGAGGCAAAATGTTTCTGCTGTTGTTGGAAACAAATTACTTTGTGCCTAAATAGCTTCCAAGGAGCTTTTCATCTGTCATGTCCTGTCTGGTGCCAATGCAAGGCCTCTGCAGAGCACTCAAAGAAAATGGATGCCCTGTGTGTTGGCCAGGTTTCTTGAGCCTCCTGCAGGGGATCCAGGCTCCATTTACCATGCAGCAGAGCTCCACAGTCAGCACAGGCATAGATGGAATGGACTCTGTCTGATGGCAGCAGAGGGAATGCTTGGAGAGCAGCAATACAGCTCACCCAAACAAGCCCCAGCTCCAGCATGGAGCTGTGATTTGTGTGTGCTGCTTCTCTGTCTGTCACATATAGAGGTTGCTGTGTTGGATAAAACTGATTTTGTGATTTCCTGTGAGAACTCCAAGAGATCTGTAAGAGCAGGGGCATGAGTCCACAGGGCTGCTCTACCCTTCCACTGTGCCATGGAGGCACTACATGGTGGGGACAAGGCAGCCAGAAATACATGACTGTTGCAAGCCCACAGCCTGCCTGGCATCTCACTGCCTCCAACTGTCTCTATAGCTACTCCCTTGTTCTCCTGCTCCATGAGAGCAGCGGGGTCCCTTCTACATGGAAGTACCATTACCCCTCCATAGGCCATGAAACTTCCACTCACCATCCTCTTTCCACAAAGGGAGACCACAGACATTCTTGCACATGGCCACAAAGCTGTAGAAGTACTTCTCCAGGCTCTCATCCGTTTTCTTCTCCAGTCGAGAGATGGCTCGGAACTGGGTCCAGTCAAAGATTTTTTTCTCTTGGTCATAGATAACCCCAAAGGAGGATACAGTGCGGTAGAAATCTGCCTGCTCCCTCCTGGTCCACCTGAGGAGTAGGAAGGAGACGGGAACACCACTGAGACACGTTCTGGGCCCAGAACAGGCAAAGCAGCAGGCAGGGAGGTTCAGAGAGCACTGTCTAGTAACTGTCTAGACCAACAGTTTTGAGGGAGGTGTCAGGAGGAGAACACTGGGGAGACAACCATAGCCCAAGCTCTGCCCTCTGGTGCACAGGGAGGAGGAGCAGAGGCCATGGGCGCTTTGGCTCTCAAATCATTGCTGAAAAAATCCTCTTGGCTGTTTCAATAAACCCTGAGTGCAGCTCTGGGCTGTGCTACCAACAGGGCACAGGCTCCAGCTGCTTCTGTGGAGGCACAAACCATCTACTCCCTTCCTGCCACCTCAAGCTGTTTCACTTCCATGGAAAAGTCAGTTCTCTGTACCAGGAATTACAAAGGAAAGATATGCAGACATAGTTCTCATCCAACCTCTTCCAAAGAGGAACTGGGACTGGGGCTTGCTGCTGTAATGGTCCCAATAACGAACACCACCCACCTCACTGACTCCTGTGGATTCCTGAGTGTCACCCCCTCCCCACCAGAGGAGAGTGGCAGTGGTGATGGAAGAGTTCAGTTACAGTGCTCTTAGAACACAACTTTCATGCTGGCTTGGACCGTCTGAGCTTTCACCTTGTGGGGACCACTCAAAAGACAGAGATGGTGAAGTGTCCTGGGCAAATACAGCCACAGGCAGAGCCCAGAAAAACAGCCACAGAGAACAGACCTGGGTGCACACAGCAGGGCAAGGGCAGAAAAAGGGAGCACTGAGGCCTGAAGAAAGCTTCTGGTCAAATCTCAGCTTGTGAACTGCAGCTCTGAGCCAGCACCAGCAAGCAGCTGAGACATGTCAAAGGAAAGCAGACAGGGTGACAACACCCACAGCACTCTCCAGCTACCCAAAATACACCTGGGCCAGCATTGCCACCCTTGCTCCCAGGGGCTGCAGTTATGTTTCATTTCAAAACTGAGAACAAGAAAAAGTTAATAAATACATTAATGATCCAAATCAAGGAGTTCAATGGTGAATTTATCAACAGGTCTCAAATTAAAGGCTAGTGGAAATTTCCTGTAAGGCAATCTTCCCAAGAAAAAGCCCAGAGAATTAAGGAGCAGGAGATACCAGGCTGCTGTGATGTCCACAGCACAACCATTGATGCCCCCACCTCGAAGAGGGGATGGTACAACTTGAAGTAGTCCAGAACAAGAGGAAAGGGAAGGTGGGCTGGAGCAGCTTCTACACAAGGAGGCCAAGAACGGAGCACAAGGCAGCACACATACCATGTGATTACATGGTGTCCTGCTGCAGGGACAGCTTCACAGGAAGCAAAACCATTGAGGGCTAGTGGCCACAGAGAGTCCCAGTCCCAGGGTGGCATGGGAGACTGGCAGCAATGGCAGCAGTGTCACCCTGTGCACACCCTCCCAACGACTGCAGACAGCCACTCAGGGTGCTGGAACAGTCCCCACCCCCTCCCACTTACTGGGACACAAATGAAATGGGAGCAGAGCGCAACCAGGATATGTCACCACTGGGCTCCAGAGGCCATGAGCAGGAGGCAAAGCCATAGTGTGAGAGCCACAAGGGTTGGAAGGGCACTACTCAAAGGCGGCAATGGTGCTCATCTGTCACCCCCATCCAGAGTGTGTCCCACGGACACAACTCTCCTCTGCTGAGGCTGTCCCCTGGCCCAGCAGACACTGGATTTTACCCTGAAGGGCTGAGCCCTCACGTTCTTTCAGTGTCACCACCTGCTACCCACAAACTCCAGTTTGCAGTGGAGGCTGCTCTCTGGCTGGGCTGGCTGCTGGAGCAGCAAGGCTCCCATGGCTCAGAGCACATTCTCTGCCCAGCAAGGACCCACGTGACTCCATGCCTTGGGCACCTGGCAGCACAGACAGCTCTGGTGACATTTACCAGGGTCAGTTCTGGGGGCCAAGGAATTCAAGTGGGCTAAATCAGCTTTGTAAAGGCTTCTCTGCTGCATTACCTTTTCTGCATTTCTTTGTTCACTGAGTCCATCTCAGAGGCTCTCCGGAACATCTCATCCTGCAGCCAGTAGCCATGGTTACCGGGCACCAGCATCTCAGTGCGGGGAGGGAGTTCCTTGCGGTTGCAGCGCTGGTAGACGGTAACGAGTCGCCGCAGTCTGGCCGTGAGAGCAGAGGAGACAGGCCAGCAGGATCTGTCTGAGTCGGAGCCATCCTGGGCTTCAAACATCAGCAAGGACATTAGTATTTAGCACACATGCAAAGCCACAGGTTCCCACATCCTCTGGCAAGCTGCAAGAGCTTCCTCCCACCTTCTGCCTCCCATGGGGAGCATCAGTGATCACAGTCATGAGTAGGGGGCCATGTGACCATCCCTGGGCCTGGTGGCTCACAGCCTCACCATACCTTAGCTTCCTTCAGAGAGAGTCCAGAGGCTGAGATAAGGGTAAGAATGATGGTTCCAGGCCAGGCCATGCATGGGAGAAGACTGCAGCTCCCTGCTCAGCAGTGGGGCCAGCCACCCCATGGCATGTGCCAACACTGCCCACTGCAGAGATCTCACACGCTCATCTCATGCAGGCAACTGCATGGATAAGAGCATGGCTACCAGTCACCCTGGGTAACTTCAGCTAGAATCACTCAGAACCCTGTCTGCCCTGCCATGGGGCCCATCTGTGGGTCACCTGTGAGTCTGTGCATGAGAGCCCCTGCCCAGGTTGAGTTGCCTCACCCACTAACACAAAGCAGCATGTCCTTCCAGCCCAGCAACATGTTCCTCCCACCAAGCAGTGCCTGGGGTAGCACTCAGGCTCGGCTGTGCCATACCAAACCTTGGGAAGCCATGGAACACACTGCAGGAGACATGGCCTCACCTGCTGCCGGCTCGTCTCGCTTCTCACTGGCTTCACCCACTCCAACAGCCACAATGTCCTGCAAAAGGAAACAATCAGAGAGGGCTTAACCCCACACAGAATCCCCTGCACCCACAGCCCACCCATCCTTGGCAGGGTGGTGGGATGGGCGGGGTTGTGTGTCCAACGCCCTTGGGCTGCAGATGCTGTGGCTGTGCTCAGCACATGGGATCAGACGTAACAGCTCAGAGAGGTCATTTTGGACCTGGAGGGAAGGATCACCATAGTGACAGATGCTGTAGTCCCACCGCTCAGGACAGTAGCAGTGTAACTGCCTCCACTGTTCGAACAACCCCTGCACTCTCCTATGCTGCCTCATTCCCTGATTTTCCCCTCCCTCAAGGCGATTTCTTTTGGAACATCCCTGACTCCTCTGCCAGAGCCCCACATGGCTCCTGAAGCCATCCAAGACTGAGAACCAGCATTCCTGGGCATCCCCAATACCCCTCAGCTCCCCACGAGGAAGATGCTGCCCAGGTCCACAGGTAACACAGAGAAGCACAGCAGAAGTTGTGTTCCAGGGAGCAGAGGCAATGCACACTAGATGGGGCATAGACAAGGCGGACCAGCCATGCTAGCTCTCTACTGCCCTGGAGCAGAGCTGATGGAGCCAAGCCTACACCGCAGGACAAGCTGGGCAGCATCAGATGTGTATCTAACACTGCGAATCCCACTCACCTCCTGTTTTGACAGCCCCTCCAGCTTTTCTCCATTGCTCTCTTCTTTTTCCACGCTGCCCCTAGGTGAGAGAGTAAACAGTCCCTGGTAGTGGCAGCACAGCCCCTGTGGCTGTGCCAGTTCTCAGCACCAAGAAGTGAAGAATTGGTGCTCATGCCATCCCTCCACCTCACAATGGGGACCAGTTCCCTTCTGCCCTCCCCTCTATGCTCAGAAGCACAGCCTGCTCCCTCCCTCCACCGCACTGCCCCAGGAGTGAGCCAGGCTGCTGTGAGAGCTCGGCTCCATCCCCTGCCCACCTTTCGGGAGCATCCTGTGCCCCATCGTTGACGCCCTGCTCGGCAGAGAGCAGCTTCTCATCTGGCATGCCCACCTTCTCCAGGAAACACAGCGCTGGGTCCGCCCGCATGGCGTTGTACCGCTCATAACCTGCCACGCCATCAGGACAGACAGACAGCACAGAGCAAGGCCTGAGCTTGCTTCACAAAAACCTCTGCCTTCTGGGACAAAGCTCCCCACCTGGCTCTCACTTCCTCTGTGCTGCCATGAGAGCAATTCTCACCCCCAGAAGTTCACAACACTTTCTCAAAAGCTGTTAATGGCTCTGCAGCCCCTGGGCAGCAGGCAAAGGGGCTTCCCATCCCAAGGGAAGGCAAAGGTCAGCCTTCCCATCCCACCGAGCAGCAGCACAGCCCAGCAGCACAGCCGCCATGAAGGGTGCAGCTGGGTGTCTCCTGGAAACTGCACCAGGACTCCATGACCAAGGCCAAGAAAAGATCTGTGCCTTTCTCCTTGCCCTCATACAGCAACTGCATACTGCTCCTGGCAAACCAGAGTCTACCATGAGATCTGGCATGGCCACCTTGGGAACCATGGGGTGCCTGTTCCCCACCCAAACATGCTGCTGGCACCTAGGGAGAGCTCTCTTGGCCCTGTTTGGCTGTGGAGCACGACCATGGCTCTGGCCCTCACACCGACATGACATCCCCTCCAGTACCAGAGGTACTCATTCCCTCACACACCAGCATCCACCAGACAGCTGGGTACACACCGTGCTTGAAGACGCCAATGAGCAGGGATTTATCAGCTTCGGCATTCCACCAGTCCACTGGGATTTCCACATAGTCAATGTCTGGCAGCAGCACATCCAGCTCCCTGTGGCAGACATGGTATGAACACCCCACTTCCAGCCTCACCAGACACTGAAGGGCACTACTCAGAAGGGACAGGGAGAGGCAGGAGCCACCCACTGCTTGCTGGCTTGGGGACAGCTAATGAACATTGGCCTGGGGCCCTGCCATGACATGGGTACACACCTCCCTGGAGTCAAAAGAGCTGGAGCCTTGGTTCCACCACAACCTGCTGCCCTCCTGCTCCTCTTTCTCCAGGGCAGTGGGTGCTCCCAGCCTCTCTCCCCTCCCGCCCAAGCAACACCAGAGGACTGAAGATCCCATCTGACCTGAACAGCATCTCTAGGGGTAAAACACTTCACACTTACCAAGCCCGAAAGTGTCTCCCCACATACACTGGTGCTGATGGAGCTATGCTGTGGAAGGCAGTAGCCCCTACTTGGGGAAATTAGGCTTTTAAGCTCAGCATATCATGCTTCTCTGAGAAGCACTGAGAGCTGAGTTTTTGCAGAAAGGTCAGCAGCTGGCAGGCTGCAGGCTCAATGCTAATTACAGAGCCTGTGGGTCCCACTGTTCCCAGCGCTGGTAGGGGCTGCAGCCCACAGCAATGGGGCATGCTCTGTTCTAAGTCCTGGCCCTGAGACTGGGAGCAGTCTCTGTGGACTCCCAATTTAGATAAGGGCCCATTTGTCAAGCAGCACACAGAATCATTTTCCTGCAGTCTCCCTGTAAGTCCCCACTGCCCCCGGCTGGTGCTACAGTCTCAGAGCTGCCTCAGCAGGGCTGCCATGGCTGCAGTCTCTGCACAGCCAGGATGGCTGCCTGAGGGTGAAGTTTTGCCTTGAGGAAGACTTGGATCGGATTCATCTGGAGCTGCAGAGAGCCCAGACGTGGCTGAGTCAGACACCTGTGGCAGCGCTTAAGCCAGAGAAGCCGCGCAAGGGTTCACTGTAAGGTCCCTACCTGGCAGGGGTCCCCTCAAATGCTTTATCCGCAGCCTCCCCCAGCACTTCAGCCTTCAGGTAGTAGAGCATTCGCACTCGCAGCAGAACCCTGTCCCGGGCGGCAGAGAGATCAGCAAGGTCAGCAAAACCTGCTCAACACCATGTTTTCCCACGTGGAAGCACCCACTTCCATAAAGCAGGAAGGACAGCGACTATGCAGTGTCATGCCACACTGCCCAGCCCTGTGACTTACTGGCCTGAGGGCTGCTGCTCAGGACATGGCTTCCATGAGCTAGAGGGGAATGAGTGCGGTCCAGCAGTGGGAGCATGGTGATCCTTTGTGGGCTGTGAGCCCTTCACAGCTCCCTCCCACCCTCCCAACACTAAAGGCCCTCAGCTCACAGTCTCTGTGAGCCAATGTGGGCTCCTGCAAGGGACAACGGTTTTAAACTAGAAGAGGACAGATTTAGATTAGATGTTAGGAAGAAATACTTCACTCTGAGGGTGGTGAGGCCCTGGTGCAGGTTGCCAGAGAAGCCGTGGCTGCCCCATCCCTGGAAGTGCTCAAGGACAGGTTGGACAGTGCTTGGAGCTTGGGATAATGGAACATATCCCTGCCCTTGGCCAGGGTAATGTAGTAAGATGTTCCTTAAGGCTCCTTCCAACCCAAACCACTCCATGATTCTATGACTCACTTGTTGCAGTGTTGTTTGAGGTGCTTCTTGTAGCTGTCATCATGGAGCACCACCTCAGGGTTGCAGGTGGCGAGCCAGTCTGCATTCTTTATCTCAGGAAGCAGCATCTGGTTCTTTGTTTTCTTCCCTTTCCTGCCTCTGGGCACCGGTGCTGACAAGCCTGTAACAGTGAGTGGCAGCCAGTGAGCAACACAGGCACCACGGGCACAGCCTGGCACTGCCACCAGGCACCTCTGGCGCTGGAGGCCGGGTGGGGCAGCAGAGCCAGGAGCTGGAGGAGCCTGTGCGGAGCTCCCAGCTGCAGCCTGGAGAGCCAAGGAGAGGAGGTGCACAGGGCAAACACAGCATGGGCGAGTTCATCTCTGTGAAAAACTTGGGGATCACCACAGAAACTGAACTGCTGTGAGTTCTCAGTGCAATGCTGAGCCCAAATGATAACATGGCCCCTTGATGTATAAAAATATCACACAGAAGGGATGAAGCATGGAAGGGACCTTGGTCCTGGGCATAGCCCTTGGAGATTTAGACACTACAGCCACCTCTGAAGGTTACTCTATCGGGACAGTTATTTGGGACAAGAGTTCAAACAAGAAGTTCCAAAATGATCAAAGAGCAGCAGACCTGCTGATCTGATCTGTAATGGCTGTTTCTTATACCATGCATCTGGAGCAGGGCTCAGGGGAACTGGATTGCTGCAAGGGGGCTAAGGTACCAATGCGAAAGAGAATGCGGTCCCAGATAAAATGAGATCCAGTGGCTGGAGATGAAAATTAAACACATTTCAACCTTGAAATAAGGTGTGAGTTCACAGCAGAACATGGAAACAACTCCTGGTGGGGTCACTGTTGTTTGGAATCTCCAGAGAGGGATAAGCTGCTTCCCTGGGTAGCTGCTCTTGAGCAAAGGAGAGAAGGGGAAAGGATGCCTGAGCAGTCCCATCCCATCTCTCTGGTCTTGTGATACCAGTGAAAAAGAGAGAGCACCACTATGCCATCAACTCCTGCATAAAGTCTGCAGCTGCATGACAGGACAAGGGTTGTGGCCCAGCTGGCTGCTGGAGGCCTGCAGTAAGCACCAGGCCTCCTGTCCCCAGTACTAAACTGGCCTGATGAACTCTGGACAAATGCTGCTCCCTAAGTAGCTTGGTCTGTTCCAGGATGAAAGGCAGGATGGTGCTGGATCAGAGCAGAGCTCTGAGTTGGACTGTCTGGGTGCTGTGCTCACCCCTTTTGATCACATGGATGTGAGACTGAGAAGAGCTCCAGGATGCCCTAGCAAGGGCTGAAGGTTGCTTTACTTTCTGCACGTCAGGGATGGGACATGACTTGTCCAGTCAGCTCTCTGCAGGCATGAGTGGCACCTGTGGCTGCCTCGGGAGCCACGGCAGTTACTGCTGAAGGACTTCCTGACTGAGGAAGGAGCACTGGTCTGCACTGCAGTGTTCTGCTTCTTTTCCTCCAGCTCCTAACGTCAGGCTGAGATGCCATTGCTCCTCTGGCCCAGACAACACAGAGGTTTCACAGGTGGAAAAAGCCATTCTAGAGTTGATGGAGAAGCTCCTGGTCACTCTGCTGGTCAATATTCAATGCTCTTGCACTAAAGCAATCCTGACCCTCCACTGAAAATATGGCTTATCTAAACATGGCTTATCGTTACTTGGCATTATCTAAATCAAGCCCACTCATACCAGCTGATTTTTTTTCTGACTCTTGTTCTGCTGCCCACAGCAGAACTCTCAAGCCCACCTCCAGCTCCTCTCAGGGCAGGGCTGTGTGGCAAGAGCAGGAAGCAGCGCTGTCAAAGTGACTTCCATTGCAGGAGGTGACTGGAATAACTTATGGCAGCCACCAAAAGCCACATCCTTGGACCTCACACTGCAAAAGCTAGTTGGACAATTCCAAGTAGAAGAAAATTATGATGCTGGGTTTTAAGCACCAACTACAATGCACTTGGCACTCAGCAGCATCACCACTCCAGAACAGCCTTCCCTGTGCTCCACCATCTGGGAACGGAAGTCCCAGGTTTCAGCCCAGCTCCCTGATGTCAAAAGCAGTCTAGAGAGTTCCAGGCCCTTCACTACTCACCTTGGGCCATAGATCACAAGTACAGAACAAGTAGTAGATGGCTGCTGGGCTCTGACTCCCTGAGGGACATTCTGGCTTCCCCCAGCCCCACTCACCTGTCCTGAGAGCCACAGGATGCAGGCACTGTGCTGCAAGGTCAGCCCAAGCTCTCTGGAACAGCAGGCAGCAACCACGTGTCCCAGTCCACAAGCCCAGATCCAGGGAGCCAGCAGCCACACTGTGCTCACAGATGAAGACAAAGGCCCCATGGCTGCCTCAATTCACAAGGTGGGCTCTATGGCTGCCCCAGTCCCAGGGGAGTCTACAGAGAGCAGCCACTGTGCTGCAGGTGGGGAGGCCAATCTGCAGTGTTCATGACTGAGGCAGAGTTAGAGCCAGAGGGAGAGCAGGGCTGGGAAGCCTCTGGGTGGTGACCTATCTGAAGCCGAGGATACACTGGGAACTTCTACACAACACAATATAGATGCCTCTAGCCAATAGATGCAATTAGAGATCTGATATGTGTCACATGAACCTCAGACATACTATGTCTGAGTAGAGAGAGCACAGCAAGGCCCAGGACACAGGTTCTGCTGAGAGAAGAGTGTGAGAAGGCAGCATCACCTAGGGAGCACTATGCATTGTGTAAGTCTCAGGACAAACCAACACTGCATCTCCACTCATCAGGGCAGACATGGCAGACCAGTAGGTCTGCTACAAGCACCACGACGAGGGGAAACAAAATAACAAAATCACAGAATATTCTGAGTTGGAAGGGACCCACAAGGATCATTGACTCCAACTCTTAAGTGAATGGCCCACATGGGGATCAAACCTACAACCTTGGTGTGAGATGGATGCTCAGCTGTACCCCCAGCTTTCCCTGGTGCAGCTGCCTGTGCAGCCCAGAGGCACAGGCAGGGTCCTGCACCACATTCATGCTGCACCCTGTGAGGCCCTGCGGAGCAGCCTGAGGTGTGTCCAGGCCCTGAGTGGAATCAGCACCCTCATCCCTATCATGCCCAACATGTTCATACAGTCACTGGTGCTCACGAGCTCACTGCCCACCATCTCCCTGCTCAGGGGAACACAATAGTATTCACAGGCCAGAGAAGACTTAGCAGCACCTCTGCTCCCATCACAAGGCTTGCTCTGCACTGAAAGCCAGGAAACAGCCTCCCTCAACTCAGCCCGCCCCTGCTGCTGGCTCTGAGGGTCAGTGTGGAGGTCAGCTCCATGGAAGTCCCTTTCTCTGTGCAGAGAGAATTGCAGTGCTAAAGCACGAACACTTGCAGACTGTTTCCATCAGCACTGCTTTGAATTCTGCAGCCTGAGTCCCACAGGCTGGCCCAGGGCAATGGGTACAGATGCAATGGCAGAGAGAACACGCAATACCTGAATGATTTTGCAGAGCCTGATTCTGGCCATCCTTTGTTGGTGTGATGAGATCCCAGATAAAACTCTTAATCTTCTCATCCCCCTTATAGTGTTTGACGCAATACACCAGCAAGGCCCGACAAATCATCTCCATGTCCTTCTCATTCAGGTGCCACTTGAACCGCCCATGGGTCAGGATATCTTTCCAGCGTCCCCAGCTGAAACAGCAGGAATACAGAGTAAACACTCCTGTGCAATTAGAGACCTTGCTGGCACCTCTCTCCAGGAACTTCTGTGGAACTCCTGGAACTCCTGCACAGCCCTGCCAGATCCCCTAGATAAGGAGGTTTTGCCCACATATTACAGGAGCAGAGAGGGAGAGAGGTTTGCAGGACTGAACAGGGCAGAGGCGGGAGCATATTCTGGGAGTGCCAACTGCCAGCTCATGCTCCTGGCATCCTCCTAACGCTTCCTCCATCCCAAACATTCGCTTAGAGCTCAGGTCCCACCAGGGAGGTCACTGCTGGAAGGAGGCAACACAGCAAGCAAGACAGACAGGAAGCAGCTGGTGCAGCCAGTGGCCCACTTGGGCGCTGGGGCAGCTAAAGGCTGTGGCTGTGCTTTCACAGGGGTGAGACTCACCCAAATATGAGCAGGTTCTTCTCCACGCGGAAGCACTCAGCCCGGAGGTACCGCCGTGTCTTCTCATTAAAGCGCCGTGAGCGTGTGGGCCGCTCATCTGAGTCACTGTCCAGCTCAGAGAACTCCATCAGCTCATCCTCTTCGAAGGAGTTGTAGTGTTTGGTTTGCTTCCGCACCCGGGGTCTGTCTATGACCAGGCTCTCCTGTGACCAACAGAGCAGAGAGCATTCTCAGGTACAGGCAGAAACACTTGTGCGTGCTCTTCTGCCCCCGTCACCCGAGCTCTGCTCAGCCTCTGGCTCCTGGCTTGTCAGTCCTCTGGCTGACCACCACCTTCCCACTAGGATATCTGCTTCAAGTTACCTGTGTGCAGTTCTGCCTGCACAAGTGACATCTCCTGGCCAGCATAAAATTCAGCCCGACTGATGACAGGCTTAAAATCAGCCCCTCTGTGTCCAAACTGCTGATATCCAGCAGCTGACTCAGCTCTGAGTCACTCCTGGCCCTCTCTGCACTGCCTGTGACAAGTACTGTGCTGAAGGCAGAGTAATCTCTGTGTCAGGGGGACCGGTGGGCTAGAACAGAAAGGCAGCTTCCAAGAAGGTGCTGGAGGGAGCAATATGAAATTATATAGTATGTACCTGCCCCTCTCCTTACCCCACCCTGTTGGATAAATTAATGCCATGTAAATCTGCCTGGATTTCAGGCACATAGGACATACACATACACACACACACTCCCATTGCTCCAGCTTGAGCAGTGAGTTCAGCAGAGCTGCAGGGCCTCCCTTCTGCTGCTGTCTAAAACCATCTCTTACAGCACTGCTGCCTCAGCTGAAATTATGGCAGCCTCAGGGCCACACTGGAGCCAGTGACAGCAGCCTGTGCCTGATGGAGGAGCTGGGAAGAGAGACCTGAGCTGCAGCCAAGCCTATCACCTCAGCAGGGCCAGCAGAGCATTGGGACCCCGTCTGCCCCCTCCTGCCTCCTTACAGGCAGAGGCACCAGTTTGCCCTCATGAGAGGCAGCAGAGGGGCAGCTCCAATCTCTGCTCTCTGTGACCAGGGACAGGACCCACAGGAACGACTAGAGCTGCATCAGGAAAAGCTTCTGGCCCCAGAGGATGGTCGGATACTGAACAGGCTCCCCAGGAAATGGGCACAGCCTCAAGGCTGCCAGAGCTCAAGGAGCATTTGGACAATGCTGTCAAGCAGAGGGTGGGACTGTTGGGAGTAGCTGGGAGTACAGACTGAGTACCCCAAAGGATCAGGGAGACAAAGACCAGCATGTGGCTAAATAAATCAGAGCTTTAGCCAGCATTTGTGGGTCAGTCTTCCCTTGCAGTAATTCTTGATGGCCAACACAAACCTCTTCAGGAGCCCAGAGGAAGCATTCAGCTCCCACTTGGACACCAGGCCACATGGTGTCAGATCAATTGTAGGGCACATGGGCCACAAACTGCATCCTACCTTTTCATTCTTGGCATCCGTATCGAGCTCTGCTATCTTGGCCCACTTCTGCCAGAAGTTGGGGTCATCTAAGGAAATGTCAGTTCTGTTTCCTGATGCTACAAAGCTGGCCTAGGAGAGAAATGAGTGAACAGGGTGCAACCCACCATCCAGGTGTGCCTTCTCCCATACAGAGATCCTCCACATGCTTGTCTGAGTGCAGGTCTTGCTGCTGTGGGATGTTACACCCTAAGCTGTTACGTGCCAGAGGGTTTTTTGTTTGCCTAAGGGAGCTGAACCCCTCTGTTCTGCAGTCCTGTCTGACCCACTGTAAATGGAGCCTGGGTTGTGCAAGAGGAGGAGGGACAGATGGCACTTAGTGGCCCCAGCAAGCACCAGCCACAGAGCTGGCTCCTCAGGCTCTATCTGGGGGTTTTGTCAGGCCCCACGGCATTCAGCTTCCACGGCACAGCAGCATCTGGTTTTGGGCACTGTGCAGCCCAGCAGCTGGGTTCTGCCACCATCCTGGTGGCATCCTGGCATCCCTATGCAGAGCCAGACCTCATGGCTGAACCCTTCTAGGTAGTCTTCCATCACCTGCCAGGCTGGTGGCCCCTCCTCAATGCTCTGCTGACCACCAGAGAGACAGGAGACCACACCAGCTGCAGTGCCCCAGCAAGGTCTCACTCCTGGGCACAGTGGGACAGCAGAGCTTGGCCTCCATGTGGACATGTCTCCACACACAGGTAGGAGGTTGGCCGACCACTATTGCCCTGCATGTTCCCCTTCCTCCACCCCCAAAGGAAATCCCCCTTCCCTCCCAGTGGAGCACAGCACACCTTTGCAAATGTAGAGCCCTTCCCTTCAGACTGGATCGTGATGGTCTGTGTCCTGCGCTGGAGGATCTGATCAATGTCTTCCTCACAGAACTTCGACCCCTCGTCCTCCTCATCCATGAGTGCGCCGTAGGCACCCTTCCGCAGCAGGTCCTCTACCTCCATCTTGGAGAGCTGTTGAACCTGCCCAAAGCACAGGGGCATCACCAACCTGGCCACCAACTATGACCACTGCACAACAGGAGAAGATCACTTCAAAACTCTTCCTGAGGGACTGTCGGGAATTTCAGTCCATGCCATCCTGGACACAGCATCACATATCCTCTATCCTCATGTCAGTGCAGGAACAGCCTGACAGGCCGAAGAGCAGCAGCACGAGTGTGTTGGACTGGGCTCTCCTTCCCTAAAGCCTGTCCAGTCCTTGCTCTGACCTGGAAGTGACTTGCAGGAGGAGAGATCTCCTGCAGAGGCTCCCACCTGGCCCTGCTCCAGCAGCCAACCTACCCCATTGGTGCTGCCCTTGCGATTGATGTCCTGCAGCACAGCTTTATCCAGGCCCAGCTTCAGGCTGGCCTTGTCGAACATCTCCCGCTCATAGGAGTTCCTGGTGATGAGGCGATAGACCTTCACGGCCTTGCTTTGCCCAATCCGGTGGCAGCGAGCTTGAGCCTGTCAGTGCAGGGGGCATGATGTCAGTGCAGGGGGCACGGTGTCAGTGCAGGGAGCCCAGACCAGCAGGTATGAGAACTGTGTGGCCTGTGGCACCCTGCATCAGCATCTACTCACACACCTGACCCACAGCCACCTCCCACCCACCACCGCACCCTTACTCCCTGCCTGTGGCTGACGTGGCAGGGCTCTGGCACAGCCTGCACAGCTGTGGAGCAGGAATGGGGGATCCTAGCACCCTCAGACAAGGACACAGGGCTCAGGCTGAAGCCTTGGCACTCTGCAGATGTGGCACACAACACTGTACCCACTCCAAAACCAGGTATGGACACAGTGTGGTCCATCTGTGCTTTCAAAACCACACTGTGATCTCCTCCACGTCTTGTTCCCTCTGCCCACATTCCTGCCAGCTATCCTGGCATGGCACCTTGTGCCCAGTACAGCTGGTGCTGCTGCCCTGTTCTCCCTGCTTGGCACAAGTGATAGGAGGTGTGCCTCAGGACCACCTGACAGCCTGGCCCTGCCCAGCCCATTACCTGCAGGTCATTCTGTGGGTTCCAGTCTGAATCAAAGATGATGCAGGTATCGGCAGCGGTTAGATTGATGCCCAGCCCGCCTGCCCGTGTGCACAGGAGAAAGACAAAGCGATCCGAGTCGGGCTTGCAGAAGCGGTCAATGGCAGCCTGGCGCAGGTTGCCACGCACCCGCCCGTCGATGCGCTCATAGGTGTACCTGCTCAAGAAGGGGAGAGGTTAGAGCAGAATCACAGTGGGGCCTCAAGAGGCTGTGGCTTTCAAATCCCTCTCTGCTTCTTCTCTCAGGCTGTGTGGGCACACCAGCCAGGACTTACAGGCAGGACCTGTGCCCAGGTGGAGGCCTAGGCCCCATTAGCCTGTGCGCACTATGGTTGTTCCCAAAAGTTGTGCCTCTTATGATGACAAAATCATCACAACCCCATGCATGGATATGTGGCTCATGAGAACCAGGACCAAGGGAAGGATTAACTTCCACCTGATCACTCTGAAGACTAGCCCTAGACTACACAAAATAAAAGATCTGAGCTGCTTAGCTCTGGGGTCTCCACACCCACCAGCAGTAGATGGTAACTTGGATCCATTGACATGTGGGCATGAAACGGCCAAATCCCCAGCCTGTGCTGTGGCTACTCCATGTGCAGTGCATGGAGGTACTGTGGAGGAGCCTTGGTGAACGCTGGAGCCTGTACTAACCGTCTTTGGATGAGATAGTCTTCCAGGATGTCAAGGCAGCGCACCATCTGCGAGAAGATGAGCACCTTGTGCCCACCAGCGATCAGCTTGGGAAGCAGCTTATCAATGAGAACCAGCTTCCCAGCTGCCTGGATCATTGCCTGCAGCTGGAAGTCTGGTGCCTCTGGGCAGTGTGTTTTACGGAAGTCTTCCAGGATCTTCTCCTCTGCCCCTGCGAGGTGAAAAGGGATGTGAACTCTTGGCAAGGCTGGCAGTGCAGCTGCCCAGGGCAGCAGCAAGGGACTGCATGAGCAACAGAACCCATGCAGGCTGGCTAGAGACCTCCTGCAGACCCTCCACTCCTGGGACTAAACCTCTTCAGGGCTCACATCAGTTCTTGGCAGAATAAGTCAGGTTGAGATGTTGGTCCTGTGTCAGAACACCCACAAACAGTGAGCCTCAGGAGACCCTAAGGTGCCCATCAGCAAGCAGCCCTTTGAGGGGGCTGGGCTGCCTGGGAAGGCAACAGGGCAGAGCACTGCCACACCACCAGCAGATGGCACAAGGCCTGAGCTGGCTCCCCAGCTGGGCAAGTTCTGTTGGGAGAGAACAGTAAATGTTGCAGTGATACCTGTGTCCCCACACAAAACTCCTGTGCACAGCCCTCACCATTGATGAGGTACGGGTGATTGCAGCACTTGCGCAGCTCCATCATGGTATTGATGAGGTTGGGCATATTGTGCTGGTTGGCACCCTTGGAGAGGAAGGAGAAATTCTTCTCCAGGATGGCCCGGTAGTATTTCTTCTGGATATTGGTCAGCTCCACCTCAATGATGGTCTCCTGCTTGGGCGCCAGATTCTTCTCTACATCATCCTTCAGCCGTCGCAGCATCATGGGCTTCAGGATGGACTGCAGCTTCTTCACCTGCAGAGCAAGCGCAGACACTTACTTCCTTCCCTGCTTGGCAAGCATGGGCCCAGCAGAGGGGTCCGCAAGACTGGAGCCTCCCCACACTGCAAACCCACTACAGGTGACTCTGGAGCAGCTGCTCAGCAGCCAGCCAGGACAACTTCAGGGGCTGAGGTCCTTGGGGCAGGCATGACCAGTCCCAGGCTATGAACTCCACATGCCTCTGCTGCCATCAGCCTTAGGTGTCTGATGCAGGAGGAGAGCTGAGATTTTGGATGGTAGCTGAGATGGTGGTTGCTTCAAGTGCCTGTGCCTGCTCCCTGCTCAAGTTCCACACTCAAAAGGCAATGGGACAGTCTAGGCAACTAAGCAGTTTCCCATGACCCACACTCAAGGAGAGCTTTGGAGGAAGGCTCTCCAGGGGAACCTGACAAGGGTGACTGATGCATGGACTTACTGACCTCCCCATTCCCCTCGCACTCTTGTTGGTCTCAGGGTACTGACCTCCCCATTCCCCCTGCACTCTTGTTGGTCTCAGGGACAGACCAGGTGGGAGAGGCAGGTGAGCTGTTCTACCCAGGCATGCAAGGGCAGCAGAGAGTCGGTTGGGAGCAGACTACTGCAGGGGTGGGTCTCCTCTCCCCAGAGCAGTGTCACGGGCTCTGTCACAACTTTGTTTCTCCTGGTAAGAGGAGGCTTATCCACTTCCATGAAGCATACGTCTGAAAGCATGCCTGGTTTGGTCACCAGCTGTCTCAGTGGCCTGTGCTAAGTCACCGGTATCATTCTTCCAAGTACCTGCTCCTCTGTCTTCAGGTCTCCAAACTCTTCCAGGAAGGCTGTCTCGGAGGGGAACTGCTGTGGCTCCAGAAAATTTAGGAGGCTGAAGAGCTCCTCTACCGAGTTCTGCAGGGGGGTCCCTGTCAGCAGCACCTTGTGCTCCTGGGAACACACAGGAAAGAGGTTGAGGGCTCAACCCCATTAACCAGGGTTGAAGGCATCCCAAGAGCACAATGTTTGTTGTCTTCCAGCCTAATAAGCACTCTGTGAGCACTCACACACACACCCTGAGAGGCTTCCCTGGCCATGGTGACAGCCCTGACCAAACCACTGCCACACAACACTGTCTTGTGGCTCCCAGGACGCTCCTGTGCACGTTCCAGTCTGGCTCTGTGCAACAATAGCCAAACCCAAGATCTCACACTGCTCCCAGGCTTCAGCCCTGCTCCAGCACAAGACCCTTGGGTAGGGCTGCGCTGGCACTGGACAGGGATGCTGAAAAAGCCCAAGTTTCTGTGCAACTGCGAGCAGGATATCTGTATTTGGGGCTCAGAAAGAGCAAGAGGGAACACAAGCCCTGAGCCATGGGACACCGAGGGGCAGCAGTGGCCTGCTGCTAACGGCCAGTCTCAGCAGAGTGCTCCGAAATCAGGAGGGGCAGGTAGTACTGTGCACTGGGAACAGGGGGGCGCTTTCCTTAGAGGTTCACCATGGAGATGCATGTGCAGTAAAAGGAGATGGAGTCCAAACAACCCCCAAGACCTGGGGACATGAGGACCAGATGATCCATCCAGGAGAGTGCTCTTCCTCCCATGCCTGATAACATGGGCTTGGGCTGCAGACATCACCAGGTGCTGGTCCTGGGTGCACCAGCTCCTCTGTCCCAGCACTGCCAGAGCCTTGGGCTCACTACTCAGGTTAATCCTCCCGCCCAGTCTAATGCAGGAAATATCCTCAGGAGTGGCCAGCTAGGAAAGAAGGGCAATTGTAAGGTGGGAGACTCCCACAGGACTTGTACAAAGGAAGGTGATGGTTTACAAGCGGGACCAGTAGCAACCCTGCTTTGACCCAAGCTCACAACCCAGCAGGGCCCTGCACAAGACACAAAGTCAGGGGAAACAGCAGGGTCTTTTGGAACCTGTGGGCGTCACAAGACTGATTATTTTCAGAGGCCTGGCCCAGCTACAGGTGAGTGTGATGGAAGCTGGGTACAGCTGGGAGATCCAAAATGCCTGTTGGCCCTTGGTCCAGCTAAGAGCAGCGGTGCTTTTCCCTGGGCTGGAAAAGAGCTGGACATCCAAATAATTTCTCTGAGCAGCTCATTGATCCCTTTGTTAACCCACCCCTGGCATGAACTGGTCCCATGTTTGCACAGTAGTAAGAAACCAGCTCAAACAACACAGCCCTGCCCAGTGTAGGGCACAAGGCACACCGTGGCTGGGGTGCTGTTCCGGGCTGGCCAGCAACTGTCCCCATGTGCTGCAGCAGCTTACACTGTGCTGCAAGGCTGGGCAGGGTTCTGGCAGGGAGCACCCCCAGGTGGGAAGGCACAGGGGGTGTTAATATTCCACTTAGGCAAAAAGAAGTTTGTGAGGGCTGCAGGGCACCAGTGCCCCTCCATCAAGGGGCCTCCTGGATGGTTTTCCTCCTGCCTGGCACAGGGCCTGAGCTGCTGACAGTGGCATCTGACTGCTCAACATGGCCATCTCCAGCCTATCCTGCTCCCAGGTGAATCCGGGCAGGACATGCTCACCAGGGCCATGAGCTTCAGCCCCTCCAGGAGTTTGCAGTTCCTGTTCTTCAGGCGATGTGCCTCATCAATGACCACACAGCGCCACTGGATCTTCTTCAGCTCTGGGCAGTCAGCAAGGATCATCTCAAAGGTGGTGATAACCACCTGGAACTTGAAGATCCCAGGAAGAGGGTTACCCTAGGGAAACAAAAATCAAACTTTGAGTCCTTCTGAGTGGCAGCACACTGTCAGACCTCCTGTCTGATAGTATCAGTATCCACTCTGAGCTGGAATTTCCCCATATCTCTCTCAAGCATTGGTCAGGTTTCTGCAAGCCTCTTTGATGGCCACAGGCTGTGTATCTCCAAACAGACACTGCCCCAGGATAGGCACATAGGCCTGGACAAGAACCAGGGCTATGCTGCACCCTCCCTGTTCTGTATGAGTTGTGCCTGTTCACTCATACACAGTGCAACTTGAGCCCATGCCAGCAAATGGGGCTGTAAAGACCACATTTCCCTCTTCAAATGAACAAGCTCCACAGGCAGCTCAGTGCTTCCCAAGTAAAGGAAGCCAGGGCTGGGAGACGTATCCTGGGAGGGCTGTGTGCATCAGTCACCTGTGTGTCCCTGTACACCATCTCGTACTGCTGGATCATCTGCCGGCTGATCTGGCTGCCATGGTACACAATGGCGTTCATCTCTGTCCAGGTGCGGAACTCCCTCTCCCAGTTCGTGATGGTGGAGAGAGGTGCGATGATGAGGAAGGGGCCATGGATGCCCATCAGGAATATCTCTGAGAGGAAAGTGATTGACTGGATTGTCTTCCCCAACCCCATCTCGTCAGCCAGAATGCAGTTCTTCCTGCAGAGGTGGACAGGGTCAGGTCAATGTGGCTCTTGGGGGCAGAGAACACTCTGTCACCAACACTTTGATGGGATGTCAGGCACACCACCTCTGCCCACACTTCTCTGACCCTGCAGCATGGAACATGGGGGGACTTTGGTATAGTGGCCCAAATCTGTCTGGGTAAGCCAGCCAACTTCTTGTAAAATCATGGCTTCAAAATCAGCATGAAAGATGTTGTTTTTCAGGTACACACAAGCCAGGGAAAGATGCATCTGATGGCCTGATGCAGCTGAGAACATGCATATTCCATACTGCCTGCCACACAGTGGGTCACCAATAGCCTGGTCAATACCAAAAACCAGGTGTATGTTGGAACCATAGCTAAGCCCTATTATCTCCAAAACTCATCAGCATTTACCAGGGAGAAACATTCCTAAAGACTCAGTTGCAAAAGCTAAAGCAAATCCACTGCTTCTGGCAGCTGCCTGCCAGCTCCAGCACTTGAAGGACTCAGTGGCTGCTCTGTCAGGCCCCTCTTTGTCCACTCTGCTCCCCAGCTTTGCTGTTCCCATGACAGCACACACAGGGCCTGCTGCCAGCAGGACTGCTCATGGCAGCACTAGGCTGCAGTCCCTCCTCACCTGTTATACCAGTTAAAGAGCAGCCAGTTCATTCCCTCCAGCTGATACTCCCGCAGCTGGTTGCTGTTCTTGTACTCCCGGGACTTCTCCAGCTTCTGCCAGGACTCGGATGCTGGGCGCTCCTAGGAGGGGACAGCAGGAGAAAGGTCCATGGGAGATGCTAATGCCCAGTGAGGCCAGATCCTGCTGCTGGGACTGCACATCAGGGACAGCACTTCAAAGCAGTCACTGACAGCTGAGTCACAGCAAGGCCTTGGCCTCTGGAACCCACCCTCAGACCTCCAGAGGATACAGGGCTTGCACTGCAGCACTAGGAACAAGGCCAACACTGCTGGACTGTGGCAAGGCACAGCCAGTCCCTGCACCCAGGGCAGCGAGCTGCCAGCCGGGTACGTTACCTCAGGGTACGTTACCATGTGCTTGATTTCTGGAGGGATTTGGAGGGCTTCAAACTCTTTAATCTTCCCTTGGTCAACATCCTCCTCCAGCTCCCAGGTGCTCTCTTCATAGGGCAGTGAGCACCACTTCACCAAGTAGTGAGTCACCTCCTGCAGCACAGAGACAGGCTCAGATAGGGAGGGGAGGGTCAGCAGCCCTCCATCCACCCTGTGCCAAGGGTCCTCAGGGACAGGGAAAGCTGTGCAAGGGAAGGCTGGGAAAGCTCAGGGTGCTCAGAGATGACCCACAATGTACACCATGGGGCTGGGCCTCCTGCCAAGTCTCCCTCCTTCCCTCCATGGCACAAGTAAGAGATGCAGCCTCTCACCTCCCCAGTGTCAGGGTCCTTTGTGTGAGCTACCTCCAGAATTCGATCCACCTCCACATAGTCTGGGTTGAACAAATCTTCATCAGGCTGTGATGGCAAACAGTAAAGCAGGAGGTAAGTTAAAGTTGATTCCAGGGTTAAACAGATGGGCACAAGTAAACAGCTGCAGGGCATCTGTTCCCAGGATACTGCTAGCTGTGTGCAACACACCAAGTGCCCTGGACACAGGTACAGACATCTGTCTCTGGGCAGCAAGGACGCAGGAGTCCAGCAGAAGGCAAAGTTCTTTCTCTGGAGCAGTCACATGCTCAGTGCTGCCCTTGCTGGGAGGCAGGAATGTCCTCTCCAGCCTATCTGGCCCCAAGGTACAAGTCCTAAGCTGTCTGCTCCAGCTCATGTGCAGCATCCAGAGCTGTGACAGCCACAGTGCATAGCACCCAATGAATCCCATGGCTGCAATGACTGACACCTTGGTTTCTGTCTCTGCCTCTCTCCTGCCCCACCTAGCATAGTCCTTGGAGAGACATGGCCTAGGGCTTGGGAAGCAGAAAAATCAGGCTTCTATGCTTACAACTCTCCAAACCCCAGTTAGTTACAGGAATGTAAGAGCATGTGCTCCTTACTGAACTGCCAGTGGTACAGTGTTCCAACATATGCTTTTTTTTCCACATCCTGAGAAAGACGCCAAACAGACTCATGAGTGAGAAATCTGACACACACCCCAGCTTTCCAGTTACAATGGAGAAATTTTCATAGCCTGATTTACACTTGTAAAGGACAGTTTGAGGAGATCCAACAACTATCTCTGGAGCAGCAAGATAAATCACAGAACACCCTTCATACTAAGCAAGATTAATCTGCTTATAGAACAGAGCAGGAGCTGCCCTAAGCCCAGATATTTATAGCTCCCTCTTTCCCACAGCATCTCTGCTCCACCACAGAAGCATCTCCAGCCCTACATCCTGCCCTCCCTCCCAAGCGACTCTTCCAGAGCTGGCAGTACCTGGCAAGTGACACTTATCACCCTGTTCATAATTCCACCAGCGACACTACAGGTGTCCAGGGCACAGTCATGGACCCTCAGCTCCAGACCTGGTGCCTTTAGCCCTGAAGATGGACTGGTTTCAGCAGCAAGGTGTCAGGGACAGCTCCTGGCCTGCTCAGCCATGACACTGGGGTTAGGCATCACTGCTCGCTGTGCTTCACTCTCACCTCTGTAAAAATATGTTTCATCTGAGCCTGCTTGTTCCGGAAGCGCTTTATCTTCTGTGAGATCCTGGGGTCTTTCTCCAGTTCCTCCAGCGTTGCCCATTTACAGTGGAGGTAAGAGCTGCATAGGGAAAAACATCAATAACAACAAGAGGCCTTTGGTCCCAAACCCATCCACCACACAGAGCAGTGTGGATCTCCCAGCTATCCAGAGAATGCCCAGCCCATGCCTATACTACCCCAAACTGGGGAAAAACACGTCCCAGGACCAGGCCAAGACCAGCACTGAAGCTGCAGCAGCTTCCCTGCTTCCCACCACCACAGCTGGCTCAGGAGGACAGGGGCAGGAAAAGAGAAGCTGGGGCTGCAGCTAGGGATGGGATAGAGGTGGGAGCACACAGTCCTTGCTCCTGCATGCACAGGGCCCGCAGAAAAAAGCACAACACTACACGTACAAGTTCCTGTACTTGACGTAGAACTCCTCTGTCTCAAATGCCAGGCCTCCAGGATGAGCCTGAAACCAAGGGAAGGAGAGTCAGTGACAGTCAGAGGCTGTGCAGAAGCTGGGGGGGTATACTCAGCCATCCCCTGCCTGGCCACAGGCTCCAGGGACTGAGCCCCAGGGATGGTGAGAACAGCCAGGCACTCATTGTGCTGCTGCTCCGGAGACACAGCAGCCCTGAGGAACATGATGTGAGACCACCCTTGAGCATGGGGGACTCCAACACCATCTGGGCATCAGCCCAGGCCTGACTCCTCTCCAGAGGTTTTCTGGTGCTCAGGACAGGAGACGCAGCTCCAGAAAGATGCTAGTCTGGGCATATCCCAGCACTCCACCACAGGGGCAAGAACACCAACTGCTGCTACATCTCATGTCGCTGCTGCAAAGGGCAGCCAAGTCCCATCCCTCCTCTGCTCAGGGACTTCCAGTGACATCTTTGCCACTCACCTCCTTCTGTACCATCCTGGAGGCAAGGATCTTCTCAATGATATTGGCATCATCCTCAGGAGGCTCCTGGGGACAGGACAAGAGAGCTCTGTTTTTCTGGCTCATCACGTGCCCCTGGCACTCTCCCAGCACAGAATGGCTGCTTGCTCCTCTCTCAGTCCCTCGGCCAAGCAGACAGAGCTGCACTGGGAGCTGGGGAGCTTTGCTTTGCTTGGGGAGCCCTTGCTGGGTGCAAGACTGTAGGTGCTGCCACCTACACTCACCCTTTGCCTGTACTCTTCAGGTCAGTCAGGCCACAGCACTGTTTGGTTTGCTGTGTGGGTCCTTCCAGCTACACCAGGGCAGCCAGAGAGGGTGGAAAGTCTCCCAGAAAAGAAGAGGGAGCTTGGTCACCTTTGCCCATGGACTCAAGGAAGGAAATACGCCAAAATGTGCACATTCCTGGTCCAAGGCACTCTTCATGCCACATTGTGGTCATGCCTTGGCAGTTATACAGCCCCATAGTGCTGTATGGCCCCAAGGACCTCAGGAGAGCAGGCAGCATATCTGTCAGGCCCTGTCACATGTCACCCACACACTGTCATCTGCCCATGGCCACAGGACATGTGCTGCTTCCTTCCCTCTGGAGGCTTCTACTCCATTCCCAGAGACTCACCCACAGATCCCTCTGCTGGCACCCAGGGACTCCCAGCACAGCTCCTCTCGCTGAGCACAGGCTTTGCTCCAAGTGGCCCTAATGCTGTCCTGCTGCTAGCTCTGGGGATGTGGAAGGTCTCCTGGCTGTGTCTGTGCCAGGACCAGCCCCACCGAATGCCAAGGGACAAGAGGGCCAAGCTTGTGCCTGTCTATGCTACAGAGGAGAGACACAGAGGAAGATTCAGGGGAGATGACAGACATCAAGAACACGGAGCCTGCTTGAGCATTAGAAATATCAGTTCTGCTTTGGCTAGAAGATAGTACAGCAGAAAGAGGAGCAAAAGTGCAGAGCAGAAAGCAGAAGGACTCTGTTCATTCCCTTCCAATAGATGCAGAGTATGCACCAAGGCAAAACAGCCCTGAGGTGTCACTTTGCAGACTAGAAACACTCAAAGAAAGGCATGGGGCAGCCTGGAGAAGGACAGACAGGCCACCCCATACCACTCATCTGAAAGTGTCTAGGAAAGCCAAGACCATGCCCAGAGCCACGGCAACCCTTCCATCCCCAGCCCAGAGGTGATTGCTGCCTTGGCACTGTTCTTGAGCGCAGGGCAGGATGTTGGACCCAGCACCATAACACATGAGCAGGGAACAGCAGATCTGCCTGGGCCCCTTGGCTGCCATCTGAGGCCCAGAGCAGGATTTCTGCCCTATCTGGAGAACTCTGCCATACATTGGGTTAAGACAGCTGAAGGGAGCATGCAGAAGTGCTCTTGCCACAGTCACTGTGCAGTGTCTGTTCCTCCATGCCCAGACATCCACCTGGGCATTGCTGGGCTCTCCTTGACCCTCCCACACAGGGTTTGTGTGAACATGGCCATCACAGCAGTCCAGTGCCCTGGCGCTGGGAGCTCTCATGCTGATCCACCGCCCTTACACAGGCTTCCACTGATCTGTGGCTCATTGCTGGCTGCCTGAAGGCTTCTGGAGGAGCCTTGCACTGCCCAAAGAGCTATTTAGGACCATGTTCAGGATGCAGGGGCAAAGCTGCAGGTTCAGGCCATGGAGAGAGCAGCCCCGAGGTCGCAGCACTCACATCCTGCCCTGCCTGTCAGTTCCAATCCTGGAAGCAGCCACAAGCAGGCCCAGCTGGGCAGGCTGGCCAGGTCTCAGAATAACCACCTAACCTCGCTGCTTTGGACATCAGCCTTAAGGACCCATCTGGAGCAGGACAAACTGAGGTTGAAGTTTAGGACTGAAAGGAGAACAGGGTGGGAGCATGGACACATGCCAAAGGCAGCTCACACCTGCTGCTTTGCAAATCTCACTCAGAGAGATGACTGCCAGGAGCCCAGCTGGACACAGCCTCAGGCAGAGCTGAAGCAGGATCAGCATGTCCTGTGGGTGTGTGGCAGCCTCAGACCAGTCACAGATCATCAGGTCAGGGCTTATCAACAGAGCTAATACCCACCAAAACCTTGGGAAGAGCGTACTAGAGAGGGTAACAGAAACATGGTGAAAACAACTAGTGACAGTAATTAATATCTGGCAGCTTTGTTAGTGACCAGAGAGATGGAATGAGTTGCAGGATCCAACACACAGTCACAGACAGGCAGGAAGGAGCAGCCAGCACTCACCAGGAGCCAGCACTGAACCAGTGGGCAGAGGCAGAAGGACAGCAAGGCCCAAACTGCAGTGGCACTGTGTGGTCCCTGCCATGCTGCCCAGATCCCTGCCATGCTTCCCAGCATATCAGTTCAGCTAGCAAGGGTCAGGCTGGCATCACTACACTCTGAGGCACTGATGGAGAGCAGCAATGTGGGCAGAAAATTATGACCTGGCGCCTACAAAGCCCTCAGCTGGCAGGGACAAAATAATAGAGTCATCATGGACAGGAGCTACAGAGACCAAAGGCAAAGGTGGGCATGGGCAGTGGGTAGGACATGTCCAGCTGCATCACACATTCCAGAGGCCTCAGTCTCCTAGCAGGAGGGGGACAGGTGGACCAGCACACCTCCTGTCCATCTCAGTTCCTGAAAAGCCAGCCTGAACCCTCCCAGGCACTCTCTCAACCCATCCTTAAGCTGGGACCCACCACTTCCTCAAGCCTCAGCACTGACATTTTGGGATAACCTGCATGAGGCAGATCCCCACACCCCCCTGTCCCACACCCAGCACTACCTCTGCCTGCCATGCCAGAGTAGAGGCGGAGAGTGCGGAGGTTCGTCCAGCTCCCAGCACAGCAATTGTCTCTCCATCATCATCCACAACCTTGAAATCCAGGTCCTCATTGTACTTTCTCCTCTTCACCTGCCGTCCTGATCGTCGTTTCTGTTTACAGGATGAAAAAAGGCAGTGCCCAGAGGCATGGACAGACCAAATACCTCCTCCTTGCTGGAATGGCAGAGAGAAAGTCCCAGGGCTGCCAGAATTCCTTCCAGCAGGATGGAGGTGGTTAGGAAGAACAGGCACTCCTTGAGGTGCTGAGATCTCCATCATGACCCACAGAGCCCCATCAGGCCCCAATATGTGAGGCAGAGGAGCCCTGTAGAGAAGTAGGGCATGCAGACCCCCAGGCTGTGTGGACAACACATCCCCCTGTGCTGTGCCAGGAAAGGGAGCTGCCCAGAGCTGTGGTGGAGAGGGACACTCAAGGCTGAAACACGGAGGGCCCAGGGCAGCAGTGTGCACCCAACCCTGGGCCAACAGCTTACTTTAGGCTGATAGAAGCTGACTACACTGCTGAACATGCTCTCTGATTCCTGTGCTCAGAGGCCCTTGTGGTCCCACTGAGAGGCAGTCAGGATTTCACCCACTGGCAGCCAGCTGAGGGCTTTGGACATACCTGGCTGTCAGCTGACTCCGCAGACTCCTCTGGGCTCTGTACAGATGGGCTCAGGAGATCCTGATCCAAATCCAAACTATTCACTGGTACCTCATTTTTCCTCTTCCCCTTCTTCTTCTTCTCCACAGGGGTGTCTTTGCTGCCGAGGCAGACAAACAGTTAGATCATGTCCTGGGGATTCCTGGAGAGAGGCAGCAAGCACCCACACAGAGTACTGCCTCCACCCAGAAGCAGCTCAAGTCTCCTGGGACCTCCCCTAGCACTGGGGATCTCTAGTCACTGATGCTCACTAAGCCCACCTAATGTTTCTCCATCCAGTTCCAGAACACTGGGATGAAAGAGTCCATCTGCCCTGCCTGGTGTGGAGGCTCGGTGCTCTCACCAGCCAGGGGAACCACTCCACAGGGGCTGTAGGAGCTGGGGTTCAGGTCACGAGGTCTAGCACAGGCACAAAGAGGATCTCTCCACAGCCAAACTCGTGGCAGCCATGACGCCAGGGCAGCAAGGTGCCTGCTCTCATCACAGCACTCCCAAACACATCCTGTGCTGACCAAAGTCAGAAATAAAGTTCAGCAGCTCCAGAGGCAACCCATGTTCCGGCACCCTGGCAATAAACCTTCAAACCCAGTCTGGGGAGCACTGGCCACACTGCTGGCCACCTCCTGCATGTGCCACAGAGCCCTGCCAGACGCCAGTAAACCTTTACACTAAACTGCTCTGGTTCATGGCTTGTGTTCCAGCCCCCTCCCATGGGCAGCTGAGCATGAGTGTCCAGTTGGAGGGAGTTAAGCCCTGTGATTGCCACAGACACAGGTGGATGCAGATCCAACTCCCACAGGCGCAATGGCCCATCACAGCAGTTGCTGCAGGCTCCAAGGGCCCACTGGGAAGCTCTGTCCCACCAGGCAATTGTCCTCCATGCTCAGATCACAGAGGGGATTTGGGCTCTGCTCCCATGAATCCCACCACCTTCCTGAAAAACACAGAAAGACAACCCCAGTCCCACGGCATGTTCTCAACGTAAGGGTCACCTGCACCCCTGCCTGCACAAGGAAAAGAAACCAGGAAGCATCATGGGTGAAAAACAACTGCTCCCAGCATACCAGTCCATCCTCACCCTCTGCAAGCAAGACTGTTAAGGGAATGGCTCCAAAGAGCTGGTGCTTGTCCTGGGGCTGAGCAATACCTTCTTCCTCACTTCCAGTCCCACCATTTGCTCCCTCCACATCCCAGATCTGCACAGCAGCAGAAGAGCCATTAGTTTCAAAGGTTGCCAAGGTTCTAGCTCCATTTAATGAGCAAAATTCCTGCTTGCCTGTGACTAACAAAGATAAAAGTAAAAATCTGTTGTTCGGGCCAAAAATGCCCTGGCCATGTATATATGCCTAAATCAGAGGCCCTGAAAATGCTCTGTGAGAAGTACTTCCACCAAGCAATAACTCCCAAGATATTAATTTGTAAGTCACAATTAACAACTGCTTCATTCATGAGTCAGTCATTGACTATGATTAGAAATAATTCAGGAGAAATTATGCCACCATTATCTGCCACTTAGAGGACTCTCAGCAATCATTCCATCCACACAGAGTACAAACTAACAAGCCTGCTGTTTGCCTCTCCCCTCTTTTGCTGACAGGGCCTCCCAGGCACCTCCACAGCTCCACGTGGCCATGGGACACAGGCGGATACACAGCTCTGCTCCCTGCAGAGCTTCCAGCCTGACACCCATGGCCATCCCTTATACAGGGGGGTTTGCTTATGGCTGACCCAGAGCCCAAAGCAAGTCTGAGAAAAGGCTCAAAGAGGGGCTACAGAGGCAGGGAAGTCGTAAGGAGGACCCATGGGCTGGACTTTCCAAGCAGCAGAACTGAAGCTAGGTCCTCCTGGAAAGTGCAGATGAGTGGGAGGAAGCACCACAGGCTCAGGCTATACTGGGATAGAGCATCAGGAATGCACAGAGCTTTGTGGAACTCCCAGACTCCCACACACAGTTTCTTCTGGTTGCATGTGTTACAATGGTATATTACATTGTTTAGTTTGCATGAAGTGGCCTCTTCACCAGGGCTTTGCTGGTAGCCAGCAGAGCAAGTTGGTTGTCTTTCAGCCCCCCATGGTATGCCCAGAACCTGCTCTGCGCAGGTAGGAGAGCCAGGATTTCCAAATCTCCAGCTGGGGTTACCCTGCCATGAGCCCTACCTCCGGCAGGGTGATCTGTCCACCAGCTACTCACAACAGGTTGCACAGTCACGGGCTGCCCTGTATGTGATACTCAGCACCCTGTGAAGGCACTGCTGGCAGCCAAAGGATCTACAAGAGCCATGAATGCATCCAGAAGCACAAGCCTCCATGACCTGCTCTTCTTCTGGGTTCCCCTGCTTTGGTCTGGTCCCACAGGTCCCACAGCAGGGGCAGATTCTGTGAACTGCCTGTATGGCAGGTCCTTACTGGTGGAGCAGAACTGTCATTAGAAAAATCTGATAGCTGCATCCCTCATCCCAGGACCCTTCTTGGGGCCCAATGCTGCATTCACATGAGCTTCATCCTTCTCTTCCTTGTCTGCAGCACCTCTCCTTCCCTCTCTACTTCTATCCTTCTGCTGCAGCCCTCCTTGGGGCCTGGAGGTGCCCTTCCCTCACCCTCCCAGCACTGTCTGCTTGATCTGCCCATCTCTATCTGCTCTGACTCACCAACCCATGATGAACATCTGCAGAGCCTCAGGTTGAAGGAAGAACACAAGTGACAGCACTGCATGGCTCAGGGATCCACTGGGGACATGGCACCCTGCTCTCATCCTGCTGAGCAACCCACACCTCCTCTTGTCCACAACGAGCCCATACCAATGGCACTAAAGACCACCCCAGTGGCAGCTCCACAGCCATGGCCTCTCCAGGATTCAGCTGTCAGTGAGCTCTGAAGGAGTAAGGCTGTGGAATACCAAATGACATTGGTGTTCTTGAGACCTGCTCTGCTCCCTGTACACATTCTCCATTAAAAAGAAATCAGAGCTTCTGGCCAACCAGCCTGTTAATTAAAAGGCTGAGGAACTACCAGAAGCGGCAGTGCTGGCCTGTGCAGTACAAGGGAGTCCTCAGGCTCCCCCCCACTGCTGGCATTGACTGCCAGCACAGCACCACAGCTGCCAGGAGGGACAAGTGTTCCAGGAAAGGGAGAGAGGATGGGATGCGCTCCACTATCCTCCCACACTGGAGCCAAGGGGAGACAGGCTGCTGGCCCTCGGTGTGTACAGACCCTCATTTGCACACCATCCAGGGCCAGGTTTTTTCACTCACATACCCTCTGCCCAGGTCCCAAATCATGTATGACAGGCCCTCTGCCACACAGCACCTCACTGTTAGGGAGGTGAGACACCTCCCTAAAGTCCCTTTTGCCCCAGGACCCTCAGCACAAAGGCCAGACCAAGGAGAGGCCAAGACTCTCCAGTCCTCTTATGGATCTGGAGTCTCGCAGGGCCTCATCCCCAAAAAAGCACTCGACTGTCCCATCTCTGCATGGCCAGAGAGCTCATCCTGGCATCCCAACCAGCACATCCAGCCTTCAGACCAAGTGTCCTGCACACCCAGTACTGCTCTCTCCCAGATGCAGCTCCTGCAAGCCCACAGCCCTGTCCACAGCAGGCACAGGGACAGGGCCACACCATCACCCACCTGATCTTCTTGGGTCTTGATCTGGGGGCTGGCTCAGAGCCACTCCTCTTGTCTTTTGGCTCCTTTGGGGCTTTGGGTTCCCGAGGTTTCCGGGGCTTCTTAGCCACCTCCCTCTGCTTGGGCTCCTTCAGCTTCTTAGACTCCTTCACCTTTTTAGGCTCTTTTGGTTCTTTAGGCTCTCTCCTCCTCTTTGGTTTCACCTCCACAGCTGCCTTACCTCCCTCTTCTTGCTCTCCTAGATCCTTTTTCTTCCGTTTCTTCTTCACCCCCGTGCCCCCACTGTCCTGCATCCCGTTCTGGGTGCTTGTCCGCTTCTGGGGAGCTCCGTTGGGCTCCTCCTTCGGGCACTGGCACTGGCCACCTGTGTTTGTGGCTGTCACTGTCACTTGGTGGGGCACCTTGTCCTGCTCTTCACTGCTGGCAAAGGTGTCCTGTGTCTTGCACTCCCAGGCAGACGACATTGGGGAGAGGCTCAGTGCTTTTAAGCTTGGCGGCTGGGGAGAGAACAAAAGGCGACAGGTGAAGCAAATGCCACAGTTGTAAATAACAGGTGTCCCAGGGGAATCACAGCCCCACAAGGCTCCAATCATCCAGTGCAGCATGGCAGCATCCCTCAGCATTCGAGGACTATGGCTAACAGCCACCATGAGCAGACGCAGCTCAACATGAGGAACCCCCCTTCTCTGCCCAACAGAGGATGACAAAGAGGCGTTGTGGCTCCCCCTAGCCCACGCAGGTCCCAAGCAGAGGTGGCTGGCCCAAGTGTGTGCCCCAAACATTGTTCTGCCTTCAATCAAACACTCCAGACTCCACTTGGCTAAGAAAAGAGCAACCTGTGCATCCAGACCACTTCCTGCCTGTTGCCCAGAACCAGAGAGGGAATTAGGGATGCCTTGCAGCCTACAGAAACAAAAAGATCCATCTAGGGCAGAGCTTGAGGCAGAAGAAAAGGGTTCACTGCTCAGGAGCTGCTGGGGTGCCAGGGCTCCCTCCAGACCAGGAGAGAAGAAGAGCTTCTCTTCCTGCTTCAGCAGTTTCTTTGTTTCCTGTGAACTTTCCAGCACTGAACACTGAAAGGAATTGAGCTGCCTCCTAGGTGTGCTCGGTCTCAGCAGGCATGACCAGACAGCTGCACTCAAGGGCCTCGCTCTCCTCAAGCAGCAGTAGGAGTGCTTGTGTTGAGGGCCCAGGCTCAATGTGCAGCAATCCTCACTCCAGCAGAGCAGCCCAGGCTGGCAGGGGACAGCCCAAGAAAGGGAGTTGTGGGTGACAATTCTCAGTGGGAACCAGAAACATCCCTTGCAGCAGCTACCAGAGCAAGAGTGAGCACGGGATGCACAAAGGAGCAGGCAGAAGCACAGTTGTGTGCTGCAAGGATGGGGAGAGGAATGTGTCAGGTTCCACTTC
The DNA here is from genome assembly GCA_910950805.1 of Acrocephalus scirpaceus scirpaceus. Classification (NCBI taxonomy): domain Eukaryota; kingdom Metazoa; phylum Chordata; class Aves; order Passeriformes; family Sylviidae; genus Acrocephalus; species Acrocephalus scirpaceus. The sequence continues at coordinate 825,209 of OU383787.1, forward strand.
AGCTGCTCTACTGGTCAGTTCCCATCCCCAGCACCCTAGCTCCTCCTAATGCATGGCTCAGCCATGACCAGAGGGAAGCAGTGGCCAGCTGGGCTTGCTCATTGCCAGGGAGCTGATAGGGCAGCATCAGACCAAGCCCAGCAGCACAATGGGCTGGAAAGCTCGTCCTGCAACTGGAGGCTGGTGGCTGTGCCATGAGACAAGATCCTTCCTACCAGCCTAGAGGTGTCAGCTCCTCGAAGGGAAGCTGTGGGGAAGCTGGTATGCAGCCCAGGAAGTGCTGGACAGCATCTCCTACACCTGTGGCGACAGGGACAGTGTTTGCCCTTCTACTTCACACCCATGGCTGCCCCACACCAGGGGTGCTGCTTCCTTCACAAGCCCCTTCCCTGGTGCTGAGGTGAAGGTGCCAGTGCCTCTGGCAGCAATGCCCTGTCTCTGCAGAACGAACCTCAGCACCATCCAGTTCCTCAAGACACCTCAGAGCTGTGGGAGAGAATGGAAATCTTTACTTCTTACAGGCTGAGGGCTGGAGCCCATCCAGGGTTGTCTAGGCACAGGGTGCTCTTTAACACTCAGACTTCTGATTTGGATTAGATGAAAGCATTAAATTAAACAGACTACACGTGGAAAGGCTCTTGATGCCCCTGCAGTCATCCATGAGTGGGGCTGCAGGCTTTGCTGGCATCAATCAAGCAGGCTGCACCATCATCCCTGCCCATGTGCAGCCACCTCCAGCCCTGGCCCCTGCTGCCATCTGCACCAGCAACCTGGGATGGGGGAGCAGCCATCCTGCCACATGGACCAGCTATCACAGGGCACCTAAGAAATTAAAGGGAACCCATTCAGGATCAGGAGAAAACCAGCACTATTGATGATGCTTCTGAGACCACTGGCTTTGCAACAGGATCAGTCCTAGCCTGTGCATTCCTCAGCTTTCGCAAGATGGGGATCAGCTTTAACAATTTAGAATCATAGAATGGCCTGGGTTGGAAGAGACCTTACAGATTATCTACTTCCAACACCCTGCTGTGTATAGCAACAACTTTCACTAGACCTAGTTGCTTGGAACCCCATCCAACCTTGTTGAAAATCCCCAGGGATGGGGTAGTCACAGCTTTTCTGGGCAACTTCTTCCAGTGCCTCATCACCCTCACAGCAAAGAATTTCCTCCTAATATCTAATATTAGATATATATCTATATATCTGTATTTCCTCCTAATAGCTAATCTAAACCTACTGTCTTTCAGTTTGAATCGACTCTTCCTTGTCCTGTCACCATATGCTCTTGTAAAAAGTCCCTCTCTATCTTTCTTGTAAGTCCCCTTTAGGTAGTATCCTTGATAAGGACAATAGAACAGAACAGCATTTTACTCAATTGTTAAGGACAGTTGAACAGAACAACACATACTCTTGTCAAGGACAGTAGAACACAACAGCACAGCCTTATATAAATAGATAAAGGATGCAACTTAGGCAAACAGAAATCATGCAAAATGCAAGCAGGAATACCAGCTCAGTTCTGCAAGGCTGACAAAGCAGAAGCTACACAAAAAACCAATACTGCATTTACTCAAAAGCAGGGGTCAAGGAACAGCCACCTAAAATGGACACCAGAAGTTGAAGATGGACCCCAAAGAACCATGTACAGACTTCTGATAAGACGTGCAACTGTGTAAAATAAAGCCAAGGAAGTGGTAACAGCTAATGAGTATGTAATCAGTGTGTCTGATAAAATCCCTGTTCATTCAACACTCATCCCACTGGAACAGAGGAAGGGTCCCCCCGAGTGACCAGCACCCTGCAATAAAGAATGCCTGCTTCTAATACTCAAAACTGTTATAAAGTTTCTATCCAGACAATTTCGCTATCACTCTTTTAGGTAAGCCCCTTTTAGGAACTGGAAGGCTGCAATTATGTCACCCCTAAGCCTCCTCTTTTCCAGGCTGAACAAACCCAATTCTCTCAGCCTTTCCTACTAAGAGAGGTGCTCCATCCCCTGTTCAACTTGGCGGCCTCCTCTGGACTGGTTCCACCAGGTCTGTGTCTGTCTGGTGCTGAGGACTCCAGAGCTGGATTCAGCACTGCAGGTGGGGCCTCAGCTGAGGAGAGTAGAGGGGCAGAATCCCCTCCATTGACCTACTGCCCACTCTTCGTTTGATGCAGCCCAGGACATGGCTGGTTTCTGGATGCGAGCACACATGGCTAGGTATGTGCAGCTTCTCATCCATCAGCACCTCCAAATCCTTCTCATCAGGGCTGCTATTGATCTGTTCCTGCCCCAGTCTGGATCAATATAGGAATTGATACCTGACCCACACTTCCTTAAAGATCTGCCAGCTCTGTTCCACTCCCTTGTCCCAGGGGGCAGTGTCCCAGGGAATCCTACTGACTATCTCCCTGAAGAGCTGGGAGTCTGTTTTCCTAACACTCAGTGTCAGCACCTTGGCCTGGGATCCCTCTGGGCATCAAGTGTCACAGCCTGTCGTGTCCCATGAGCAGTGCTGGTCCCAGTTAGCAGTGACTACCTCCATCTGGAGCAACCAGAATCCTCTGGTGCAGGCCCTGCCATGAACAGGCCATCAAATGCCAGCCTATGGGACCCAAGTGCACAGCCAGGGCTCACACAGGCAGCACATGGACAGAGAGCCAGAGAGACCAGGCTGCTTCCCACCAAGCGCTGCCAGCCCAGAAACCATACTCCCAAAGCTGCTTGGTCTATCTTGAGGGGAAAATGCTTCATGTTATGCTCCTGAAGCCCACAGCAAGCTCTGGCCATGCATATAGGACTGTGCTGCCAAGTACAGTCTGCAGTGAGAGCCTGGCACACTGCCATAAGCTAGGGAATGGGTTTTTTCTACTACCCCTTGATGAGGTTCAGTTTATCCTGGCTTCTCATCAACAGGAAAAGCCTAAGAAAGCAGTGCCAGCTTGTGCTCCTGCACGGCTACAAAGCACCCTCACTGCTTTGCCTGCGGCAGCCTGGCTGGTTCCTCATGACAGGCAGGTGCTCACTGTCCCCGTGCAGCTGTTGCCAGAACATTGCTGCCCCTCTGCCACAAGGGAAATTGCCTCTGCTTCCAAAGGGTGAGAGCCTGAAGGGCTGGCGTCACAGTGATGGGGACACAGCATTCACTACAAGGAACTCTGCTGCAGCAGCAACCTTGGCCTGAGTGGCTAGAGATACAGGTGTCCATGAGCCAACAGGCTGCTCACTGCTGTGACTGGGCTACTGGCCACTGTGTCTGCAGCCATGGCCAGCACTGACACACCACCCACCACACTCAGATCCCCCTTCACAGGGGAAGAACATGTGTAGCTGCAGGAGCCTACGCCTGGCAAATCATAGCCCTGGGACATGCTGCAGCAGGGCAAGGCAGGTGGCTCTGGACTGCTCTGGACCAGCCAGGAGCAGCTCTAGGCAATGCTGACCCTGAGGGGATAGAGGCAGCAGGGCAGGCAGTATCTCTGTACCATCTGCCCAGGCTGGTCCAGCAACGGGCTGCACCCACACCACGATGAACCCAACTATAACCCTGGGTGCCAATGCACCTGGGGGCATTCAGTACTACAAACTCATAAGATGAGTGGGGAAAACCACTAATTTTGGTTAAATCCTGCTGCCCTCCTAAGTGGCTTCTACTTCCCAAGGTGTGAGGGGGTCTCCTTGTCACACACTCTGTACAATTCAGTTTTGCCATCCTCCCTCTGCAGAGCTCTTTTGGCCCAGCTAAGGCATAGGTGACAAGTCACCCTCTCCTCGCAGGTGGGCCAGCTCTCAGGCCATCTGCCTTATCCTGCTCAGCGTTTCTTCCAACCTCACTGGCTATGGGATGGCAGTAGGAAGCACATAGTATCAGAGGTACCATAGAGTAGTAGGAGCATTTCTGCTCTGTTCCTTTTCCCTTTACAAACCCCGGAATGCACCCTGGGACAACCTGTAGGCAGATGCCAAACTCTGCCAGTGCTTTACAGTCTCCTCCAGGAGCAGGGACAGCCCACAGTGATGACACATGCATGGCTGGTTCTCCCATACTTTACTGGACGCATCTTGAGACCTTCCTCAACTTTTCAGCCTCCATCTCTGTTTCAGCATCTCAGATGACTGCAGGAATCAGTCAGCACCTTTCTTCCCCGATTTGTGCTGTGAAAGCAGCAATATCTTCCCTGTATTTGGCTTCCTTGCCTTTAACCATTCACTAATTCACAGAAAGACCTTTCATTAGGACAATGTTTCATGTGTTAACAAGCATTAGGTGAGAAACTTCCTCAGCTGCTGGTTGGGAGCCCATAAGCCTTGCACCAGCCCAGCCCAACTTGAGCCCTGTGACCTAGTTATCTTTAAAATCCCAAAAGATTGCAAGGGACTAATTCTGCTTTGCAAAAGTCATGTTGACTATTCAGCAGTGTAGTATTTTCAGAAACAAAGTGTTTATTATAGTTTCTAACTATTTACTCAATATCTAAGTATTGTTACTTATGTTACATTGCTCAAAAATGTCTTTAATACATCCTTCAAGGGCAACCTTCTGATGCCTCTGGCATCAAGAGATGGCTCTGGGTAGCGTGCCTATTTGACTGAGCTGTTCTGCCAACGCTCAGTTTCCACAAGCCCTCTCTTGACCTCACCATATTTACTCTGTGACTCCTCTTAAAGACTTTTTAAATCCTTAGAGAGCTGGAAAAAGATTTGTTATTAGACTCCATGTCTTTAGTGGTTCCTAATGTGATGTCCTGCCTTGCTACAGGGTTACTTTTAAATTCACAGAGTATATGTCCTTTTTCCTACTACCACTTTTTAAAACTAAATAGAAACATAATTTGCCGTTCTACTGCCCATTCTATATATCTTTTTACATGTCCACCTAAGCAAGCAGATTTGTTGTTTTGGCTATTTTGGAGTGGAGAAGAAGTAAAGGTGATGACTTCCAGATTTTGACAGATGATGCCCACCTCTGAACCTCTGGTAACCCAATCCAAGCAGCCTCTGCTTCCCCAGAACATTTTTTATCCTGAGAACTACACCTTTGCACTGTCTCTGAACTGGCTGTTTTTTGGTGATGGTTGTAATGATTTCACATTTCCAGAATACACTATAAAATGGGGGGTTTTATTCACAGAGGAATCTTCTATAAATTACATTTCATACAGTCCTTCAGCATCAGCTGGAGCATGAAGTCTTGTTCCATGTGTCTAACTACTGTAAAATAGAAAGTCAGGAGAAAAAAAAATGTTTAAAACCTCCCCAGAGAGCTGTGGAGGCTAACAGAGGGCACTTATAATTGCATGACCCATTCTAGGGCAAAGCTAAGGTCAGGGTGGGCCTTAATGGTGTGGTGTGTTTCCTTAACTTAAAATTGTTTTGTTTCATTTATAGCCCCAATTTGAATGCTGAGTTTTTACTCAGGATTTGGGGGGAAAACACCACCAGGAGGTGGGAGGCAAAGCAGCTCCTGCCCTTGTTACTCGAAGGGCTCCCTCCCCTCTCCCAAACTGCCAAGCTTGTGGGATGCACTTGCTGCTCCAGCCCACAAAGCTCACACAGAACCCCCAACCCTCTGCAAGCCCTCCAGCAAAGCTGGGTTCACAGGGATCTGAAGGGACAGTTTACAAACTCCCCTTGGCACATGCATGGGAGCTGAGGAGCAGAGAAATTCAGCATTGTATTCCCCACACCTGCTCAGGACAAGGCCAATGGGACTGCCTGTGGTGAGCCAGGGACAAAACCCACAGCCTCACCTGTCTGCGCCAGGTACCTGCAAAGGGAACAACAGCAGAGAAAAGGAAACTGCAAAGAGAAGGTGGGGACGGGAAGAAACAACATCTGCTGCCCCATAAAGGTAGCACTGATTTACACAGCTTATCCATTTTCAACAGCAGCAGCAGCAGCAGTAGCAGTAATAATAATAACAATAATAATAATAATAATAGCAATAATAATAACTGTGAGAGGCAGGAGCAGAGAAGCTCCTCTGGATCCACATGGTAGAAGTCACATGCCAGCATTGCCAGGAGATGTGATGGGGATGAACGAGATGTTGCACTCACACTGCTGGGTGTTGGAACCTGATCCATATCCAAACCCTGCACTATTCCATGAGTTTGGATGTTGGAAGAAGGAAAGATCAAAAGGTTCATACCCACCCCATAATCCATCCTTTAGGCTTTCCTCTCCAAGAGCAGTGTTCCCATCAGGGCAAACCTCTGCCACAGCCTCAGGATCATAGTGGCAGCTCTGTCCAGTTAGGAGGCCACAGATGAGTCCTTCCAATGGTCTCAACACCAAGAGCAGATCCACCTCTCCTGGCAACCAGGCTCAGACAACATCCACACAATACAGTCTCACCAGGCAGTGTCACGGCAGCCAGAAGCAGTGGCCATGCCACATGCCACCTTGCACCCAAGTGCAAGGACCATTCAAGCCCCGTTTGCTGCAGGCTTGGCCAAGCTTTCCTGCAGTGCACCAGAAGAGCTCTGCAGAAGCCTAGGGCATGCATCAAACCCCACGGAGATCTGTTCTGTATGGGGTCAGGACCCTGACTGTAGGGGTCATCAAAGATTTCCATGCTCTTTAGGCAGAGACTTATGCCTGGGGACTGCCCAGTGCTCCTCCCCTCAGCACTAACTAAAGCCACCAGCCAGCCTGCCACTCCAACAGCCGCTCAGGATGGGGACCGTGACACAGCTCTGCCTCCCTGAGATGGTCAGGCTGGCCGTCCCCAGCCTAGTCTATCCACACAGCTGGTTGCAGAACCCAACAGGAGCAGAACACAACTTTCACACAGAGGGTTTTGGCAGGCTGGCGAACCAAACATTCCAGCAGCCCCATCCCCACCAGCGGTGTGCACATGGGCTATTATGCTCTGGTTGCCCAGTGTCTGCACTCCTTGTTTCCAGCTCTTAATTCGATGCAGCAAGAAGCTAAAAATATAGAAGTGCCACCTTCCATCATGTCTCTGAGCAGGTCTCTCTGCAGTCACCATGGGATGTGCTTGATGGAGCTGGGGCCTGGCTCTGTTCCCAAGATGCTCCACCACAATGCAGCTCTAAATAACTACAGCTAGGAAGCTCTGTTCGGTGACCAGGCCAGCCCTGGCAGTGGGCACGTGTGTTCCCACCTCCCTGGCAGAGGGGATGGGTGAGGCAAAGGGCAATGCTGCTGCCCTGGGCTGTGCAGGTTGTCCTCCCCACTCAGGATGGGCACCTCTCTGGCAGGGAGGGAAACCTGTGCAGCCCTTGGAGCTTGGGGGAGACCCAGCACTCCTGGCTGTGCGTGCAGGAGAAGAGCACTCTGGCAGCTCACCGCTCTCCCCACCCTTCACCCTTACAGAGCGAGTACCCAAAACTCCTCCAAGCACCCATTACCGGTGGTCATCAGACCTGACAGTCTCACCATGACAAAAAAAAGGCCCACAGACACAGCCTGGGACAGAGCTACAAGTGCCCTCGGGCTTGGACAGCCCCACCCCTGTGCTGGCTCCCACTGCTCCAGCCTTCGAGAACTCTGGTAAAAACCCTCAACTGCATTTGCAGTACCTGAGACAGCAAAGCTCACTTTCACATAAATGTACCCATAAAATCCAGGAAAATCCTTTATTTTATGCAGTGAGTGCTTGAAGCAAAGGAAGCAGAGCTCCCCTAGATGCTCTCAGGGGCCTTCCTCTTGCAAGGGCTGCCCAGCTGCCTTGCAGCCCTGGGCTGTTCCCCACTGCCTCCCACTGCTGTCTGCACACTGCAGGGGATCCAGCCATTCCTGCCACTTCCAAGCCCAGGCTGGAAAAGTCAAAAGACCCCTCCAGAAGGCTAAGGGGTTACAAGGCATCTCTCTGTCTCCAACGCAATTCTGCACTGCTCTCACAGTCCATGCAGGATGGGAGCATTTCCATGGCTGTAGAATAAGGAGATTCAGAGGCACTGTGGGATAACTGCATTTATTTTAGTTCATTATTTCTTTGGTTATTTAACAAGTCAGAGTTTGGCAGAAATAAGGAGTGGAAGACCCTTCAGTGCCCAGGGACAAGCAGGATACAGACAGGAGAGGCAGCCCAGGGAATGACAGTGCTGAGCCTTCAAAGGAAATCCATCACTTGTCATTGCTCTTGGGGGTAACCAGGCACTCCTGTCCCATCTCCATCAGCAGACAAGGCACCCTGACATGAAAACTTATAAGTCATGAGACAAGTGACAGGTTTCATGAGTTAGTCACAGCTTGGTGATAAATGTACTAGATTTTTGTGCTTTGCCTGGAAGGAAGAAGAGTTGTGGAAACACAGCCCCTGCCTTTGCTAACAACAGCCCCGCAGACGAGTGAACCAGTTGGAAGCGCTTTGTACCCCAACCCATCATAATTTGCACAGGAAGAGAGGCACTGCTGCAGGGGGCGCCAGGGGAGCACAGAGAGGAGCTCCTCCCCAGACATTCCATTTCGAGACCCCATCTCTACAGCCCAGGTTTCTTAATCCAATGGCAGTGGACACAGGCAGGACAAAGCACTGGCCTAGGACAGCCAAGGGCTAGGGAAAGAAGAGAGTACATTCAATACTGTTTCCCAAAGACAGTTGGCAGCTCCCCTGCCATCCCTCACCAATATGAAGGGTACCAGCATTATGCCAATCTTTCATCCTTGGGCCTGATCCTACACCCACATAATGACCAACATGGAGCTTCTGCAAGGGAGAGGCTGGCTGGGAAACACATGACTTTTGAGAGCCTTGGAACCACATAAGCATCTCATCTTCTCCAGAGAGACTGTTCAATGGAAGGCAACAGCTCCCTTTGGTGTGATTAGAACTCTGTTTACAAGGTGTGGGCACTCCTGGACTCAGGTGTGCAGAGTGATGTGGCATGCCACCCCTTGCTAGTTTTGCCCCCAGTGCTGCTCATCTGAGCATTACAGAGAGCTACCTACCCCTTTACCACCTCAACCAGGCACCCAGAATGCCCTTAGGAGCCCTGCCTGGCCAGGCTTTCTTACAAACACTGCATTTGGGAATGCTGCACCCCACCCCATGATATGCTGCATGGTTTTTCCTACACTGCTGCTGGCTTAGACAGCTCAGGAGATGAGCAGCTGGAACTCTATCCACAGGCCTTTATCTCCCTCCTAGATTTTATCTGCAGCAACAGTTATAGAAAACAATTTGTCAGCTGAGCCCTCTAAAATCTCTAAATGGTGAAGAAGGATGGTTTTGCTGTATTTAAGCCCCATGTCATTTCAGTAATCCCATTTTCAAAGCACCCAAACCTGCTGTATTAGCCCAATGAGTGGCATGAACTTCTTACTGGGCTTTGCTATCAGAGGAGGGAGATCACAGACCCATACCCCAAAGCACCCTGCTGTCCTCCAGGCCTTTGCCCTGCCCCATCAGGAGCAATCCAGCCATGCTGGTACACAAGACTGTCCATGATCCCTTCCTCCTCCTCACTTTGAGGCTGGCTCTGCTTCTTCACAGCATCTATAGGACATGCTGCTAAACTCATTACTTCCTACAGTACTGGTGCTCTGAACACACATCTTCCAATATCTGCAGTATTTGCCTTGCTGCAAGCTGAAAACATCACACTGACCTCTTCGAAACACTTCCCTCCCTTCCTTCTCCCACCAACCTGCCATGGTAGTGTGATCTGGGGTGCCCTGAGCAGCACGAACTGCTTCAGAGCTGGTTAGAAATGGCACAGGCTTGTGCTCTCAAACAGATTTATTCCTTAGCTCAGTGTTCACTTTAATGGTTTCCCATTAAAAGCAGCACAGACACAAAGTAGCTTCAGGCAGACTGGTTTGTTTTATACCTCCAGCCATATTTCAGCCCCGCATGCAGAGCAACACTCCATGCAGGTAACAGGTCCTTTCCCCTCAGCAGAGCACCAGTGGTCAGGCTCTTCCCCTGCACACAGTTAATACAGAGACCACTGACTCGTAAATCTCCTCTGGGAGCAGCAAGTTGTTATGATCCAATGCAGTAATCTAGAAATGACAGCTTTGTGAGATGAGATTTTTTCCGAGCAAGGGAAGAAAATTCACCCCGTTCAAGCTCTCACAGCTCCCAGACATGATCTTCCTGAACCTCCCAGCTGGTATTAGTCCTGATGTATCATATTAGTAACAGCAATCACAGCAACGTGGTTTTGTAATGAGATTACAGCAAGAACCAATAGTATGGACTTTGAAACAAAAAGAAGGGCTGTTCCTCCACTGAGGGCAGCACCAAGAGCATTTCCAGTAATGAAGACAAACCCCACCTTGTCTAACGGCCCCATCAGGCTCACCCACTCTGGGGTGCAGCTAAGGTCAAATTTCAAGGAGCTGACCTGCACCCCTGGAAACTCAAGACAACACTCCCCCAGCCTCCTTCCCACCACATATCATTTGCAGCAATTTCCACATGGGACATGGTCCTCAGGCCTTGACAGCTGAACTGGGAGGAGAGAGGGTTACAAACCTGCTTTTGTTTTTTCTGTATTTTCATTATCATCAAATCTGGGATGAATGTTATTTCTGCAAGACACAACACACAAAAAAATCACAATGACGAGACTGCTGAATCTGAGGCACTCTATCCTTCTACTCACCCCTCCAGGAAGCTGAGCCAATTGTGGGGCTGCTCAGAGCAACAAAGCCACCAGAATGAAACTCTCAGGGACAAGCTTGGGGACATCTGCTCTGCTGAGCCACAGCAAGAGCCCAACAACAGATATCACCACAGCTCAGTGCTGCCTGAAACCCAGTGGCCAAGACCAACATGGCAGCCACAGTCTCGGCACATCTGGGGCTTGCGCAGAAAACACTCTAACTCCCCAGAGCCCCACGGATGCTGCCAGCCCTGCAGCAGCAGAGGGAAGTAAACAAACCAGCCTCTGCCAAGCAGCAATGACAGCAGAAATAGACTGGAGAGGATGCAGGAACTTGACACAGGCTGCAAGCCCATGACCACAGAAGAGCTGCTATGGGGACAAAGATGGGGCAAGCAAGGACGAGAAGAATCATGTCTCCCCACAAGCAGCCCCAGGTGCAGTGCTGGGGCCAGGCTGGCTGTGTCCCCAGGCCTGTGCACCCACAGCGAGGAGGACTCTGCATGAGTGGCACCCACCTTGCAGCCCAGGGGAGGATGGGATGAAGGAGGGGCCATTTCCAACAACTCCCCCACACCAGGCCTGATCAGAGGGGCTGCAGTTGCAAGTACAGGTCTTAGCAGCACCTTAATGCCAGGCGCATTCCAGGTCCCCACACTGTCCCCCTCCAGTGAACCAGTGAAGGGTCTGTGGCAATGCAGCACCATGACAACTCTGTGGGGCAAACAGAGTGTTCCCTCAGGCTCCCTGCAACAGTGGCTGTGGTCCAGCTCAGTCACCAGACTTTTCAGTTGGTGTTTGCAATGGCCACAGCTCCCAGGCGCTGCCAGAGCAGCTAAACCCAAATGCAGAGGAACAGCACCCAGTACTCCCTCCCAGGCCTCATGCACTCTTAGGACCAGGCCAGATGGTGAGCTGATATGCACACGCCTAGGCCGGATTTGTCTGCGGGCTGGGCATAGGTTGGACACTGCCAGATGCAAGCGAAAGCTGGCCTCACTGCCTCCCTCCCACCAGTGGCAGGAAGGCCAGGAGCAGCCCCACCACGTGCAGGGTCAACATTGGAAACAGTGCTGATCCTGGGTGGATGGGGCATTGCTGCAGCTCCCCAGGATGAACATGCTGTGACAGTCAAGGGTACAGGGTGAGGGCACAGTCTGTGCCCTCCCCACTGCAGCTCCAGCCACGGCACACTTAAGAGAGCTGTGCTCAGCTTATCCCTCCTTGCCAGCAGCACATAAGCGCACTGGTCTTCCCCCACCTGCCTCAGCTTGGCTCCCAGCAGGGCCTGTCAGCACCTACCCAGTTGAGCTGCTCCTACTCCAGCTCTACTTCCCAGCCCACCCCTCACAGGTTTTAGAAACATCGTATCATAGAATATGCTGAGTTGGATCAGACCCATCAGGATCATCAAGTCCAACTCCTGGCCCTGCACACATTGCCCCATGAATCCCAACACGTGCCTGAAAGCATTGTTCAAATACTTCTTGAAATCAGACAGGCTTGGTGCAGTGACCACTTCCCTGGGGAGCCTGTTCCAGTACTCAATCAATTTTCTGCTGGAGTAACCCAGAAGATGGATCTGGGGCATGCCAACTCTTGCGGGAACAAGCACTCTCTTCCTGCTCTCTCTTTTCTTCCATCATGAAAAGGCTGTGAAATCCTTCAGAACCCTGGCAAGGCATGGGATATCTTCTGTGCTCAAGTAGGTCTCCCCACTATTGCCTTGCCCCAAAGAATCACTCTTTGACATTGAACTCTAAGTACCTGGCACACCTCAAGGATTTTTGCAGGCCAGCCAACCTGCTGCTCCCAGAGCCAGAGCAAAACTTACACCACGCTGATGCTGTTTTACACTACAATGACACAGACCCTGAAGTTCAGCGCGTTAAAATGACTCCTTATTTTAGGGATATGTCTCCCTTTTATACTATTTTACACAGACCAATTTGATTGGTGAAACAAAGGCAAACTTCTTCAATCACATTCATCAAACTAGAGGGACATCAAGAAGAAGCCCTTCCTGTGAGAAAGAATGAATAACATAGGTATCGTGACAAAAACATTTCTCTTGTTTACAGAAATTTCTTGGGAAAAGAATTTCAGAAAACCAAAACATCTCAGGCCTAAAATCAGAGCTACACCTCGCTAACAACTTCCGGGCTGTAGGCTGAGCCCTGGCACCTAGCATTAGCACTCTAAGGTGCCTGCATGTCTCCAGCTGATATAGCTGTGGGGACAGCATCAGGATGGAATCCAGCAGCACAGGACTCTACCACAGCAGGAAAGCAGGACACTGGTAGCATCCATCTGTACCTCTCCTCTGGGAACCACTGCATCTCACCAGTGCAGCTCTGTCCACCTCCAAAGCCTGGGGAAAGGCCACTGCCAGCCCAAAGACTGGGGGGCATCTGTAGCCCTCTACTCCTATCCAGCAGAGCTAAGGTCCCACATGGAGCACACAGGAGGTTTCACAGAGACCCAAGAGATGCCAGGCAGAAAGGCTCAGATATTATCTGCACAGCAGCAAAACTTCTAGCAAGCTATGGTCAAGGTAAATACCTTGTTATAAGTTCCTCGTCACAGGGCTAGCCCAGGCTGGAAGTCTCTAGTTGCATGTCCTACAAGAGGCCTGTCACTCAACTCTAGGTATTTAGGGTGCTTATTTTTTTTTTTTAATAAAGAATTGAATGAAAAACCATATATTGTGCATCACACACATTAAGTGGCCTAGGCCCCAGCATGGTCATTGCATTTTGTACAGTGCTCAGGCAGCTGCAGCAGCTGAACAAAGGCTGGAAGATACCCAAACATCTGATGCTGCAGTGAGTGACTCAGCTCTGCTGCTTCCGGAGCCCAGCAAAGGGCTGCAGGGCCCTGCTGCCACAAGCCCTGGTGCTGTCACACAGCCCTGGCCCCTGCTCCCATGGGCTGCTGTTCCAACACCATCCCACCTGTTCCTTCCCAGGCACCCGGCACTCAAAGCAGGGCAAGATCCCAAGCAGGCAGTGCAGGGCTGGCAGGAAAAAGGCTGCAGGCAGGGAAGGGCTGCCAAGAGCCAGCTGCCCAGAGGATCAAGCTTCAGCCTCGCTTCATGAGCCTCAGCAGCAGTGGTAGGAGACCAAGCACAGCCTCTCCACCAGGACAGGGAGCAGGCAGCTGGGCTCTGCCACAGCTGGAGCACGTCCAGTGCTCCCAAGAGTGGCTGTTGAGGGACAGGGATTTTCCTGGGCTCTCCAGCAGAAAGTTGAGCCAGACCCCCTGCTGCCAAAGCAGCTCTCTGCCTGTAGCCTGACATTCTTCTTCCCAGGTGTACTGGTTTTGCACAGCCTGGTTTTTGGTAGCCGGGGGGCCACCAGAAGCTGCTGGAAGCTTCCACCATGTCTGGCAGAGCCAATCCCTGATGACTCTGAAGATGGGACATGCTGCTGGCCAAAGCTGGCCTCATTAGAGAGGTTGGTAACACCTCTGTGATAAGAGATTTACGAAGAAAATCAAAACAAAGGCATGCAGCTTTTTATTTTAGTTCGAGAAGAGGAGGAGGTGAGAACATGTGAGGGAAACAACATGGTGACACCAAGGTCAGTGAAGAAGGAGGAGGAGGAGGTGCTCCAGGTGCCAGAGCCGAGTTTCCTCTGCAGGCCATGGTGAGAACCATGGTGAAGCAGCTGTGCCCCTGCAGCCCATGGGGATCCACAGGGGATGCCGAGATCCATCCATAGCCCATGGCGATCCACAGGGGCTGCAGAGCTCTACTTACAGCCCACAGCGATCCTCGGGGAATCCAGAGATCCATCCGCAGCCCATGGGGCAGGTGCTTACACTGGAGTGGGTGGATGCCTGGAGGAGGCTGTTACCCAGTGGGAGACTCAGTGGAAAGACAGGGCCCCTGCTTCCAGGCTGGAGCAGCCTGTCCTTGGAGGACTGCACCCACTGTCCTTGGTGGACGAGTGACCCATGCTGCAGCAGTTTTGGGAGGCCTGTGTGCCCATAGCAGAGACTCATGTTGCAGCAGTTCTAGGCAGACTGCTGCTTTTGAGATAGGAGTCACACTGGAGAGGTTCACAGAGAACTGTCTCCTGTGGGAGGGACCCCATGGTCTCACAGGGCAAGGACTCCTCTCCCTGAGCAGTGGAAGAAAACCTCAAGTGATGAATTGACCAAATCCTCACACCCTTCCAAATCCTTCCACTGTCAGTGGAAAGCAAGGAGGGGGCTGAGGGAAGAAAATGTGTTTTAAGGACTTATTTTACTTCTCATTATCCTCCTCTGACTCTGTTAGTAAAAAAATTCACTTTGCAACTTTAAGTTGAGCCTGTTTTGCCCTTGAAGTATTTCTCCCAGTCCTTATCTCAACTCATGAACCCTTCGTTAATTTTTTTCTCTCCTCTGCCCAGCAGTGGCAGGAGAGGGTGAGGGAGTGGCTTTCATGGGTGCCTGGCATTGGGCCAGTGTCAAACCATGACACAAGGGTACCTTTGGACCATGTTGTGGGGCAGGATAACCTGCCCATTTCTAATATTTGTTTTTTCCAGGGTGCACAACATGAGTCACGAATAACTTTTCCTAGCTTGAAGTCAGTGTCAAAGAAGGCCTTTCGCAGTTCCCTGACCGTGGCAGGCTGCAGACCACCCCTGGCTTTGGGGTTTACAAGAGGTAGCACAGAAGCTCAGCCACTGGGTGATCAAAGCAGGGCAGGCAGCACTGGCACATAGCAATGCAGGAAGAGCTCTTGGCCAGTCTACTGGCACATTCTGAATGGGCATCCGGACCAGAGGAGACAAGGGCATGGGTTAAAGACAGGACACGAGACAGCAGAGCACAGGAGAGGGTTTCTCCCTGAACAAAGCCACTGAGCAGCCACTTCCTGGCACAGACCTTTGTTTCTACTCAGACTCACACCCACGGATAGCTGTGGGGGACACAGCCAAACCCAGAGGGGCCCCCTGCACAACATCTACTCTAATACCGGCAGGAGGCAGCTACCAGGCCATGTGCCTCCTCCTCTCAGAAGCAAGCGCCACCCAGAGCCACAAACACAGCCACCTGCCCTTGGAAGGGAAGTGCGAAGGAGTCCTCATCATGGGCCATAGCCCAGGACAAACTGTACCCTGAAAGCACTCAGCTCAGGCCACAGGCAGCATTGGACAGCCAGGAACAGAATGGGCAGACCCCTCTCTCTCTCAAAGAGCCAAGAGGAAACATCTACAGGTCTTTCTTCTTCTGTCTGTGCCCAGCTTGAGCATACCAAGCTCTACACACACATTACAGGCATTTATGTCCCATTGCTTTCAGAGCCCAGCTGCTTTGCACAGCAAGCAGCACAAGAGCCAGACCAGCCCCAGAACAGCGTAGTCCCATATTCAGCAGTGGTCTCAAACCAGCAGAAAGGTCTTCTGTATGCTCTGTTCTCTCATTCTAGGAAGTGACAGGCACAAAACAGTATCACAGCCATCGTACACCCATGTATTTCCATAGAACTGGTGCCATCTGTCTAGATAAAATAAGGCTGGGATATTAGTTAGATCCAGAGGAGACCATTTAACCTCAAGATCCGCTTAATCTTCTCAAGGGTAGGAAGGCTCTACAGAGACACTTGGACAGACTCAATCAATAGGCTGAAGACAACTGCATGAGGTTCAGTAAGGTGAAGTGTCAGGTCCTAGACTTGGGTCACAGCAACCTCCTGCAGCTCCAGGCTGGGCGGCAGGCGGGGAGTGGCTTGAGAACCATTTGGCAGAAAGGGACTTGGGGCTGCCAGCAGTGTGTTCAGATAGCCAAGGAGGCCAGTGGCAAGAATAGTGTGGCCAGCAATACTTGGGAAAGACTTGGCACTGGTGAGGTACCTCAAGTACTATGTTCAGTTTTGGGCCCGTCACTTCAAAAGGGAACAAAAGGACATTTTGGTTGTGGAGCACGTCCAGCAAAAGGCAACATGGCTTGTGAAGGGTCTATAAAAAATGTTTTATCAGGAACAGCTGAGGGAGCTGGGTTTGTTCAGTCTTGAGAAGAGAAGGCTCATAGGGGAAATTCATCATTCCTTTCCAACTCCCTGACAGGAGGTTTTAGTGAGGTGGGGACTCTTTTGCTGTGCTTGCAGTGAGAGAACAAGAGTAAATGGCCTTAAGGTGAGACAGGGGAGATTCTGATTAGATATTAGAAGAAAGTTTTTCACTGTTAGCGTGGTCAGGAACCAGAATAAGTTGCCAGGGAGGTGGAGTCACCATCCCCAGCATTTAAGAAGGGGCTGGATCATGCACTGGGTGATGTTGTTTAGAGGTTACAGTGGTAGTGCTGGGTGAGCCATTGGACTTGATGCTCTTAAAGGTCTCTTCCAACTCTGATGATTCAATGATTCTAACTAGGATGCCCACTCCAACCACGTGCAAATTCAAGAAGAGGCCCTACAAAGCCCCTACAGGTGTCAGAAGAGAGCCACATGTCTCCTGTCTGCACATAGAGCTGGCCACAGAAAGGGCACCCTGAGAGGATAGCAGGAACCCCCAGGTCCTCAAGGGGCCCTGCTCCAGCTCCCGGGATGATATGCCATTCCAGTGTGTGGAAGGCTCCTTTAAACTGTGCAGGCAGGGGCCAGAGTCACTGTGGCCAGCTGTGACCTCAGATACCAGGGAATCTGCAGCACTTAACACACTGTACTATTCATAATGCTCAATTGGTTGAAGCATGGTGTTAATAATGCCAAGGTTGTGAGTCTGATCCCCACACGGGCCATTCATTTAAGGGCTGGACTCAATGATCCTTGTGAGTTCCTTCCAACTCAGAATATTCTGTGATTCTGTGATAATCCTGTGGAGTAAGCATCTCTTCCCATCATCTCCTAGGGGGCGAGCCAGACAGGAGGAAAGGGACACAATCACATCTGCCTCGTGCTGTGGTCTGCTTTTGCCTGCTGCATCCAGAGCATCCTGCCTGGCCTCAGAGCCAGGAACTAGTCCATCAACCTAAAGGGAAGCATATCACCTGCTAAGGAGCACCACCGCACTGGTATGCGGATATATATGAACAGAGAACCCACTTAACAAGCTATTTCCATGCTAATTAAGAATTTGCAGATTCAAGAGAAACTATAATCTCAAATGAGACAGCCCAATTTTCTAAATAAGCTTATGGTTTTCATAGGGAGATCAACATGTTCTCACTAGCAAATCATGCAAGCACTGCAGGTTTATCGCCAGTCACAAGTGAGTATTTTTCATTCTCCATGCTCAAGTTTTTATGCCTTTTTACACCTTTTAACTGATGCATGCCCCACCCCCATGCTGCCAGCCTGCAACACCCCTGCACCAGGCAGGCATCAAACATTTTCAGCAGCCAAGGACAAGTCCTCCTTGAAGTCATGGCACAATCTCCTCAGCAAGCCCCTAGTGCCAGGCACCACGCATACACGGTGAGCACATCAATGTGGCACACGCTGGCAGGCTGACCACACACTAGGAACTGTCTTGTTGCATTTCAAAAGATGAGCAGAGCAGTGCTGAAAGATGTGCTTTGTCCCTCTTCATGAGCAGCCCAAGTCGCTGTGGCACAGCCTCTACACAGCATCTGCTGCTAGCAATGACATTTTCAGTTACACAATTGAGGCACATCAGGCTACTATCCTCCTCCCTTGGATTTATTTTTATTCTTCTGAAAGCACAAGCCATTCCTACACCAGACAGAGACCACCATGCCATTATTTCCTTTTGCTCTTGCCTGGGCTCCTCCAGGAGTTGCAGCATTCGTGCAGAAACCAAGAACATTATCAGAAATTCCACAACCGAGCCCAACACCAATCCAAGACTAAGCACTGACCATGTGTTCTACCTCTCCTACCAGCCTTCCAATATGAGTGGCCAAAGTCTCCTCTGCAGCTGAAGGACAGATTTTCCTAGTTCAAAGGCTGAGGCTCACTAACATGTGCTCCCAATATCCTCTGGACATGCAGCATACTCCAGCCATGCAGCCCCAACACCCGTAACACAAGTACTCTGTGAAAGTAACCACAGCTCCCTGTGAGGAGCGATCTTCTATCTCATTTGTACACACAGCTCCATCCAGCGCATTCTTGCAGAATGGTTCACCTCTGTTTTCCCTCAGAAATGGGAGAAGATCTTCTCAATACGACCTTCAAAGGAAAAGGAGCACTGAAAATGAGCTGCGAGCAAAGGCACAGAGAAGCCACAGTGGCTCTGACAAGTCAGCCTGTAAGGGGATAAGATCTCCAGAGCCTGAGAAGAACTTCTAACAGGCATTGCAGAAACACGCTTGTCAAGTCTAGAAGAGGAGGTCAACATATGAAGAAAAAGGAATAAAGCTCTAGAGTGGTAACAGGAATAAAAGGGATATATACCCAAAGGCATGTGCAAACTACTCCTCTCAGCCTGGCTTAGCCACAGTGCTTGCAGGGCATCCGAGCTGGAGTCTTGGGAGTGCAGAGCCTTGGCCAGGATGTGCTGCCCAGCACACCTATATGGCGTTAACTCATCCGCGTACACAGAGACAAAGGAACATACCATTTGGAAGCCACACCATTTGGGAGGTAGCACTGCGTTTTGGAACTGCCACAGAAAGCCATGAGCAGCCTCAAGGACTGTCCAGGACAAAGCCATCACAGATGGGCCACGGCTGAGGATGCTTTTCAAGATCATACCTGACAGAAAGACAGACTGCCATTGCCTATATCCTGTTGCATGCCAGAAGGAGAGGTGGATGCTGTCATGAAAGCCAAAGTGCCTTTCCAGACTTTCCACCATACAACAGGTGTCTACATCAAAGTATCCAATTTCTTGCTTGCTCAACACCACCTGCTGAGAATCTAGCTCTGAGCAAACAAAATGCACACTTGTGCACTTACCCTGAAGTGCAACCTGACTGATGCATGTGCTGGGCAACATAAGCACAGCACCAAGGACTCTATTTGTACGTGCAGCTGCTACGCCACTATTAGACAGGAAACTTGTGCTCCAACAGCCACCCAGCAGAATGAGAGCACTCGGATAAAGCCAAGCCAAGAGATGTTCTGAGCGCCCTTCTGGACATGGTGGGAGCAGGTACCAAGTGTATGACACTCAAGGAGTAGCTGGATTCAGTTTGGTGCGCAACGAACAGGTACTAATGCACACTCCAAGTGCAGGATCCTGGCAAGCAGGACTCATGGTAGGACTCACTTGCTCCTACAAGGTACTGGTCTGCCCCACTACCTGCAGCACCTTGCTACCATTGTCCTGGGTGTCCCACAGGTTCCTTCAGCAACCCACAGCAGTGTACACTTCTGCAAACGCAGCCTCACACATGCTAGACAAGGATTTTACAGCTACACAGGCAACACAAAGTTTTGAAGCATGGAAATGAAACAAGAGGTGCTCAGACAAAACCATGACAGTGTCAAACCTCCTCAAAGAGGCCAGCTCACATGGGCTGCAGTTCTCCTTGCACCTACCTCTATTGCACTAAACCACTATGTTCTCTTGAAATTCACTGCCCAGCTGACACCCCAGCCTCAGTTCATGATTATTCTACTCAAACATCTTCCAACAGACAAGCTATGGCACCATTCAACACCAAAGCCCTACTGGTGCTGTCCATATGTCACACAGCATGGCCCTGCTCCTCCATGCTTCAGAGAGCCTCTTCTCCCAGCTCTGTCCCAAGCTCCCATGACGGAAAATGTCAGAACAGGAAGTCTAGCTTTCTGCACCTACCTTACTTCTGTCTTTTTATTATTTTATGTAGTATTTTTATTTTTATCCTGTATAGGGGGCTAAAAAGTGCAGACAGGAAGCCCCAAAGTGCAAAAGCAGGATGAATGCTGCATGTGATGGACCCCAGCTCTCCTGCTGCTCTGCATACCAGGGGCTGTGCTTTCAGGAAGGCCAGCCTGAGGTCAGAGATGGCTGAAGGTGGAAGAAACACAGCACTCATCCTTTCTGTGTTTAATCTTCAGGAAAATCCAAAACAAAACCCTGCTCGAAGTGATCAGCAACTCCACAGCACATCCAGTGCTTGCAAGGGCTGGCAAGACGGGGCAAATTCAGAAGGCTGGGGAAAGCTCAAAGTAATTGGTACCCTAAGGAAGACCTCCTTGCCAGATCAGTTTGTCCAGCATGAGGGATGCCAGGACCCACTGCACCTCACTTCAGAGCACACTGCTAAGAGGAGGTACCCAGCCCTACCAAGAACAGTTTCCAGCCTCTTTTATCCTAATTGCGCTCTCCCAATGAGAAAGTATCCCTGGCTTCTTAAAAAGCCTCTGGAAGCACATCCCTGGCCACACTGCCAGCCCAGAGCAAGAACCAGCCCAGGAGAACATTTCACAGCCCCTCTGTGAGTCTGACTACCAGCAGAGTTACCACAGCGTCACGCTGACCCAGCACACCTTGTTCTCAGGCCCACATTTGCCTTAAGAGCTGAACATGTCCAAAATATCACTGTTACCATCTGATCTGAGAAGTTCTCGGGCCACAGCAGGCTGGGTGAGAGGCATCCGTGGCAGCATCCTCCGAGCAGGTCCCAGTGTCCCCATATGCACTCACACCAGCCTGACCCACATGATCACTGCCATGGCATGTGAGGTCCACAGAGAAACTCCCAACACCACTGTTGACCACGAGCCTATAAGAAACATTGGAAAGTCACTGTGCTGGAAGCAGGAAATCTAAACCAAACTGCCACAGGACACCAAGGAATTCCTAGTATGTGGTTTGCAAAAAAAGTTACAATGCTAGCATGCCTGCAACTTGTCACAGCATGGAAACAACAGCTCTTCAGGGTTCCCCCTGGCCACAAACAGATCTCAGAGAACCTCTGACACATCCCACAGCAGTCTCAAATCCACAACTCAAAGAAATCCCCTCATTTAATGTGATACGCATATTCTTGGCCAGGTTTTGAAATTTTAAAGACAACATAATCTCAAACAATACTCTCTAATATTAATTAAATTTACATACAGCATAGCTAGCAGTCTGTAACCACAGAAAGTAGCATGCATGGTTTTGTTACTTTAATCTGGCTGGGAAGATGCTGCAACACACACCTCCTCACCTGCAGACTGAGAGCAACCAGGAGGAAATCCTGATAGATCAGCTCCAGCTACACAAAGCTCCCAGACAAACACTAATGCGTCAGCCCAACAACCAGCATCCAAAACTGTCAGTGTTTAAATTACCGCGGAAGAATAAATAATTTCTAATATTTATCACCTTGTGCGACAACGACAGGGAGCTCTCTGTGAAGCTTGCCCAGATCCAGATCATTTTGGGAATGGCACAAGTGAGCCTGCACAGGTAGGGGATGTGGACTGCAGGAGAAGACTCACCACAGCCAGCCCTGCACTGAGGGCTGCAAACAGAGCTCCTCCTAGAAGCCAGCCAGGGTCCCCCAACCCAGGACCCTGCCCAGGCCAGCTGTTAGCTCCAAGAATAGCTCAGATCAGCTGCGGAGAATTAGATAATTGACCAGAGGATAGGAAATACCAACTCTTTTCAGTTTTCTAGGAGCAATGTTGGGCCACAGGAGGCAGGGTGCTGGCCACCTAGCCTGGGGGGAGGACAGCGTGACAGCTTGTTATACCCTCTCTCATTGCTGCTTATCCCAAGGAAAGGAAAAAGTTTCCAAGAGGGTTTAAACCTCAGACTTGCTTTTTTGAAACCATTTTCCAGACTGCAGTTTTTACAGGAAAATATAAAATATGCAAAATTTTCCATCCGAGGCTCAATCCTGACATTTCCCACCCCTCCTTGCAGAGCAGCAGGGAGCAGGTGCAGCCCCAGTGCAACGGGAACGCAGCACTGCTGGCCAAAGCTCTAAGGGGCAGCCTGGATTGGAGCTCATCCCCTCATCACAGGCATTCAGCAACCTGCTCTTGGCTCCTTTTCCATCAAATCTTCATAGGGTACATTTAAAAGCCACACAAGATCCCTAAAACTGTTTTACAGGCTGAAAAACTATTTGTGTCCATAAAGAAGTTCCTTATGGCAGCATGAGATGTCAGCTCCAGACACTACTGCCTCCACGCCAGGGCAGCAGCAGAAGCATCTGCTGCCCACCTCTCAAAGCAGCACCTCTCCCTCTCTCCAGAAGCCTGATGTCTGGGGTGCCCATGGACTTTGCTTGTTTTAACCACACCATCTCACATCTCAAGAGGATATTTAAAGGACACTTGGAAACACTCAAAATGAAAATACCCCAGTGAAGGTCTAACAAGCACTCTTAACTGAACTTCTGTAGGCGGCTGTTCCACAGGAAAAAAACTGTCCATCAATGCTGCATGCTAGTAGCAATGCCAGAATCCAAATCTGAAGCTTGGATGCAAAACTGAGAAGAGCAGCCAGTCTGTGCTAACATCCTTTAACAGCCCTACTGACGAAAGGCACGGCTGCCTGGCATCCCTGTTGGGCAAATGAGAAGGAAGGAGAAAAGTGAACTCATGTTGACCAATCCCTGTCTGACTGACTTTGAAACGGCAGTTTTCTGACTTAAAAAAAAAATCCAGAAATATGCACATAAAATTTTAAGGAACCCCAGCTCAACCCTGCTCTTCATCACTGGCAAACCTGAGGAACAGGTCCTCCATGTGCACAGAACAGCTGCGGGAGTGGGACTGTAACAGCACTGCTAGGGCACAGAACACCTGGCCTGGGAGAAGCCTCCCCTGCCCAGCTTTGGCTGGGCTTCAGATGTGAAATTAAGATTAGGGCTGAAGGAAAGCCAAAATTCATAGCTTGAGATGGGCATGAAGAAAGAAGGGGCTGTTAAAGACCTGAGTTTGCAGACACCTTCCTGAAGAATGACCTTTGCAATAAAATAAAGGTTGGGATAATGCTGAAACAAATAAAGTCCAGAGCTGGAGCTGGAGTGGGGCTGCAAAAGTACATGGCAGCTTCCAAGAATGGTGGGCTGGGAGAAAACACAGGTCCAGGCAATTGGTAGAAAACTTCTCTACAGCTTCTCAGGAAAATCAGGGCTATGGCTAAGAAAAAGAAAACCCAGAGGTGCAGAGGCAGCAGAGCTTACATGAGCAAAGAAGTAACTGCATGAGGCCTTACCTGGGAAAAAGCCTTCATTAGGAAAAGGCTGTGAAGCTTAGCTAAGGCTCTGCTGGAAAACCAGCATCAGGGTCCAGAGTCTAGCACTCATGTGGGGCTGGAAACGGATGGCAAAAGGTAAAGAGGCTGGCCTGGGAAATGGTTTAGAAGGTTCCCTAAAGTTCAGCTGGAAAACGGCTCAGGTCAGGGTCTGGACTGAAAGGAAAGGTTACACCGTGCCTGGGGAGAGGGGCTGCCAAGAGTGAGAGACCTTTTCCCAGGAAACAAATGGCTGCGGGCCCTTCCTTATATCCCTTCCTCACAGTCCACAGGCAAACATAGGGTCAAGCTCAGAAACAGAATGCCTGATGTTACTGCTGGAGCAAAGCTGGAAAGCAGCTGCCAAAGACAAGTGAGAGCAGCCCAGAGTCCCAGGATGAGTGAAAGCTTTGGTGTCAGCCATGGGCTAGGGGTCTTCCCTGCAGTTCTTCACAAAAAATTAAGAGGCTTGAGTGAAAGCCAGAGCTTACAGCTGAGCTGGGACTTCACAGGCCAAGCAGGAGCTGGCAGGACAGCTGGGCTGGGTCAGTTTTCATCCAGGCAATGGTAGTGGGGCCTTTGCTCTGTGGAAATGAGTGCTAGTGCCAGGATTAGGGTTAGGGCTGTGAGAGGAACAAAGCCTAAAGCTGAACTTGGACTGTGGCATGAAAAGGGCTGCCAAGATACATGGGGTGGAAGAACTCTATCTGGCTTTCTACCTCTAAGGCTCAGATGGAAAGCAAGAACTACAGCTACGGTTGACAGAAAGTGAAATCTTAGGGTTGCATTTGCAACAGGGTTAGAAATGGTATGCCAAAGATTATTTTAGTTTGTCAGGAGCCTTTGTCTAGGAATCACCTTTTGTACAGCAGTTCTTGTCAAAAGGTTTAGCTATAAAATTAGATTCAGAGTAACACTGATGGACAGAAGAAGCTTTGACATACAACTGAAACATGGATGGCAATGGGCTGCCAAAGCAAAGTGAGGGCCTGCAAAGAGACTAGGGCTTAGAGAAACCTCTGGTGTGGAAAATGGCTCAGCAGCCTTCTCTAGAGCTTCTCCAGAAAGGAAGAGCTAGGGTTGAGAAAAAGCCTGGAGCTGCAGGCAGAGCTGGAAGGAAATGGTAGGAGACTCACGCTAGAAAAAGTCTCAGGCCTGCCTACATGGCTTCAGGGCCATGTCCACCCATTCCAAAGGAAAGGCAGGCTACAGACAGGACTGAAGAATGAGAGCTGCCGTTGGAGTAGGGCTGGAAGATGGCTGGCAAACACTTGGGATGGGAGAAATTTTTATCCGTGCAATGTCTGTGCAATGCCTGGGGGTCCATGTCTCAGGCTCAGGAGGAGAATGAGGACGAGTTTTCAGAAAAAGACATTTCTCCATTCAAGGCAACACAAAGCCTGTGGTGGCGTATCTTGGTTTGAAAGACAAGTGTCTGCCAAGGAAGGTGGGAACTTCCCTTGGAATAGAGATTATGACCATCTTCCATCTTCCCTCCGAATTATTATAACTTTGAAATTACAGGGCTTTCAGGCAAAGATATGGGAAAAATAATAGCAGTTCTTTACATGTGTGTCTGTATAACAAGGCAAACAACAGACCCAGAGACCCAGTCCCAGCCTTCTCCCAGCTGCAGGCACCTTTCCCTTCAGTGCAGTTCTGGGCACAGCCGGCAGAGGCGCTGGTGGCTCCCGGCCGGGCAGGGCAGGTGCGATGATTCCCCTGCGGCTGCAGGGGGCGCTGTGGCGCGAGCTCAGCCGCCTCTCTGCACACGGTAATGGCGGGCAGGCTGGTGGAAGGGACGGAGAAGGGGCTTCCTTTGGAAACTCACAGGAAGCAGCCGGTCCCAGTGCACCTCTGGATAATGAAAGGAGCTGTAGCAGGAACCTCAGAAACAGCAAGCTGGAAAGGCAGAGGCGAGCAGACCCCCGGAGGCATCGAATCAAAGGGTAGCACTAAGCCCCAAGCGGTGGCAGAAGCAGTGGGGGCTCCTGGCAGGTACAGGGTGTCGGGTAAAGTGTACCCAAAAAGCCCGCAGCAGCAGCGGGGAGCAGCGGGGCTGGGCAGAGGCAGGTGGGCTCCCGCAAGCAGCCAGAGACGCTCCTTCTGGGAAGGGGGAGGGGACTGGGGTCCCCTTCCCGGTGAGGTCGGGCATTGAAAGGTCTGAGTTCAACAGCTGCTCTTGCAAACAGAAGCTCACCCACAGTAAGCAGAAAGCAGTGCAGGACAGAACTCGGCAGTGGCAGCAAATTCTCCCCACAGCAGCAGCCTGCCTGTCTCATTTCTGATACCAAGGGCAAGAGTGAGCGAGGGGCTGAGCCCAGCCCCTCACCCAAAATCTTGTGGTATCTCTGCCCTTCCCTACAGCCAGCTGCACGCCTCCCCCCATCTTGGCCACTTCTTTTGTCTCTCCTAAGTATCTTCTTGTGCTGGTTTGGAAGCAAAACCAGTGAAAGACTCCAAGTCAGAAACACAATTTAATAAAAGGAAAAGAAAAGAAATAAAAGAAAGTAAAATAAAAGTAATAGTATAAAAAAACCACTGACAGAGTCAGAATACAACCTGACACCCTGTTAGGGTGGTAGCAGCAGTCCAGATGAGATGATCTTGTCGAAGCAGTGATCCTGTAGAAAGGTCTGGTAGCTCTTGTCTCCTCTGGGAGTCCAGTGGATAAAAGCTGCCTGTGCTGTCCCAAACCCTGGATTTATCCAGGTGGGAATGCTTGGCTCCTCCCCCTGGGCAGAGCATCTCCCAATGGGCTGATCTCATTCTGAGTCATGCAGTGGGTCCTTGATGGCCCATTAAACAGAGATAACTCCCCGGAGGAAGTTATCTATGAGTCATGGGCAAGGCATTGTTAGGCTCGTTAACAGAAGATAAGGAAAACACTGCCCCACCTTGGCTCCAACGGCTCATGGGGATAGAATACAAACCTTGGGCACAATTTTACATTGTAACCTAGGACATAATCCACCCCTTATTCTATCACCATCTACATCATACATTCTCACAGATACATACATATATACACAGAATGAAACCTTACACACTAATTCTAGTTCTCACTTAAAATTAGGTCTCCTTGTGGTACACAACGGGTTTCTCCATCTTTTTGCATTACCCACCAAGTATAACCAGGTCCTTGAGCAAAAACAATCCCACGGATGGGTCTGCCTTTGCCTGAGGTGGGATTAATCCAAACAGTCTTTCCTAAAATCCCTTTCATGTGTACCACAGGGACTTTATCTCCATCCACTGTGTGCAAGGGTTCAGACTGGGCAGGACCAGCTCGATTGATGGAGCCTCGGGTGTTGACCATCCAGGTGGCTTTGGCTAAGTTTATGTCCCAATTCTTGAAGGTCCCTCCGCCAAGTGCCTTCAGGGTAGTCTTTAATAGTCCATTGCACCGTTCAACTTTCCCGGCAGCTGGTGCATGATAAGGGATGTGGTATATCCATTCAATACCATGTTCTTTGGCCCAGGTGTTTATAAGGCCATTCTTAAAATGTGTCCCGTTGTCGGACTCGATTCTGTCTGGGGTGCCGTGTCTCCACAGGACTTGCTTTTCAAGGCCCAGGATGGTATTCCGGGCAGTAGCGTGAGGCACAGGATAGGTCTCCAGCCATCCTGTGGTTGCTTCTACCATGGTCAGCACATAGCGGTTGCCTTGGCGGGTCTGGGGAAGGGTGATGTAGTCAATTTGCCAGGCTTCCCCATACCTGTACTTCAACCATCGTCCGCCGTACCACAAGGGCTTCACCCGCTTGGCCTGTTTGATTGCAGCGCAGGTCTCACAGTCATGGATGACTTGTGAGATGCTGTCCATAGTAAGGTCCACCCCTCGGTCACGGGCCCATCGGTATGTTGCATCTCTTCCCTGATGACCAGAGGCATCACGGGCCCAACGAGCTAGGAATAATTCTCCCTTGTGCTGCCAGTCTAGATCCACCTGTGATACTTTCACCTTGGCAGCTTTGTCTACCTGCTCATTGTTGTGATGCTCCTCATTAGCCCGACTCTTGGGTATGTGTGCATCCACGTGTCGAACTTTCACGGTCAGCTTCTCTACTCGGGTAGCAATGTCCTGCCAAATCTCAGCAGCCCAGATGGGTTTCCCTCTGCGCTGCCAGTTGGCCTTTTTCCAGCGATTCAGCCATCCCCACAGGGCATTAGCTACCATCCATGAGTCGGTGTAGAGATAGAGCCTCGGCCACTTCTCTTGTTCAGCAATATCCAAAGCCAGCTGGACAGCTTTAAGCTCTGCCATCTGACTTGATCCACCGTGTCCCTCGGTAGCTTGGGCAACTCGTCGTGTGGGGCTCCATACTGCAGCTTTCCATTTCCGGTCAGCGGCTATAATTCAGCAGGAACCATCAGTGAAGAGGGCGTATCGTCTCTCAGTCTCCGGTAGCTCGTTATATGGTGGGGCCTCCTCGGCACGTGTCACTTGCTCCTCTTCTTCTTCAGAGGATAATCCAAAAGTCTCACCTTCAGGCCAGTTCGTTATAACTTCCAGAATCCCAGGGCGATTTGGGTTTCCAATACGGGCGCGCTGTGTAATGAGGGCAATCCATTTGCTCCAAGTAGTGTCGGTTGCATGATGCGTGGAAGGAACCTTTCCCTTGAACATCCACCCCAGCACCGGCAGTCGGGGTGCCAGAAGCAGCTGTGTTTCAGTGCCAATTACTTCTGAGGCAGCTTGAACTCCTTCATAGGCAGCCAAGATTTCCTTCTCCGTGGGAGTGTAGTTGGCTTCGGACCCTCTGTAGCTTCGACTCCAGAATCCCAGTGGTCGACCCCGAGTCTCACCAGGCACTTTCTGCCAAAGGCTCCAGGACAGGCCATTGTTCCCGGCTGCTGAGTAAAGCACATTCTTCACATCTGGTCCTGTCCTCACTGGGCCAAGGGCTACCGCATGAGCGATCTCCTGTTTGATCTGGACAAAGGCTTGCTGCTGTTCAGGGCCCCAGTGGAAATCGTTCTTCTTGCGGGTAACCAGGTAGAGAGGACTCACAATCTGGCTATACTCAGGGATGTGCATTCTCCAAAAGCCTATGGCGCCTAGGAAAGCTTGTGTTTCCTTCTTGTTGGTCGGTGGAGACATTGCGGTGATCTTGTTGATTACTTCTGTGGGTATCTGGCGACGACCATCTTGCCACTTGACTCCCAGGAACTGGATTTCTCGAGCTGGCCCCTTAACCTTACTTCGCTTAATGGCAAAACCAGCTTTCAGTAGAATCTGGATAATCTTCTCTCCTTTCTTGAAGACTTCTCCTTCTGTGTTCCCCCATACAATAATGTCATCAATATACTGGAGATGTTCAGGAGCCTCGCCTTTTTCCAATGCAGTCTGGATCAGTCCATGGCAGATTGTGGGACTGTGCTTCCACCCCTGGGACAGTCGGTTCCAGGTGAAAGCAAACTGAGGCCTGCACTCTGCTGCCAAAGGAATGGAGAAGAAGGCATTGGCAATGTCGATGGTCGCATACCACTTTGCTGCTTTGGACTCTAGCTCGTACTGAAGCTCTAACATGTCTGGTACAGCAGCGCTCAGTGGTGGCGTGACTTCATTCAGACCACGATAATCCACAGTCAGTCTCCATTCTCCACTGGACTTACGCACTGGCCATATAGGGCTGTTGAAAGGTGAACGAGCCTTGCTGACCACCCCTTGGCTCTCCAGTTTACGAATCATCTCATGGATAGGAATCACAGAGTCTCTGTTGGTGCAGTATTGCCGACGGTGCACTGTTGCTGTGGCGATTGGTACTTGTTGCTCTTCAACTCTCAGCAGTCCCACAGCAGAGGGGTCATCTGAGAGACTAGGCAAGGTATTCAGTTGTCTGATGTCTTCTTTCTCCACAGCAGCTATCCCAAAAGCCCAACGATATCCTTTTGGGTCTTTGAAATATCCATTTCTGAGATAGTCTATGCCAAGGATGCATGGGGCCTCTGGGCCAGTCACAATGCGGTGTTTTTGCCACCCGTTCCCAGTTAAACTCACTTCGGCCTCCACTACAGTCAGCTGCTGGGACCCTCCTGTCACTCCAGAAATAGAAACGGATTCTGTTCCTATGTACCTTGATGGCATCAGGGTACATTGAGAGCCAGTGTCAACCAAAGCTGTATACTTTTGTGGGTCAGATGTGCCAGGCCATCGGATCCACACAGTCCAATAGATCCGATTATCCCTTTCCTCTACCTGGCTAGAGGCAGGGCCCCCCTATTCCTGGTCATGGTACACGCTACTCTCTTCCTGTAAATGTGTTCCTGAGGTTCCTTTGAGAGGATCAGTCATATCATCATTCCTATGCCGTCTGGAGTTTTGTGCTCGAGAGACTGGAGCAGCATTGACTCTAGATGAACTTCTTGTGGTAGGGGTCTCTCTTTTCAGTTCACGTACCCGGGCTGCTAAGGAGGACGTGGGTTTTCCATCCCACTTCCTCATGTCTTCTCCATGCTCCCGAAGAAAGAACCAGAGGTTACTTCGTGGAGTGTATGTTCTCTCCCTGGCTGGGGGACGCCTGCTCCTAATGGCAGAGACTCCTGTTGGTTCTGGTGAGACGTGGTAAATTTCTTCCTTAAGTTCTTTTTTCAGTTTCTGATGGCCCTCTTCAATCAAGCTTCGGACTTGCTCAGCCAGCCTTGTTTCCACAGATGAGACATGGGTACGAAATGGGGCGGTGACAGTGTCTTCATAAATTCTTAGTTTATTGACCAAGACTCCCACCCTGTCCTCGCCTGCCCTCCATTGCAGCGTTGCCAGGTAACGGGAATACATCTCTGGTCCAAGCCGTGCGAATCTCAACCACATCTGCGACGTGCACTGGACTTCATCTGGGCTTTTAGGAAATCTCTCGTCCTCTGAGAAAATGATCTCCAGCACAGCCAATTCCCTCAGGCATCGGATACCTTGTTCTATTGTGCTCCACTTTCCTTGATGCACCTGGAGATCTTCTTTACAAAGGTATCTGTCCTTCACACTTGTTAGCAGTCGTCGCCAGAGGCTAAGAGTTTCTTGGGTCCTCCCGATCCCCTGGTCAATGACCACATCCCGGGACAGCGATCCCAGTTGCCTGGCCTCACTTCCATCCAGAATGGTGTCATTGGCTGCAGCGTCCCAGATGCGGAGCAGCCAGGTCAGGACGGATTCATTTGTCTGGCGGGTGAATTCCCTCCGCAGGTCATGCAGCTCACCCAGGGACAGAGAGCGAGTGATGATCTCTGGCTCTGTCTCTTCTGCTGTGTGAAGGTGCAAAGGTCCTGCTGCATCCTCATCAGTCACTATGCCGACTGATTTGCTCTTTGCTTTCTTCTTCTGAACAGGAGCAACTGCTACCGGTTTAGGCTGTTCCAGTTCAGTGATGGTTTGTGTGGAAATGCTGGCATTTTTGGCTTCTTTCTCCTCTGTGACAGTCTGCGTAGACTCGGACACTGTTGCCTGGCTTTTGGTTCCTTTCTCCTCTGTGACAATCTGTGTAGACACGAAGGCTGTTGCTGTGCATTTGGTTCTTTTCTCTTCTGCTTCAAGAAAACGTTGCACTTTAAGCATGGTGCAGGCTGTGCAGAGAAGAGAAAGCAGTACTAACAACAAAATTATGCTGTCCTTGGTATCCAGAGAGAACTCAATATTTTCAAAAACTGCTGTATCAGGCCTAAAAGACGGGAAAAAATTATTCTTTACCCCTCCCCACTGTGGCTGGGTGAGATTGTTGAGACCCCAAACAAAACATCCTAGACCGGGACAAGACAACAAAATTGAGTACACATTCTGAATTGTGCTCATTGCCTCGGAGGTTATCATGCAATAGACATAATAGACCAATAAAGCAATTTTAGTGCAATACCCTGGTTTACACCAGAATATTAAGATCTGCAGATACTGTCCCATGTGTGGAAAGATATAGAGAGCCAGGTACAAGACAGATGTGAACATGCTGAGCATCATGGTGAAAAGGTGTCTTTTTTCCCAATACAAAATTGTAATTCTGACTTTTTCTCAGTACCTTGAGCCCCACACTGGGCGCCAAAAATATGTGCTGGTTTGGAAGCAAAACCAGTGAAAGACTCCAAGTCAGAAACACAATTTAATAAAAGGAAAAGAAAAGAAATAAAAGAAAGTAAAATAAAAGTAATAGTATAAAAAAACCACTGACAGAGTCAGAATACAACCTGACACCCTGTTAGGGTGGTAGCAGCAGTCCAGATGAGATGATCTTGTCGAAGCAGTGATCCTGTAGAAAGGTCTGGTAGCTCTTGTCTCCTCTGGGAGTCCAGTGGATAAAAGCTGCCTGTGCTGTCCCAAACCCTGGATTTATCCAGGTGGGAATGCTTGGCTCCTCCCCCTGGGCAGAGCATCTCCCAATGGGCTGATCTCATTCTGAGTCATGCAGTGGGTCCTTGATGGCCCATTAAACAGAGATAACTCCCCGGAGGAAGTTATCTATGAGTCATGGGCAAGGCATTGTTAGGCTCGTTAACAGAAGATAAGGAAAACACTGCCCCACCTTGGCTCCAACGGCTCATGGGGATAGAATACAAACCTTGGGCACAATTTTACATTGTAACCTAGGACACTTCTTTATCATCTCTTAGGCAACAAATGGGAGAAAATTCCCTAAGAGAAAAAAAAAAAATTAAAAATCCCAACCTCCAACATGGTGTCAGGCTCCTGCCCTCCTTCATTCAGGTGCGAATGCAGTAGAGTACAGCAACAAACAGAACTTTTAAAAATCAAACATTTGTTTTCAGAGGCTGATGGGGTGCTGAGGCTGGCTAAATTTTTACAAGGACATGTAAAAGATTAAAAATCTGTAACCTCTTTCTCAAAAACAACACCCATTCTTTGTTGAAACCTTAAAAAGAGCCAGCCTGAGGCACTGCACAGATTTGCACTGCAAAAGAGTGAGAGCTAGACAAGGATTATTCCAGCTGCACAGAGGAGCTTCATCATAAAGTGCACCAGCACCACCTAAAATTGAATTACATTGAAACATATCTTGCAGAAAGGAGCTGAAATTAGACTGGCCCACAAATCCAATAGTATCTGAGCCAGCAAGCTAAAAACATAGCATGTGTTAACAGGCAAAGAGGACAGTGCCCACAGGAACAAGGATGCATCTGCACCATTCAAGCTGCTCTCAGTTTACATTCTGCTTGCCTTTTAGGAGACTCTGCTGATGGACTCTCACATCTAAAACTATGGTTTTTGCAGTGCATACCCAAATAAGGCTACACTCCCAATGTAATTCCATTGATCACCAAAATGCCTGACAAAAGGTGTTCCTCTTGTAATGTAACATACACACAGGCGAGGGTCAGTCAAACAGGATCAGTTCTCAGGGTCCCAACAGGATGACCACTTTGTGGGAAATGATGCTGGGGGATGGAGCTTGGATTCAGTGGTTGGGCCCCTTGTGACAAGAAAGACCTTCAGGGAACACGTTCAGAGAAAGGCAACAGAGCTGGGGAAGGATCTGGAGGAAGTCTGATGAGGAACGGCTGAGGAAGCTGAGGGAGATCAGCCTGGAGAAAAGGAGGGTCAGGGAGGACCTTCTCACTCTACTGCTCCCTGACGTGAGTGTGGAGCCAGGTGGACTCTTCTACCAAGTAGCAGGATATGAACAAATGGCCCAAGTTGCACCAGGGGAAGTTTAGGTTAGAGATTAAGGAAAAATTCTTCACCAAAATGGTTGTCAAGCCCTAGCACAGGCTGCCCAGAGCAGTGTTGGAGTCACCATCCCAGGGATTTAAAAGACATGTGACTTTAGCACCTGGGGACATGGTTGAGTGGTGGCCTTGGTAGTGTAATGTTTACAGTAGGGCTCAATGATCTTAAGGGCCTTTTCCAAACTACTTTGATTCTGTGATTCACAGGAAACTGTCAAACAGCCCCCAAAACTAGTAAGGCACATGGCAAAGTTAGGGGTTACCCCATCTTTCCCCTAGGGACACATCCAGACTTTTCTCAGCCTTTCCCTCTCTACAAAACCTGCACATGCTCCCAAGATCTCCACAGAACCACTGCCAAGGACTGGGCCCACAGATTACTTCAGACACACAAAATTCCATCTCTGAGTGCAATCTCTGGCATTCTCCCATTGAAGACTGCCACCAATATCCCTTCAAGCATTCTTTGTCTCAGGATGTTCTAACAGCCCCTCAGTCATGGACACATCAAAGCACTTCAGAAAGGAAGTTTTATTCATAGCTTTTATCCAAATAGCAACTTTCATTTCCTGAAGGGAAATCTCATCTGCATCTGCAGGTGAGGAAGGTGGGAGTCAGCAGCTCTGAACGCAGTTCTAGTTTTGTTTTGCCTTTATTTCCAGGGTCCATATTATCTCCAAGCCCTGTCCTCCCTTCTCTCATAGTTCAGGTGTCCCCAGGTCACCCAACCCACAGCACAGGTGTACATGTCCACATGCATTGGCTGCAGCTCAGAAGCTCCCCCAGGCCAGCTCAGCCCTAGAACTGCCCTGGGGCAACATGAGCACAGCCCTGTCTATCCCACCACATGACCTCCCCGCCCCCCCCGCCATGCCCATAGGCTTGTCACCAACAGGCAAAAGGGCCACACACACAGACAAAGCAGAGGCCTCAGCATCTGCAGCAACTAATGGCATTTACCTGAGAACACACCTTATTCAGCACAGCAGCAATTTTTTTTTTACTTTATTAGTAACAGTGCCATGTTCAGCTGCCTGGAGGCGGCAGGTGACAGCCCTCTTCAAAGGGGAAAAAGCACCGATTTTATCTGTGGAAATAGGCTGCAGCTAGAAAACAAGTGCAGTTAAAACAAAAATCAACACCCCAGATCCTTAATGATCCTCTTCAGAAAGACAAATAAAAAGGAGCATGTGGCTTTCGCTAAGCACAACAGGACCTGGGATTCAAAAAGGGGCAAAGGGTCACAAGCCAGCTCTGGAAGGACAAGGGGCACCCACAGGCCTGTGTGGGCATGTCCACCTATGTGCTAAAAACACTGGTGACAACCCATTTAGAAAACCTGCACTTTTTCTTTGCCCTTGCTAAATAGGAATTTTGCACTCAAGTGCCTCCAAAACTGCAGCAGCAAAGAGCAGAAACAGGAAACAGCCTTGGACACTGCAAACTTGTAAGCAGAGACACACCATGACACAGAATCCCAGAACAGCTGGAATTGAAAAGGGATCTCTTGAGATCATCTTGTCCAAGTCCCCTGATAAAGTAGGTTTCACCTTGAGCAGGTCTCACAGGATTGTGTCCAGGGAGGTTTTGAGTATCTCCAGAGGAGACTCCACTCAATACACTTCAATTCCAATTTTCAGCCCATACCTGTGGCAGACATTCAATATGAGAGCCCCTGATCCCCTGAAGCACAGCAAGCTGGGTCCAGTGGGATGACAGTCAGCCCCGTACCAGTGCTGAAGTGACACGGTCCTCCAGCAGACACCTATCCTGGAAAGTAAGGGCACACTGCCAGCCAGGACCATATAATGACACTACAGATACACAACACTCTGCAAACACAGACAGGGGTCCATGCCTCAGCTGTCCACCCTGAGCTAAAAGTGCATTTAGTGGAAGGTGTCCCTGCCCATAACAGAGGGTTAGAACTAGACAACCTAAGATTCCTTCCAACCTATTCTATGATTATTTAGACATCAACAACTTTTCCAGCTAGTTTTCCTACATGGCAGAATGGAACCACCCCTTGGTGGCTCATCAGTGACATTCAAGAGGAACAAGAGCTCCACACTTCAGGCTGGAGATCCCTCTGCTTATTACAAACCAGAGAAGTGCTCTAATACAGTACACCTATCTCCTACACATCCTCACTTATCCCCCAAACTACCTAGCACTAGTCCACTGGAGATGTACACTCTCCAGAATGACCTTGTCTTCCAGCTCCCTGCAGCCAGAGGGTTTCCCCTTCCCAGGTGCAAGAGCAGCACCTGGCACACACAAAGCAGGCTCTGGGAAGGGAGATGCCCAGGACAAGGTATCGCTGCAAGCAGCTCCTTTGAGAGAGATGCATCAAGAAGTGTCCAACCTCCATCTATCAGCAAGCTTCTGGTGATGCTTCCTTCAAGGTGAGGGATGCAAGCCTTGCTCATCTCCTCAACATCATGGAGCCCTTCTCTCTCCTCCCTCCTATAGTTCTGATGACAAGAAGGATCCCTTGAAAATACAAATGTCAAACAGGCACAGCACATTGTATGCAGCTCTGAAGGATGAGCAGGAAGATAAAGAATTGCACAGCCATGCTATGAAATTACTGATTTTCAGACAAGCAGGTCTGCTCTGCTGATGTGCCTCAGGAAGTGCTGCATCTCCCCAGCACTTGGGCACAGCTTGAAGGAGAAGAGACTTGTCAAGGGTGCCAGGTCCAAACCTGCTGCCCAGGCCTGCAGGCCAGTAGCAAGCCAGGCTCATGGATGGCAGCTAGCCTAGGGGAAGTTGGGTGGCTCAGCACTGCCTTGCTGCTCTGGTACCTGAGGATGTACTCACCTGCCCTGACAGACACCGGCAGAGGTTACAGTACAGACTGATGAGAAGTCTTAGAAATAAGAATTGCAGGCAGCTCCCACAGACAAAACACAAGGGCCCTGGCTCAGCCGTGCCAGACAAAAGGCAGGAACAAAGGGCACCAGGCAACAGCTTTCAGAAGCCTGTCCTCCAAGTAAAGAGTCCTGGCCTGTCTTTTGCTCCACACACCAATCCCTATGCCAGTGTCAGCAGCTGTCCTTGTGTGTTCATACCATTCTGGAGTGGTGGCGACACCCCACTGCTTCACATAAACTGCAGAGTAGCTCTCTCAGGGAAGAGGTGCTACTCCAGCCCTGGCTGCCCAAGAGTTGCTCTGCTCTCCACCACCTGCTGCCATTGTAGGAGCAGCCCTTGGCTCAAACACAGAGCAGTGTCTCATGCCTGATAACAAACCCTACAGCCTTAAGGAAAGGAAGTAGCTGGTAGCCATTCCCTACCATACAGGGATGACATGAGCTGTGTCATTTCTCTGTCAGGGCCAGGCATCACATGGGGCCTTTGTAGCGCTGAGACATCAGTAATGCTGCTCTGGCAGGAACTCTCAGAGCCCTGACTTGATGTCAGAGGAACAGCCTCAGTATCTCACGGTGTACCCCATCCCACAGCCTGGGGAGCCTCACACCAGCTCACTGCCCAAAGCATGTGATGCCAAATGGGATCAGAGCACTGGGTGTAAGGGACCAGCTTCAACAAGCAAATGAGAATCACTCCCAAAGGAGTCAGGAAGGGTGCCTGCATCTGCCTAAAGTCAACTGAGGAACATAAGGACTGGCCATTGCTTGCCAAGAGGTTTGCTGTGTTCCCCTGCTACTCCTGGCCAATCACTAAAAGAGACATGGAGTAGCAGATGACAAATCAGAACTGATAGGATCTGGCAAGCTTTCCAAGGCAAGCTGGAACAGAAGGCTCCAGGCCCTGGCAGCACCTCCACATCAGAGGAACGTCCTCAATAGCTTTGCAGTTGGTAA
The DNA here is from genome assembly GCA_910950805.1 of Acrocephalus scirpaceus scirpaceus. Taxonomy (NCBI): domain Eukaryota; kingdom Metazoa; phylum Chordata; class Aves; order Passeriformes; family Sylviidae; genus Acrocephalus; species Acrocephalus scirpaceus. The sequence continues at coordinate 862,341 of OU383787.1, forward strand.
GGCAAACAGCAAGCCCAAGGACAAGCAAGCAGGGCCCAGGTATCAGCCACCCTCCCCATCTGATGCATCCACATTGCAGGTGAGCAGCAGTAAAGGACTCACAGGTCTGGCTGGGACACACCAAGAGCAGAACCTGGAACCAGCACTGTTCTTCTGCTTAGCTTGACCAACAGTGTTTTCTGACACCAAACAGCAAAGAGACATCTGCAGTACTCTGGTGCTGTTTGAGCCTTGCTACCTTATCAATCCCTGTTCCTAAGCAGGGCTGCACAGGCATGTCTCAGCCAGCAGAGCTGCTGGAGCTTAGAACTTGAGTGTCTGCTGCAATCCAGAGAGACTCAGGGAACTACGTTCCTGAGGGCTGCATGGAAGAAGCTCCACAGAAACATCTCCCTGGCAGTGGATTTAGAGAGGTGCTCTCATCACCTGGGGAGTTCCAGGCAGGGGAGATACGCACTGACAGCACAACTGTCTGCAAAACACCAGAGGCAGAACTAGGGGAGGGGTGAAAGAGAACCACGGTGCAAAACTGACACTTCTCTCCCTGGCTCGTCCCCAACAGCTCTTTGCAAGTTGAATTAGGGAGGGCTGCATGGTCCAGCAAAGCCTCCTCCAGTGGGCAAAGCAGCAACCCGGCTGGCTGCTCCTCCACAGCACACTCCATCACCCAAGAGCATCTCCGCAGGACACTCTCTGAAGAAGTACCCAGGCCCCGTCAACAGCTACCTGTCTGCAGGCTGTCACGCAAGCAGCCTGGCAGGCAGGGCACAGCTCTCTCCATACAGCCTGCTGCAGCAGGATTTGTTTATGCGTTTGCAGCTGCTCTGTGCCTTTGCCATGGGAATCCAGGCTGAAGCTCCATCCGTGCTGACCGAGAAGCAGCCTCTATGCACAGAGTCTGTGCAGCCCAGCAGGCACAGGGCTGCAGGGGGTACGAGCCCCTGGAAACCAGCCTGCTGGAGCAGCAAGCCTCATTCCCAGCCTCTGCAGTGCCTCCCCCACATCCTGCCTCCAGGCCATCGCTGGGGGTAGAGAATACCAATCTTGGGTTGTAATTTTTCCAAGTTAAAAATAACCAGTAGTTTAGCAAGAGAGGAGCAGCAGCAGCAATGCAGGGGGCTGTGGAGTCTGCAAGCTCACTGCGAGGCAGCACAGCATATATTCTCCTTCCCAAACAGAGGCTGTGGAGAAGCAGCTTCCCAGCTCTGCTCACACAGCTACAGAAAACAAGACTCCCTCAGCATCACATCAGGAGAGGCTTTGCCAAGCAGCCAAGTGGTCTTCACTTCAGAGCTGCCGTAACACTCCATGGGGGAAGAGGGCACAGGCCTCAAACTCCTGAGCAGGACACACAGCAGGATGAAGGAAGCAAGGGGAAAAATGAGAGGACATAGAGGTCCAAATAACCCCAAGTAAGGGAGCAAACATGCATCAGGCAGGCACAGATGTCCAGGACAGGCAGAGCATCACACCAACAGCCAGCCCCAAGGGACACAGCCATGCTGCAAGCAATTTTCTGTTCTCAAAATATTTTAATCTTTAAAAAAAATAAGGTGGGGGGGAATGAACTGTGTTCTCTGAGGGGCCAGGGGAGCCCAGAGGTCTGCTGATAAGGACACCAAAAGCACATGGCAAACCTGCAGTACCTTCCCAGGACATCCAGCTCCGCCACCCCACAGGTGAACAGGCAACAAGATTTTGACAGGCAGGCAAATCACCACAACCTCCTTGCCACTTGCTCCCTTGGAAAAGAGATATGGTGATGTTGCACAGTATTCCCCTCCAAAAAGCCTGTTCAACATCAACACTCTGCTCCCAAGCTCTCAGCCCTACAGCAACAGCCACATCAGAGACCCCAGGGAGACACTTGGGCTTGTGCCATTGCCTGTCCACAGAGGATGCTCTGTTGGCACCCAACAAGCAAGAGTGCACACGCAGGCTGGATACAGCCCCCGGTAATGCAGCTTCAGTCAGCTGCACTTCATGACTCTCATGACAAGCTCACGTGGCAGAACCAGCAATAGCTCCTTTTTGGAGGTTTTTCAAATGCAGCTCCTAACCCAAGACCATAACCACAATGACCTTCAGCAGCTGCACAGTGCCAGAAGGCTGAGAACTAAGGACTCACTCAGTGTCCAGCAAGCACAGCAGTGAGCAGGGATCAATAGCACAACTGAAGAGAAAGCAGCAGAATGGCTAAAACCCCTTCAGCGAACCCCTTTGTTCAGTGAAGGCACATCATGAACACAAAGCCATGCCTGGCCATTCAATGTGCACAAGAGAGATATGCACTCCAGCTTGCTGCTAAAGAGAGGGAAACCACATCTGAGCTCACCACAAAATGTATTTCCCTCATCACCTTCATGAACAGTCCCCAAAATGAGGGGGCACACTACTTCCAAGTGGCATAGGAGTTGCAAGGTGGCTCTCTGCAGAGTGGGGATGCACCCAGTGTCAGCTGTAGCTCCTTCCCCATCATGGGGATGCACCCAGCATCAGCCGTGTGCCCTTTCCCACGTCATCATCCTGCTACCCTGGTATGCAGGAGCTACCCGGAGCATGGTAAGTTTCTCAGACCTACTGTGTCTGTTGCCTTCTGATCTGCTGGCCAAGAGTCTGACTCCAAACAGTTGCTCATAAGCCTCAGGCAGTGGATTTTAATCCTCAACATCAGCAAGGCAAAAATATCCAGAGGAAAACCATACCAAATCTCTACAATGCAGTACCTACGCTGTCAAGGGAGAAAGGAGACAGGCCATGCTTGCCCAGGCTCATAGCTGGCACCCAGCAGGCTAGGCTCCCACAGGGACAGGCACTTGACCACCTTCAGTGCCAAGAGGCATGATTTCATGTGCACTGGTGTTTACTGTGGACCACTGTGGTGTGCAGGAGTGCACACCACAGTGGTCCACAGTGGTTCCCTGCAGAGCAGTATCCCACCAGCACGTTTCATGTGCCTTGTCAAGAGCATCCTCAGCTCAAGCTCCTAACACATCAGCAAAGCCCACTGCACATCACTGATGTAGCACTTTCCAGACCTCTGCTACCCATTAAACACAAGCAAGCTCCAGTGTGGCACCAAATCCAGGCCACCACACAGCCCAAACTAACTACCCTGTCTGCCAAATCTTAACAAGCCATTCCTCCATCACCAGTGCCAAATTTTCCTTCCACTTTATTCACCAGCCCCAGCATGCTGACCAGCAAGCCAACAAGAAAGGACATGAATGTAGTGTCCAGGGAACAGATAATGACAGTGGCCATAAAGTCCTCCCACTTCTTCCATCACACTCCCAGCACCTAATTTCCTACTTCAAAATAAGAAAAATGTAATATCTGTATCCACATGCTACATGAGAGTCCCAAGCTTCAGAAGCCAATAAAGCCTATGGCCAAGTGTCACTTCCACAGCATCCTGCATAGCTCTCCCACCCCTCTGGCACCCTGCTAGAGGCTGGAAGCAGCCAGCTCACAATCCCTCTCCTGGCCTGTGGGAGTCAGAAGCTCACTGCTCACAGTAGCTCAGTGCAGTGGAATGACCAGCTTGCTGGCAACCAAAAATATGCCTGGTAGGCAACTCCTCTTAGCCTGAAACAGTCCACTCAATCTGCTCCTCCACAAGGCAGTGAGCCTTGCATGCCAAGCAAGGTGTGCTTCAGCTGCCAAGGAAGCTGTGGAAAGCCTCTGGTCAGAGTGACAACACAATTCTAGCTACATTTTAGATACAAATGGGCAAAGAAGCTCTGATGACAGACTCTTAGTGTTGGAAGCAGGCTCTCTTCCCTGAAGTGCCTGGCTGTTACCCCTGGGTAGAGAGAGAATTGAAGGCTTAGCTCCTGCTGGCTTCCTGGACCAGCAGCCATGAGGAGACAGACTTCCCAGCAGTGTAAGAAAAAAAGCCTCTGATGAATTACTGGGCTCAAGGAAGCACAGGGGTTACTGTCAGCTGCTTCAGAGGCTTCTTGCATCAGGGCAAAACATCCAGCTGCTCTCCAGCTACCAGGAGGGATATAGTGGTTTCAGCAAAAACTAGCACCCCGTGCACTCTGCACATTCTCCTGCTGCCTTTTATGTCTCACACACAAGTGCTCAAAGCTTCACTTAGCTGTCCAAGTCCATCTCCAAGGTCTCTGTTCCTACAAAGAAGCTACCAGGCACATAAGTTAACCCTTATTAGCAAGAAAGGTGTACAAAAGGCAGCCCGAACAGTAGGCCTTGACAGCTAGCCAATTCAAAGAACATGTTACAAGGTTTGAGAGCTTTACACCAAACTGTACCAAACTCCTGATGCAGATGGCCAAAAAATGAGATGGCATTCCTGAAAGTACAGATCTTCCCCTTTTGCTGTTGTTAGCATCCTGCACAGTAAACTCAAGGTGTCAAAAAACAGCTTTGCCACACTGCAAACAGCTCCTCAGAGGCAATCATAACCCTTTGTGCCTTTATTTTCTAAAGCTAGAATAGAGACAAAAAATCAACATGGACATCAGGGCTACTGAGAAGGTGAACAAACGCAATGCACCTCAAGACTTGGCTGTAGACACATATGAAGGACAAATCTGACAACCTGAGCAGATTTCGTGCTGAGAAGGCACGGCAACACTGGCCACAGCCCCATATATAGTGATGGAGACCCCACTGTAGAGTCCAGTCATTCTGAAAATCATTTCTTCAGGAATTTCTGTCAGTCTGCTCCAATTGAAGCTCCCGGCCACAGACTTCCACAGTGGATCACTCTTACCCCTGCCAGTCATTCACCTGATGTCCCCACATCCTTGTTTGCTCCTGTTATCTGCTGACTAAGGTATTTCCCATTGTTCTCCTGCTATAACCACAGTCAAGAAAAAGGGTGAAAGAATAAGTTGGTGCCCTCCTCCCAGCCTCCTGCTTCATCTAATGAGTAGCCCACGGGAATGTGCCGGAGGAAACACATGCAAGGAGCTGAATGAAATGTGGCCAAATCACCAGCAGCTGGGCCACAGGAACAGTTAGCATTTTAAACATTTCCAAGCCCTCACAACAGGATGGACACTACTGCTTTGCAAAATGCCTCATCTGTGCACAGGTGGCAGAGTGGCAAGGGGTGTACAGTGCCTGAAGGGAGCTCAGGCCCAGCCCTGCTTTGCCTTCCATGGCCACATCTCAAACCACAGCTTGTTAGCACGGGCATTGAAGGTTGATCCCAAGGTACATCTTAGTGTGTGATACCTGAGCAGTTCTTCTTTGGGCCAGGCAGCACTGCATCCTGGTCCTACAGATCTCAAAACACAGGTGATAAAGGAAGCTCAGCTTGCTCTGTGCTCTCACACACAGTGAAGGCTGGGGGGACACAGAAGGCATCTCCAGCAGCAGAAGGACATTTTACTAGACTGCTCACTCTCCAAGCACAGGACAGATCCAACATCAGCTTACAGAGGCCCCTTGATTCATGCTGCCCTGTTGGAGAAGAGCTCCTGCTGCACATAGGCTGTACTTGCCCTGCTAGCACTGCAAACCCAGGCCACCCACTCCAGGGCAGGGCAGAAAGGTTGGCTGGCAGACTCCTGCCTGCAGCAGGGCCAAGTACTGGGGAAGCCAAGCCGTTCTTCAGCGCCCAAGAAGATAACATCACAAATAACCATGGTCTGAGAGTTTTTGTACGCTGTAGGGAGATCCCACACCTCATGGCATCTCTTCTGCCTGTACATCCTAACAAAATCTAACAAACCTCACTCCAAAATAGCAACAGACAAAATCTGCTGTTGTCCAGGCCTGAGAAGGTTCTTTGAAAGAACAGTCTCCAGAGTTCAGATGCCATCTGTAATGAGACATTCTTCTCAATCACCTCTGTTTCCTTGCATTTATCTTTTACACCATCCCAAGACGAAAGTATGGGAGGCTGAGAGCAGTGCCAACGAGAAATTCTTCAATTCCTCTTGTGCAAATGCTTGGGGTTCAGTGATGCCAGCTCCTCAGCTATAGGCAATGCTTGGCTAGCCCTTTTAAATGGTGAGCACACAAAGGCCTGTCCAGACATTCTGCAAGTGAAATGCTACCAAAAGCACAGATGGAAAGGTAGCCCCTTCTTGCCTCAGCTCATAAAGCCCTTTAGTCAGAGACCAGCTCAGGGAACAGTGAAGAGATCATCAACCTTGCCAGGCTGGAGAGCCACAGCTGCATGAGTAGGGAACACATGGGCAGGAGGGGTTCCTTACAGAGGATGCCAAGCAACTGTCATTAATGCTGGCTGCAGAGTCCCATCTTTGCAGAGTCCCTTTTTCCAAAGGGAACTGGAACCCCTGAGCACACCAAGCTTCTTTCAACAGCACACAGGCAGAGCTGCTGTGGATCTCTCCTGGACTCAAGCTGCATTTGTTCAGGGCACAGATACAGAAGATACCCTGGACACTCCTGGCCAAACAGCATCATCATCATGGGGTCAGCTAGCCAGTCGGCAAGCATATGGCATCAGCTGCATCAAGCTACCAAGAAACTCTTGTCCCTGTTGGCCTGGCAGGTCTGTAGACATCAGTCTCCTCTGACATGCAGCATCATGGAAGCCAGGTAAGCCAACCCTGGACAGAGCAGGAGAGCACAGTTCCCACAGACCCATGTCCTAACCTACTCTTACTCTTTGGACTACCTGTCCAAAGCCCAAACCATCATGGCTTCCACATCTCCTCTCCTTCTGTACTTGGATAAACCACTCATATTCTGAATCTTTCCTTCAGCAGGCATCTCTGGAGAAATAATCATGCAGCAAGGCCCAGAAACACACTTCTGCTCTGTGTCTGTCTCCCTCTTGCAGTTAAGGGTGACAGAAAGAGCAGGAAGTAGAGCTGGATCCAGGAAACGGTTAAGAACACTGTCCTCAGCCCTAACGCCATGCTCCACTCAGCAGAGCAGACAATGGAGAGCCTGTCTTAAAACTAGAAAGCAGTATCTACAGATAACCACATTTCCACACACAGCATACCCTGTCAGATGTGGGCACAGCTGTACATATTCAAACACATAGGTCCTACAACCTGCAGAGTCACACCTCAATTCAGAGCCCTTGAAGAGGGCTCTGAATTGAAACTGCAACTGCCAAAGCCTCAAGGAGCCTGTGTCCCGTGACACACTCCTTCGCCTTCGGAATTCAGGACTCTGCTCCTCACACTCAAAGCGCAATGTGGGACTGGCCTAACTCCGAATCAGCAACTTTATTCTCTGACAGAAACTCACCCTCCAGAGCAAGGAGGTGGAGAAGTCACTGTGACTGGCCCACAGATCTGCAACTGCAAACCTCAGCATCTTCACAGAAAGTACAAGCTTTGCTTCAGCCAGCCTCCCCGCAACATCTCTATGCAACAAACAGTCTCTGCTGTCTCCGGTGGAGGAGAGAAACCTGCTTTTATGTATGCACCAAAGTGCATGCCGGGAAAGGCACAGATACTCTGGTGAGGGGCACCCTGCAGGGACTGAGAAAGATCACTGAGAAACAGGGCTTTGCTTGCCCTAAAGCAACAAGCAGAGAAGCATACAAATAGGAGCAATGGACTGTGCATTCGCACACCCCACTGCACTCCTTCCAAAGCTAACCAAGCACAGGGTACAGCAAGGATGCACCAAACATTTGAAGAAGTCATCAAAAATGGCTCTTTTTGGATCCTCAATTAACAGACAAACACTTAAACTTCATTTTATCTAAAGTATATTCTAAGTTCAACCAAAGCAGATGAAAGATTGAGGGTTAAAAGTGCTATGTGCACAAGACCTAGTGAGCTCAAGGCAGTGGCTCACACAAAAATAGCAGTTTCACAGCACATCTATAGGAAAGTACTAATATTTATTCTTGTATCTAGGACTAGCTTTAATTCTGCCTCGATGCACATATATAACAAGGCATTAATGTTTCTTAAAGAACCAATATTTCACCTACCTATATGAGAAAGAAGTGGAAGTCCCGTGTAACTTTGCAGCACCCTCATTCCTGCATGTAGCTAATTGTTAGTGCTGGAATTCACCTTCCAAGGCAGCCGTACAGTATAAGTTGAAGTGCAAAATGAAACTATGTCCACAAAACAAATACCTATTTCCAGTGCAATAGAGAGGGAGCACAACTCCCAGCAGTGGTTGCTAACGGGGGGGGGGGGGGGGAGGGCCTGGTAGCTACAGTCCCTCAATGAACTGAAGTCCTGCTTCTGCCTTCAAAGAAATGCAAATGAGTTACCTCCTGGGGGAAGAGGTGGAGGTCTTACACCCCAGGGGGTTTTAAGACTAAAGGCAATAAGTTCTTTCTCCACACAGGTCCACAGCCTCCCCCAGCCTTTCCCACCAGGCCTTTGCACAGGCTTTTGGCTGGGAATCCCACACATGCCCATGCCCTTCCTACCTACTTTCTTGTGCCAGAGCTCCCAGGCTGTAATTCAAACAAGTAATTTAGGACTACATCAGACAGTGAATGAAACAACCTTGCCCATCCACTACCTGTCCCTCCCTTGCAACAACAGGCACCTTAACAGGACACGCAGCCAGCTCTGGGGCCTAGCCTGACCCTGACACAGTCCCCTACTCTAACACAAAGCAGGGCTGCACAGATCTCACACTTTTATAGAAACATTTAGAAAATATTCTGAAAATTGACACTGACAAGCATAACTTTTCCCTGCTTTCAGTACAGTCAGCCCAAAAGGAAACAATGAATTACCTGCATTTCAACCCAGACTTCGCATCACAACTGAGCCAAATGGCAGAGAGAACCAGCCAAATGTCAGGAAGCTTCAACAGAAGAGATCTAAACTTACTCTCACCAGGAAAAACATAAACCAAAAAATTCCCAAACACCACAGTAAAACAAATCTCCCCAAAATAATCAGCATAAAGTTTGGGAAAAGGTGTGCCTGCAGAAGGCATGCTGTACCTCAGAGCACAAACGTTCATAATATCATGAAGCAGCATCCCTCAAGGGAAAACCAGGGCTGGAAAATATGATGGGCACCCCATGGCCAAGCCAACATCTCATCCTCACAGTAATACTTCTTGAACCATTCCCAACATACCTCTGCAAGCACATTTCCAGCACCCACATGAAAAGCTAAGAGGGACTGGGACTTGGTTCCCATGCTTCTCATTTTCTTTTCTGGACTGAAAGAGTGTTTTGCTCCTGTTACAGCAAGATTTATGCACACTACAGGCTGAGAATGCCTTGGAGACAACAGGCTGCAGTATGGAAATACCATGCACCCCTTCACCTCAAGGCAGTATTTCCTCCACAGAGAGAAGGTCCTCACACAAAGGATGGGTCAAAAACTCCTGTGACCCCCTCACCTGGTGCTAACACAACCCAGCACCTCTCTAAGCACTGGGCCCAAGGGAAGCACAGAGCAGGAGCTCTACACTCGGGCACAAACTCTCCCAGCTTTTAGCTGACTTCCAAAAGAGCCAACTGTGCTCAGGCATTCCCTACAGCACAGTCATAACCTTTTTCCAGATATCTGCCAGGGACTGGCCTTAAATATTAAAACCTAGCCACAGTGTCTCAGGTATACCCTAATTCTTAGGCTGACTGGACACCACATCCAACATAACAATGCTAAAAATTATTAGCCACATATTAGTGGATTGCTAGGCTGCATCCCAGATTTTCCCATATAAGGGAAAGTTGAAGGCATTGTCCTATCACACGGGAAACATATTGCACCAGCTTGAGATATTAGGAACAAAATCAGAGTCTCCTCATGTCACAAGCTGACACCCAGAGAACCACATTTTTCCGTTTTTGCTGCCAGGTTGATCAGCTTTCCCCAGCTCTGTTATTCCACCAGGGGCTGGAGGCTGGGACCGGCATTGTCCATCATGGCACTCACAGTACACTGCTGCGCAGGACCCAGCACTTCCTTAGCGGATTTTGGTCCCACCATCACCATCCTTGGCAACACAGGCACTGACACTGACACTTCTCCCACAGTCAAGGGTAATTCTGTTTTCATTGGTTTTTAGGGTGCTGAGAACCCACCACACCAACCCTGTACGTCACCAACACTCTGCCGCAGCAAACATTGCTGCCCCACTGCATTACAGACCCTTCATCCTGACCATCTTTCCTCCCCTGGACAGTGCTTGTTGGCCTCCAACAACCACTCTGCCTCTGCTTTCACAGACCAGGGTAGGACCACCAACACCAGAGGCTGACTCCATCATCCCAAGCAAGAAACTGGGGATGAGCAAGGAGAAATACATTCACTGTTACTTGCAGAAGCAATGAAACAAGCCCCCTCAAATGCCCCAAGGCCCAGTGAGACATCCAACCACTGAGCCTGACAATGTCTCTTTAAGACAACCTCAGAGTAGCCTCCCCACGCATGCCTGCTTTCCAGATCCAACACAGGAGCCTGCATTCCCACACCAAGGACTCACTCTCAGCACAAGGCTGATCAGCTTTTCCCCCTTAGTGAGGGTAAGCTTCTCCTGCACACTGATGAAGAAGATATCGGCTCTTATGTGTGCAAAGCCCAGACAGACAGGACACCACAGCAAAACACAAAGGCCCGCTCTGGTAGCTTTTCAAAAAACAAGTCTCATAAAGTTGCCCAGCTCACAAAAACAAGTTCACGTGCTTGTACAAAAACCTCTTGAAATAACACAAACCACTACAGTGAAACTCTTTACATTATCCACCTGTAGAAGTTTATGTGTTCGGAGAAACTCTTGATAAAATATTAAAGATCACTCAAGGAAGACTAGATCTTAAAAATTATTGTGATTACACTTTTGGGGTGGAGAGGGAGCCAGAGATTTACCTCCAGCTGAAGAAATGCAGTAAAAAGCAGTCAGTAAACTAGACACTCCTCTGAGAGCCTCATCCACCAAGCCACTAGAAATCAACAGACACCAAAAAGACCCACAGCACTGACCCCTGAATCCAACACTGGAACACCTAGGGCCAGCTGCTCAAAGACGAGCAGCATGGTCCTCTAAGGCCACCATACAGAACAATGGAGGAAGAAGTAAACTCAAGCCATTAAAAAGGCATATACTACTAAACTAGACAGCAGCACTCAGAACACAGTAACAAGGCCCCTGACAGCACCTTCCATGGGAGATGTGCATTATTCACAGCAGCAGCATGGACAAACTCTGCAAGAGCTGCCTTAGTGTCAGATTCACACAGGGTACCCATACTGGCCTGCAGCAAGGGGCTGCAACTGCCTCCTCAAGGACAGGGCAGCCTGTGTTTCTGCTGAGAAGAATGAGAATAAAGGAACAGGCAGGAATAAACAGCCATGGTTGCAGGGTGGGCTTCAAACTTCATCAAAGTGCAAACAAACTAAGATCACCCATTCTCAAAGCCTTCGCCTTAATTTCAACTTTCATTTGAAGAATAAAAACATGTACTTTCAGTTCTGCTGCACAAGACTCACACATACATTTTGATAGGATCCAGCTCTCCTAGTTACTGTGTCTTTCAGCTCGAAGCACTTGAGGGGCGATATTCAATGAGCTTCACCCCACTGCTGTCATGCTGCCCATCTCTGCAGTGAAGGCAGTGCAACAGTACATCCAGCACCCCTGAAGGACCTGCAGGAACAGGCAGCTGTACCAGTTCAGAGACATGGGCTGAATTAGCATTCCCAAAGACAAATTTCTACTTTTTAGTAAAAGAGGAAGCAATTTTCAGGAAAGGAACCCAGGGACAGCCCTAAACCAAAACTAATCCAGCTCAAGGCCAAAAACCTTATGAGAAACAACTTCTTTACTCCAGGAAGAAATTACTCCTAGAGCAAAATAGGCTATTATTGCTTCTTACTTCAACAGTTTGACCAAAGCTACAATTTCTCTGCAAAGGAGCACAGCAGAGTTCCTGCATGAAGGAGGTAAACAAAAGGCAAGCAGAGGCAATACAGCACCTCTTCCCATACCATCACCTGAACAGGGCCCAAAAGCAACACTTCACAGCAGAGAAAACGCCCCCCTCCTCCAGCAACACTCTAATCCAACTGACTCCACAGCACTTAAAAAGATACTCTGCAAATGAAGGGGTCAGGGATAAACATCTTACAAGACAACAGCATCTGTTTGCCCCTCAGGAGCTCCGTGCCAGGGAGGCCTGTGCCAGCTGAGGGGTGCTGGAGGCTTCTGTCCAATCCTATTGGACACTGCACAAGCACAGCCAACCATCTCTATCCGTCTCCCCTCATTCTCCAACCCCAGAATTTGCTGCATTCCCTGAGCAGGACATAAACAAGAAAAAAGACTGGGCTTTTGGCTAGAAGCATCCCGACTCCCTGAAGAAACAAAGCAAGCATTTTTCATAGCAAAATTACCAAAATACTCTACCATATCAAAGGCCAGCAGCAGACCAGGCACAACCAGCTCTGCATGTGCTGAGGCAGCCTGCCTGGCCCCGCGGTCCCCAACTTCACTGCGAGTTCAGCATAGTTATCAGCAGGTAAATTGATAACCAGAGAGAGACCTGCTCTCAGGCGGGTGCACCCCCGCAGCAGCAACCCGAGGTGACGATTTCGCTTCCTCCTCCCGTATTGTTTGCGTGCGTATCTCTCACAGCCTCCATCCTACAAACCTCACTGATCAAGGCTAAAATCCACTTCCATCGCCAGTGAACGCCACTGGCGAGCCCAGGGGAACCCCACGGCGCAGCCACCGACACGCAGCGGGCCCGATGACTGCGGGGAGACGTGGCTCCGCCGTGACTGCGATGCCTCTGTTGTGACATGGCTGCGATGTCGCAACTGATCCGCGTCTGCTCCGCGCGCAGCGGGACGGAACCGCGGTGACGGGGACGAGCCCGGGGCCCGGTGCAGTGGGAGCGGCCGCATCCACCGCATCCCCCCGCGCCCTGGCTCAGTGCGGCCAGGCAGCGGGTGGCCCTCGCCCCGGAGCCTCTAGCGCGCAAAGGGACCCGCTCCCCCCCGACCGCCAAATTTAAAGACTTAATTATTGATATTCTTGAGCACCGCAGCCGAGATGCCAGGGGGGAACTGCGCCCCGCGGGCGGGCTCCGGCACTCCGCATCTGGGGGGACCCGCTTCCCCCTCCCTGGCCGGGAGGAGCCTCCGCGCAGCGCCGTGGGGAGCCCGCCCCGCCTCCGGCCCCGCACACCCCGGGACCCGCCGCCACTGCCGGGGGCGCCCGGCCCGGCGCGGCCCAGTCGGGGGCAAACGGCCGGGCCGCCGAGACGGGCCGCGACAGCGCGGGGGGGGCCGCGGCCCGAGGGGCGGGGGAGGGCGGCGCGGAGGGACCCGGAGTCACCGCCGCCCCTCCCCGCGGCCAGAGCCATGACAGGGCCGGCGGCCTCCCCGGCCCCCGCCCGCCCCGCAGCCCTCGCCGCTGCCGCCAAGTTCATTCATAGCACCGCCCTGGCGCATCCCCGCCGCCGCCCTGGCCCCGTCAGGCGGACGAACCCAAAGTTCGGGGCAGAACTTACCCAAAATGGCTCCGCAGCCTCCCCAACACAAACAGCTTTTATTTGGTGAAGTTTAGCCCAGCACCCTGCAAGGACACCCTAACCTCGTCCGGGCCCACCCCCGCAGCGCTCCCATTGGCTGCCCAGAGCTGCGCGCCACCGCCCATTGGCGGGCCGGCCCGTCAGCCGCGCGGCGCTCGCGCCAAGCTTGGCTGCAGCGCGCCCGCCGCTCGCTCCATTGTGCTCCTGTTTGCACCGATGAGAGGGCGGCTCTGATTGGCCGCGCCACCACCCCCGCGCGCCGCCGCCCCTCCCGCGTGCTCCACGTCCGCGCCCGCCGAGCGTTGCCCGGATGTGAATTTGGCCCGAGCCCCTCCCCGGGCCCCGCCCGTGCCACACCGCGACCTGGCCGTACCGCTACGGGATCTGCCCGTGCCGTTCGCACCGCCCCGGGACCTGACCGTACCGCAACCTGACCGCACCCCACCGCCTGGCTCTGCTGTGGGGCTGCGTCTGCCCCGTCCCCGCGCCGCGCTCCCCGCAGGCGCTGCCGCCCAGGCCCGCCGAAGTCCTCGAGGTGCAAAGGCGCCCGCGGGCGGCTCCGTTTGGCAGAATAGCGCGGGAGCGGCCTCGAAAGCCGCAGACTCGGAAGGAGGGAATGCCGCTCCCCAGAGGTGTGCTCCAAAAGATGGGCTGGGAGCCGGCTCAGGGCTTGGGCTGGGTGACCCACCTCTCCAGGGAGAAAGTTGGCGTGGAGCAACGGGCAAGGTTTGGGCCCGGCAAGGTTCGGGTCTAGCACCAGTTAATGGTGGGCCAAGCCTGCCGAGGTGGGTTTTCCATTGGAATTCCTCACAACCAGACCATCCTTGGTCTGGATGCCTGTTCCTGGTCACACAGTGTTGCGGCTTTGATTAGCCACAGTCACTCCTCCACCTCAGCACCCTGCAGCTGGACCTACAGCACTCTCGCATTGGTGGCCCACAGTGCCATGCCTGCTGTTCTGCCTGGGAAGGTGGGAATGCAGGGAAAGAAGAGCGGGGCTGACTCCATCCTCTGTGCTGATGCAGAGATGTTGTGGCACCAAAAGAAACACTGCTAAGATAATTAGGTCTACTGAGACTCAGACTGATGAACTAAGTACAGGGGAGTCTTCATCCAGCCATACTGCTTGCCAGGCCCCTTGGGAAGCTGGCATAGCCCTGTGCTGAAGTCTTGGCCTGTTCAACACCAGCTGGCGCTGATGTCCTGTGCTGTTTGGCTGGCATGTTCTCTTTATGCCTCCTGGCTTTCCCCAGATGCTCTTCCCAAAGCTGTCCAGCTCTTCCATTGGTCGTGGAGATCGGCGGGGCTGCACCACTGGGCAGTGCTGGTCTCCTCTGCATGCACCTGTCACTGCACACTTGTAGATTAAACACAACCAAGGGACATGGCTCCATCACAAAGCTACACTCACTGCATTCCTGGGCTCTTCCAAGTTCCCCACACAGACCAGTATGCTGTGTTCTTCCCAGTGAAGCAGGTCTTCCTTCTCCACAGCATTCCCCTTTATCATTTCTTGCTTGCTCCAACCCACATCTCCACCCTCCATCCTTTCTCCTCCCTCCGTCTAGCTCCTTGCCCATGGATAGCACTGGTGGACACTGCTGAGATCTCACATGTATGTTTTGTTTCTCCTCTTCTGTGGTTCAGATTCTTTCTGCTTATAGAGGGCCAGCACATGTGAAATATTCCTCTCCACGGTCTTCCCCTTACCCTAGTCCTGCCTGCTCCTTCTCTAGCCACCAGCCTTGCCTGTACCTGATGTGTTCATCCTGCACCAGGCAACCTTTGGCAAATCAACATCATCCTGTGCTGTGTCTTCGTTCTATCTCCACAGCAGCACTTCAGCCTCAGAGTGAAGAATGCCTGTTAACTGTGGAATTGGTACTTTATGACCAGGGAACCAAAACACCTTATTTCCAGATCAACCACTTTTTGCTCAGTTGGTCTCAAAAGGAGTGGCTCATTGCTGCACATGTAAAATGGGCTGGCCAGAGGTTAGGGACGGGGAAAGCAAGGCACAAACAAATTCCTTTGCCAGCTTCACATGGCACCACATTGATGATCAATATAAGATGAGATCAGCCATGGCTCTGCCTACCTGAGCCATAGCACCTTTCATGGCCAGACATTCCCCCACTAGTGACCTCTGTCAAGGCTGCACCACCCCAATATTCCACCTTAAACTTTCAGGACTTCATGGTTACTGATCCTTAATGTATCACCAGGCACTACCAAGAAGGTTTTGAGTCCATCATCCTTGAAATTGCCTTATCAGTACTTGTAGACTGTTGTTGGGTCAGGTCCTGCTACCTCTTCACTAGGAAAAAGCAGCCCAGCTCCTCCACCTGTATTCAAGGGCCTCCTGTCCCCACCTTGGTTGTCCATCACTGGTGTCTCTCTTGGCTTCTACATTTTGTAGGTTTCAGTACTGGACAAGAAAAAGTGTATGATTTTATAATAGAAACTCCTCTGCCAGTTCAGTCTTAATCCAGGCCATCTCTATAATTTACTGAGTGGGGTTGCTGTGTTTTGGACAAGGTGATTTAGAGAACTGTACCAGAGTCAGTAATTCATCATGCTTGCAACCCCCACACAGGACTGAGGAGCATGTCCTAACTGTGACCTTTCCCACCTGGTCCCCTCACAAGGCCAGCATGAGCTTTTTTTTAGTGACCTCAGCATCCTTTGATGCCAGTACTAGACCCTCCCTCAGCCTCTCTGGAAAACAGGATTAATTCCTGAGTTTGGCTGTTTCCAAATCCCCTTGGGCTCAGGTTGCAACCCCTGTGAGTGCAGCTGAGCAGAGCTGGGGTCAGGCATCACCTAGAACACAGCATTGCTGCCAGCACCTATCACTGTAGACAGTATTTGGGATAACTCTCTTCTGATTTGAAGAAATAATAATAATAGTAGTAGTAGTAATAATAATCCAGCATTTTAGCATTTACAAATAGGGATTGTGGCAGTCTTCCCTAGGAAAACTCCTCTGGGCTCAGGATACCTCCGTACCTTGCTGCCCAGGTGGAACCTTCCTCCTTCCAGGGTATTCAGCCATCCCTGTACCAGCATGCATCCTTACCTCCATCCTTACCTGCAATGTGCTGTGTGGACACTACTGCCCACCACATGCACAAGCATTCACTGTGGCCCTGATTTACAGGTGCCCCCACCCTGAAAGAGAAACTCATTATTGTACTTCCCTTGAAAGCAATATTACCTGGAATCAGGAAAAGCAAAATGCAAACAAAGGTGGTTACTCACAGCATCTGCCATCCCCAGGTGGATGGTTGTGACCTGTACCATGTTCCCTGTGTCACTGGTGCAGTGACTCTGTGGCAGCCCCTGTGTGCAGCTCTGTGACAAGGAGCAAGAGCTGAGCTTCCACCAGGGGCAGGGGACCTCCAATGTCACGTGCCACTCACAAATGTCAGTGATTTTTTCAAGCCCAGATTTTGCAGCAGAAGGTGCAGCCTTCCCCCAGGAGTGCTGGGTTGAGAGGCACCGCAGCTCTGTGCTGTGCCTGCAGACAGTGCTAAAGGTGCTGCATGTCCTGGCCAGGAGCCCATGAGACTTCCAATCCCTGCTTAAGATGCAGCAGCAGTATGAATTGCCTGGGCAAACCTCGGGGGTGCAACACTTTGGCCAGGTGAGTGCATGTGCCCAGCTGGCACACGCAGGTCTCGGCAACCCTGAGGCATCCACAAGCATAGTGCTGGTTATGCTGCCACCACAGGGACAGGCCCTGGCAGCTGCAGGGAGAACTTTGGCAGAAAGGACAGAGTCCCTCGAGGATGAAGAAATACCAGGTGTTTCCAGGCTTGTCTCATTCCCTTACAGAGAGAGACGCTCCAGAGATACCTGCAGGGCAGGCTGGGTTTCTGCAGTGGCAGGCAGAATGAATGGTGTCGCCTCTGACTGATCTCCCACCATGACACAAACCCAGGGAGATAAAAGTTTCTCTGTGGTGGCAGCTCTCACCTGAGATCAGGACAGATTTTGGAAGCTGGCTGAAGAGACCATTAAAGAAGCAGCTAATTGCTGTTAGTTAGCCATAGGCATCTTGTCGTAGAGGGATGTGGGGTTTTTTCCAGCTCAGTAAATTAGTCTCAGCTGCTGGCATAGTAACCTCTGGCTTGTTGTGGCCTTCTGTATGTTTGCACATGTCAGAGCATCCTTCACTTGACCAGTTCTGGGGAGGCTGGTGTGTCTCCAATGGTTACCTGTAGTCTCCTTAAAAGCTGGTAGCTTTGTTGGAGCTCTGGAGTTTTTTACACAAAGAATAATCTTGCCAGGCTGTGCCATTTGTCCTAGCATAGGGATCCCTGAGCTCCTTTCTACTGGGCATCTTCTCATGCCAATGAATGGCCACACAGCACCAGGTCCAGGCTGGAGGGGAAGCTTGGCTGTCATTTCCACCAAGGTGCTCTGTCTGACATCCATCCTGGCTTTCCAAATGAAGGGCAGAAGGAACTAAGGACCAGGAGCTTCAGTTGTCCCATCCCTCTTTGATGATCCATTTGTAAAGCACGGCAGAAGGGTACATTTGTCCAGAAGCTGTCCAGAAGCTGTCCTGCAGACTTCACAGTGGACACACAAGATAGTTTCTGAATGGACCATAAATGAGATATGTTAAGGTGTACACCAGCAGACTGCTGGTTTTACTGCGTGCTTCTTCTGTAGATGCAGATTTCAATAGAGATTGCTTATGCTGATAAAAACCTAGGCAAAACCACTGGAGTTATTGTCCTGGAGTCATCAGCATGAACAGACCATGTCCTGGCCATAGCCTGGGTTTATAGCCAGCCCAAGCATGCTACACCTGGCAGTCAGGTCACCTCCAAGCATCCTCGAGCATATTCTCCTCATACACAGCACAGGCATAATCAGAAAGTGCCAATCTATCACTTCAGACTGGAGTTTTTGTCTGTCAGGGCTGTTGGGCTGCTCAGCCTCTGCTCATCTGCTACCTCCATGTGGACCAGGGGGTTTGTGCATATTGTACAGGAGTCCTATGTGTTGGAACCAGACATAGTGCAGAACCATTTCAGGGTCTGGAGATGCACATTGTCTTTGGCCCGGGGTTTAAAGGGGGGATGAGGAGTAATTACCAGAGGTCACATAAAATCATGTCCTTTAGAGCGAAACCTAATGTTTCTGGCTCTCTGCTCAAACAAACCTGCCTAAGGTGATTCAGGAATATCACAAAAGTCATTTGATGTGGGAAAGATTAGCTCTGCTTGAAGTGAAGGTCAATTCCTTCGGAAAATGCTTGGGCTAAAGCCATCCCTGCCTGCATCAACCATCTCACATACCCCTTGAAGGGGCTATTTTCTAAAGCTGGGTATCCATGAGCCCACGGCCCAGTGCCAGACGCAGGGAGAACTACTTGATCAGTACCCAGCAAGTCTGGGGTGACCCAACACCCAGCAATTCTTGGCCATGGCTCTGCAGACAGGCTGTATGGAGACTTACCAGCCCTTGTTGCTCATGCTGTTACATCCCAAGAACAGATGCACCCCTGCTTCGTGTGCTATTGGTCTTCCCTGTGCACAAGTCCCTTGGCTGTTGTCATGAGTCCCCTTCAACAGTGGAGGAGTTAGGGCCATTTCAGAGACGGGAGCCAGGAAATTGAGACGGAGGCTGTAGTCACACCAGCAGCAAAAGCACCAGTTATATTTGCAAAGGGCTTTTGGGGGGATTTTCTTGGAAGCACTTGATGGTGGGCAGTGACACCTAAGCTGCCTGGTCAAGGGGGACGTGTAGGTCCAGCCACCAGGTCCTACCCTTGCCACATTGCAATGCGGGTAGGAAGCAGAGCTCAATAGCCAAATGCCTGTAGTGATGCAAACTAGAGGATGGAGCTGCCCTTGCAGCCCTTTTCCACCATCTTCAGCTGCAGTTCCAGGCAGATCCAACACAGCAGGAAGGAGAGGGAGTTCCTCTGATGCTGCAGCACTTCTCCTTCCCTTCCCTGCTGTTGGAGCATACCTATCCCCCTGTGAAACACAGTGCCTGCAGGCAACTGATAGGGAGGGATCAGATTTTAAAGCCACTGTGAAGCCTGTGAGCAGCCATGAGTAATTAACCATGTCATCAAGGCAGAATTCAACATCTTCCAGACTGGTGTGGCAGAGTGAATTAGGGCAGAGTGAGGTCTAGTGTGAGATCTAAACAGCACTCCAAACCCAGGTGAGATGCTTGGACACATCTGGGGCACCACAGGATTCCCCAGCTTCAGCGGTCATTGTGGCATGATCCTTGTGAAAACTTCTCTGGGTCAGGTGCCCATCAGTGGAGCCAACAATGAGGAACTGGGAGGCTCCTCCATGGGCAGCTGAAGTGGTGACCAAATTCTGCATAGGATTAGAGGTGCTCCAGACCAGATGCCTCTTGGCCCTGGTTTTGCTTGTTGCCTGTGGGGTTACCCTGCCTGTGTTCCCTCTGCCGAGCTGTGGCAGAAACGGTCAACCTCCAGCCTATGCAGGAGACCCCGGTGTTCCCTTGGCCTTGGTCTAGGGAGTTGGCAAGGTAGGCTGCAGCTGGAAACTCCTCGTTCAAAGACAGAGATTTCTGTGGATGTGGTTATTTGAGGAAATTCCCTTGTGCTCAAGAGCTTCTATCAGATAAATTATCTGATGGTTGTTGTAAATTTTCCTGTGGGATTATTTGGGATTATTAAGTGGTCTCCTGGGCTTTGCTGCTGCAGATAATTGATGTCAGGGAAGGTAGGGTGCTGTGCACAGGGCTGTCACTCACCATGCCCCTATGTGAGCTCTGTGCTTTGTCGATGCTGTAAACCTGGGGTCTGTCCAACACTGCATCCTGCTCACAGCACAGGTAAGATTGTGATGGCTCATACAGAGAGGACTTGGGAGCCTCCTTCCCGCAGGACCCCACATGCCCCTTGGGAAGCTGTGCCACAGGGCCGTCCCCAGAACACAGTATCACAGCCCACCTTACCCTACAGGCAAGTATGGAGCAAAAATTACATATAAAACTTTAAATCTTTGAAGAATTTATACCTAATCTTCTTTTACTGCTGCTCGTCTGCAGCTGCAGTCCTGAACTGACAAAGAAGGCTGAGCAGGCAGCTGTGGTGTTCTGCATTCTTCTGCCCTGTGCTGTACCAGCCCTGTGGATCCCATGTGGTGCTACCAAGGTCAGCTGTGGTGTCGAAAGCACCTTCACCTGGTCAGACCTAATCCTAGGGTCACTTTGTGCACAGCAGCTTTACCTGGGTGAAGAAAGATCCACCACCAGCAGTTTCCCAGTGACATCCCCTGGACTTAACTATTTGTTCAAGTTTTGTGGCTCTTATTACTTTGGAGCTGCCAGCTCAGAGGTGCTTCTGAGCACTCCTCCAATTAGTGAGAGTGAAGGGTGCTTAACATGTTGCTGGGTCCCTGAGCATCTATCACCTATCTCTGTATGAGCTCTGCTCATCCAGTGCATGCAACTAAAGCAGAGCCATCAGCCATCACTGCCCCTGGACTGAGACAACAGAAATTATTTCACAAATTCAAATTACACAGCCCTTGTCTCTAATAACACTGTTTCTCACCTGGCATGTTTTCCTCTCACTGTCCCCAACTGATTTTGTTTCCAGACAGGTTTCCTCACCAGGCTCATCTTTTCCCAGGCTCCCATCTAGCACCCAGTATGGCAGGGGGTCTGCTGCCCACATGAGCTTCATCTGCTTTGTTTTATCCCAGCATTTCCTCCTATGACTCCTCCATCTGTCAGTTCCCGGGGGAAGCTGGTTTGATATCTCCAGCACCAACCTGTGTGGCTCTATGAGATGGTGACAGTGGTGCTGCCATGGCCCATATGGTGCTCCCATTTAACCCTCTAGGTCTCTTGTCGAGTTCTACATTTGCTTCTTTGCAGGCCATAAAGACAGCCAGGCCCCTGCTATAAGGGTTTTCCATATGCTTGTTCCCAGAAATGGTTAAATCCTAGAAACAAGGGAGCCTTTGGGACCAGCTAATGCTAATACAAGGTTATGCCATGCTGTTGTGGACCCGGCTCTCTCAGAAACCTCAGCAATGGAGACTCCAGCCCCTCCTTCTTATGACTGGGAAGATTATTCCCACTGCCTATCTTGGTCTTCCCTGTCATAATCTAAGCCTGATTCTATTTGTATTTTCTGGCATGGGCAGATTCCTTATTGCAGGAATCATTTACATTCCAGCAGACTGCTGCTGCAGCCCCCTTCACTCCCTCCTACCAATTAAACAGTCCCACATTTGCTGTGTTTTCTTGCAGTCATGTTTTCCAGGTCTCTGACATCCTTATCTGGATCCTCTCCAACCAGCCCAAAGGGTAGTGTCTGCACATAGCTGCTTTCTCCAGCCACTGCTCCCAGCTGCTGTGGAGAAGGGCAGAGCTGCCTCCAGCAACTCTGCAGCCATCTCACGGTTACACATCCCAGCATTGTGTTTGCCCCTTTTTTTTTTGCTGTTAGCCTCCTGCTCTGCAGTAATTAATTAGCATGTCAGTCCCTCCCCCAAAAATTGCTTCTTGCAAGTAATTTCTTTGTTTTTATGATTGTACTGGCTGTGCTGAGATGCTGCCAGTATGGGGCTGTGCTCCATGATGTCCTGCTCCCCAAGCCTATTTATCTAATTTCTCAGTGAGGTGTTGTGTAGGGAGAGTTTGGGGTTAGGAATCTGCCTTCCAACATAATCTCTCCACTTCCTCTCTTCCTACTGTGCCTGCAGTTGTGTATCTCATAATCTCACCTGCTGACAGCCACAGCCTGGAGCCTGAGCTGGGACCAGCACTCATTTCACATCAGGGTTAGGCTGGATATATTCTGCAGTTTGCTGCTGAGATGTTTTTATAGACCTGGGTCAAAGTCTTTTGAACATCAAGCATATACACTGTTTCCTGTTTTTCTGTCAGAGGAGAGAACCAGACCAGATTTGCCACAATTTACCCTGAGAAGCTGAAGTTGGCTACTGCTCCCCAGTGTGCAATCCTGCAGGGTTCCAGGCTGCTTTGCTGCTTATCCTTGTGTTTCCCAGAGGTCCAAAGCAGCACTTTTTTAAAAACCACACACCCTTCTCCTGTCCCAGCTCCCCAGTTTTGCCCTCCTGCTCCCAGCTTTCCTGCTGCCTGCTCTGCCTGTATCTACATAGGGCTGCCAGACCTGGCCTGCCTGCGCTGCTCTGCCTCTCCAGGCTCCTTAGTCCTGTTCCTGGCAGGATTGTTGCCTCATTGGTGCTGACTGCACACACTGGCTGGTTCAGGCTGAAGTACTGAGGCTGTGAATGCTCTTGGCACCACAGTATCCATCATTCCCCTTTCCATCCCACAGCATCAGCCCTGGCTTTGCCTGTCCCCTTCCTCTCTATGAGCTCTCACTGTCTTGCCTGCTGAATCCTTTCTCTGTTCCTTTTGGCCTTCTTGATCTCGCATACTGCGTGCATGTGTTTACACTCAAACCTGCCTGCTTCCCGATTGCTCTGGAGTTTGGAGATAGCACAGGATGTTCCTCATGGCAATGAGGCAATGGCCTTTGGTGTGGCCATTGCTGTGGTGTTCCACAGCTTCTCTCTGGCTGGACTGGTGAGCTGTGAACAGCAGACATGGCCAATATCAGGGGGATTGGAGATGCCTGAGGTGCAGAGCGGGGCAGGGCAGCATCCAGCAGGATCAGGGAAATTGTTCTAAGGACAAGGTTTTCCCCATGAGGGTGGCCAGACCCTGGCCCTGGGCTCACAGAGCTTTGGGCTATCCATATGTGGAGCTATTTGAACCACATCTGAACAAAGCCCTGAGCATCCTGCTCCCATACCCCAGAGGTTCCTATTCCCAGTCCCAAGCTCTAACTCTTTCCCCTCTGCAAGACAAGGAGTTCTTTCGTGTCTGGGTGGCATTCATCCCACTGATTTCCCCCCACAATCCACATTCTAAGGTTAGAATAAAAGCCATAGCCTTTCTCTTCTACAGGCCCCTTCTCAAAAAAACCAATCAGTTTTAAAGCCTTGGGAGTGTTTTCTGGACAGTCTGTCCCTGCTGTCCTGGTACCACACCAGCTGCTTGGGTAGGGACATTTTCATCATCCTGATATCCCGGGTTTTGGGTGAGCCTGGCAATTGCTTATGGAAAACCCCTCAGCTTGGCAGGATGGCATCCAGGCTCTCGTTGGATCGCAAGCCAAATATGTCCGGCCTTCCTATACAAAACTGAAATAATTCCCTGTGCCCGCTGGAGATGGTTTTCCAGCTAATCCCAGCTGCCATGGCTGGGAATTGTTTCAAGTCTGGTTGGGCAGTGGCTAGTGGACCGGCCACTACCTCTTTAGTAGTTCAGAAGCCACATGAGAGCTGTTAGTGAGGCTCGACGAAGGTAAGAAGGAGGAGGCCTCATGGCAAGATAGAGTTTATTGTCACATGCACCCCATGATGCAGGCACCCACAGGTCCCAGGAGAGAGAGCGAAGGAGGCGGGCTCATTGCTTATCAGGGACTAGGGAAAGGGGGTGGATACAAGAGGGAAAACCAATCAGGGGAATGGGGAGGGCACATAGCCAGCAAATAGGAAATGAGGGGTGGGGGACTCCCAGCCTGCTCCAATCCGGGACCGAGCCCCTCCGAAGTCTCTGGAATGAGGGGGAGAGGCTTCCCAGAGGGGGGCAGGCACTGGGAGGAGAGCAACAGATGATTGACAACATATTGCAACAGAGGGGAACAAAGGGAATTTCCCAGGTGGGAGATTGTACCAAATGGGGAGAAGTACAGGGGGAACTTGGGAAAAACCATTACAGAACTTACATAATAAAAACAGGTAAAAACAAAACATGAAAATACAAAGCACACCGCAACACAGAACAGTACATTTCCCCTTAATCTGCTGCCTGTCTTTCCAGAACAAGCTTCATCCTTCTATATTAATATTCCAGTCATGAGCCTGAGCCCACCAAACCTTTGTTATGCCAGTTAAATCACAGTCTTGATTGCACATTTAGACTTCCATCTCCTTTTGTTTATTCCTCTGGAGTGCCCCAACAGAACAGGCATTCAGTAGGCTGACCCCTGTTATCTGTGCCCAACCGCTGTACTGGGCATGCCACATCCCTCCCAGCTCTCATGTGGCTTCTGCAGTCTGCAAGTGTGCAGCTTCACACCTATCCATGGGTTAGGGCAGCAGGCAGTGCTGGAACTGGCCAGGCTGGCACCTCTTCCCTTTCCACCCAGGTGCCAGGAGGTGAGTGAGGGTGGCCAGGGAGGAAACAGGAAATGGGGGAGCAGTCAGTACCCAAGCTGGGCTCTGAACATCATCTGTCTCCATGCAGCAGCCCCAGAGCTGCTGGAGGCATCTTTGGACAGGGGTGCCACTGGCTGGGAATGGTCTGCACTGCAGGCATCAAGACAAGGGGCTGGTGGGAGAGATGGGACTCCCAGGCACCTCTGTGTTGGCTGCAGAGTCCATGATGGTGCAAGAAAGGGGTCCATGTGTCCATGTGCATGCGAGTTCTTTTCAGCCAGCAGCAGAGCACAGGAGCCAGGAAAAGCCATGTTTGAGTTATTCCAGCTGCAAGGCTGCGCTTGAATATTGTCAATATCTGGTGTAAATGCAAGTTCTGGGCATTCTTCCCAGGGGTGTGAACCCTCTCCTGGAGCTTTGTGCTTTGTCATCAACACCAGATGGGAAAACAAGGCAGAACAAGGTTCTTTGCTCTACAGTGAGAAGATAAGGGACAAGGGGTGGACACTGGGACGAGCAAAGCTCAGGCTGGGGCTGGCAGCTTCCAGCGTCCCATGAGTCATCATGCCATGCTCCAAGCTAGGGTCTCCACTGAAGATGAACAGGGAAGAAAACAAGGATATTTTTTAAGGTCTGTGCTGGAGCTGAATGCTCTGGGATAGGGAAGTTTCCTTTTTGAAAGCAAAACTCAGTTTCATTTTCCTTGACACAACAAAATAATTTCTTACCTTTGGATATATCACTGCAATACTCAGGGAACTAAAAAAATTCCATTCCTTACCATTTTGTTACAAACCCTGCTGAACCAGCAAATTATTTAGTGGAAATTATTGGTACTGACTATTTCCAGTTCCATATGTGGGCAGAGAGGTTGGTCCCACCACAGACAGTGTCCTGAAACAGCACCCCAAGGCTCCCTGGCACTGTGCAGCCCTGGCAGGTGTGTGATGTGGCTGTGGGGCATCAGCTGTGTGTCACTGATGAAGAAACTGAGTTAGGCAGCAGCCAGGTGTCACTAAAATTTTGTATCCACCATGTTAAGGGCTGGTGCTGCTGTTTTTGAAACACTGACAATAAAACAATTCAAATCCAAGAACCACCAGGGTGTCAGTTCAATACTGAGCCCGGTGCTGGCATGGAGGAAAGGCCCCACTAATCCTGATTTGTCCCCTTTGGGGGACTTCTTACAAGGAACAGTGGTGCTGTGCCAGGGGGAGGACAAGATTTATTCAGGCCCTAAGCAGGTAAGTTGTGGGGGAGGAAGAAAAAAGGGACAGGGCAAGACAGAAGCCAACAAGAAAAACTTCAGGCACATATTTTTGGGGCAAAAATGTCAGTTTCCAGCAGGACCAGTCAGGCAGGTGGGAAGGAATAGGAGCATGAGGAACAGCCGTTTCCATCAAGTTTCAGCAAGAATAAACTTCAGGGGAGTGGGAGGAGGTTAAACCTCCCTTGTCATAATTCCAGCTTATTCCTTTTGCTCTTTGACTTAGAGGAGGTTCCCCTTGCAGGGGACCATGCAGGGTCTATCTCCATAAGGGCAACACAGTCATCAGGGGGTCCTGGTTAAGCTGGAGGGGTGTGTGAGAGGCTGTAGGACTGAGCTGACCCTGTTTGGACATGCTCAGCCCCAGTGAGGAAACTCTGGGTCTAGGGAAGGCCAGGAGCTTGTTGTGATCCATCTCTAAGGCAGGGTAATTTCTTGTTAATAAATCCCTTGGAGTGAATTGGACTGAAATAACACTGAATGACCAGTGTATATATGAGACAGATTTATTTTTTTAAAAATTAATTATAGCAGAAAGGCGGTAGATGGCTGGTTTTGGTTTTCTTATAACGGTATAAAAATAACATGAAGAAAATATATGAGCAAAAGAAAGAGAAGGAAAGGACAAGAGTAGAGGGTGGAGAGGAAAAATATCACCACCTACGGATCCAGTGAAGAGACTTGATCATTGCAATTCCCATGTCTGTAGTCAGAGTAATGGTCACAGATCATTGTGGAGTGGAAGCTGTGAAACAAAAAGTCAGATTATATACATCCAAGCTGGCATGGGAATACTTATATCCATCTCCAGGGAGGGGATTCTTTATGTCTGATTGTCCTGGTTTCAGGCAGACTTGGGAGAAAACCTCCTACAGGCCCTCCCTCCCCTCCCCCAACCAGTTTGGGAAAAGACTTCCTCAGAGAGAAGTGGAAAAAATCTGTTTATTAAACAGGCAAAGCACTCCCAGCACAATACCTGATGACAAGAACTTCGTGCTGCTCTGGAGAGATGTCAAACTTAGAGAGAAAAGGCCTCCTCTTGAAGATAGTCACTGTGTCCTGTTGCTCCATCTCCTCTGGTGCTGGGAGAAAAGGAATTGTTGTGCAGGGTTGGTCTTGGTGGGTTGGATCCCAGGGGGAGGCCCCCCCAGCACTTCCTCCAGGTCCTCAGTCCAGAGAGATTGGAACAGTTCTGAGGAGAGGGAAAAAAAGGAAAAAAAAAAAAAAGGGGAAAAAAAAGGAAAAAAAGGGAAAAAACCCACTTCAGCTTTCTACAAGACCTACCGCTAACTACGCTGCCACTAACTAATTGCCAGAGGGGAAAAAAAAAAGCAGAGCTTCTCTCTGTCTCGCCGTGTTCCAACTCCCCCACTTCCAAGGTCACTCCAAGGAGCAGAGTTTTCCCGGAGAAAAACAAACCGCGCTTCCCCTCCCCTTTGCACCCAACAGACGATTGGGGATACACACATTACCCTAGGATACTGATATAACAGTATTGGGCACATGCAGCTTTCTTCTGGAGAGTTCCTGAAAAGAGTCTGGGGCTACCTGGGGATCCTTGGTGGTATCGATCCCCCTCTATTCATCTTGCCCACTCCTTGACCCCACTTCTGCTCTTGTGCTCTGTTGTGTGGTCACCGTGGACCTGAACAGGAAAATTGGCTCCAGAAGGCTTCTTCCCTACCTCTGTAGGGCCCCTTTCCAGGCATGTACTGTTCCAACTTGCTGGTCATCAGTGTTTGAGGCATAACAATGCCTGAACTCCACTGTCCAGGCTTCTACAGAGCTGGAGAACTGCCCAGTGCTCATCCCAGCCATCATCCTACTCCCTTCCCATTGCCATCAAAAAATGAGGAGCTCTCCTTGGTATGGAGTTGTCAGGGGTTTCTTAAACATGTCCATGGTGAACGGGGGCCTAGAGATACTATTTTGGCTGTCCCAGACAGTGCCACAGGACACAGGCAGACAGCGCAGGTCTCTGCCAGCTGCAGGAGGCAGAGGATGAACCTCATGGGAACTCTGCCCAGAAGGAGGTTCCCAAAGCCCATGGGAGGTTCCAACAGGACAGTTTTCAGACTGTGCATGGAAACAAATGTAGTGGTGGGTGAGAGCAGAGGTTGGAGCTGTGGTGGGGGCAGCAGGGGCTGCAGTGCCTTGTGCCTACTGGGCTTGGCACTTGCCTGATGCACTGTGGGCCTTCCCAGGAGGCAGCTGGTGCTGAGTCTGCCAACATCTCTCTCTTCCTTGGGCACATTTCTGTCCCCAGAAATACTGGCCAGGGGACTGACTAGCTGCCAGGGCAGAGTTGTCACCACTGGCTTCTCCTGCTGTCACATTGATCACAGACTAGCATTGTCTTCAACAGCTGCTGGGCCTCCAGGGCAGGTGCCAGGCTTCAATGGCACTCAGACGGCCTCAGGGACTCAGGATTATGGGGTGAAAGGGTGATGAGGTCCTTTGAGGCTCAGGAGGTGCTTAATTCCAGTTCTTGCCCAAAGCAAGGTCACCGGTGCAGTAGGAGTGGGCTGCACATCTCCCAGGATGAAGCCCGTGCCACTGCAAGAGTGTCCTCAAGGATATAAATCTTGGGCCTAGAGGTTTTGGAGTAGCTCTGCTGTGAGTGGGCTCCATGGTTCCTCTGCTCCGAGCAGGCAGCCTTGTTGGGGTCTCTCCCCTGGCACACACCGGTGCACCAACCTCCAGGAGGTTCCAATCTGTGTGTGCGGTGCTGGGAGCTCCAGTCCGAAACGTGGCGCTGTGCCAGGTGACCAGTTCCTGCATCCCAGCCCTGCTCCTCTGTCTTGCTGCCCCGAGGGCCCCTCTTGCCCCGTCTCCTCTTGCCCTGTCCCATCCCACAGCAGGCAGTGCTGGCTCCGTGCTCTCCATCAGTCCAGTCTCTGCAGGTAGGTGTGGTGCCAGGGCTGTGACACCACGCTGGTGCTCAACCAGGCAGGCACAGGCACAGGCACAGCCTGCAGCGGCCAGGCTGGGCGCTATGGCCCCTCTGCCCAATGACTTCAGTGGCAGCTTGAAATGCCTTCGCTCCATTTCCAGCAGGAACCTCATCTGCAGCAGTGAGCCAGGAGTGTCCCTATGGGCCGGTCCTCATGCCTGTTCATACCTCTGGGGTATTACAGAGCCATGAAAAGCCAGCTGCCTGGAGAGTGGCCCCCTCCTTACACTCCAAATTCCCCACTGGAATAAATAAGCTGGTATTTATCAGCAACAGGCTGGAGGGAGCAAAATCTATCCCCTGCCCATTGTGCCTGTGCCAGGGAAGGACCTGGGTGCCAGACCCAAGCTGGGAACACCAAACCCCCAAAATCCCCCCCTCCAGGAGCCAGTGGGAAGTTGGGAAGCAGCTCTGGGAGTTCATGGCAGACATTTGAGTGAGGCCTGGGCTCCCCAAATGCACCAGCTTCTGCCTGTGGCAAACACCCAGATCAGCACAACTGGGAGCCCTCAGGGAGCAATGGGGTGCTCTCAGCACCGTCTCCTGCTGACCACCTGGCTCTCAGAGCAGGAAATGTCTGATGGAAAAAGTGGGAGGTTCCAGGGCTCCCTCTGCAGCAGTGCTGCTGCCCCAAAGCCCCCGTGGCCTCATGGCCAATGTCTGACAGGAAGTTTCTGCACAGCACCATGAATGGTGCCCACCCAACTGCTCCCAGTCTCCCACAAAGGTTCCAGGAGCAGCTCCAGGTGCTCTGGATGGCTGGAAAACAGCTTGGGATCACAGGACACATCCTGAACAAGAAGGTCCCTGAGGAAGAGGAGTCTGGGGGACAGCATCTCTACATCACACTCCCCCACCTGAGCCCCCCCTAACCTTCAGCAGGAGTCCTTGGTGCTCCTGGCTCTCCCACAATCCCTGACCCCCTCCCACTCACCTCCCATAGCTGCCATTAAAATAAATTGACAAAATAAACCTGATTTGGACTGTAACTCTATTTTCTCAGCCTGAAAGGCAGAGTCCTGTAGTTGATCAGCAGCAAGTCCCTACAGGCTCCTGCTGCTGGGGAAGACAGAGCTGTCGCTGCACTAATGAGTGAATTAGCTAATGAAAACAGTATTTAAAATAATCACAATATTTCTTTATTTGCATGTTAAGATGACATAATAAAAGATAATTAGCAGTATGTGTAACAGTTCTACTACTCAATTTTCTCAGTTTAGCTAATTAATTATCTTAGTAAAATGCATCATTAAGGCTAATTTTAGAAAATCCAGCAGCTGCAAGGTCAGAGTGCTTGGAACAATTTCAATTTGTAATTGGAAGAAACATTAAAGTGAGTCAGATTATCTTTTATTAGATAATAATAATAATAATAATAAATCACACAGCCACGTATATTAAGTACTTTAAGAGGCAGAAAATGCTCTGAATCATTTAATAATGCCATCAAATGGGCCTCATTAGGGGCCACTGTGGGAGCAGGAGGGCACTGGGCCCTCATCCCTGCCTGGAGGAACATGTAGCCCAGTGCTGGCTTGGGAATGCCTCTGTTTGGATGGGGCTGGAGCACCATGGAGGCCCCAGCCCTGGGCCCCCTTGGCTCTCCTGCCCTCAGCCTGTGCCAGCAGTACCCCAGGGCCTGGGCAGAGGGTCCCAGCCAGGGGAGTCCCAGCAGACCACCCTCCCCCTGGACTGGATGGGAGGGCTGGGCAAAGACCCCCAGGGCTCACCAGAGTCTGCAGGGTGGTTAGGGGAGGCTGTGGGGCCCTGGGGTGGCAGAAGGGCACATGCTGGCAGACACCAGCTCCTGGTGGGAATCCCCCAGGGATGTGGGCAGTGGGCACATGGCAAGGGTGGCCTGTGCTGGGGAGTTCAAACCCCAGCTGGGTGACAGGGCCCAGACACGATGGAAAGGAGCCCAGGACACTGTGGCACTGACTACCAGCCACACATGCTAGCCCCAAACCCCCATCCCTCCTGGGATACCTCGGCTCTGCCCTTGTGAGATCAGTCTACCACCCAAAAGCAGCCTGTTCCCCCCACAGCTGGTGAAGGTGGGGATGCCAATGTCCAAGGATCTTCCTGTCCCACTGGGACCAGCTCTGGGGACCTCCAGCAATGGATGGATTGGCCCATCTCTGCCTTTCCAGTAACACCTTTTTAAGGATCCCTGGTGTAAGCCCAGGGCTGCAGTGTGTCACCCCTTCCCTTCACACTCTGTTGAGGTGCCAGGCACAGCTGGGCCTTGTGTGTAGGGTGGGTGCTTTTGGTACAGCAGAAATAAAATAAATCTATTGTATATTGATGTTAATTATAACCTATAAAAATAAATATAACAAAGAAGAAAATCTCATGGCTCTTGCAGGAAGGAGAAAACAGGTTTAAACCTCACTGCACCCAGGTGAGCCTCCACCCAACTCCCATGGCTGCTGCTGTGCCCTGGGTGCTGCCCACAGCTTCCAGAGGGCATGCCTCCTAGGTATGAGGGGGATCCCAAAGCAGCATGAAAAGCCAAAAGCCAGCGTTGAGGTCCCTGGGATTGTCCTGGTTGCCACAGCAACATGCTGCCTTCCTTGATGATGCTGTGATCTTGTCATGGAGATGACCTGACCCACTCCCCAGGATGCCCAGTGGCCCCCAGAGCCCTGGGGTACACAGTCAGTGCAGCCATTGGGCAGCCTAGTGTCACCAGGGACATCCCAGCAGCACTGATGTGGGCCAGGGACACTGGGGGCTCTGACATGGTCCAGGGACAGACTATCAGCACCTGCCTGGCCTCGCTGGACACACCCTGTCAGTACTCATCACTGCAGCAAGTGTGCTGGGGGATGCCAGCAGCCCAGTTTCACCTTCAGCCACTTACCCCCCTCCTGACAGACATTTGTTCACTGCAGGCATCCAAACATTTTTTTTTCAGTTTATAGCAGTAACTAAATTACATTTCACCCTGGAAGATTACCTGTACTGCAGTTTGGCTTCATTTGTGGTCAAAACCAGCCATGCTACAGTGAGAACAGGCATCTTGGGTGTCAGTGTGCTATGCTTCTGCCTCCTCGGGAAGTTTCTAGGAATAGCTGATGAAAATAGAGGGCACTGGGGAGGAGTTATCTCCCCTATACTCCCGTGGCAAACCTGCCACCAGCTCCTCTGCTTTACAAGGGGTGCTGCCAGCTGATGTGTGCCCCACGGAGCAGCTCCCTTTCATTAATAACAAATTAGAAGTTAATTCTCATTTCTAGCTGTGGCAGAGGGCACAGCCCTGGCTGCTTCACACTGCAGCCACTCCTGCCTCATCCCAGGATTTATTAGTCCTGTTCTTGCAGCAATCACCTGGTGGTGCCAGTCACTCCACTCACATGGAATGGAGCACCTTTGGGGCATGGGGAACCTTTCACAGAAACCAAGGAGCTGCTCCCAGCTGGGCCCTGCTGCCCTGAGGACCTGGCCATGGAGCCACTGGAGTTGCCTTTGAGTTCCTGGGTTCACAGAGGAAGGTTGTTCCCCACTGTGCACCTACACAGGCCGCATCTGCCAAACAGTACCTGTTCCAAGATTCGGCTGATGGAGACCCACTTCCAATCCAAAACCTTAGGTGTGATCTCCAGCCTTCCAAAACAGCTGGGAGTATTGATCCCTCCCCAAGAGGAAAGAAGAAAGCATCAGGCCCCAAATCAGCCCCAGAATGCCTTTCCTGCCCCTGGCCCTGCACTTTGAGACTGCAGAGGAAGATACTCAACTGTTTATCACTCATGTTTGTGATTGTTCAGAGATCAATCACAAACTGTTCACTGTGGGACCTGCCTTAATCTTCCCTGAAGCATTGTGGTGAGGAGCTTGGGTGAGTGGCACCAGCTGAAGTTATTGAAGATGAAGCCAGCAGGAAAACAGATGTTCACATATCCCAGCTTGAGGTTTCTGGACCAGTCACTTCAGTGCTTTTGTTCCAGTCCCCAGGTGGGGCAGCCTGGGCAAAGCACAGAGCTGCTGCAAAGGTCAAGTCCCAGGGACAGCACAGGGCCCCTGCCAGAGAAACAGCCCCTGCACAGCTGCAGCAACCACAGACACACACTAGTCCTGCAGCCCTGACTTGTACTGAGAACTCATCTCCTCCTTAAGGAGCTCAGAGATGGTCCATGGGGATCTGGCTGGATGGCACTGACAAACCATCTCTCTAACCCAGCCCAGTTCCCCAGGGCTCACTGGGTACATCACCCTCATGGGACATGGCCCCACTGCTGCCCAGCTCCTTTCCAAATCCAAAGCTGAGTTGTCTTATCCTTTTTCCCTCTCTGCCCAGACAGCAGAGCACTCACCCTCACAAGACTGCACCTGAAGCATACAGCCTTACCCTGTCCTGGATGGGTGTCCAGAGTGGCTGCACCACAGGGGATGCACACCTAAGATGGGAAGCAGCACATGGAGTGACTGGAGAACACTTGCATTGCAGGAGCATCAGGCTCCCTTCAAAAGCCAGTCTTTCATGTTTTCACTGCCCAGACTATTGAGATGCAACATGATTTCCTTATCTATGAGCCTCACTGTTCCCAGAGCTACTGAGGTGCAGAGGGTGTGCAATTCTGCTGTCTCTATCCGCTGTTGTCCTGGGAAACATCTCCGTTGGAGAATTTCAACCAAGGTTTTAGAAAATATTAAAAATGGACCAGTGCAAAGTTATTAGATAAGAATCTTTAAAATTTATTGGACTAATTGTGTTACATTCAATATTTGATGTGTTTCTCCTGCACAAAGAATTGGCATAAATACAAACAAGCCTTTGTGTGCCTTTCCCTAAACAAACAAGAGATAAAGTACTAGAGACAACGGAACATAGTTCACATCTTCATATTTACATTTTAGCTTTACTTTACAACTTAGCGCCAGGAATATTTACAGAAAAATACAGTAAGAACAGAATGTTCATGTCTTGGCAACATACAGGAATTCATACAAATTGTCTATGATTGAAGCACATGATATCTGGCATTCTCACTTCTAATTGCTCCTGCTAAATCCAGGGGGGAAAGGGCTGTGTTTGCCTTCAAAGGTATTATTCAGTTGCACAATCACGAAAATGCATAAAATTTGTCTGTGAGGCTGAAATTTAGTTCCCTCCTCTTCCTGGGCATGCAAAACCTTGTGAAAAGAAACACTGTGACCTATGGAGAACCCAGCAGGTACAGCCCAGGGGCAGCCAGGGCTGGTCCTCTGTCCGGCTTTGCACACAGCTACCCACAGATGCACCAATTTCCACAGGCAATGTCCTCCCTCTCTCTTGCTTGCTGTAAGGTTGTAATGCTTTTCTGGAAGTACCTTTAAAAGAATGACTTTTCTTGAAAAGTCTCTGTTAAGGTACTAAAATTTAATTTCAACACTGTGTTTAACAAATGTGACTGTGGTCACCTCCTGCTCTGTTAAAACAGAATTATGAACCCAAACTGAAAGGTTTGATGAAGAGTCCCAGTTTAATTACTGTGGAACACTTGCAGGTGGTGGGGTGTCAGTGCTCATCCCCTCTGATGGACAGGGATGCTGACCCAAGCCACTTGACACAGCAAGTCAGAAATTTTATGCAGCAGTTTGTGATATATATAAAAAAAAAAATCTGGATTCTTGGCTAACTCTTGCAATCACCATGGAAATAAACATCATTTGTTCTGACCCTTCAGGGGAAGCCCTCTCAAGACAGTGCTCTGGACTAGCTAAAGCCATTGGAGTTTGGTCAGACTTTCAGAGGAGATGGATATAATTCCCAGACTGGTGGGGTGCATTTTGTTTTGAAGTCTGAGACCTCCACAAATCCTGGGGAAAGAGGGACAGTCCCTGCAGGCACCCTGCACTGGCAAAGCCCAGGGTGCCCACTGCTGTGACCAGCACCCAAACCATGAGGGATGTCAGCACAGTTCTGCATCACAACATTTTTATAGTGAACTGTGACTTTCCCGAAGGCTCACTTTTCCAGAGAGCCAATCCCACCGCCTACAGCCAGGTCACACCACCGGTAACCTGCGCACCAGCTGGTTCTACAACTCAACTGACACATGTTCTACACATCCACCCCCTGGCATTGGGAGTGGCCACAATGTGACCAAGTTCCCTTCTTTCCAGACTCTTGCCAAATCATACGGCTCTCACAGCTGTTACTGCTCCCATGGGTGCCTTTAGATGAACATAGAAATAGACCCAAGACAACCCTTCAGCCAAGCATAAGGTCTTTTTAAAGAAAGTAAATCCTTAGGCAGTCCATCTGGCTATCCCTGCCAGAAACCACTCAGGGTTAGCCCCAATGCCCATCTCTGCATTTGTGACTGCTCCCAACTGCCTGACAACAGCACCTGGTGCAGCTGTGCTGCATCTGCCAGGACTGTGTAACACTCAGCCATGGTAGGTAGGGTTGCTGTTACACTATCAGTATGCAGACACAAGGATTGGTCAGAATGTTTATTGGTTACACATGCATTACTCATGCCTTTTAAATCAGGGGTCTCAAGTTTGTTTGGCCATTAATTAGATCCAGTAGGTACATACACAGTGTGGGTAAATTTAGCGTGCGTGCATTAAATTGCTCCTGGCAAGAGTTTGGCAGAGGAATGAGGCTGTCCAAGTTCCCTGCACAGCTTGGCCAATGGACTCAAATCCTGCCCTGGAGCTCCTCCTGCCATGTGTCACCTGGGCAGCACACATCCTGCCACAGGAGTTTTCTTTGGGTGGTTTTTTTTTCACTTTTTATTCACCTGGATCAAATTCCAGAGCTCCTGAATTGACAAGTCAATGCACTTGTTCCCTGCAACAAGCACACATCACCTTGGCCGACCACCTCAAAGTCCTTTTACATGTACTTTTAGGGGCCTGTGTTTCCATGAACTCTTTGTGAAAAACCACATGGAAAGCCAGGAGTGAGATCTGTACTTGGCAGATAAGTTGTAATGAAACAATTAAGACTGCTTCAGGTCAGAATTGTTGCAAAAAGTAGCTCTGAAACATCAAAACTCAATGCCTGACAGGTATTACTGCAATGCATAGCACAGCTTATTAAAACCACTTGTGAAATAATGTGAAGAGGTCCCCAAATTCCTGTTAACTCATCCTCTTCCATTAGCTGGAAGGATTAGGACTCCCTGCTGTCGTCAGGCTGCACCTCCCCAGGAGCATCAGTCACGATTCACTGCTGCAACACCAGCTGGGATATGCCAGGAGTCAGAGGCACTCCCAGGGCTGCTCATGCCCACCACACCTCTGAGATCCCAATATCATACTTGTAGCTGTAAACGTCTTTTCCCAGCACATCCTTTGAATCCTGAACATATCAAAGCCACAGCCTGAAAATGAAAACTCCTGACCTAGATGGTAGGGAGAACATACAGGAGATTCAAAACAATGTGAAGTTATAACTCCAAAGGGGCTTTCATGGCATTGAAATTAATGGGGAAAAGAAGAATTCCTGAATTTTCTTTTTGAGTTGTTCTGTCTGTTTAACAGGAGCTTCTGAAAAGTGTTGTAGAAGCAGCAAAAACTGCTCATGCTACAAATAACAGGGAGGAGGCAGCCCTAAAATCTCAGATTTCAATCCAATGGAAGGAAGGCAAGTGATGTTTATGCTTTTTATGGAAATGGTGAGTAGGTGATACAGACACTTCAAAATAAATTAAGTAGTTCCATTAAAAAAATTAAAAATAAAAATCAAGCTACTGAAATTAAATGTGACATTTTGCAACAGACCTGAAAGTCATAACCTTGCTTTTATATTACCAAAAGCTCTTATCCAATAATAACTCCTTTTGGAAAGTCAGTTCATTTCTCACATGCAGATGGACTCACTCAGAGCCCTGGAGGCAGTGGCCATATACACCAACATCTGGGCTTTGGATTTCAGGGCCTGCTCTTTCCAAGCAATCTTCCTCCTCTTGTTTCTGGTACACAGATGGGTTACACCCAATGGAAGAATCTTCTGTTGAGCACTGAAGAGGGTCTGAAAATGTCTTTGAAGTTCTTACAGGGAAAGTTAATGCTCTGGAACAGACTCTTCCTCCAAGGAAAGATCCTGCGCCCTTGCCCTTGGACATGTGGGTGCAGCAGCAAGGTGTCTAAAGGCAAGTTTGTTTGTATTCTTATTTCCATCCTCATATGCAGAGATGGCTTTACTTTGATTGCTTTCCCCTCAGTACAAGACATCTACAGTTCCTAATTAGTTCGGAAAGGATGACTGGGTGAAGAGATTATTTTGCTAGCATCCAGAAAGACTGGAATTCAGTAATCTTCTGAGGGTAGGTGAATCAAGTCAATATCCCAACTGCAATGTTTCCGATTCATTTCTCATTCCTCCCACATGGTATCTGCTGACTTGTGCTAGAACATGATTTCCTGAATTCCGGAGGGCTGAGAAAATTTGTTGCTATTATTTAACTATTTTCATTAGTGTAGCCACCAAGCTCTGCTCTAATTGTCCTGGAAGGATTATGACCTAAAGGTTGCAGTTCTTGAGCCCAACCTCCTGAAAAAGCGAGGTATAAAACTCTGGCTCCAGCTGCCTGTTGCGGTATTTATTGACAATATCTGCTATCTTCTGTTTTCGGCGGACGTGGGGGGGGTTGTATGAATCACTTTCCAGCCTCTTTCTCCGACAAATATTTATTACTGTCTGTCTCACTAAAAAACCTGAAAAAGAAACAACATTTGAATCAAGTTTAAATTCAGTCTTGCACTCCTTTGCTAGCTTCCCAGCCAAAGATGATTTTGGGTTCTGTCCCATCTAAACCCGGGGCAGATGTTCAGCCCCACCAAGTCAAGAACTTTTCTCCATGAGCAGTTGATAACAGACAGCCATTGTCCCCATGCTTGTATAGATCTTCACTGTAAAGAATGAAGACAGGGACTCACTCAGTGGTACCCTAAACTGGCTGGAGGAGAAGGAGGAGTATTCTCTGCTTTGCCAGAGCCAAGCAGCTGCCTGGAACAGCACCCTTGGGACAAGAGGGCAAACCCAGGGCAGCCAATACTAGAGTCACAGTACCACAGCCCCAGCTATGTCCCACATTTGGACCTCAGGTTGACCACAGGTAATTCCAGGGGAGCCTTGAGAATGAAAAAAGGACCTGTCAAGTACCTTCTTCCAGCAGGAATTGCAGAACCTTCCCCTTGGAGAGGAGATGGGGAAGGACTTGATGGGTTGTGGCTGCAAACAAATTTCTCTTCCCCTCACTGCCTTGCCACTTTCATCACCCCTCACACTGCTGGATGCAGATGGAGGAGGAGTTGGGGAATGGAAGTAGTAGCACTCAAAACCTGGCAGCTAACTTTATCTTATTTTATTCTGAAAGGAAATTTCTATGCCTCTAAGGAAGCAAGTATCCTTTACCCCCTTTGCTGTTTCACAAGCTCTTTCATAAAGACAGAAACATTTATAGGACCTCCCTGCACACAGACTACATCTGCTGAACTTGAGATGAGAAAAATGTCACTATATTAACAGTCCTGGTACAGCAGAAAAACAAGCCCAACTCTAGGAAAACATACCTGATAGCTTTTCAGTAAAAGCCACTGTTTCAGCTGAATTCATAAATGTTATTTAAGGGCCCAGGTCTGGCTTCAATTTGCCAATCGCTGAATTAAGCATACAAACCCCAGAACCTGAAAGTCACCTCCAACAGCAGCTTTATGGTTATGTACAAGTATCCTAATGTTCCTTACTTAATTTTACTCTGTCCTGTGTACTGCTCTCACTGGGAGAAATTTCCATTTACTGAAGCTAAATAGCACCAATACCAGGACAGGTCCATGAATCCATCCAGGAACAGAGGAAAAGGCAGAAGGCACATAACAGAACCTGTTAACACACGCCTGCATGGCACTGAACACATAATCAAAAATTCTGTGGTTTTAATCCCTGTCTGGCTTCTAAACCAGAAGGAAAACACAGCATGCCAGCAAAGTGACAAATTCCATAGCACCCTCTGGTGCACCTTGGCTGTCTGTGCTAAACACCCAGGTCACATTTTGCTCTCCTTTGTAAATAGTTCCAGTGCTCTCTCCTGCTATCCTGGCAGCCAAGCGCTGCCCACCTGCTCCCTCTGCTGTTCCTGCTCCCTCTGCAGTTCCTGCTCCCACTGCTGCTGCAAAAAGCATGGCTTTCATTTGTTCAGCATTGCCTAATGCTTTTTCCAAGGAAAGATTCCAGACCATGTACTTTGCAGATATATTATTGCGGGAACCCTGGGTACTGAGAATTTTAGACTTTCTGTGCTGACAGGAACAAGAAAACACTGCATTTGACCTGAGGCCGTGGAAAAGGCTTCCAAAATTGAATGACAGAACTGGGATTATGGCTGTGCAGTTTGAATAGAAGTGTGTAATATCACGTGGTGGAAAACTTAAGAGTTTAAGGTTTTAGAATATAGTAATATATATAAAGCAAGATGGAGGTTTTAGGGTGGTGGCTAGTCATTCTTTTTCACCCTCTTCTTCTTTGTGGGTCTGGGTCGTATTTTGTAATTGGATAGAAAAGTCCACATTGAGGACCACGGGTGGTTGGTTATTGGGTTAAAAGTACAAATAATTTAGGTGTCATTTCTTAATTGGACAATTTATCCTTAAAAGGCCTTGTAGAGAGATAGAGGGGGCTACATTTTTAGTTTGTAAGCTAGAAGTGCTGTAGAACTCTTGGCTTGTGAGACTATAATAGACATAAGAATTAATAAACATCTGAGTCTGAACACTAAATATTGTCTCGAGCATTTGATCCTGACTCTGGCAGAAAAGATTAAAAGCAACTTATTATTATTTTTTAGAAAATAAAATATAAACATGAGCATTCCTAAAACCTTTTAGCTTACCAAGAGCTCTCCTACTGACTATCATTCCATCCACCAGTGGGATAACCATGTTGAATTTCCCAGTTGCTCCTTGTAGTTTTATCCTGAATAAGCCGGTGTTTAAAGGATGGATGAAGATCACAGGAACTTCCTTCTCAGGAATGGTAGATCTTAAGGTAAAAACACAACTGTTGAATCAGTTTTAAAGCACTGTTTCAATTAATCTACAGATGAAAAGTGACCCCTTTAAGTGTTAGAAGAAAGTTTTAAAATGCATCGTGGCTAAGGCAGCAGGATCCTGGGGCATGCTCTGGACCCTCAGAAGGGCTCTGTCAACCGTGCCTTGCCCCACAGGACTGGAGAGCCTTGCAGCCCGGGTACAGTGTGTATGTCGCATTAACCACCTCATAAGGGAGCCAATCAGGAGGGAGACTTATCACAGACTCAGATAAAATGGCACATTTTCTGTTCTTTTATTTGTATTTTATCTGCAGTGATATGAAAAGCTCTTTCACTTTCTCAAACAAAAAATAGTCCACTGAGAAACCAATAAAAATAATGAAAATAAGAGCGGTCTTACCTCAGGGAAGTGCTACTATTGGCTGTGGTTTCCACACCAGTGCTAGTCTCAGATACCAGATCAGGGAGGGGAAAGTTTTCTGTAAGAACAGAATAGACCAAATAAAGTTTATCTAATATACTTTTGGATTTATTTTTCCTGTGTACAAGGAAAGATTATTTATCATCAGTCAAAACCATGCAGTCCTCAAGCATTTATACCACTAGTGTTCTTGCACAGCTAGTGTCTTTGGCTTCCAGTTTCAGCATTCATGGAGGGTACACACACCTCAGCCATCTGCACTCAGCAGATGAGGTCCCAAACCCTCCATTCTCTCAACCCAAAGGTCAAAATCTCTAGATGAAAGCAGGAAGGAGATTAACTACTCCAATGAAAAAAGAGCTTTCAAATTATTATTCACTGCATCTTCAACCAACCACAAGTGATCAGCCTCCAGAATGCTGCTAGGAGCATTGAACAATGCAAAGCACTCACACCTACAGTTCCCTTGAGCTCTGATCCCACAAACATGATATCCTTCCAAACATGAAATCCAAGCTCTGTGGATCTCCACCATAACCTACAACTCTGCTGCCATGCACTTGGTAACAAAGACTAGATAACAAAGGTGCATGAGGAAAAAGTAAGAACTTGAATCCCTTAAGGGGATTTGGCACTTCCCAACACCTTGTTCGGGCATTAAGAGATGATTAGTTTCTCACAGAAATACAGTTCAGGCAGCGGGACAGTGATTCCAGCAGAAGGAGTCTAAGGCCAAACCCATATGTTGCCATCAGAGCTGGGATGCTAAGGGTACACAAGAGCTGGAGCAAGCAGAGGGAGAGCATGGCAAGCCATGGACACACCATGAGATGGAGCAAAAGGGAGGGCAGGTGTTGGCATTGGGATGATAACCTTGACTACAAAGTGACAGCTTTTCACTGTCCAGACTCAAAGATGTACCAGAAGCATAAGGTAAAAGCAAAGAACATAAGGAGCGTGTGGCAAGCTTCCAAGAGCTGCCCTTCCCTCCATCCAACTGCCAGGCTTACTGAGGCTCACAAACTCCTTTCTTCAGCTTCAGGCCCAGAACTCTGGGAGATTCCTACAGCTGCTGAAAGAAACAGTCAAGGAGAACCACACCTGTGTAGCACAGATGTTGCCCCTGCAGTGAAAGGGTCAGGGACACCAGCTTAAAACACAGTCTGGGCCAATGACTGGACAAAGAAATGATAATGCAGAACTTGCTGTCTGCCTCCTGATCTCAGTAAGGCTCTGAGGGACATGCTGTGGACAAGGTGGTCTTTCTGAGAATTTATAGCTACACTTATAAGAAGGCCCTGGCACAGGTTGCCCAGAGAAGCTGTGGCTGCCCCATCCCTGGAAGTGTTCAGGCTGGATGGGGCTTGGAGCAACCTGGTTTAGTGGAAGGTGTCCCTGCATATTGAAGGGGGGTGGGACTAGATGAGCTTTAAGGTCCCCTCCTGTAGGCTCAGTATTTTCTGGGCCTGAGGGAATTCTCAGCTTACTAACTTGTAAGCTCCTTTCCCAAGGGAAAACTTTCAACAGTTTCCTTTCTCAAAACATCCCTCCCTGTTTTCCCAAATATTTCTAAGTGAGCAGCAGATTTTTCTCAAAACAATCTTCCTCAGCTGTTGTTTACCAAAGGGGAAGAGGTGTCAGTCTTTACTGACCAATGAATATTAGCAAAGCATGCTATAAAAGAGATGAAAGAAATCATAAATAAAGCTTTTTCAGCCTTCTGATTTTCTCATGAGACTAGAGTCATGTCTTCTTGTTGTGTCCTACTGTGACACCCTCCAATTCAAACCAGTCTATGGTT
Source organism: Acrocephalus scirpaceus scirpaceus (assembly GCA_910950805.1). Taxonomy (NCBI): domain Eukaryota; kingdom Metazoa; phylum Chordata; class Aves; order Passeriformes; family Sylviidae; genus Acrocephalus; species Acrocephalus scirpaceus. The sequence continues at coordinate 904,407 of OU383787.1, forward strand.
CCATGATCTAGCATTTTATTAAAAAAAAAAAGGAACAGAGTTTTTCCTCTGGTTCCTGCCCTGCTGCTACTTTAGTGAACAGTTAGGAGTAGTACATACCTATATCATCATAACGTTCCACCCAGACCACATACACTTTGGTTTCAGGCCCCATTGGTGGAATGGTTCGGCCCTGAGGCATCCTCTTGGATCTAGAAGTAGGACTGAGCTGTTTCGAATATAAGGGAAGAATAACATTTGCAAACATCATGAGTCCAATAATGCAGCCAACAAGTATTTCCCAGCTGCTCCTCAGTCATTCATATCTCTGCCATGTACAACCTCTGCCAGCTATTGAGCAGGGGCAGCTGTACTGGAACTACTCACTGCAAGCTGGGTCACCAACCTACTTGTATTCTACACAAACTAATATATATATATTCAACCTTGAATCAGTTAAAAGTTTTACTTAATGTTCTTGAAGACATGAAATGAGTAACTAAATATACATTTGGGAGTGAATTCTAAACAAGTAATCAGCAGTAACAAGTCTTTTGCTTACAGATATAACAGTTCATGGTTTTCTACTTCGTTAGTGTAAAAAAGCAACTTCTGGTACTTCAGACACAACTGACACACTGTTTTAAACTGGGTAGGTAGGAAAAGTGTTCATGTCTATCCATCCTCAATTTCCAAGCACAAATTTGAAGCTGAATTACTCTGTCAATACTGCATATAGTTTTCCCTGCATGCATTTCAGGATTTCAGGATGCACAATATTACCACTTAGCATGTCTAAGTTTTATATTTAAGTAATGTAATCTTGCTATCTCCCACTGTAAATTAAAATTCTGGCAGGACTAAAGCAGACATCAAAGATTAATGGCAAGGAACAAGTAGCCAGGAAACATGCCAGGAAACCAAATCCTATATTATCAAAAATCCTGAGCATTGCCAGTATGCTTCTTGAAAGAAAAAACCAAAAAGCACCATTTTTCAATGCAAGTTTTGCCTTACCCGCTGAGAGGGATTAAGATTGTCTGTATGACTGGGGAAGAGTTCAAGTGTCAGAGGCTGCTGCTTTAATATTCCTGGGAGTAGATCCATGTTGGAGTCACTTTCTTGGTCCGAGACACTGCTTTCCAGTGAATCAGCTGCAAGCCAGAGGAAAAAAAGGAAGTGTTTGTCTCTTCTTCCACCAGAAAACTTAAGCTGTCATCATATATAAGGTTTTGATACTAAAATATGTTGTTAGGCTTTTGAAACTAGGCATGCATAGACATATGGTCAAGTCAATATAGTCCTCATAAGCAGGAAGATGAGTTACAAGACAACTGCTACTTATTCCAGAAACAGACTGCCAATAAAGCACTCCCTATGGACTTACAGGCATCCCAGCAATTTCCTATGGAATACAGTCTCCTCCTTCCTATGGCTACACCATATTTTATTCCAGGCAAAGATGCCCTAAAAGCCGTAGCTTCTCTATTTAGCAGTGGTACAAACACTCCTCCATGTGCTGCAGGAGCACATAACTGACAGGAAAGGAAAAAAATAGGCATCACCAGCTGATGGTGAACCACATGTTCAACCTAAAGCACCCTGGCAACAACAAAACTGCTGTGCATGCCTGGACATCTACTGAGGCTCAGACTGAGAAAGGCATGGAACAGGTGCCACATCAGGAAGGAGTCTAAGGATTAGAATGCTGTAATTTAAACGTCCACACCTTTCTGACAAGGATCTTGCTGAACACACTAATTAGTTAATTTATTTAGGTTTTGCTTCTGAAAGAGTTCTCAAACAAAAAAAATGTTGGTTTCGTTTTTTGTATAGAGCATGTACAGAGAGATCTTACTCAGGGATTCCACTGGTGATGGAACAACAAAGGCAATTTCTGTCAGGGCATCTGCATAATACAGCACCTTCTTCTGCCCATTGAAGATACTTGCCCCAACATCTTCTGAGATAATTAGATCATCTGAAATGGACAGAAAAGGAAAGTTTAGCCAGAAGGAAGCTCTACTTCTTTACACACTGCATCAGAAATTACTTTCAAATACAAGGTGCAATCAATGAGCAGAAATCATGCAAATCTCATTTTAAAATGAAAGGAGTCAAATCTCATGGCTAACAACCTCTCTCAGATAAATGTTTTTACTGTCTTGAAGGAAAAGACATTTTGGATTGGGAGTGGCTTCATTTTGAACACATTTGCAATGTACTGGATTGTTTATTTCTTAGTACTCTAGTAAGCACATCTGCCACAAGAACACATCTACTATCTATTTCTGAGCATTCCATCTAGCAACATTATTCATTAGTCATTCCACTTCCAAAGGATTCTAACATTTATCACTTCAGTCTGATACTGTTCTAGAATTCAAGTCAGTTTCTACAGGCTCTCTTTGGTCTTTTCTCTGTCAAGTAGAGTAAGAAAAAGATCTGTCTCCAATCAATTCAAGAAAGCTCCTCATTCTCAGTCCCCACTGACTCCGTCACAACTGGCCAACACAGGCCTTCAGAGTAGAGAAATAACTTCCCTCCCGACTTTTCCTTCCCCATGTCACATCCAGAAAGACTAACAAGGACTTTAAAATGAAATATTTCTCTGATCCAGTTTACAGAAGGATTCCTGGGATAGCTGCCTCAGAAAAGCCACTGGAGCAGTGAAATTCAGCATACTGACAGAGAAGTGGCCAGAGGCATGTTGAAGACTCCAAGCGGTTCTTCAGCATCAGGAAAAGGTTCCCACATCACCAGTGCACAGGCTCCCAAGGAGCAGCACCACAACTCAAACCCAGCTCTTTAGGAATTTTTTTGATGTTGGGAATGCTACAGGGAAACCCTCCCACAAAATTTTTTTAACCACAATTCACTGGAAGCTATTTTAGACTCACAGAATCATTTAAGTTGGAGATCATTGAGTCCAACTGTAGCTAATGTTGACCTCCAAACTCACCATTAACCCACGTCCCCAAGTTGCACATCTGCACAGCTTTCAAATCCCTCCTTTAAAAATGCCTAGGCATGGTGACTACACCACTGTCCTGGGCAGCCTGTGCTAATGCTGGACCACCCCTTCTATAAAGAAATTTTCCCAATATCCAGCTTAAACCTGCACTGAGGCTGTTTCCTCTCATCCTGTCATTCTTTACCTGGGACACTGACCCTGACCTGGCTACAATGCTTTTCAGGGAGTTGTAGAGAGCAAGCAGGTCTCTCCTGTGCTTCCTTTTCTCCTGGCTAAGCCCTCTCAGCTCCCTCAGCTGCTCCTCATCAGACTTGTGCTCCAGCCCACTCACCAGCCGAACCAGATTAGAAGTAACCTGTCATTTCTCCCTTCCATTTCTGAATGCTTTTTCTGTTTCCTTCTACCCCGAGCTGGGTGAATTAATTCAGCTATTTAGTGGTCTGTTCTTTCATTCAAATGGCTGAAAATTTTGAGTTGAGAAGTCCACATCAAGCCAGGTCCCTTGCTAATTCAGGGACCTGCCTTCTGCACTTGTTCTGACACAGACAAGGGGAGGTCAGAGGGCTCTGCCTCTGAGAAAGCACAGCCTCACCCTGTCCTTAAAGCAAAATTAAATCCAGACCCGGCCATTTTGTAACCCATCCTAACTTGTTCAGAGAAAGAAATTGCCTCTGTACTCTAACCTCTCCCCAGCATTTTCAGCCTTCTGTGGTTGTGCTTTTATTCCGTAACTTAAGGGAGAAGCCTCTAGCTGGCTGCTCTTACAGGTGAAAGGCACTCCTAAGACACAGCGAATGGACAGCAGAGCAAGTGCTGCTTAAGCACCTGCAGCTGTAATGGTGTCACACCTGATGCCAACATCAGGTCAAGGATGACGAACAAGCTGCACCAGCCTTACCACTGCCTTTGAGTGGCCCACCAGAGGCTGTGGCTTTGGAGATCACTCAGAACAGGTCTGGGCCTTGGAGCAGTGACACTGAAACTAGCCCAGACACTACCAGTTCCAAGGGAATCTGATCAAGTTGTCCAAGGGAGAAGCTAACCCAACCCCCAGTTTCCCATGCTGGGATAGAAGCTCACATTCCTGAGGATCATTTTGGGTGACAGAATGGGGAGAGGGTGGTGTATGACAAGCTCAGGGGAGGAGTTGCTCTAGTGGAAAAAAATAGAGTCAGTGAAATAAGACAGAGAGCCACGTATGGGTTCCAACACTTCCAGGACCTATAAACAGCAGCTTGAGTCAATATTTCATTTTAGTCTACTTATAGAACACTAAAAAAAAAAAAATCACACAGTATTTCAAGCCTGTTTGCCAATACACAGAACAATCTGCAACCAATTTCACCTGAATACTGGTTTGGAACAATATAATAAAGACTCATCAAATTTTAAAATATAGCCCAGAGGTTGGTTTTGTTGTTGTTGTTTTGGTTTGGTTTTTTTGTTTGTGTTTTGTGGTTTTTTGGTGGGTTTTTTTTGTTTTGGTTTTGGTTTTGGTTTTTTTGGTTTTTTTGTTTGGTTTTTTTTTTTGCTGAGGTTATTTCCTCCCAACAACATACAGACAACTAGTTTTTCTCACTCTACTTGAAGCTTAATTTAATATTTACACATGTCTTTCTAACAAACATCATTTATCAAAAAAAAAAAAAAAAAAAAGCCAGTGTTCAGACAGGTACACAGGAGCAAGAAAATTGTCTTCTAAAGGAGCCTAAATATTTTAATTTACTACAAAAGTCATTTACTATGTCTTACATGTCTTACCTTGTTCAGGTCCCTCTTCATCACTGCCGTTGTTGATTGACCAGCTTGTTGAGACGTGACCAGTCCACCCAGGGTGCTTCCCAATGTCAACAGACCAGCCAAGAGACAGCAAGAACTCCAGGAAGTGGGGCTGAACAATTTTGGAAGACTCCATGTTCTTCAGGATCTGAAACCAACAGCAGCACCATGTTGTTACAAGAAGCAGGAAACAGACCAATTCCTCCCCAGCTTTTAAATTAAATTTTTGTCACCAACATGGTTTTGCCCAAATATAGCTACAGAACAAGCCTGGAACCCCAGACTTTTTACATGGACATCACTCTCTGCTCCTCAGCATCCTCCTATACTGCCTGCCCTTGCCTATTCAATCAATTTGACTTTCTGCTAGCATTTTCAAAGCCTGTAAAACAGTGATTTAAAGGGCTGGAAATGGCAATTTTGAGACTCAAGCACTCATCAGGAAAACCACTAAGTACTCAGTGCAGAACCTGCACTTGCACCAAAGGTAACACAAGGTCTTCTATACAGTTTTCACTATTAGACTGAATTAAAATTTGAGGAGAAAGGTATTTTCCTCACTACTCACCTGTACACGACATAGAGTGATTTAAAGAACAGGCCCCACAGCACATTAAATTATTAAACAGATTTTCCACAACATTTTTCAGCAGCACTGAGTGTGCACTTTAATCAAACATCACACTGTACTGTTCACGTTAAACTTTAATTCTACTTCTGATATCTGGGATGTTTCCACATGTTAAGGCAATTTTTACCTCATTATGACCAAGTGAGAGCTGAGCCCTTCACCGAACAGCACACAAGGACACATGTGATTTGGGTACCAGAAACATTGGGGTTGGTGGAACAAACAATTCATTCATCCTTTCTGGGCCATGCAGGAATTTGTTTTGTGGCAGAGGCACCAATCATTTTGGCTTGTGCAGGGGCAGAACACTAGGACACAGGCCTCAACAAAGCAGAAATTGCAGGAATGGGTGCTGGAAGGAAAGCTTCCAGGCTGGAAGCTTTGTGTAGCCACAGAGTCCTGACACTCCATCCTAATGCCCTGTACAGTGTTCAGCAGTGACTAGACCCACTGCATTGAAATATCATTATTAATCCTTATTTCTGAGCACATTGAAACTATAGCTGTGCTTCAGAACAAGTATGGGTAAGTGTGGGTTGGAAGACATAAGAGCTCCATAAGAGCATATAAACATTCTGCTAGCTCAGCAAGTGCACATCTCAGCTCAAAGGCAAACCTGGCATACCTTGTTTCATAGCTGACTTTGCAGATTAAAAGACTGCACTGGCTACTCTGAATGACAATTTGTAACACTCACAGATGATCCTGGTTTCAAGAGTTGTGTCCCACACCAAAGCAGAAGATGCTGCGGTGTTCTGTCAACTTTGCATTCACAGTGACTCAAGGAGTTGGCACAATGATTTATTACGGAAGCCATGCTCCTACTCTTTACTCACGACAGTTATGAATGAAATGAAAAGGTACTAGAGAAACATACTTTCCTAATGATCCCATTAACCCTCTTAGTGAGTTTCTAGGTCACAAAGAAGTCACAACTTAGATTTGCACAAATTAACCTGATTAACCCAATCGCCTTTGAATCTAAGTATTACACCATAAAGACTTAAAATGCAATAATACTTCCTTACTTGCAGAAAGTTTTTCATTCCTTTAACATGTGTTTAACATTAGAATGAAACCAAACTACCTTGACATTGCTCACTGCTGGAACAAACTGCAACCTTCCCTGCAAGATGAGCCAACAAAGCTGAAATGCCTTTCTGATCTGAATCTTTGAACTCTACAAATAAGGACAATAAGGACAGAACAGATAATAAAAATACTATTGATATTTTAATATGTATCTTATCTATATTTAAAAAAATATTAAATTTGTTACAATAATCCTAATTGGAAGCAACGTACTTCAGCCTACAGATGAAGGGAATATGCAGTGACTTGTAGCTCACACTGGTTCTGACACTCCACTTTAGTCACCAGTGATGCTTTATTCACTTGGAAATGACTAGAAACAAGACAATATAGACTAGTTGGCACTCTATACTTTCACTTACCTCCTGGCTAGTTTTCTGGCCTGCTTTCATGTAGAAAATGAAAACAGTATCAAAAGGACGACAAGGTAGCAAATCCAAATAGCCAAGGTCATCAAAAAACCCAGGAAGAGCAGAGTCAAGTGCAATCAGGTGAGGAGGTAGACGACTGTTAGTAGGTTCCTGTCCAATAGAGAGAGTTCAACAGTTTAAAAACCCATTTTTCTTAATTGAAAGGTCTTTATGGCTTCAATGGCAATCCATTAAAATATAAAAAAACTATCTCCTTTCTCTAAGAGCAAAATTATACAGGGATTTCTGATGTGATATAATCTTGTCACTGTAAATGAGTAACAGCAAGCATAACAGGTTGACAATTTGTTGCATTCCACTTTAATTAAATAAAAGTGGTACTTTGCCAGTGAGAGACATAATATTTTGCTCAAGAAGAGAACACAACAAAAACAGCAGACAGCTATGAACACAGTTGCATGTGCAGTTTCAGACTAACTTAAATACCAGTAATATGTAATATACTGAGCACTTTCAGAACTTAATTTTCACAGATGTTTTATAGTCTACTTTTCTTGACAGCTGGAAGGAAAAGCAACAAATACATGGGAGAATCCACAGGTAGGAGGCAGAATTTCAAATTAAGAATATGGATCACTTCTAAAAAGAATTATTTTAATTTTAAAAAGAAACCTCTATCTATTATGTAGCAAGTGTTTATGTATGATTAAACTATCTCACCACAACCACCTCTGAAGCAAAACTTCTATGGCAGTTTTATTCAGAGAGTCTTCAAGTACCACCCCAAAACCTAATTTAAGTTGTGGAATGATTTTAAGTATGATCATTTGAGTGCAGTGGCTTATGCATCCCCTGAAAACAGACACACAGACACCTATTCAGAGCATGTTCAACTTGAAGCCTAGCCTTTCACAACTCTGCCCTTAATCCTGGAATACTGGAATCTATCACTTAATTTGATTAGACTGCAGCTGAACAGTAGTTGGAATTACACAGATGACCTTCCACTAACAAAACTTGTTTTTCCCCTTTTGTAAAGGCAGGTAACATGGGAACAGGAGGAACTGGACAACACCAAGAGGTATCAGATCACCTTCAATGCCTCTAATGAGAGGAACCCAAAGTGAGAGAGGAACAAACGTGCTGTCTGGAACTCCTGTGCTGGTGGCGGGGGCTTACACTCCGTGATGGGATCAGGAAAGCTCTTCTTCCGCCACTCCTCTTCGCTTCTCTGATCTATAGAAGTCTCGAAGACAATCTGCTGAGCCATGCCATTCCTCAGCTTCTCATGGCGCTCTTCAAGCTGGAAAACATTGCATGAACTGCTGATGTCACCAAAATCACAAAAATCCATTAAGAAAACAGTTCCATCACTTAGGAAAGCTCTACAGTAGCAGCTGCAGCTCACCATCAGAATGGTTACTAAAATACTTTCAGAAAGACCTTGCAACATTGCAAAATGAGCACCTAAACACCCTGTTGGCATAGGAGAGATCTGTGAGTATCCAGTATCAGCTGTGGCTTCCCCTATTCAAGGGAACAGAAGCTAAAACAAATTAGATCCTGTGAAACTTTAAAATATTTGAGACATGCACTCTCCTCTTCCCCCAGGAAGGTCCCAAAAAAGACCCTTCCATTTCCCCAGAAGAGGCAACAAAGTGCAAGTCACTGCTTCCTACAGGATATTAGGATCAATAATAAAACATATTGAGCAGTGTCTCCCAAATAACACATCCAAAGCATTGGCATCTTCCTGGAGAAGTACATAGATTTAACTAATTTGCAGAGGTTATTATTCCATTAATATGAAATTGGACAAGCCAAAGAGTAAAACTATTTACAGTAAGACATAAGTACATGACTCACGAACAGACAAAAACCCCCAAGAACAAAATCAAGTCAGAGACAGTTACTTACTTCCTGATTCACAATTTCATGTAAATCAGGAATGCTCAAGTCAGCTTTCACAAATGGAATCTTGTCCACTTCTTCAGGAAAAGGGCGGTGTTTCACACTGTATTTCAACCCAACATCATTTTTAGGAGCTGGTCGAGGTTCTGGTACAAATGTCTGACAAGAAAAGGTTGCTTTTATATTCAAGGCATTGCATCACTAGACAATATTATAACAGATGAAAAACATTTCCTCTCCCCTCCCCCAACCTATTAGTGAGCAGCATCATTAAAAAACATTAACTACTTTAAACTAATAGACTTGTATTAAAATGTGACTGTAAATTTTAAAAAGACACAACTGTCCATTTTGAAATCTATGAACTCTGCTAAGCATCTAGCCTGTAAACAGTTGGAAACGCCCAAAAAATGGCAAGCTTACATGGCAACATCTTATTTTCAGCCTGTTCTAACTGTATTCAGGGAAAGCTGGCAAGTATTTGAGAAGCTCCATTTCAATCCTCCTGACTGTGATGATCACAACAAGTCAAGGCCTCAAAGAGAGCAGCAATACTGTGGGTCAGGAGATGCATTGCCAGAAATGCCAAAGGACTTGTATCATGGATCACAATGCAATTTTGACATTGCTACTACATCATGTTCTATACTGTCATTATGTAATTCCAAACTTCCAGTTAGCAAGGAAACCAACAAATGATCTAGGTGCAGGTTTAGAAGTGCATCAGCTCCATGTAAGCAAGACCTTTCATTGCATCTTCAGCGTTGTTTTTAAAGTTTACTACTAAATTACTAAGTTTACTACTGATTACATTTCGAAAGGCCAAAACCATTAAAAATTATGTTATAGAATGTCTTCAAGCTGGAAAAGTTCCCTTAAAACTGGTGAGGAGGTCAGCAGTCAGATCATGGCTTGCCCTTTAGTGTAGGAGGTAGCACACTTGGACTGAGATTATTTAGCCAAGGGTCTCAGCTCCACAGATAGCAGACCTCCAAACACATCCTGGATGGTCTTCCCAAAGGCTGCTTCGCAGAGATCACATTCATCTAAATGTGAACATGCCAGCTGAGATTGACAAGCCTTTGTTTTACCTACATTACTGCCTTTCTTTTACTGAGGGTCATGGGAAGACTTTAAAGAATTGGAGAAGTTCATGAACAGAAATTTTCATGACAAGGAGTACCTGCTCCATTTGACAACTGCAGTAAGAAATTTTATTGTAAAATAAAACTGAGGTATTTCCCTCCACCATTCCTCTCCAGGGCTGTTCCAGAGTTCATCTAGATAATTTTTTTTCACAGCAAGCTTACAGCCATCTTTGCAATATCAGGCTTTGTAGCTTGAAGACCTGTTCTCTCTTCAGCACCACATTCTACACCTCCAGACTTCACTCCCTCTGCTTTGCCTGACACCTGAAAACTAGCACCAACATTTCTGCCTACACACTAAATACACTGTGCCTTACACCCCATCACTTCAGAAGATGCTTTCAGAAAAAAAGAAAAGAGAATGCCCCCTCCCTTAAGCAAGTCTGCAAGTAGAGAAATCAACAGCACTTTCACAGCCTGTAGTTAATATTAATCACAAGTGGTAAAGAGTCACCAGAGACATGGCACATTACCTACAGCTAAAGGCCCCATGGCTCAGCCTTAATGTACAATCACCACCTCTGGGGGGCTGTCTCACATTAGTGGAATTTCTGCTGAACATCTCTAAGTTAAAGATTTCTTTACGGGCTTTGATAGAGACCTTTTGATTTGCTTTAGCTCCTCTTGGTAAAAGACAGAGTTGCTGGGCCCAGGCAAATCTTCCAGATGTCCCACGGATCAGAATCGTGACAGAGGGGAAAGAGTCATCTGCAGAGCATATGGGTTAAGAGAATAAGACATCATCATATACTGCAAACAGCTCACTGTATAATCACTCAACAAGAAGAAAATGCAGGCATGAGATCAGAAGTTTTTCTTTCATGGTTAACTCTTCCCTGACCCTAAAGAAAACTCCTGGTGAGAAGCAAGCAAATCTCTCTGCAGCAACAAAGTGCTAGTCTACTCTGTCAGTTCAATACTTGCCAGCTCAGTATCATCACTAAAAGCAACTTTCATCCAAATTCATACAGGTCACCATTTCTCTCCAAAGTACCTCCAAGGAAATCAAAGAAGATTGTCCAGTCACTGTCTGTTTAGGTGAGACAATGTGGTCATTGGAGATGGAGATACCAATTTCATGATGCTTCTATGACCTTCTGCAAGAGCTCCTCACAAATAGCAGCAGTAAGAACAGTGGAAGGATAAAAGATAATGGTCAAAGAAAGACTCAGAAGATTCTGACTCCACATCATGGAAAATTTTTCTCCACAAGGAATAGGGACACAGAGAAGTTATCCTACTTTGCAAGACCCACTTGGGCAACATCAGATTGTGTTATCCTGGTCCAAATCCAGTGCTGGCCTTGTCTACAGCAGGAGGTCAGACTTCAGAGTCCTGAGGTGCCTTTCTACTGGCACAATGATGATTTTAATGTTGCAGGGATTTCAGTCTTCCTTCAAGATTTAAAAGGCCACTGATAGTCACCTTAGATGACATCATCATACGTCATAATAAGTTTTTCTTCTTGAAGGTATTTGCATTTATCTTTTGTGCACATAAACCACACACTGGCACCATCAGGTAACGAGCAGAACTCTATTCATTCCCCAGTATTCCCTGGGAAGCTCAGGGTGCAGCACAGCCTATGCACACCCTGTACATAAGCACACACACACAGGGAACCCAAATCAGCTCCTCAGTCACTCACTTCTGTGATATGCCTTAGAACTGGCCTGATGTACTTATGCATTATTGCAATTAATCTCGTAATTTAAAGGGGATTTGTAAGCAAGTTATACACAGAAAGAAAAGATAATCTAATTTGTGATTCCAACGGCTTTGCAGATTCCACAGTAACACACTTAGCAGAGGCAGAGTGAGGATGAGGATTGCTTAGCCATTCTAGCATGCTCTAATCTACTCCAGTCAGGAACACACTTGATCCAACACAGACTGGGGGTGGATATGTGCTAATGGCTCCCAGCATAATCACTTCCTGCAAGATCTATTCAGTGATTCTCAACATGGTCAGAGCACTCTGCACTACAACTTGACTTCTCAGCCCCAGTTCATGCAGTTCTGTGCAATCTCCATTATCAAGACTAGTTTTTTAGGCTCCAGCCTAGCTACAGATGAGGAAAATGTATCGGGGACAGCACATCAGTTCTAACACAAGTTAGCCTTTAACTGAGGTAGCATGTTGAGGAATTTTCATCTGTTCTATTAGGTAACACCATGACATATGAAAACTTATGGGAGATCAGTTATTCTGTTCAAAGCATCATTTAATACTAGATTTTTGTATTAAGTTCCTGATGGTCAAAGTCTATGAGGCTGAAATGAGTTAGACTCAGCTGTGAAAACCAACATCCTGTGACAAATCTCCTTTACAGAAGGTGTCATTGACAGAACAGGATCAGACATGGGAAAGTTATACATATATATATACATATATACAGCTCCTAAACAACTAAAACCACCTGAGCTGAAAGCACCCACAGAAACATGTAGTATTAGGAGGCCTAAAGCAAGCAGCAGCAATGGTGCAAGCATAAAGGAGACATACTAACCATATGTTAAGCACTTATCCCTATCAATGTCTCCTATACTCTTTACATTTTTACTCTTGCATGAACAAGGATGTTTCAAAATGAAATGTTATTGCTTTTGTCCATCACCCATTATTTCAATGGCAGTCAGTAGCAAGTATATTATCTAACTGGTTGAAAGACTTAGACAGCTGCATGAACAATTTGGGTAGGCTTGTGCATGTATTATCAGTGGCAATAAAGTTATTCCCACCACTTCATCCCAGAGCAACACTCTGCTCTGTGTGCCCACCCACAGATGGGAAAGCCCCTGAAATGTGAGAGAGACATTTGATGAAGTGCCTTTGTTTTGCAGCTCCATACAGAAAGTGTTGGCCTGAGAAAGAGGGCAATGGGAAATTTGAACTTACTCTGTTCATTCCCTAGAGGCTGCTCCAACATGGCCAGGATGACACTGTTATCCAAAACAAAGTAACGGAAGCTGTGCTTGTTTATGGTAGGGAGACGGGAATATTTAATTAACGTGGTTTCATTCACCAAGCTGCAAGGAGAAGCAGGACCACTAGGAGAAGGAAATGCTCCAAGTAACTGCATAATGCTGCAAGTGAGAAAAAAGTTGAGAGTTACGACAGATTAAGTGAACTGTTTCACCAGGCACAAACTTTCACTCATATTCTTCACCTGTATCTTGACCTAGCAGTTACGTTATCAGGGCACATCTGCCCTTGCCCATCAGGTTGTTTTAAGATAACCAGCACCATCAGAAAAAACATGCATGAAAACCTACAAAGAAAGGTACTCTGCCTATAGAACAAGCTTCTTTATAACCTGGGTTATAAAGATATTAAGACGTGCTTTAAAGCATGAAAATCTGCACCCTTCCATAGCTTTATGTTCATTTTAAAACATCATTTCTCCAATCATCTATACTTTAGTCCTTTCATATCAACAAGCAGAACAGACATGGCAGTGCACTAGTTACAATTGCCTTTGCTTTCTTCAAGTACAGATTACTGTAACTTAAAACCCCTTAAGGAGTTGGGACCCTAAAAGATCGAGGATTACACAAGTGCAACTACCACAGATGATAATCTTCCCTGGAAGAAAGCCTCCAGGTGGGGTCCAACAGTGCTTACCTCCTTGGAGCCACAGCCTTAGGGGGCCCCTAGAAGCATTGTTTTAAGTCATTTGAAGTTGTACAGGATCTCACTAACACTATTAAAAATTGAAAATTTCTATGGCAGGAACCAGTAATGAGAGTTGTCCACTGTCAGACTGAAGTTCACGTGATCTAAGTCAAGACTTTACCCTTAACACCAACATCCAGAACAAAATTAAGTCTATTGATTGCCCTCCCCATACATTTTTCCACTTTCCCGTGAAAACAGTTTCATCTCTCTAAATTAAAAGAAACACTTTCAGGCAACAATATGGATTTATCCACAAGTTCCAGTGAGTAATTGCTTTTTCTTGGAAATTACACAGTTGTTTTTACTAACAGTAATGTTTATAACAGTTGGATTGCAAAGCAGAGCAGCAGCTATTGCCTTTTGCAAAACATATTTATCCTCCCCATCCTCAATCTGTCCTGTCTGCCACCATGCTGTTCAGCCCATAACACAGTGCTTTCCAACTTCTCTGGAGCAAATCCCAATTTTCCTCTCTGTGCTTCCCTTCCCCAACCCACACATTATCTCTTACTGCATTTCCAGCAGAATCTCTCAAATATATTAATATAGCCCAAAACTGTGGGCAGGAAGTCCTCCCATCCTGCTCCAGCATGTGTTGCATGTGCCATTCCCTGCTGTCACACAGTGCTTATCAGTTTCCTAACCAGAGTGGGGATAGCATATGTTGTCAGGCTGAGGAGAAGAGGAAATGGGAAGACGGGATCACTGCAGTAAGTGAAAGAGAGAGGGAATTGCTGTCTGCAGAGAGGCCTGGCCAGGAACAGAACCAGGGCTGGAGGAGGGTTTGGATTTTGCTGTACAAAGAAGAGAGGAGGCACAAGGGGAAACCAGTCACCAGAGGGATCGGTTTTCTGTTAACACATGCAAAGGCAGGGGGAGAGATTTAAGGCAGAGCACAGTCCTGCCCAAAGGGCAAAGAGAGGAAACTTCTGCCTAACTTCTTAAACACTCTTGTTACATCAGAGATCACCAGCTGCAAACTCCCTATTAAAACATTCTCAGACAAGGCAATACTGAACATTAAAGGTGCTCCGAACAAATTACATACCATGTTAGTGTAGCTTCAGCAGCATCCTTCACTCGCATGGATGCAGGGTTTGGCTCCTTATCTCCTTTGTACTTGACCTCCTGTTCACTATTTTTGGATTTACTCCCAGAAATGCCCAGCTCCACAATCTCCAGTACCTCTTTTAAACAATCCTAAAACACAAGAACCACCTTGAAGCAGAACTATTTGGATAAACATATCCAAAACCTCAGGGCAACTGGGATATATCATTAAGTAAAAAAACCCCACTGCTGGTAATATGAGCTCTTTATTTAAAGGCAGAAGATTACTCCAACACCGTTAAAGTAAGATTACATTTGCTATAGAACTGGTATTTTTTCTGTTTATAGATGTGTACTTATATTATCTACTTATAGTCTAGTGGTAAAAAGTGTTCTGAATGAATAAATACACACACTGTACTTCATTGCATACATACCAAATTGCCAAGAGGACTATTATGAATGCAACTGAAAAATGTAAACATACTTAAAGAGATAATAAATGCATTTCTGGGACTCTTGGCAGAAGTTTTAAGTTCTTAACACATTAAGAATGAACTCATCTGGAAAACTGCAAGAAATCCTTTTCCAAATTTTTCAATTGCCAACATCTTTCATTAATAAAATACATCATGGTATCTAATTCACCAAGAGAAAAATAAGAACATTCTAAAAGTACATTGAAAAGCTTCAACAAATCTGTTACAGGAGAGTGAAACACTCAGTAGAACCGCAAATATGACACACCAGTGCTGTGCAGAAAAAAATCACTGGCTGAAAATATTCAGAGTGCTACAACAGAGGTCCAGATCTCATGGCTTGAGCTACAGAGTAACAAAGACTTCTCCTGAATAAAAAAGTGACTAAAACTGAACACGATTGGTCAGGTTGTACCACCAGAAAGCACACAGGTTTCTATGTCTTGGCCTTTGTCATTCCTTATATTAGTTGTTGATATAGAATAAAAGGTGAAGAGAAAAATCAAAGCTTTCTAACAGAGCAAACTTAACCAGCATTGAGCTGAAAAGACTGCCCATGAAGAATTGCAGCCGGAGTTTACAGAGTAGCAACACAGTAGGTGAAATCTAAAGCAAATGTAAGAGAAGGCATCTGGAAAGCTGCATTTTTAATACTTGCAAATGCAGGGAAAGGTTCTCATCTGACTATTGTGACTCAGGAATGAGCTACTCAGTGTCCCGTACATAATGCACATAGTATGTAACACTATCTCCTTATAGTGGTAATTGAAATAAAAAGGACCATAATGAAATGGAATAAAGCATTATGCAACTGACTCAACACAACCTGTGCCACATCCAGGGAACCTATCCTATCGTAGTCACCTACTGCCATGTACTCCAAGGCACATGCAGAAAGCATCTTTATTTAAAGTTCTGCTTGTGGGTTTTCAATCTTCTTCTTTAAAAAAAAAACATATATTACAGAATAAACAAAATATAAAGATTTGTAATGCTCTATCTAAAAATATAACAAAATATTACATAATATATACATATCTATTATCTATAAAAACACAGAAAGATCACTAAGTTGGCTCTGAAAGAGACTAACAATGAAAATGTGGATTCAAATTTTTTCATTTTTTCTTAAGCAGCAGGGCAGAAGGCAATTGAAAACATCTCTTATTTTCTGCTCTTCTCAAGCTTCCCAAGTAAATTCCACCTTATATTGAGCTATGCTTTGCTCAGTTTCTAGAAAAATTGGTGAAACAAACTCTGATTATCAAAGTATTAGCATCAAAGGAATTCTGTTAAGCCTAGAAAATGCTTTAATCAGATAAGAGATGAGAAATGAGGAGAGTCATGGCTACCTGCAGCAGGTAGCTATGGGTTACCCCATTCATTTCTATATTTCTCTTCTGGTTTTTTCCAGGATTCTTCTCTTCTCTCTTCTTCCAGTTTCACAAAGAAAGAAGAAAGATTGAGAGATTTCACAAAGAAAAAAGACGGATTGCTATAACTATAAAGGTAATTTTAAAGCCAAGAACTATTGGTGAATAAAGAACAGGAATTAAAGTTCAGAAGTATTTTGCACAGAAACCATTTTTGAAATTCTTAAGAAAGCTAAGCAAACCACAGTATTTTAAAGTTTTGAGAACAGATAGGGTGGGCACAAAAGGCATTTCAGATGCAGTACTCAAAATCTACCCACTGGAGATTCTGACCTTCTCATCCAGCATGTCGGGGTGCTCTGTGAGCCAGACACAGAGGCACTGGAAAGCTGCCACGATCATGGAGTGCAGATCCCGGGAGTGCAGCGGGGCTGGGCGACTGCACTGGTAGACAATGTAGCTGCACACGGAGCTGATCGCGCGCTTCCGATCCGATGGATCAACCACCACCTTCACCTGCATCAACAAGGGCAACAGGGTGAGAATTCCTCTACAAAAATCTTTGAGAGAAAAACGTTTTTGAAAATATTCTAGATGCAGTTTTAAGAAACAGCAGTAAACAGTTGAGCTCTTTTTTGATTACAGCTTAAAATTGCGGGTAAAATTATTTAAGAGTGATGGATATTGAAACTAAAAGTAAAGAAATGCTGCACTGAGGTGTGACCACATTGCATGGCTTGGTTTCAAAGGGCAGGAGTGGCTTGGTAAGAAACCAAATGTAAGCTGTATTTGCAGTATTGAACTTTTTTTCCACAAATGCCTCTTCTTCAGCTCTAGCAACCCATTCTGTATCTCCAAGAACCCACTCACTGCCAAGTCTCCCCTCCATAGGGCTTCATTCTGCTCAAGTAACTTTCCCCTATACATATTCTCAGCACAGTAACTTTCACCAATGGTAAAAGGAACAAAAAAGTCATCTTTGGACAAGCAGACTGAAAGAAACCCCATAACCTCTTCCCCAAAACTCACTGCAAACACCTCCCTCTGCTTCTTCCCCAGCTAAGGGCTGCAGAGAGGAAGGCTCCAGAAGAGAAGGTCAGGAAACAACACAATGAGCTGTGAGGATCTGCACTGTAGGGCTAAAGAACTGAATTTCTCTTCTCTCTTATTCACAGATTGTGACCCAGCACAGGAACAGATGGATTTTTCCACTCTGTAGCATCTGACCATGCTTATCCAAGCAGGAAGGTGGATGGACTTGCTGGTGCCAGCGTTGAAGTCTGGCAGCTGTACTCCACAAATAGGAGTGACAATTCAGAGCCCCAGGATTTAGCTAGAACATCCTTCAGAAGCTCAAGATCTACAGCAGAGTCCCTTCAAGATGAGCTTATGAAAGGCAGGTTTGTGAACCAGCACTCCTGCAGGAAACAAGATTTTTGACTTTTCTAAGTCCCACTAATAAGCTGGTGCTGAAAAGACACAAGACAGGGCAGCCCCTACCTGAGAAAGGCTTTGGGATATGTTACCTCCAAAGATACAAACAGAACAAGTCCACACTGTAGCTGTGCAAGAAGAAGTGATCTCTTTTTCCCCACTTTGTTGTAAAGGGGAAAGATATTCTAGGGCAAGAATTACTTCAGTTGCATGAGTTATACAAAGACTACAATATTTAGCATTAACCTGGGGATACATTTGTAGAAATAATGTATTTCCATAACCCTGCAAGAAAAGAAAAATTAAACCAAACCAAGAAGACCCTGGCTTAACCACACAAGCTGCAGAAAGCCCTGGTCTGTATGGTGCTCTATAAGATCCAATAATACGGATTAATTCATTTCAGAACACTTTCAAATACATTCTACAGTTCATTATACTGCAACAGTGAACAAACACCCAGTCCAATATGGCTTAGTGCTGACTAAATGCTCTAAAAACTGCCCGAGACACACATTAAAAGAGATCTGTTGAGTTCCTTCAGGATTTTGACAGGAAATGCTGAATTGTCACACCTAGTTATCATGGCTGCTCTAAGGACACTGGATTTTTGCTTAACAAAGGCCATGAAGTCTAGCCTGGGCACAAGAGCTCTCAGGCAGAAAGGGGCATTGTGCATCTCAACTCTTCTCCGCCTCCTAGTAGCTTTAGTTGTTATTTGTTTTAAGTGAAGAACTGTGTGCAGATAAAGCTCTGAAGAAGGCAACACTTCATATGAGCAACACATTACATTTTGTAGCTGTAAAAACTATTTCCAAGATGAGAAGCAAGGGGAAAAGTGGTACAAAAGAAGTTTCAGCTAAAAGGCCACATGTCCTTTGAGCCACAATGCGTTTACACTGGGAGAAAATTACCTACAACGCCAGTGCTGTTTCTTTTTCATTTCCAAACAGAATAGTTGCTGACAAACTCAGCCACAGTTCTGTGGCATAACTTTCACCCAGGCAGAACTACACCTGCCCTGTGAGAAGGGGTCAAAGCACACTAAGCTGCATATCTCACCTTTGCCAGTCCAGAGAGCAGCTCCAGGGCAGCCAGAGAGATACTCATGTCCTGCCTCCACTGGGAGTTGAGCCTTTGGGTTACCAGGTGAATGCTGCGGATCAGCAATCCAGCAGCTGTATCTGTATGAAGAGCTAGGATATAACCCCCAAAACCACACACCACAGGGAGGGAAAATAACTAAGCATTAGTGACAAAAAGCAAAGCACAGGCACAAGGCAAAGCAGCCACAATACAGACATAAAATAAACTCTAACCATCTCAAAACTAGGTTGATGCCTTTTGCACAGGCTAACTCCCTCATGAACTCTCCAACCATTATTCAAACCCATTCAGACCAGCTAGCTCAATTTAATTTTTTTTAAGACATTTTGAATAATCCCAGAGCTCTGCTGCATTTCTGCAGCAGAACAGCCAGCATCAGCTGTTCTATCAGCTGTTTTGCTATTGTACTTAAATTGTCTGTCATGTTATGTCTTTTAGTCTCTGGAAAATACAGGCATTGGTAATGTATATTAAATGTTAGTAGCTGTACTGAGGAACTAAGGTGAGCACAGGTAACTTCAGATATCTGTGTCAGAAGTTAGCATTCTTTCCATACCTCATGTTTCTCAAAAGCTGCACTAGTTCAATAGACATAGATAATTAAAGATAGATAAACAATTACTTTTAATTTCCTGGTTCCTCAAACCTTTAACTCAAAATTAAAAATAGAAAATGTTTTAAGTATCAGTTGTTCTCACTTCAAAACACTACAAAACTTAAATACTATCTGTACTTGTTAAAATTGAAGTATGCAAATTAATGTCAGAAATAAAAAACTGCTCAATGACTAGTTATAAAGAGACATGAGAACTATGACAGATAAGGCGTATCCTTCCCAAAATTTAAAGTTTCTTATTTAACACTCAAGAACTATGTCCAATGTCACACCAGGAGCAGATTCAAGAGTCTATGGCTAGCTATGTTTATGTTTAGCTATGGCTAAACAGTAACAATAGACCATCTTGTTTTCAATTTTCTCTTGCTTGAAGCATCCAGAGGAAACACAAATTCTTTTTATAAGCTCCTTACAACCTTACCTTCTGTGCACAGGATATTTTAAAAATCCAATAAAATGAATATACTACAAAAATATATTTCAAGTTATGTCATGGTATGAAGACTCTGTAATTCAAATATTTGGAAGATATTTTAAATCTTACAAATGAATATTTTTACAAGCACTTGATGAAAACCCACATAAATTAAACACACAGTTCAAATGGTGTGCAGAAAACTAGCATACTGATAACTTCAAACAAGCAAATCCTGTAGGGAAAGCACCAACATGCTTATATGAATCCCTAGAAAATATTGAAGCCTTTCCTGATAATCTCTCTCCTCTTGCTATTTACAGAACTAGATGAAAAAAAAAATCACCAAACATTTTTGGTTGGTGACGATAGAATTGTCAGTCTAGGCAAGGTGATTTGTTCTCACATTTAATTGATCAACATCAGTTAAACTGAAGACCAAACCAATGGAGCAAATGAAATTGCAGGATCTTGACAGTCAGACAGCTTACCATACACAGATTTAGAACATGGATTTTACTACAGAAAGTCAAAAATGCACAGTACAAGACATAGGAAACTAAAGTTAATGACTAAATTCTATTGTTATAACATATGCCATATCACATGCATTCTGATTACTTGCTCTATAAAAGCCAGAGTGCCTGAAACGTTCTTTAAATGTGGTTTAAGAAAAGGTGCTGCAGAGGTCAAGCAAGCATTTGGAATGCTATCAAAATGAATGAAGCAATTAATTTACACTTGGTGTACATTTATCCCATTCTTGTTGACAGAAACTAAGTGTCTTGAAAACGTAAGTTAAAGTTAAGTTTGCAAAAAAAGCTTTTTCAAAAGCTTTTACATTATGATTTTGAAAATATTAATAGTCCTTTAGTAGGGTTAAGACAACCACTGGAAGGGCACATGTGAGTGCAGACTTGCAGCACACAGCTGGGCTATGTCCCTGGCTTCAAACATCTGGGCACATTAATGCTTTAGCCAGAACTAAAAGAGAAAAGACAGAAAACATCAACCTGGCATACCATGACAGGTTTCTTTCAAAGAGCTATCCTTACCATAATCCCTCAGGAGGGCCTGTGCTGGCCGCTCACTGTCAGGTGTCGTGGGCTCTGTGCTTCCACCACTTGCAGTGCTAATGCCACTATTAGTGCGACTGTGGCTTTTGAAGAGGTTGTTTTCACCACCATTCTGCAAAGTGAAAGGCAGTTTAGAGAGATGAGAAAATTTCTGAGTTCCTCATGCTCTCAGATACAAAAGATCAAACTTCAAGATGCTACCTGAGCCCCTTTCAGTAGCATGGTAAAGTGAGGAATGCATTCCTTCTGAAAAAGTAACTTCATAAACAAAAAATACTCACTGTTTCCATCTGACAGCCAATGGCTTCTAGCAGTGCTGAATCCTGAACAATATTTAACATTGCACCTGCAGAATCAGATAAAAGAAGGTAGCTATGGATTACAGTAGAAATCACTATAGAAATTATCAAGCAGCACAGGTCTAATGTAGAGTTTGCAGTCGTGTTTTACAAAATCTCTTATTAAAACACAGGACTTGCTTTGAGCTTAGCCATTTGAAGCAGATCAAAGTTGAGACAGAGAGTGCTTTCAGCTATGTTAAAAATGCTTTGAACATAGTCCAGAAAAGACTGAGAGGGGATCTCATCATTACGTATCAATATCTCAAGGGTGGGTGTCCAGAGGATGGTCTTCCTAGACTCTGTTTAGTGGTACCCAGCAACAGGACAAGGAGCAATGCACAAACTAAAATACAAGAAGCTCTGCATCAACATGAGGAAAATCTTCCTTCCATGGAGGGTGGCAGAGCACTGGAACAGCTGCCCAGGGAGGTCACGGAGTCTCCCTCCCTCAGGACATTCAAAACCCACCTCAACAGGTTCCTGTGTCACCTGCTCCTGGTTACTCTGCCTTGGCAGGGAATTAGACTGCATCATATACAGAGGTCTCTTCCAGCCCCAACTGTTCTGTGATAGGTCTGTCATATTCCCCAGTTTGGAAGGATTTTGGCTTCACAGAAGGGCTGGAGTGGTTTCTTGTCTAACCAGACTGTGCTCATTTAAAAACTCAGGTTACATTTAAGGATATCCATCAGAAGGTGAGTTCATAATCTGAGGTGGGATACACTGAAATTCCCTCTGCCTGGAAGTTCTCCCCAGCCTCTCACTTTTCACGCTCTAATTTCCATCAGTGCCCAAAATACTGTATTCAAAAAGTTGAAGCTCTTAACTGCAGGGGTCACCAACCCCATTGCATCCAAGTTAGCCGGGACAGAGTTCTCTCCACAACCTCAGTAAAGTTTTCATTCACTTAAATCAAAACTGCTGACATATCTTAGCTAAACTAGGGTGAACAGCCTGTATCTTGGCAGCATTACCCCTAGATGATGAGGGAAGAAGCAATAAGGACATGGACCTGAAACTGGCTGACACTAGCACATTTGGTAGCTTCAGTTTTAATTTTCTGCCTCCTTCCCCTGCCTCATCCATCAATGAACATTTAGGAAAACATAACTTACTCTATGAAGGGAAATGACAGGGCAAGGAGGAATGTTTTCACACAGAGAGGGCAAGGTGAGGTGAGATGGTGGGAAGAAATTCTTCCCTGTGAGGGTGGGAAGGCCCTGGCACAGGTTGCCCAGAGAAGGGGCTGCGCTATCCCTGGAAGGGTCCAAGGCCAGGCTGGAAAGGGCTTGGGGCAGCCTGGGCTACTGGAAGGTGTCTCTGCCCAGGGATTGGGGTGGAATGCATGGTGGAATAGCAGGATGGAAGCTTTAAGTCTTTTCCAACCCAAACCACTCTGTGATTCTATGAATTGCACCACTCACTGCCAAACATGTATTGGCAGATGGAAACAAACCCTGCTTTTCTTGAGAAGCTGGTGGCACGTGTGAGAATTTCTGGCTAAACTGGAGATTCACGATTCCTTTTCAGCTAAAGCCAGCAGGAAATAACTTCACATATGGAAACAGGAGCTTAAGAGGAGGAATACAAGGGCAGGTGAACTGGCAAGGACTAGTATTCTACTGGGAATAATAATTTTCTACTGGTAATAATAATTACCAGTAGAAAAGCCATTAAAGGTAGAGCGCCTACCCTGCTGGCTGCAGATCAACTAGATATGGAGGGGTATGGGACCACAGGGGTGGGATTTAAGAAAGCATCATCCAGAGGTGTTAGACATAGTACTGGAGGTGGGACAACCTCAGGTGCACTAATGCTCTGAGGATCTCACTTGGAAACCATAGATATCCTCACCCCTTCACCACCACTGGGTGCAAATTATTCTTTCAAATTATTCCCCTCTAGTCTTCTGTGAGAAAAGAAACTGCTTAAACTATTGCAAGGTAACCTCCCAAAAGTCTTTGCAGACTTTGATTTGTTTCCCTTCCCTTTACTATGCATTATTTTCTTGCCCTCCCCTGTTAACCAGGTAAACTGTCTCCCTCACAGAACAAGGCAGACACCTCTCTCACACCACAAGACTGATGCCTTTTTAAACAGACAAAAGGAAAATGGTAAGGGCAAGAACACCATCACGTTGAAAAAAGCATTTCTAAAGAGAAAAGAATAAGGAGGGACAAGTAATAGGCACGTACATTTGTACTTATCTGAAAACGTATTTAACTTGACAGATTATGCACTATCCAAGTTTTCATCTTCTACTTCCTGAGTACTCAGCATAATGTTAATCCACTCACTACTTCCAAGAACAGTTTGCCAAACTGTGCATAGTGCAGCTCCACACTCTATTCCAAAGTTTTTGTCTGAGGATTTACATGCTGCTAAACAAATGTCTTCTATATTTTACCAATGTTGGACCACCAGTCACCAGTATGTCAATATGTTTCTTAGGTTTAACTGTAACAAAATCGAAGGTTTGCTCTGAAATTCCTTAGTCATGGATCCTTCCTAAAATTACAACATTTTACCTATTTCCATTTCTATTTATGACTGACTTTCTGTGCTAGAATGTGCTTTATTTTTGCCTCTACTTTTCAAGTACTACTCCACATAAAAAAAGAGAGATTAACAAAAATGTGAGGCTTTTAAAGATGTTTTCATAGTATGAGGGACATTACACATATGACAACCTGCCAGGAATTTAAACCTTCTTCTTGCGAAGCAACACATCACTAATAACCCATACTAGGAAAGATTAAGACAGACATTTCTCTAATACAGTTAATAAATAAAAAAGCTGAAATAACCTAGTATCATTTGAGTGTTGTTAGGATCAGTTTCTGTTTGCAAAGCTCCTATAAGGATATTCACAAGCCGCAGCTTCAAGGACAGGAATGTTACCGGCTTATCATACGCTGAGCTGTCATCATTGCTGAATTTCCCTTCCAGGACAACCTGAAGAAAAAATACACTTATTTCAGTATCAGTTAAAGATAATGTCAGCAGGGCTTCAAAAGTCAGTGTTCACAGCACGCATTGTTATTGACACCTTGTAATATGGTCTTATTGTTTCACATTCACTGGAAAAGTTCCAGTGAAAACACCCACAACCCATCCAAATCCCATTCTCTGGAAAAGAAAAATAAAATGCAAAACATAGTGATAAAGGTACTACCTCAGACTTTATTGTTCCAAAATGATGAGGGAGAGGCAACAGAGATAGCAAGATGTTAATGGAAGCTCTTCTTAGCTCTGTGGGGTTTACATAGATTTTAAACTTTGATAGTTCCCTGGAAATCAAAGCATCAGACAGTTAATGAACTTTTCACAGGAATCTGGAGCCGAACATAACTAAGTTAATATTAAATATACACCCACACAATGGTCATAAGTAATTTGCAGTATACAATGTAGCTGTTTCTTTAGAAGACCGATCTAAAAGAAGCAGTGGCTCAGATTTAAGCCCAGGAGATAAATAATGTTTTTTGTCTAAATGTCTACCATCAAAATGAAAAACGGTATCAAGACATAACACATGCATTGAAGAAGGCATGCAGAGACTACTATTAAGTGTCTAACTTAGCAAAACATTCAGAAATCTATAAAGCTCTGGTAAGAACCTACTCCAATTTCATCAGTCTAAATTATCAACTTTTCCATTTAATGATGCTTACTTAATGAATACACCTCAACAACAGCCATTAATGAATACGTTGTGAAAGTTTACTTTAATAGTAAAGGCTTTCAATATATTTTTGGCATATTTAAAATATTTTCCTATTCTTAAAGGCAGTGCTTTGCATCAATGAGTATGCAGCTAACAACTCACATATTTTATTTAAAATAAGCACTATTATTGCTTTAAAGAAAATTGCATTAAATAAAACCGAAAATTTGAGCTTACACAGTGTTGCTATTATCACCATCAAATACATGCACACTGTGGACCCCATATTGCAGAATTTCTTTGGTGAAATTACACAGGAATGACAAAAGACAAACACCTTCCAACGTCTCTGATGCTGTTTATATGGAAATGGTGATTTACCTGTCAGGTAAAATAGTTTCCAAAGCTGAAATGAAGTAGGGAACCACAACATCAATGCCTTTCAGGTCACAGCAGAACAGAGGAGAGGAGTTTAGAATAACACTGGCAAGAACCGGGTGGCAAACGAAATCTGCTATCTGCAAACCCTGAATTAAAAGCATGTAAAATCTGACAAAGAAAGATAAGATTTAATTATTTGCACATAAAATCATCAGAACCCCACATGATTCTGCAGCCACTATTTGATCTTGTCTAGATAAAACAGAGTTCAAAAACAGAGCTTGGAAACGTTGATACAAGTCTTCCCCTACATTACTTGCGCACAGGCAAGCACACCTGACCAGCTCAATAAACCCTCACAAATGACAGGTATTTCATATGAAAAGCTGGTGTAGCACAGTTTTACTGAAATCTTGGACTTGCTGCAACACTCAGACTGGGTGCTGAGTAAGCACAACCAGCTGATTACTAACAGCGGATCACCTGCTCTCCACTCCTCCCTTCCCATATAAGGGTGGGAGCAAGACCTTGATTTTAACTCCCCAATACAGAAAAATACTGTGAAATCTTGGGGGAGGCAGTGGACAGGGCAATGGACAGGATGTCAGGACAAGACACACTGATCAGCAATCTGGAAAACGAGAGCAATCATAACCATCATAACCACTTCAAATGAAAAGTCAAGGGCAGAAACCCAGCTGCTCATCATCCTAGAGCAGTTAGCTTCTTTTGCAGCTTCTTGTTAGAGAACGTGTATATGTTTACCCTCTTAATTGTTTCAAAAGTCTTGCAGACACAGAGGAATCCTACTGACTGGCGAAGAGAAATATAAACTATCTATACAAAAAATACTACAAGATTCAAGAAATAAAATTGCTCAGTCTTCTGGTAAGTTTTAATGCCATCTGGGATAAATATACCTGAACAGTTTGAGAGAATCATGATTTAAAACTGATTCTCTGTCTTTAGTGCTTGCTATTTTACGTAACAAAAATTTCTGAAAAAGATATACTGTGACAGGCATAACAGTTTCATTTTCTCAGAAATAAAACTGAACACAGAGGTAGTTCAAACACAACTGTTTCAAATAATGGGATATTACTGCATTTCAATACTCGGAGGGTGGAAAAAAAAGCAACTATAAAAAAGCAAACCAAATTATGTGGTATTTGACAACACAAGAACCTTCGTGGTCTAATAAAGTGTACAAAGTCTTATGCCTGCACACTTATTTTTTCCATCTGAACAATATTCAGTGACAAACTAAAAAAAAGTAAAAATACAGGAGGCAAAAAAGCACCAAAGAAGATGTTCCTTCCAGCTAGAGCCACTTTAAAGTGCTCTCCTTCAACCGAAACTTGAAGAAAACCCAATGAAAAGCAGCATCAGGAAAATGTGAGAGGAAAACAGTGCTGGACTTAGCTAGGAATCCCACCTCCAGCCTCTGAAGGCCAGCTAGGTGTTTTTAAACTGGCAACACAGGATTCAGACAGCAAGTGAATGGTATCCACTGGGAATTAGTCTCATAAAGTTACACCAATAAAGCAACTGGAAGATAGGTTAGTACCGGGATAGGTAAGCTGGTAATATTTCCTCCCCAGTCTTCTTGCTACAAAATATCCTACACAGTGTCCCGCATGCCTCTGCCCTTCCTGCTTCATAGTTGTCTGGGAATTCACTTGCATCAAACATGGGGTTGGAAGCCATAGTGTCTGTGGACATTTGGGATCCTTTCCGGCGGAACTCCACACTAGCCTGTGTCGCTATAGCTGGGAAGAGAAAAAACAGTGTTTCACTGCGCGTGATAACATACAGAATAGGCTCATGGGATCCTGGACACAAAGATCAAGTCCAATTTAGTAGTTAACATGAAGCTATTAGTTCACTGTATTTGAGCAAGTGCCCCTGTTTAGGAAGTATTTGTGGGTGTACCTAACTTGTTTTCTTCACAAGGATAACAACAACTGACCTTCAGACCTTCGCATCCTAGAGACTGTCCCAACTTTTTGCTGGGAAGAGAGTGCTTACATCCAATACTAACTTCCTACCCTCTCTGAAAGTGCAAGGATCTGCATCACCTGGTTCTTGTCCCCAAAAAATGAAATGCCACCTTCCCTAGCTCCCATAAAAAACAACAAAAAAAATTTCAGTGGTGCCATTACTATTGACCTCCAAGGAAGTGCTTAACTTCCAGCCAGCCAACTCATCTCATGCTGCACTGAACACCAAGCAGCTTTGATCCAGTTTTGTTGTACAAACATACTTATTAAAAAAAAAAAAATCAAAAACCTGTAAGGCGCTGTAAGAGAAAGGGAAGGTTGTGGAATCCCATTCTCCTAATTTGGTCCCTCTCTCCTCATATGATCACTAAAACTGCCAAATAAATAAGAGAGCCTCCAGAGAGCACCTACCGTGGGCTGGCCGTCTCCCGCTCCCTACCCTACAAGAAGCTCCACGATCCTGTCAGAGGGTCCTAACCTGGTTCTGCCCAGCTCTGTGTTCCCTCCCCACAAGCCAGTTCTGCCAGTCCACACCACTCTAATCCATGTCTTCCTGGAGAGATTTCTGGTCTCCCTTTCACACATTAGCATTGTGTGGATACGAGACCACTTGCTCTGCTGGCTCCATTTTTTCTTCCAGGATAGCTACCAAAACAAAATATATACTGCACTCAATGTGATTTTTTTTCAATTTTTTTCCCCTCTTCCTTGGACAGCTTTGCTCTAGGATTACTAACATCTTGAAGAGTGTGTTCTTGTTTTTAGCTAAGACTAGATGGATTTCCAAAACTTTTATAAACTACAAAAGGAAACAGCAAACAACATGTGCTCCTGAAATAATCACACCTATGTATTTCTACCAGCAAAAGAGAACTACTTCCGTCTCATCTCTGGGACACTGGGGAACAGCAGGTTCACAGTCAGCCTTGCAAACAAGGCTTTGTGTTAACAAAGGCATGTTAACACTTTAGCAGTTGGAATACCTGATAATTTACAGATAGGGTGCTTTTTGTTTTGTTTTAAAGGAAACGTCTTAATGACAAGTGCCTACTCCTAATTTTTTGTTCTCAAAATTATCATTTAACCTACATTTACCTCATAAATTTCCATCGACATTAAGTAGCAAATAAGTACAAATCTTTATGCATCTTCCCATGAGCCATTTTTTTGTCCTAAATAAGCTATCCAGCAATATACTGTAGTTGGAAAAAAACACTACATGCACAATGCATACAAATCAAACACTAGGTCTGTAAAATAAGCTTTAAGTAAAAAAAACATGGTTAGTGCAGAGTCCTGAAATTCATGACATGATCACAGACTAAAGTACAGAAAAGATGGGACTGATTCAGGCAGATTAATTTGCTTTTGCCAACAATCCTCCCCATTCAAAAACACACACAAAAAAAATTACTTGTCTTTTTCAAGTAAAAGTGCAAAAGCTACAAGAGACAATGAGAATGAATTTACAAATAAAATATGGGATTATGGAAAAAGAAAAGCATGACCGCAATTAAGGAAAAGCTACTGGTTCCTACTTACAAGATTTATAAGAAAGAAGAATTTGGATAAAAGATGCTGCAAGATAATAGAAATAAAATGGAAACAAATCAAAGGACAGCAGTAGTTATAAAATACTTTTAAGATGGTGAAATCGTAATATAAGTTAAGAAGCTTTTAGCTTTTTAAAAAATAGATTAAAAGCTTTATGATACAGCAAGCTAGTTAAACACATAGGATATTGGCATACAGATCCAAAATTATGGTTTTGAAATAACCATGCAAAACAATGAACAAAAAGTTACAAAATACGACTAAAATTTAGAGCTGTTCATATCTACATACACCAGTTTTTTAACATGTATTAACCCTTTTCAGCTCACAGACTTGACCCCATATCATCACACATGGAGCATACACCAGGCTAACCTAAGGCTCCTCTGAATTGGGGTATGTCTTGCAGGGGGAAAGTTACTTACCTGCAATCTCCTCACAGCAGTACTTCCAAACCAGCAGTTCCAAACAGTATTACAGCTACCATTTCCCTGAATCAAATTGCTAATAACCACTGAGCATGCCTCCCCTGATCACCAGCTTCATTAACAATCTTCCAAAGCAGAAACAAAAGGTAGAACACTCAGAAACATTAATATCTCAAACAACGTCCTGAGAAAGAAGAGAATAAGAACACCAGCAGACACCAGCTGGGGAGAACTACTTCTTTGAACAGGCAGGGTCAGACCTGTAACCAACCAAGCCTCCCAGCAGCAACTCACTATGACCCCAGACAGGGCTGCTTAGAATTTGCTTCTAGAGCCCCAGGAACATTCTATGGGACATCAATGACAGTAGGGCCAGAAGAGGCGAGGGTAATGATGTACCCCCAAGGCTCCCCCACTGCCAACAACCCCTGGGTGATACCAGCAAGCCTCTGAGGGTGTCTCCTTCAGCTGCTATAAACTGCACAGCCAGCATCCTTTGGATACAAGGATTGAGAATGAGCCCATCAGATTGGAAGATTCGGCTGCTGAAATGCTAGCACAAGGTGCTGGTGAGCCTCTCCGCACACTCAGAGGCTGAGGACAGTCGGTAGCAGTCACATTCAAACCACCTATGCATCTTCCAACAGGCCACTTTTACTCTCTCACTGCAACACAATGTTTATCAGCTGTCCACCATAAAGCTTCACCATTGAAGTCTGTGTGCAGAAACTAAAACTTGGTAAGGACGCTCAAGGCCCAAAAGCATCATGCAATGATGGAAGATCACTGCTCTGCTTCAGAATCCAAACAATGACACAGGATTACCTTGCAGGACAGGGCTCAAAGAGCAAAGGAGACAACTGCTTTCCAGGCGATAACCTCCACCAGTAGCCAACTGTACACAGATGACTTCCAGCTGATCTTGAGAGAACAATTCTCTCTTCCCAAAGACAGACAAAACCAGAACAACCACAAATGTGAAATACCTACAGTTTTCCAATCAAGAGTTGGTACAAGAAGCTCACCCTTGAGATGACAGAAAATTGAAAATCTGTGAGGCAGCAGTTAATCTGACAGAATCAGGAGAGTTGAGGCTGAAGGGGCCTCTGGAGATAGTCAGCCCTCCCCTGCAAAGCAGGGTCAAGTAGAACAAGTTCAGTTACCCTTCTATCCATTTAGACAGATTTTTCATCTCAAGAGCTTGACATTTTTTCCACCTATCATTTTTCATTACTTCCTTTCTGGAGATTAAGGAGTTCCAGTGGTAAAACGTGAGATCCCACGACAAGGGAAAAAGGAAGGATGGGGGGCAGTCATTCACATCAGCCTTGATCAAGTACTCTTTATTTCCTAGAGCTCATCAAAAAGCACTGTAAGATGGGACAAGGACAATGTGTTTGGCCATATGTGTCAGCAGGATTTGCTTAAAAAAACCAAACTAAATTCTGAATTAGAGCTTGAGATCATGGCTCATCCACAGGGGCCCTAGTAGGCACTGCAGTGAGCTCATAAATCTCTCTTTGGAAATCACATCACAGGGATTCTCACTGAGACTGTGCCACGTGACAGAAGAGGACAGAGAAACGTACACTAGAAAACACAGCATTCCAGAAGTGTCCCAGGGCACGGGGTCTCTATAGGACCAAGGAGCAAGTTGCAATACCTCTGCAAAGTGGTCCTCAGTCCTCCAGCTGGCAGCGAAACAAAGAAGTCATATTAGACAGCCAAAAGAGAAGGAATTCCTAACTGCATGGCATTGAAACATAGATTATAAGGGTTTAAAGCTGCTGAGATCTTACACAGCTGCAGTTCCTGACCTAAAGAAAAATAGTGTGTGTGGGCCAGTGGAAGACAATGCTACATGGCAAAGCTGATTTTAAGTGCAGACACGTCCCAATCAAAACATTTAAAGCACCCATAAAAATAATAATGCTTCTTGAAGCTAATGCTAAGATTATCAACAGCAGTGTCAGACGTGGTAAGAATATTCCAGCTAGTGGCTGAAATGTCATGGCTACAAAGGATAACAGATGGACTCAGACACACAGGAATAGCCAAACTACAGCTGTAAAGCATCAGATTTATTTTGGATGTCTTTCCTAAGGGTAGGGACTGTGGCAGCTAACCATCCCTTCTCTGCTGGCCCTCCTCCTTCAAGCCACATCTACACTGGGCAGCAAAAGCATGTGCATATGCAGTGTGCAGATGTGATTGTTACTGATGGGCCTCACTTCTACAATGGAGGGGTCCTAATACAGACCCTTCCTGGCCCACCTCATCAGCCAGCATAGCACCTCCTGCCTTATGCTCTTCAAGGAAGAAAAGACTTCACTTGGAAGCATCAGGCATCACAGGTCAGATTCCCAGAATAAAAACTTTATGATTTGGATTTAAAACTCATTCAAAAGACCTGATGCTTCAAGTCAGCAGAAACTCCAGGGGCCTGGCACTTTAAATGTCTTGCTCATTTTCCCACCTTAAGCAGAGGCTGAGCAAAAGGATAAATCAGGTAATCAGAGCTTGGGGCCTCTCTGCAGCATATCAGAAGTAGGGATCCATACTTAGTTGTCCCTCCTTCAGCCAGCCCACCTTGGCACTATCGTGACCAGTGACCTTACAGAGCAGTAACAACACCCTGCAAGGGCAGCAGACACTTGACTAAATTCCCCTAAGTTAATTCTGTCTTCCAAATCGCTAAAAAAGCAGGACATGACACAGACAGGTTCCTGGGAGTCCACCAACATCATTGTCTCAGAACCACTGCTGCTAATACACAGCAGATCATGCGATGTGCAGACTGGTCTCGCTACAGCTTAGAAGAGCACAGAGGAGGAACAGATTTAACTCAATTCCGAACAGCTGTCTCTAGTTTTCAGAAAGCCAGTAAATATCCCTGTAAGGCTAGTAACACAACAATTTTCTGATTGCTGTTAGGTGATTTAAGACATTGCATATATGAACAGAAGGCCCTGGAACTCCTTTAAGGAAGTTAAACCTTCTGATTTTGGATGACTGTGTACTTCTGCCAGCATAACACCACCTCTGTTTACAGCTGACACTTTTGCATACGCACCACCTCAGCTGACATTCTTCCTTTACAGGTTAAGCATGTCATTAAAATCGCTCAAGAAACAGGTTATGTCAAAATTAAAATGATCTGATCAATCTGAAAAGCACTAAATGCAGTAATACATTAAATGCATATGCAACTGCACACACCCTCAAAGGATGCCTTGCTCCTTCCTAAGCTCAGCTGCTTCCCTAGTCATGAGTCACAGGCCTTTTACAAAGAGATTCCAAACTCCCACTACAGAAATCCACAAAGAATACTTTCAAAAATGATGTGCTACTTACCTAAAAACACCTTTAGAAGATTCCAAATCCTAAGCTTTCACACAGGAATTTGACACAATAAACAAGGAAGATGACCAGTTTAACTGCTGCTATCAAGTCCCACTATACATCCAACTTATTACAACAAATGTCTTTCCCCTATTTTTCTTGGGCCAGTGAGTTACTGACAGATTGATTGATAAATCTCTTGGAAAAGTCAGCAGACATTCAAAATACACAAGGAGCAGGAAAAATGCAAGGAATGAGAAAGATTATTCTTTTCTGAATATTATCAACAAAAGTAAGATGAGAGCTAAAAAGCCTCTCTGAGCAGAGAACTAATTCTGCTATGATATCTCAAAACATCTAATCTCTGCAGCTGAGCAAAGCACAGGAGAAAAATTAAGTTTGGAAGCTAAGGATTGAAGACACGAAGATACCAAGTTATTAAGAGAAACAGACAGCAACCATAACTGATAGGCAGCAACCTCACAGCTATTTTAAGGACTCCTGTTTTCATAACACTACAAAACCAAGAAGTACCGCTTTGTGCACTATGTGGAGTGATGTAGGACAATGTTTCAAATATTAAGAGTCAATATAAATAGTTCCTATTAATCATAGAGACTCAAGCAGATTTCAAACTAAGAAGTGAACTCTTACCATATGATTTCCCTCATTTAATAGCATTTCTCTCATTATCATAATTGAAAGTCCCATGCTTGTTAGAGCAAGAGAGTATTGAATAGTAAAAAGTTGGCTTTTCTAAACTTTGAAAAAATCCCCCAACAGCTGCTCAGCTAATAGCAGATGCTGGCTCAGCTCAGTAGAGTAACTACAACAGAGCACATCAGATTTTACCTTTTTTGGATTATGTATGTGTTAATCTTGCAGGTAGAAAATGTCCATAAAACAAGGAAAAAGGTGTACATATATTTTTTGTCATATTTACCAGTCATGCTGCTGTCTCTGTTTATTCCATTATGAAGTTTACAGTGAACAAATGCTGCATCAAATAACCATGATCCAAAGAGGTTCAAGATGCTGTTAACCTTTGGCCTGCGAGGAGCTGGAAGTGGCCGAGGCTCAGAGCTTGTCTGGTTTGGGCTAGAGAGTGGAGAAGTAGAGGGTTGATGCTGCACTTTTGAAGCATGTGCAGTAGTTACCTGTTTGAACAGAAAAACAGATCAGCTCCTAGAATCAAGGAAATTACTTCCTCTAACTGAGGAAACAATCCAAATGGTCAGCTACTCGGAGTATGAAATCTTACAGTGCTAGTTTTCATCGTCACTTTGTTCACAGTCACTGCCCGATGCCTCCGGTTATGGGGTGGAGTGGTGTTGGTAGCAGTATTCTGGGGCATGCTCAGCCTGTTCACTGGCGTGGGTGGTGCGCTGTCTGACCGGGGTCGGGAAATGCCTGTAAGGCCAGGAATAAAGCAAGCTTTCAGCAAGAATTCCATGGGCTTACAGAGCAGGCTATTAGTAAGCAAAGGAGCTTTTGGTCAATAACCATGCCTCCCCCTGTTCCCCAAAACAGCAGCAGCAGCAAAAACACCTCTCCCTATTTTGCTATAAGCAGAAATAAACATATAAGCAAATCAAAACAGTAATTACATAAGACAAGCAATTGATTAAAAAACACTAAAGGACCCCACACCTTAAGACTGTGGGAAATGGCAGATTGGAAGAACCAGTCTAGAAGCAGGCAGAGGGAAAGGAGCAACATTCTCTTGCCAAAGACAATTTGACAGCTCACTTCTGCCAAAATTCAGATGCCTCTCACCTTTGCCTTTCTTTCCCAATCATAACTCCCACACCTTTTTCTGAGACATTTCTAAGATGTCTGGCCCTTAAAGCCACCTTATCTCACTAAATTAAGATGAAGCCCATCCACCACACAGTTTTCTGCTTGGTTTGAGCTGAATCAGCTGCTGAACAGTCAAATACTAAGGCAGTACACAAGATAGAGTAAGAAAGCAGAGCAAGCTATAATTTTCTGGCAGCAGCAGGACATTAGACCAGTTTTTATCCAGCTTCAGGGAATTCGTGGTGTACAGAGCTCTTCCCCATAAGAATCAGAAGCAACTCAACTTCTGCAAAACCTGAAGTGACAAACACCATTTCTGCCCATTTTAATGAATTCCAACATCCTCTCACCCCATTTGAAAAATTAAGTGGGGAACCGAAGTGCTTGAGAATTTGACACAAATTTTTTTGGCCATGTTAATTAAAGCACCCAAGTATTTTTCATAACACATTACAGAACAATTTGCTCATGCTAAATCATCAGTATTACACCCCAAGCAGAGTATGCACTATGAAACCTATTGCTTTGGTACATTTGGCTGGAAAAGAGGATGCACTATTTTGCCAAACACATCATGTGAGATGAGATGTGAGACCAGAGAGCACAAGATAAAACCCAATGTTTTAGCACTTGTAACAGAAGGTAATGAGCTATCCCATCAGCCTTCGCTGAGGAGCTTTCTGCAGCTCTCAAGTCTGCCTGAACACACCTTCCCATTCCATACCTACAGCCAGAATTTAATTTCACTTAGAAATCTCCTGTGCCCCAGTGCTTTGTAGTCTCCATCTCTGCACTCCAGGTCGGCTGTTATCACTCTGGGTGCTTTATCTTGCTACAAGATCTTCAGAAATCTTAAGTGTCTGATTCATAAAACTACAGAATAGTTTGGGTTCAATGGGATCTTAAAGACCTTCCATTCCATTCCCAGCCATGGGCAGGGACACCTTCCGTTAGACCATGTTCTTCCAAGTCCAGTCCAACCTGATCTTGGACACTTCCAGGGATTCAGGGGCAGCCACAGCTTCTCTGGGCAACCTGTGCCAGGGCCTCATCAACCTTCATAACGAAGAATTTCTTCCCAATATCTAGTCTAATAACCCTGCCCGCTGCATCCCTAGAGCCTGCTCTTCTCCAGGTTGATGGTCTCATTCCACTGGCAGGTTTTTTTCCTAATACTTTACATATCTGCTCGAGTCTCCTGCAATCTCACATCAGCTCACACTTACGGCAGATGACATTTGTTTGCATACATTTAAGCAGAAAAGCAGCTGGAGACAGGCAGCTCTTCTAAGTTTACAATAGCATGTATTCCCTGAAGGATTTTCAGTAGGTCTGAAGCATATTAAGTATAATCCTTTAAATTTCAGGTACTCCATCCTGTTACTTAAAACTGACCAGCCAGAGCTACTCAATTACTAGCAAACACAGAGAAACAAGACTTTTCTACTCAGCACTACTAGTAACCAAGCCATAAACTAAGGCGAACTCTCACAAAGATCTGAAGATGACAGCCCAAATTCAACACCTTAAAAAACAGGCACACAGCAGTTGCCACAAAGAAACACGGTAGTGAGTGCTCACAACATGCTAAAGCATAGCACTTGCATCGCAGATTAGATGGAAAGAGAAAAGAAGCCTTGTTTGGGAAAAAGATCACTGGTTTTATTTTATATTTCTGATTTATTTGTTTTGCTTTTGAAACTAAGGCCATCTACAACTTCATGTGTTCAAATATTACTGTTGTGTATACAAATTTTTTTAGAAGTGATCTGAAGTCTCCTCCTCATCAATTCCAGGATATATTTGCAAATGATAAATTGTTATTGCTGTATTTATGAAGAAAACAGATTTAAAGAGAATAAAATAATGATCAAGTTAATACCCATGGGTAAGACAAAAGCATTACCTAGGAATGCATCCACTAAACAGCTGATTCCACGCATGGCACGAAAGAATATTTGAGGCAGATGTTTAAGGCAGGGGTACTGATTCAGCTCTTGAGTCATCCCACTCACATTCAGAAACTGCTCCTGAAATTTGGGGGTAGAGCTAATAATGGCTGGGTTACTCAAATCCACAGGATTACTGCATAGAAAAAGAGCAAAATATATGTTAGTCAGTTTAAGAACAGCTGTTAAAATTTTAAAAACACTTGATGCAATAGTTTAAGACATTTAAATAATTTAAATAATACCACAAACCAGCATCCAATATCAATATATTTTAGCTGTTACTCCATCACAGGAAGCCAATTTTCACTTCCTGGGTTGGCAGTATATAACTGTCTTGATTTCAAACATTACCCAAACACACTGAACAATTTTAGTAAAATAAAACAAACTAGAGCACACATTTGCTAGACTAATTATTATAGTAACATTAATTACTTACAAGGTCTTTTGAACCCAGTTAAGAGTTTCTTATATTGTTAAAGTTATTCTAGAAAGGTAAGCAATTAATTAAATATTGTCAAACAGTGACAAGAAGGGGAGTGGATTGGAGAAGTTTGAGCAATTTTTCCTGACTGACTCAAATCCTGAAACAGCAAATTTGTAAACTCCAAATTTGAAGAGTACAATACTAGTGACATTAGTACTACAAATGAATAAAGAGGGAGTTTAAATTAAGAAGTAAATTTTAAACAGTCTAATGTTTATCTAGCTTTAACTATTAAATAGTATTTTGTATCAATTGTTTAATATTCTAGCCATTGAGAGCACTAATGTAATACTATGTCCAAAAGTCTTTAAAACAAAACACAGCATTTGGTTCACTTGTACATTTAGGAAAGATTAATATGTACAGTAAAATTAACTGTATAGATTTCTTCATAGAAATAAATATATAAACACCCATTTTAAAAATAAATTGTAGGTTAAATTTAACCTGGAGAATAAATGGAAGTTGTATGCATCTCCCAGAACCATTGTTCAGCTCTTCCTGTTTGTTATCTCGGAGGAACAAAATTCTATTGAACCCTTGTTTTTCAGATCCTCCAAAATGCCAAACAGCTAAAGTAGTTTTTAACTAACTGAACCGGTTTACATTTTGAAAGAGTCAGAGTTCAAAGTTGAACAACACCACTCATGGCCTGCCCTAAGCTGCTGCATGGCAGTGGTACAATAAGTCTCTCATTTTATCCTATTTAGAAGCTTAATCTTGGCAATCTCCAGAGAAGCGTTTCACTTATCATGCAAATGTATAGAGCTGATGCAAGAACAGGAACAATGGATGGCTGTAATTACAATACCTCAGCATATGTAAAAAGCGAAACCATGTTTGTGCAACACACTCATTATCCATTTCAAGAGGAATCAGACCAGCATCTTCATCGGGAATTTTGAATGGAGGAAATGAAGGTCCATATGTAAAACGCAGCAACCTAGAAAGCAAGTCAGGCAGACCTGTCCTTCAGCTCATACTCCAAAATTTAAGAGTGCATTTGAGCCCCAAAGGTATCACAGCCCACAGGTGAGTCTGCAGGCAACAATGCAACATCCCAAGTTTTCCTAGAGATCCCCATTTTATACAATCACTCAGCCTTGGATGGAGCACACCTGGAGCCTGCCTAAAGTTCCAGCCAAACTGAAGAGCTATTAAGGTACAAGACCCCTCAGCAGTTCTCCCATCACTTAGCCAGAGGGGTCACTAGTTATCATAGCCACATGCACATCTGGCAGGACTTAGATGTGAAGGAAGAGGGATTTTTTTTTTAAGAAAGAATTCAAGCCCTTATCCTCAGAGCTCTTTAGCTCAAGCTTTTAATGACACTAGCAAGTTATATTAGGTTGCAGTTCTAAATTCCAGCTCCTGATGACTGATGACCTACACTGTACCCCAGCACCCTGAGCAGCACTCACTGTTGACCTACAAGCAGCACAGGACTTGCAACCCATAGTTTAGTCAGTTCTTCAAAACAGATGCACCACATCTGCCAGAGGCTGGGATCTACAGACCAGCAAAGAACACTTGCAAAGAACACAGTGGTCCAGTGCCATGAGAACAATGCTTGGACAAATGGAGATTTTTCCACCTGTAACTACCTGAAGAGTCACCAGTAGACCTTCACTGAGTTCCTGCTATCTAATCTGACCCCTGCTTCATACCCAGCTTCACCAAATTACAGTTCAATTTCCCTGATCAACATAATCTTGATTTTTTCTAAAGGAATGGAAGAGATCTGCATTACACCTTCACAATATCCCAGCATCCCCAGAAATCAGTCTGTCCTTCCCTAAGCTAACTTCCTTGCAATGGTCAAGAAATTAACCATTCATCCTTACACACTTATAAAACCATATAGTTTTATAGAGATAAAGTCATTAAAACTAGGAGAAGAGGAGGAGAAAAGTAGTCGATGGCTGACTCCTAAACCAAGAGTCAAACAGGCTGAATTTCCATTTTCCACTTCGCCCAGCAGTGGGCACTACAGTAACCCGCAGCCAATTAACACAAGTGTCTGAAATCACAGCCCATTTACAGTACCTAGCCTGGACAGAAAAGCAAAAGAGCTTTAGGACATGAGGCCTTCTCCAGATGCAAGGATGATGAGGAATCCTTTCAGTGCAGGACCTGGTAGTGAAGCTGCAGTGACAGCTGCAGATTGAGCTCCCTGAAGGGAGGCTGGGGAAGAGGCTGGGAAATGCTGATCCTCTGCCTAACAAAGGGTACTGAACCTGTGGCCCAGCCAGGTGCTCAGACACTGCAAGAGCTGAGGGCTAGGGAGGAAGAGCCGAGACTTGCATGAGCTTGGACTCCTGAGGGGATAAAAGCCCAGGAGTTTTTTGCTGGGGCTGCTCCTTGGAGGCACCAGCTCAAGCTGTTTCTGTGTTACTATGCCAGGAATAAAGGGCTTTACAGAACAAGACATCTGAGAGTCCCACGGGAAACCTGGGGTCAAACTGGTGAGGAAAGCTGGTCTGCCTGTGAGAGTGGGATGTGCGGGGAGTTAAGCAGGGCACTCCTAGGCTCAGTGGAGCTGCTACTGCAAAGGGGCTTCAGTCCCAGCAGTTAAAGTCGCTGGTGGTGGAAGAGTGACTGCCAGAGAGTCTTGGGAATGGTCAGACTGGGAAGTTTCCTTAACACCAGAAATACACACATCTGTACCAGGTTGCAAATGCTCTCCAGCCCTGTGTCCACCTACATTTAGTGCCCAGAGGCAGGACCCCATGGTATGTTTTTGCTGAGGAATTACCTGGCTCTAAAAGACCCAAAAGAGCCTGGCGCAACCCCATGCATGGTCATGCCCCACACCACTGCCTGGAAACACAGTGCACTGCTTCAGTTCTCCCTATGACTCCAAGAAACCAGTTTTTCAAAGAACATGATCAAATATTTAATGACATATGGGACATTTTCAAGAATTATTGAAGACAGAAAAAAATTTTAAGCCACACATCCAAGACAGTTAAAATATACTTAAAGCAATCTAGATGGGGTAAAAGTAGTATCTATTGGTATGGCAACACAATTAAGACTTCAGATTCATCCTGCTAAAAATCATGGTCAAGGACACAAATTAACACTGCATATGTGTACAGATTTCCAAATGGTTTTAATTTTAAATACTTACTCTCAGCTTATTGCTAGTAACACAATTCAAAGAACTGTTTACTAAAACATTTTAACTGTTTGAAGCTGGAGCTTCACTGAAGTATTAAAAATGCACCTTAAAATACCACTGAACTTAAAGCCTCAGAGGAGACTAATTTTCCATGTATCAGGCATAAACCAACATTACTGAACACAGATTAACACATTCCAGAAACCCTGCAGACCTCTGCGCACCAACAGAACCAAGACTGTTAGTCAACAGTGGGAGAGAAAGTGCAGGCACAGTGTGTGGTGCAGAACACCAACACATGTTTTGAGACAGAGCTGCTCTTTTCAGATCAGTGAATCATAAAGTATTTTCTGTTATGTAACGCTACATCTAAGAAGCTAAAAATAGCTAAAGAAATAGCGTGGGAAATACACAGAACTCATACTGCAGCTTTATTTCCCAGGGGCTTAACAAATAGCTGCATAACCAGGAAAAACCTATCCACACTTCATACTTTGACAGACAATTCAAAGCAAAATTTTTCAAAGTTATAACAAACCTTTGCAGAAAAATACACTCTTGACTATTTCACAATGCAGCAATTTTAACACATCTTTGAACTTTCACAGAAATAAGTTACTGGTATTTCAGGAGAGCTGGAAGGAGACCCAAATGACCCTCTTACAAGCAATTAATTCAGTTCTTTCCTCCAAGAGTCTGAGATTTGTCCCACAAAGACTTCATACCAAAAAGACCTCAATATTAAGGATACTGAAACTCTCCACACTGTTCAGAACCTTCTACTACAGCCAAAATTCTCCTGCAACCCCCAGATGTGTGTTCCCTTGGTCACTTTGCAGGTGACACTGAGGCAGGCAGGAGCTGACCTGCTGAAAGACAGGAAGGATGTCTAGAGGGATTTGGGCAGGCTGGATCAAGGGGCTGAAGCCACTGCATGAGGTTCAACAAGGTAAAATGATGGGTCTTGCCCTTGGGTCACAACACCTCCAGAGCCATAGGCTGAGGGCAGAGTGGCTGGAAAGTACCCAGTAGGAAAGGCCCTGGTGGTGCTGATCAACAGCAGCTAAACAAGTGCCTGGTCTGCCCAGATGGGCAAGAGGCTAATGATACCTGGCCTGTATCAGCCATGGTGTGGCAGCAGGACCAGGGCAGCAACTGTGCCCTGTGCTGGGCACTGGTGAGGCACCTCCAGTCCTGGGGACAGTTTTGGGCCCCTCATGGCAAGAAAGATATTGAGGGGTCATATCAGAGAAGGGGCCGGAGCACAAGGAGCAGCTGAGAGAGGTGGGAGGCTCCAGCTTTTCAGCCTAGAGAAAAGGAGACTCAGAGGGGACCTCCTCATTCTGTACAACTACATAAAAGAAGGTTGGATCCACCAGAGGGTTGATCTCTTCTCCCTACCTGGGACAGGACATGGGGAAATAGCCTCAAGTTGTGCTAGGGGATGATTAGATTGGATGAAAAAGGTTGTCTGGCACTTGCACAGGTTACCCAGGGCAAGTGCTAAAGACACCAAAGGATATTAAAATACTTGTGGATATGGCACTCGGGAACATGGGTTAATGGTGGGCTTGGCAGTGCTGGGGGTATGGTTGGATTTGATGATCTTAGAGGTCTTTTCCAACCTAAACAATTCTATCATATATGATCCTTACTGCTCCCGTACCCAGCAAGACTCAGTACAGCTCTTGTCCCCTACTCTCTAGAGCAGAGAGCCTATGGTCTGCCTCTGGCTCATCACATCTCGACTGCCAGGGCAGAAGCGCCAGGCAGCTGTAACACAGTTTCAGCTCCATAGGGTCCAAGCAGAGTCCAAGAGTCACCTCAAACCCAGCATCATGAGCACCAACAAGCACCTAGTAATTTTGATGGTGACACACACATAACGCTACACTAATATTCTTGAGTCACTCCTCAAGGTATATAATGAAGAGCCACAATGATGGAGACTAATACACACACACACCACAAAGTGCTAAATATCACAGAGGTGCTAGGTTTACACAAGAACAGAGAGAATCCAATTCAGATCTTCCCTTGCAGAACAAAGGAATATGCACACAATCCAAGGATACAGCAAGATCTCTCACTTTGTATTGTTTATCCAATTTTGGATTGCTATACATTCCACAAATAAGCAACTTCAAAACATGTATAATCATGATTATTTCCATACATGCATTTATTTTCATTGAATTTCTCCTACCTGGAAGTAAGGGCACAAATGACCTTGCTCCACTGTTCAACTACTGCAGGATGATGTCGCCAGTTAGCCACCATCTCTTTGGCAGTTTTCCAGTAAGGAGGTGTTGGAAAGCACCGCGTACAAGCGAGTAACCATACCTCAAACAGCACGCCAATTAATTTCTCAGCCAGATTCTCAGCAATGCCACCTTAAAACAGAAACCAAGCACACCTTCAGTTAGTGTTCTATCTAAATAACTTCAAATATCTCCCCGAAGAGGTTTTGGTTAAAGTGCATAAAGATTAAGCCCTTTTTTTTTCATCATTTTTAAGAGTGATCCTTGATTGCTTCCACAGCAAATTAGCCTTTTTGCAAGACCAAGTACAATAGATAAAGTCTAGCCACATAAGTGTAATAAGGGACAGCAGGAATCCATCAATCTTAGGCAGTCTTCTATTGCCCATTGTCTATATTGAAGTCTTTTTTTTTGAATAGGTAAAACTGACACTATTATTTTGCACTAGGCAGGCTGAACAGCAAAACCAAGAGGTTTCAGTGAAACAAACAGGGAACAACATTGTCTGAAACTGTTCATACCAAACTGTTCCTGTATAAAGTCACTGTCCTACAAAAATACTTTCAGGAAAACTCAGCTCCAAATCATTCAGTCTTTTCTGGCAATGTTTTACTTTGGAGTAATGGGGCAGAATTAGGAGTGAGCTATTGTGCTTTGATAGCTCCTTAAGAGCTTTTAATGGGTTCCCCCATCCTGCTGGCAGCTGAATGTCAAGAAGAGCCAGAAGTTTTTTCAGTAACTGAACCAAACAGAAGATGAACATGAACCTTGCACAGTTGGAGCTGCTAGAAGAGTGTCATTGATCTGAAGAAGAAATAATAACAAAACCTCCCAGGTTTCTCTTGCCATAATTGTCGATTCATGCGCCAGCTTCTGGACAGCTTTCAAAACCTGCAAGCACAGTCTGATCTGACTGGATCCCGGGTCTGGCCTGCAAGAGAAGAAAACAAAGCTTGAGAAACAGAACTATAAAGTGATGTATTCATTAATGTGAACTTTCAGCAGTTACAAAAAGAAACAAATACTATTGAGTGAGACCCAAGAACATGAGCCAATATGCTTCTGTGCACCTCAACTCTGTCTCTAGGCATCCTAACTCTGCCTTAATGAGCACAAGATGCACTGTAACACTCTTCTCCATGTAAGACTCAATACATAGAGCAAACACCAGACCAAGCACAATCCATCATCTCAGATTTATCTTGGGCCAAACAATAACAATCCAGTTGAGACATCATGAATTACTACGTACATAATTCAGAAGTGGCAAAACTAGGAGAACATATTGCTAGCAAACTAATTTAAATTCTTCCTAGTTCTCCTCTTGTTTCCAAATCAACTCTTACCC
This sequence comes from Acrocephalus scirpaceus scirpaceus, assembly GCA_910950805.1. Lineage (NCBI taxonomy): Eukaryota > Metazoa > Chordata > Aves > Passeriformes > Sylviidae > Acrocephalus > Acrocephalus scirpaceus. The sequence continues at coordinate 948,206 of OU383787.1, forward strand.
CTTCCCTTCTTCCTTTAGTCTGATGTTCCTATTTAATGACCCTCTTCTAGATCTTCTGTAAGTAATTAGGAATAAGGAAGGAAGAAAGCAAACAGTTTCATATTTTCTAGGTTTTTGCTGTAGTAATAATCAGATCCACACTGGCACTGCTGAATCACTCAACACGAATTTGTGCAGAAGCAGCAAAAACCAGCATCATCTCTTCCCAACACTTAGCCTGGACAAGGCAGAACAGCTACAAAATAGTAACATGACACATTCTGGACAGTATCTGAGAATGGTAAAAAGTCTGAGGAAGCCTAGATTCTAAACAGTGAAAGAGAATATTACAAATTAGAGCGTGCGGTATATGTAAGGCATATTTCAACCTGTGCATCATTTCATCATCCTTCCTACCACCACTGAAGGGATGACCAAAAAAAAAAATCATAGAAGTATTACCTTTCACTGGGCTATTAAGTAGTATTACCAAATTCCTACCAAACATTTTCAATGTGGTATAACCCACAAGTCATGTTGCATAGCAAGCACCTCAAGAATGTGCTGGTCCACACATACTATTAGCTTCTATCTTGACAGCATAAATGTTGTATTACCATACTGGAAAAAAAATTACAAAGACAAGATAATGCCTAATGCAAAACTGTACACTACTAGCTACAGTTCAGGACCTCAGTGGGTTGCTAGTGCTAGATCATAACCCAGGGTCTCTCAGTAGAACAACAAACTTTGGGACAAGTGAGCACTGCCTTGCTTACAGCAGTATTTTTTGCCTGAGCAACAACAGAGCAGATTGTTTCAATTGAAAGATATCCTTAATCTATATAGACTTGAAGCTTCCAAGGCTGCTTCGAGACTTGTTTCCCTAATCATTTAGAGAAACTGTAAGAAAACAGGGCTTAGATGCAAGCTAACTGGATACTTCTGTGCTAATCTTGTAAAGGCAACTCGAAGATTCCTGTCCACTTATGACTTCCTCTTGTTCACAAAGTTGACCCAGTGGCAAGCTCTGCTTGCACTATTTCTAGACTTTTAGGTGTCTAGATTTCTACAGACCATGGCCTTTTTGGCCATACTCCTTCAGAAGTACTGTTCCCATGATTTCCTATGAGAAGTATATGAAGTTATTACAAGAAAAGTACTTTGGCAGTCACATGTTCCATGGTCTCCCAAGCAATTCCAGACATTTCTGTTGCAGAGGACCCAGATATCTGTACCTCACTCTCATGGGAAGGCAATACAGGGGGAGAGAGTTCTCCTATTTCTTTCCGGCAGTGTTTGTGGCACTGAAACTTTATGTGACAGCAGTAACAACCACTACAGCTTAAGTCATCTTCAAGACCTCTTGGATATTCTAGGATTGCCAGAAATGGAAAGCCTGGGGGTTGCCTGGGGACTATTCAAATATGTCAACTAAGTGTTTGTTTCTTCATGGTGGACAGAAGACCAGTGCAGGAGGGAAGGAGGCAAACACCCTCTCTCTATCAGCAGACAGAGGAAAGGTAACTTGACTCACCCAGCCTTCAGTTTTATTTTTCAGCACCATGCTATTTCAAGGAGTGTGCATGTAAACATTTGATTCAGCTGAGCACTCAGACTAGAATAATCTAGATGCACCTGCTCTGTATGGGTGTACACAAGCTCCTGAGATGCCATTTCCACTGAAGTGCCCATGTCAGACTGCTGCATTTCACACCTCACCGATACATCACCATCTTGAGCCTGAAGCTTTCACAACTCTGGGCCACCACTTTAAAGGCTGCCAAACCAACAGCTACATTGTTTCCAGAGAACCAGGATGAGGAAGGAAGTTATTTTAATCACAACCTTCCATAGGACATAGGCTTATACATTTTAATATCTTCAACACAAGAACAGAGTTTTCCAGGAGACAGTTCAATACAGGCTGCTGTAACAGCTCCTGGGTAAGTTTTCTACATGAGCCCATCCAACATCAGCAACCTGCATCAGTTGGGTAAATCCAGAAATTATTCTCCTCTTCCCCACCACAGACACCTAAGTCTGAATCTTTGTTTTTATTCAAGGCAGGCGCGCTCAACTTAGTTCCGCATTTCATTTGCGGTATAGAAATTTCTCCTGTTGCTGGAGTAAATGCTGAACAAGCTCCCTGGAGGGCAGAACTTAAAAAGAGAGTAGGGACTTGAACATCAAGTGTTGACAGCAACAGCCATAAAAAAATCAGTGTTTAAGATACATCTCAGAGGTTCTTGAAAGAAAAACTATAGAACAGCTACACTACAGGGACAATGTTTAAAATAATGATTTTTCAGCCCTCCCTGTCTCTAGGTGTTAATTACTTCATTCAACAGCTATCACAGGTAGTTTACCAGCCTTCATCGAGGTCCAACAATGATTGTGGGAGAGAAGGGTGATATGGAAGCTTGTGCCAACAGCATGCAAGAAGCTGTACTACTGAGCTGCCTGCTACTAGGGCCCCCAATGTGAAAGCAAGAAAGGGATCACAGAAACAACTATTTAATGTACTAGTGAAGAATTCCTTCTCTGCTGTGCCAAGGGAATAAAGGATCACAGACAGTAGACTGTATTCTGCGCCTATTAAAGCTTAGAGACAACCTCCTCCTGCAGTCTAATCCAGAAGCTTGCTTTCCTCAGACTTGTGTCATTGCCTTGACCATTCTTTAACGGGAATTAAACGCATTTTCACTACCTGTTAAGAGCAAAAGCAGCTAAGAGTAGGTTGTACACTTCAAAGCAATCAATAAACAGCAAAAAACTCCTCTGAATTTGCACAAATTATTATTCACAGTCCTTTATAAACAAATCCTTTAGTAAAGTGACCCAAGTGCAGCTGAGTACTTTGAAGGCCACCTGCAGCGATACATATTTAATACTGAAAAAAGCAGATGATCTGATACTTATGGACATATACTAAACATTGATCTAAAGTTAAGTACCTTTTCAGGGGGCACTATTATTTAATCTTATTTATCCAGTCCATACGTGCAACAACAGCAGGTAAACTTACCATAAACTATAAATAAGGCAATAAACTATAAATAAGGTAATGTTTGCACACTCTGACAATGTTGCTGTGTACAAGACCTAGAAACATGTCTACCTCAACACCATCATCCAAGTCAGGCAGGAAGCACTCTGCCATGGGGTTCTTCCAAAACTACCAGTGAAGGACAGTCAGCATAAACATGCACATTTACAGGCAGCAAGATGCAGGCACAGAGCAGTATATCACAAACATGGTCAGATCTTGACTAACAAGGGCTGGGACTGCCATGATGTGCTCTTAGTTTATCTCAGTTTTACACAATGAAAAGCACATGGTCACACAGTGATGCTCTTCTGCTTTTCCCCTTCCTCCAGTCATCCAATAGAGATAAATCTTGACACTCTTGGGACAGTAAACATTCAAGTATATAAAATATCTATGATTCTAATTACCTAACCACAGCAGCAACAACTCAACTTTCTACTGCAAAACTACAAAAGACGTTTGGAGAAACACCTTCCTCCTAAGCTTGCAGCAATAGCAGTCTTACTTTACCCAAGAGCCTCCATGCCTCATGAGTCTTCTGACAGGTTACCTGCTGACTGTAGCTTGGAATCCCTAACACTCACCTTGGTACAAAGAGATTTTGGAGATGTTTGAGAATGCTTTGAACATAAAGGTTTGGTTCCTTAATAACAGGTAGAGGAATGGAGTCCTTAGGTAACACAAGAGCCATAATCCAATCTGTATACACATCCACACAGTATTTCACAGTATCGCCGTCCAAAGGGAGGGTTAGTCCATAACAAACCACCTCCATAGTCCATTTTACCTAACAAACACAAAGCAAAAATTATTAAAACTAAATGTTCATAAGTAAGTACTGGTCAGAGCACATTAGTTCTAACTCAAAAAAAAAAAACAACAACAAACAAAAAAACCCCAACAAAACAGTAGTCATGTTGTATGGGAAATTCTGTTTAACATATCCTGCAAGAAAACACCAAACCATTAATTCACATATCATGATATTATGAAGAATATGAATAAATGGAAAATCACTCTCCAAATCCTGAATCTCTTAAATCTAAACTGTAAAGAGAACTCTTCAGAACACACAAAAGCTGCTAGTGAAAGACTTTCAAATTCTAATAAATAGTTGTACTATACAAAGACTTTTTTTTGAAGTCATATACTGTTACTTCAAAACTGAAGGTAATTAGAAAGGCTTTGTGTTAAATGTTAAATTCCTTGGGTTTGTTTCAATTTTTTTTGGTTGGTTTTCTTTAACCTGAATTTCCTGGTACAGTAGCTCAGACAAATATTTACTATTATGTTATGAAGTACACTGTTGCTGTGATCTAGTCACTAATAAAAACCCTACGGAGATTACTAAACTAAGAATGTAACACACTTCATAAAACTTGGGACAATAAAGAGAGAAAAATAAAAGAGGCTATAGAAAACCATTAGACTGTCACTCTTGCATGAAGGAAACTATCATCTCCAAGGAAAGACACTTACTTCTTTGTCTGTTTTTAGTAAACTCTCACTTCCAACAGATGATGTAATTAAAGCTTGTCCAAGAGGACGCACCACTGCATTTGCCACTTCTCTCCCCACATTCTCAGGATAGCTGTGAAGTACACTGGTATTCCCCTGATCATTTTGAATGACAAGATGCAAAGATCTCCACTCTGAGTACATAGTGCCTCTATGCTACAATCCAAACAATACCTGGCAGGCAAGGAAGAAAAAGAGACAATTAGTCAAAATGTCTATGATATGAGTTAGCAAAACTGAAGCTGTGTATCACAATCCAGACCCTTGTAAATTAAAGACACATATATCCATTTCATACATTTGACAATCCAGACAAGATTCCAAGAGTTGTTCTTCAACTGTAGTATGTTTTTTACACAGACAAGCCTTAACATAGCTTGATTACAGAGATTACAGCAAGTTTCAGTTCAGGACTATCAGCCCATTTTAGATACTTAATCTTGAGAAGTGACTTCACCTCACACTTCTACTTGCACCATCTTTGCAGGAAAGATGCTCCCATTTACACGACACCTTCAGGTAAGTAGAAAACAGTTCTATAAGGATTCTGCTCATGAAACAACAGCTACAATTCATCCCTTGTTCCCTTTTTCACCTCAACAGCAGTTAAATAGAGATACCAGGAAGCTACCAGGAAAATCTTAGTCATCTGAGAAGACAAAAATTCAGCCTCGTTTACATTTGTAAAGTATTTCTACAGCAGGCACTACTCAAAACTTGTAGCTGAAAAATGCAATTGAGTGATAATGAAGAGTGCCCTTTATTTGCAGTGAGTTCAGGACTGGCTGAGCCTTAGTGCATCACTAGCTTAAACTCAGCATCACTTTACAGTTTCATTACAACACATACAGGTTCCAAATCCATGGCATTTCATATCCTTGTAAAGTCAATACACACACAGAGTCACTCCATAAAAATCCACATTTGTCCCACAGATTCCAGACAGAAAAGCCACTAGGAAATTTCCCAGGTAGTGCTCTCAGAACTAGACACAGTTCTCCTTTCAGTAACAATCCCAGCACAACTCCAGTTGTGCATTTCCCCTCATTGCCATTTGAGATCAGGAAGCCAAGCTGACCATGAACTAACCAGGTTTTTGCAGTGATGGGAGCTTGGGCTGGGTATTTTGGCATTTTTCTGAAACTTCCATCAAGAGAGGCAATTAGAAGCAGCAGAAGTTAAGCCGTGCTCCCACAGTCCCTTTAGGCAGAAGCACCCTTCTGTCCTGAGCTGTACCAGCAACACACACAACACCTACATGCTGTACGGGGGCAGGGCTGGGAGGCAGGTCAGAACCCTCCGCCCCAGGAATGGGCGAGGCGAGGCAGCACCAGTCATGGGACTCCACTGGGCAGCTCAGATACACTCACCACGCACAACGAGTTTTGATCCACACATCAAACGTATCCAGAGATCTGATCTAACGAAGATGAGAAACATCTGTGCCAACACAACACAGCAGTGAGGACCCAGGGCCAGAGGAGTGGCAGGAACATCCCTCTGACAGCAAAATGCTTTGTACAGGCTCACAACAACATTAAACTGCTGCACAAGCAGGTGGTACCACAGCAGCCTGAGCCACCAGAACTGGGACTGCGCCATCTCCCTTTCCTCCTCTCCCACCAGAATCAGCAGTCTTTTATCCATTATGTGAGCCAGCCGACCACATGAACAAGGAAAACAGGGCTGGCACAGAAAAAAGCAAGGAGTGTTCAAGAGACACAGCTCAGAGCAGCTCAAGCTGTCACTGATGGCACTCCAAGATCCATTTGCCAACTACACTTACCTGGCACAATTTGGAAGCCAGTTAGTTATACAGGGAATAATTTGAACACTTAGACATTTGTTGGCCCAAAACTAAACAAGACGCCAGGCCTGGAAATACACATTCCTAGGGAAAAGCCTATTTAAACAAGTCTGCCTAGTTAACTGACTCCCCAAATGTTTATATCCAAAACCTATGCAAAAAGCCTGACGATTCCCTTCAAGAGAGACAGAATAGCAAGGCAGCAAGATCTTGTCTTCCTACTACATCCTTCCTGGTTTGAGGCAGCAATCATGTGCACTCATCTGATAGTGAGTTAACAGAACAGCAGAAGCCTGCAGGATGTACATCTACATCTTTCAGGCACCTTCCCTCCTCTGGGGGCTGAGGCAGGGGGAATGCTCATGTCACTGTGGTCAAAACCCTTAGGCTTAGAGAAAAATGGAAATTCCATGACACAGAAAAGTCACTCATACACACATATACACAAACCTCCCAAAATCAAACCAAAACCCCAAAATAAAAATCAAACAAAGAAAAAAAACCCAAAAAACTACACAAAAACAAAATACCAAACAATACCCACAAAATCCCAGTCCTCAGTAATGGCTTCCATCACTGCTTAGCTTCACTATCTATGTTTCCATACGGGTATCTTTTCCTTTCATATCCTATAGCCACAGAGATGCTTCATCTCCCCCTTTCTCTCCCACCTGAACACCATTTCAGTCTCCATCGTGTGTTTGGAGTCAAAGCAGAAGGGTCAGAAGTGAAATCCAGTTTCCAAGACTCCCCCCTCCTCTATCAGCCCTACAGCACTTTGCCTCTATCCCCAGAGCAGAGTCCCTACTCCCTGTCCCACAAGGGAAGAGGGGAAGCACTCTCCATTCCTCTCCTGCAAGTTCATTAGAAGCATGTAACCCTGTAACAGCATTTGAGGAATATCAGTTTAAATAGATTTGAACTGATAAAACAGCATGTCTTTTCCACACCAGCCCTCTGGCTAGCAGTGAACAGCTCATGGCAGGAGCTTATCAGTGTGTGATAAGCACAGCACAGTCACTGTGGCTATCATCCCAGAGCAGGGTGCCCAGGTGTGTGGAAGTGCTGTACAAGCCAATGGCAGGCAATGCCTATGTGGAAGCTTTCTCATCTAGAAGAAAGAATTCAAAGGACAGGGATTCCCAAATCCTGCTGCATTTTAGAAAATCTTAATTGCACTAGGGCAGGGGAACAGGAGGACACAACCACCCGCCTTCATGCAGCTCCCTGCCACAATGAAGAAAAGATGGAAAGCTCTTCTGGGTGACCTTTCCACACTTCCGAGGAGTAGCAATTTTAACAGATACAGGATATATACAATATGCTATGCTGAAGAGGTTTAGCAGCAGGACAACCAAAACATCTCATACCACACACTCCCAGCCTGCTGCCTTACATTCATACATAAATTTAATTATCAACCTGGATCTTGTTAATATTTGAGGCTTCCTTTGTCTTGCTGTAAAAGAAACCTTCTTCTAGTTTTAGCAATACACAAGGAATACTGAAAGAAGTAATTAATTCAGATGCAAAATCCTTACAAGGGGGATTTTTCAGGGTATCAATCTATTCACCCCCCAATATTTAGCAGTTTAAAGCTTTTATTTGGAAGGACTTTTTTATTTAAGACTCCAGTTCAACAGCCACTTGAATTGGATACTGCTGCAATCTGTTAGGATTAGAGTATTGCTTTATCTATCTAGTATGCAGCTTCTTCTAACTGGACATGAATTAAAAAGGCTGGAAAGTCTCCACACAATGATATCCAAGACAACATTCCTGACAGATTCCACACGCTGACAGCTTCCTAACTTGCTTCAGACAAAGAGTACCTAATGCTGTGCAGCAGCAAGACTCCCTCCCTCCCAAGACACTCTATTTATCAGTAACTACTGAAACAGCAACAGCAAACTGAAGACCAAAAAAGCGACTGACACATCACACCTGATTTTGACTTCTGTTTTTGCAATGCTTTTGTATTTCAGCTCCAATAAAGCACCCTCACTGGCCCAGCTAACATCTCCCAAGTTTAGTGAAGCTGCATGTTCGCACTTCACAAACACATATGTCTTATTGAGTTCAAATATCTAAGGACTCTCAGAATGCTGACTAAGAGGAGGGGTGTGAAGAATAATATATAAAACCCTGTTGTTCACCAAGCAGTTTTACACACTCTTGTATATGTTCACTGTATGTTCCTGGAGGCTGCACTAAATAAAACATCCTCACACTCTCACAGACAGACCTGGAAAGAAATTGCCAGCATTAAAAGTAGCAAAACAAAGGAGACATTCATTTATTATGAAACTGAGCATGAATTCCAATATTCCCTAGTGTGGCAAATAATCTGGATTTCAATATATTTCCTCTCAATCTGTTTTAATATAGGAACTTCAGTAGTTATCACCATATAAACCACTGAAACTGGATGTCTCAGCATTGCAGACCTTTCCCTCTTTCCCTATTGGTTGTGGTATCACTGATGCTCTGTTCTTATGTCCCCTATAGGTCACTGCCCTTTGTCCTGCCCTCGTACCACCCCTTGCCCTCAGACCATGGGGTTCCTGACCCCATACTTAACCCTGGGCACTCCTTTGATCTTGGTCCTTCTGTCCCTAAAACCCTTCAGTGTGTGTCTGCAAAATAAACTTCATTGGAACTTTATACAGGAGACCCTTCCTGCCTTTCTTCACTGAGCTTGCCGTGGGGTGTGTGTGTGTGTATTTGAGTGCCCTGCTTGTGTGCCCACCTGAGTGGATTCTCCAGAAGAGATGCATTTTGGGGGAAGGTAGCAGCAACTATCACCCATCTCCATGCTGCTACACTCAAGGAAGGCTGAAGGCCTAATTGAGCCTAAACCAGAGAAGCAGCCACAAAAAAAAAATCTACATCAAAGTTCTAGGAGATCAGATAAACTTTTTAAATATTTTCTGGGGAAAAAAGAAAGCTTTCTCATTTAACATGACCTCTGCTACCTAACAGTACTATTATCTGCTCTTCTAGAGGAAACAATTCTTGTCAGAAAGCCATCCTGCCACAACTCACATTCCCCCAAAACACAAACCAGACATTTATGAGCAATTTTTTTCAGTCCTGTGACATTCTGAGCATGAACAGCTACTATATGCCCACCTGTCTCACTGCCCTCCAAGTTCATGTTAGAGAAAGCGAGTTAGATCTAGCTGAGACTAACTGCACCTCTGGTGTTAAATCTACCAGGCCTGAGGAAGCACAGCCCTCCTGGCAGCTCACTTCTGGAGCCATCTAACAGGTCAGCTCTGCCTAACACATGCACTGTGTGTGAAGGACAATAGCCAGAGCAGAGAGCAGGCAAAAAATAAAAGTGGCAAGAACCAAATACAAGAGAGAGAAAGACCAGCAGAAAGTTGGTATTTTAAGTATTTTGTTAAAGAATAAAAAAAAAGTATGCACGTCAGGGTTACTACTAAATTTTTTAAAAAGTCTATATTCAAGGCAAGAAGAGATGAGGCACACAAAAACCAGGAACTTCTGTCATCCTTTCCCAAACCATTCAGCCACAGCACTACCAAGGGTCAGAGAACAGAATTACAGCTGCCCTTGCCCAGAGAAAATAAATTTGTCAGATATTGTTGCATTACTGTAGCACAAGTTAATAAATGAATGTGCAACAGGGAAGGCTGGGTCTCAAACATAAGGTGCCATTTAAGCCACAGGATTCAGGTCTCATTACCTCCAGCACTCCCAGTTCATGGAACCCATTGCCTCCTTAGTTCCCAGGAACGCTGCTGGGCACAGCCTAGCCAAAGAAGGAGGAAGGGCACCTGCTGTAGAGAAGGCCACTGCCTAGAAGTTGCATACTGTTACACCTGAAGATGAGTAGAGCCATAGGAAAGCAAAAACATCAGTCAGTTTTGTATGTTTTGGCTATTATTCTGCTTTCGAGCATCATTACTCAGACATCAGTATTACTCTGCCTCTCACTATCACTCTCATTTTTAACAGTAGGTTTGAGAAAATTATCTTCCTGGCAGGTCACCTGAGAATTTAGTAAGTTTTCAAATCCCTCATTTGTGCCAAAAACTATTTAATGAACTTGACCACAAATAAGTGCCCTCGACTCAGAAAAATTTTTACTCAACGGTTTATTTTACATTGGCACTTATTCGTCAGTCCAGTTTCTCGTGCAGACTCCGAACTGCTCAAGCAAGAAGGAATCTCTTGCAGGCACAGCCCCCTTACTCGGAGGAAAAGCCTCGCTGCAGTCCACTATTTGCCAAATAAATAGGATCCACTATCCATTGGGCCGGGTGACCAAATGAGACAGGGAAAGCAGAATCCCGAGAGCCCGGGAGGTACCAGTGGGCTGTTGGTCGGACTCTGCAGGAAAACAGCGACACAAACTTTCCCCTCCCTCAGGCCCAGCGCTCGCAGGATCCACACGGGAGAAAGGGCGCAGATACCACCTCACGCTCCTCCCAGGGACCCGAAACTCGGTTCGACCCCGGGGCCGGAGCAAGGGCCGAGAGGGGCCCTGGGCCGCGGGGCGTCATCGAGAGTCCGTCCCGCCCGCCCGCGAAACGAGCCAGGCGCGAGGCGCTGGGGGAGCCCCGGGGACGGGCTTGCCCGCCTCCCGTACCGCTGAGGCCCCGCCGCGGCAGCGCAGAGGTCAGCGCGGCGGAGGCTCCGGGCGGCGCCCGCCCCACAGGCCCCGTGGGCGGCGAAGCGGGGAAAGAGCTCGACAGCGCTGTGGCGGGAAGCTTGGCCGTCTTACCTGCGCCGAAAGCCCGGCAGACATGTCGGGGCGCGCCGCTCCCTCAGGCCGCCGGCGCCACGGGGCCGCGGCCACACGGGACCGGGAGCGCCGCTCGCTGCGTTCGGCCCACACCCGCTTCCGGCAGCGCCACAAAGCGCACGGCAGGACCGAGCACTGCGCATGCGCGAGCACGCTACAGCGCGACTCCCCACCCCTGCACGCAACCCCTGTGCTGGCGGCGCTGAATAAGTCGCAGGGACAGGCTGTGCGCATACGTGGAGCGGCCGCTGCGGTGCACTTACTCTTAAAGGGGCCGCTCACGCCGGCCTCTCCCGCACCCCGGGCTGCCCGCGAATCCCGGAGGCTCCGCCATCTCACCGTTCCCCGGGAATTGCATCCGGGCCTGGGGAGAGCTCGTCGGTACTGAACGCCCCCAAGCCCTCGGGTGCGAGGAGCTGCTGCGAGGTCCGTCCAGCTCGAGCACCGTGGGCAGCGACTGGGAGCCGCCGGTGCCGTTCCGCTAGCCTGGCTCCGGCTCCTCTTCCACTTCCACCGCGGGGTCTGCAGGACGCTGCTGTCCAGTCCGGCCTTGCCCTGCCCTCAGGCCCCGCTTCTGCTGCGCCTCGGCACTGCAGCCCAGTCCAGCTGTGGCTGGGAAGGGACAGCGACAGCAGCAGCTCTGTTTCCCCAGGCCATATCTCGCCTTTCCCGCGATCGTTATTTCCATACCGCCTTCATTTGCTGCTCCCCTAGCCCATAGTATTAATTAGTCTGCAGGTGCTGGTAGTACTTAGCAACAGCGACGTGGGTTACCTGGGTTTAAACAGTGTGGGCAGCATGTGAGGGGAGGATTCTACCCCTCTGCCTGCTCAGGTGAGACCCCACCTGCAGAGCTGCCTCCAGCCTTGGGAACCCAGCATAAGAAGGATGTGGAGCTGTTGGACCAAGTCCAGAAGTTGCTATGGAAATGGTCCCAGGGCTGGAGCCTCTCTGCTCTGGAGCCAGGCTGGGAGAACTGGGAGTGTTCACCTGAAGGAGGGAAGGCTCCAGAAAGACTTCAGAGCCCCTTCCAGTGCCTAAAGGGACTCCAGGAAAGCTGGAGAGAGATTTGGGACAAGGAATGGAGGGACAGGACAAGGTGGAACGGCTTCCCACTTCCAAAGGGCAGGGCTAGGGTAGATTTCTTTAGTACTTCTTTATTGTGAGGGTAGTAAAACACAATTTTCACAGAGGAGCTGTGGCAGCCCATACCTGGAAATGTTCAAGGCCAAGTTGGACAGGGCTTGAAGCAATCTTGTCTAATGGAAGGTGTCCCTGATTATTGCACAGGGCTTGGAGTAGATGGCCTTTAAAAAGTCCTTTCCAACTACTCTCTGATTCTGTGAAACACAGCCAGTGGAAAAAGCAGCACAGGGCACTCTGCAGGGAGCATTGCCTTGCTCCACAGCCCAGCACTGTTTTAGGGATGATGTAAGGGCCCAGCTGGAGAGCCCCTGGGAATGGGCCACTTTACCTCACTCCCTGCTGCAGCTGGGGCATGGCACCATCCGCCTGCCTGTATCACCCGTGGGGACACACTGTGCTCATGTCTCTGCAGAGTTGTCTGCTTTCTGCAAGCACTCTAGCAGGTGCACTCCTGGGAAAGTCAGCCTGGTCTCACAAATTCCTTATGGGCTGCTCCACAGAGGCCAGGTTTCCAGGTCCTTTTTTCAGCACTTGCCTGCAGTGTTTCAGTGCAGCACTAAGATATTAACCTAAACAAACAGGAGCCTGCAAAGTGATTTTTAACCCCTTGTATTGACATCCATTGAAGGAACACCATATATCACACTGCAAACTGTACTTCTGTTCTCCCTCCTGGCAGGCTGCTGACAGCAAGGGATGTGAATTTCATAATAAAGGTTTGCTCAATGCATTTACTGTAAATCTTTTCTTCCTCTTTGTTCTGCCCCCAAGGGGAGATTGGGGCCCTTGCAGGACACACCCCTTCACAGTACCATGAATCTCTGGTGCCTAATAAAAAAAAAATAAAGAGATCTGGAGGGGCTCAAGAGGCTACTGGGTGTTGATAGAATGCAGCACAGATGGAGAGGACTGAATGGAAAGGGCATTTGTGTCTTGGTTTGGAAGACAGATGTCTGCCAAGGAAGGTGGGAACCTCCCTTGGAATGGAGAATATGACCCCCTTCCCTCTGAATTATTTTAACTTTCAAATTAGGGGGCTTTCAGGCAAAGATATGGGAAAAGAAATAGCAGTTCTTTATGTGTGTGTGTGTGTGTGTGTGTGTATGACAAGGCAAACAAACAACAGAAAACAACAGCAAACAACAAACAACCCCAGCAGCAACAACAAACAGACCCAGAGACCCAGTCCCAGCCTTCTCCCAGCTGCAGGCACCTTCCCCTTCAGTGCAGTTCTGGGCACAGCCGGCAGGGGCGCTGGTGGCTCCCGGCCGGGCAGGGCAGGTGCGATGATTCCCCTGCGGCTGCAGGGGGCGCTGTGGCGCGAGCTCGGCTGCTTCTCTGCACACGGTAATGGCGGGCAGGCTGGTGGAAGGGACGGAGAAGGGGCTTCCTTTGGAAACTCACAGGAATCAGCTGGTCCCGGTGCACCTCTGGATAATGAAAGGAGCTGTAGCAGGAACCTTGGAGCAGCAGCTGGAACAGCAGAGGTGAGCAGATCTTGGAGCAATAAATGAGATATGTCAGAAATTCCGCAGCTGCAGCAGGGGCTGAGGGGCATTCCAGCAGGCAGGAGTTGGGAGCTACAGCGTAGCAAAAGACCCTGGAGCAGTGGCAGAAACACCGTGCAACTGGGCAGAGGCAGCCTGGTTCCTGAACAGGCCTGGGAGAGGTTCCCTCAGAGGGGGAAGAGGCTCGGGGTTCCAAGGCTTCCCCTGAGGCACCTGAGCACATGGTGAAGGTCCTTTTTTAGTGAGGTAGTGTGTTAGTAAGGTCCCATTGCAACGGCCACTCCCACAAGCAGAGCTTCACTCATGGTAGGAGAGGAGAGCAGGAGATGGAGCCTCACAGTGGTGGCGAATTCTCTCCACAGCAACCAAAGCCTGTCTCCCCTCTGATGCCGAGAGATCGAGAGAGAGCTAGGAACTGCACCCAGCCCCTTCCCTTGGCCCAAATCTCCCGCAAGAGAAACCCCTCAGCTAATAGAGTAGCCAGCCCCACCCTTCCCCTGAACCCTGGCAACTTTTTTTGTCTCTCTTAAGTACCAGTCGGTTTTGTCTCCTAGCAACATGTGGGAAAAAATTCCCTGAGAGAAAGAAAACAAAAGGAGAAATCCTAATCAACAATTTGTCACACAAGAGAGGGTCAGAGCCAACAGTCACATGTGCAGAGGTGAAACTGCAAAACTGGCTTATGGACCTCCACTCCCTAAATCACCATCTGCTTGCTGTGCCTGTCTTCCTCTCTGCCCCTTGCATGTGTTAGGAAAATTAATCCACAAACGCCAGAGGTTTATGTCCAAAAAGGAGACAGAGGAGTCCTTTTACTTTATTCAGATAAAGGGAGAGGCCATGGGGCATTTCCCCTGGGGTCTCACTCTCTCAAATTTTTGGAGGATGCAGGCTCCTTTCTATCCTTATTTCCCGGCCACATTTCCCTCTCTCTTTCCCCACTGGCTAAGGTACTTGAGAGGTACAGACTTCCCGGAATGCCTAAGACCCTACATTCCCCTTTTAATGTGTAATTCTCCCTTATTTTTAATTCTTATAGGATTTATGAGTTTTTCCCCATTGTTTCTTTCATCTTTCAATATCCAGTTTCATTTATGTTATAAATGACAGTTTCCCCAATATTTTTTGGTTAAGAAATTTATTGGAAAAAATGACAAAGTGAGAAATTGAGTAGAGCCACAATCAAAGGACAATTCTGACCCCGGGAATCAGAGCTGGGTGAACCTGGGACACAGCCTCTAATGCCCCTCCCCCACCCCGTTCACGGTCAGCTGTTTCCCAAAGCTGGGTTTTATACAGTTTTTCTGCCCTGAGGCTTGTCCATTGTTCAGTCCAGTCTTTTGAATATGTAGATGGATATTCTTTTCTTCAGGTGTGTATGGTGAACAGGATTCCAGTAAGGCAAACATGTCTTGATTGCTTTTTCTCCAGGTGGTGGACAGAATTCCGGGAAGGCAGGAAAAATGTCTTGATTGCTTCTTCCTTTAGCTGGGTGGGAGATTGTAGCGGCGCATTTTCTAGTTTTTATTTATTGTTAAAGTTAGCTGAGTTCTGTAATGGTTTAGTCCATGTTCCCCCTATCCCTTCCCCTAATGGTTTCCCCCTGCACTTGTTTGTGCAGCACCAGTTCCTGTCAATCTCTGGGAAGGACTCTCCCCTCTTTCTGGAAAGATCAGGAGAAGTCAGTCCCTGTTTGGAACAGGCTGGGAAATCCCCCACCCCTTGTTTTCGATTCGTTGTCTGTGTTCCATCACCTTTCTCCTGATTGGTTTTCCATCTTGTGTACGCCCCTTTTTCTGGTCCCTTATAATCACTTACCCCATCCCCATTCTTCACTTCGTGGCCTCGCCTGCATGCTGAGCAGGTGACAATAAACGTCATCTTGCTGTGAAGTCTCCTTTTCCTGCCTTCGTTATAGCCTTCTCAACAGCGCTCGTGTAGCCAAAAGCCTTACCCACCAGAGGGAGGTCGCCGGTCCATCCTGCGACTGCCTAACCGAGCTGAGACGGTTCCCTGCCAGGGCTAAGCTGGGACTAGCTGGGAAGCCACTTTCCAGCAGGCAGAGGGAACTCGCTTCAGGAGATGAATGACCTTGATGGGTGGTTGTGATGCTTATCTAGTGTGATGATCCTGGTTGTTGGCATTATCTGATTCTTCCAAGTGTCATTACACCCCGTATTGTACTTGTGGAATCTCCTTATTGTTCCTGCTTGTAGGGAGGAAGACATAGGTCCTGCCTACTCATCCATGAACTGATTTTGTACAGGGGGGTATCTTGGAAATACAGTTTATTTTATACAGATATTGGATTGCTTTAATAAAATGTGAATTAACCACATATTTATAACAATTTATCAGCAAGCCTATGGTTTGTTTGAAAAGGTAAATACCTTCTTTTGCATTCATCCATCAGTAGAATCCTTCCCATTGTTTCTCTTATCCCTCAGTGCTAGTTTTATCTACCAGCAGACCCACTGCTTGTTTGTAACAACAAATCTTGTCATTCCTCTCAATCCCTCCTCTTCTATTTTTTTAATAATTGTCTTTACAAACTTTAGTTATCATTGACTTAATTTTCTGTTCCTGAGTCTTTTTTGGTTTTGCAGACATCCATTTCTGTCCTTTTGTAGCCATCTCTGGATCAGTAGGCATGGCTACTAGTGGCATCCCTTTGATGACATGTTGAATAAGTTGTACTAAGCAAGGGATCTTGCATGGTAAAAAGATTGTAGTTGCAAAACATGTAAGAGGAAGAAAAGCATTTGCTTAACCGATAGTCCACCAGGTAACGACTAAAACATGTCCCATTCGCATCCTTTCCATGTTTGGACTGGTACATGAGCTAACTTTCTTATTCCTTTTGTTATTTGTTTCACCACTTTTCCATTGTCATCTATTTGCAAACAGCAGTTTGAGTCATTTAATTTGCCACACATCCTCCTTCTTCTTCTAATAAATAATCTAATACCATCCAATGTTGAAATATTGCATTTCTCATCTGAGTAGATTGGTCAGCAAGAAGGTCAAGAGCTGTAGCTGTCTGGTTCATTATTAGTTCAAAGACAGCTTGTAACCTAATTATCCGATTTAAATTATACATGGGTTCTCTGGCACCTGATACTAATTTCATTAGGATTCCAGGTCACTGGTCTGTAGTGTTGTATGATTTGTTCAGGTGGCCATTCATCCTTACCCCACTTTTGGGTGCTCCCTCCCACCAGAGATGTATCAATTGACCCCTTTTCTCTAATTAGGTCATCATATACTTTGATTCCTAACAGATTTCCCTGAACTTGAGGTAACAGAAAGAACAATGGTCTAATGTATCCCACATAACATATTCCTGACCAGTCTGGCAGTAACCTGCGGTAAGCACATAGGCCACAGATCCAGTAATGCCCTTTTAAAGCCCAGGTCCCGTTGGCAAAGGGACCTTTCCAGTTTTCATCATCAATTGGTGGGTCAAAATAAAGCTTGCTTCCTGGGCCTAGTGGTCCCCTAACAATAGTTGCCCTGCCATAAGAATCACAGTATTTGCATCTCTAAGCTCCTACATGAGGTTTCTACTTGCACTTACATCCCAGATCTGTTTTCTTCAATCTGGACCAAAACCTATTAAAAAAAGGGTCTGAGTTCCATTCCGGTGTTGCCACTTCCACTGATAGTCATGGACAACATGCGTCTTATTTGTGGAATTGTCTCAGGAGCAGCTTAAAAATAAGGGGTCAAAAACCTTATCCTTCCCCACTGCTTTACAGCCTTCAAAATCCTTTTGGTAATTATGGAAGGAACACCTTACCCAGCTACCATTAGGGAGCTTAACATGCGTTTGATTCCATCTGCCGTGATATCTGGAACAATCATAAGGAGGGCAGTTGGGGGTCCAACAATCTAAACCCAAAGATAAAGTCCAGTCACAAACACTTTTTCCCACTTATACACCTCCTGTTCTATTTAGACAATAAATGCCCCTTTCAGAAGAATGAAGCTGCCATGGACTTCCTTCTTCATCCCAAAATCCTGTTCCATTATGGACCTCACTCATGGTGCTAACCCAATATTTAGGTTCGACTGGGCTGGCCACCCATGGCCAGTTTTCAGATTCCCCTGGCCCCCTGCAGACCCAACAATTGCTAAGGTTAAAGATTTTTGCTACTTCTTCTCCTAAGGTTAAAAAATTATTTGCCCACTCTTGGCCCCAACCTAACTGACAATATAAAGGTAAGATTATTAAGAGAAACATTCTAATGTTGTAATCTAATCTCCTAACTTAATTTTCACTTTCACGTTGTCTTCCGCACCACCTGTGGCGAGTGAAGGCACAGAGATAGCTTGACATAAAGAAAACAATGACAGCGAGGATTGGCCCCCAATGACTGGAGATCTGAGAGGAGGGATGTCCACACAAACTATTTCAGCAGGCAGTCTGTGGTAGGCACACGAGGCTTCCCCCGATGTCGACACACTGGCTGCTGCTCCAGTCCACTCCTGTGGAGTATCAGTCGCGGCTTCCCATGCTTCTCTTCCAGCTGAGATGTCCAAATCTCTGGGGCCTCAGAGACCTTGACCTGAGTTTGGTGGGTCCACCCATGTTCTGCTGTCTTGATGGCTGTTTCTGTGGTCAGCAATGTTATAAATATATGGTTAATTTGCGTTTTTTAAAATACCCTTATATCTGTGTAAGACAAACTGTATTTCCAAGATACTCCCCTGTACAGAATCAATTCATGGTTGAATAGGCAGGAGCTATGTGTTCCTCCAAGCAGGAAGATTAAGGAGATTTCCACAGAAACAATACGGGGTGTACCGATACTTGGGAGAGTCAGATAACATCAATGGCCAGGACCATCACCATAGATAAGCATCTCAGCCACCATGAAGGTTGTTCATCCCTTATACAGCCAAAGGATAATACCATCGAGACATTTTTTCCTGTCTTCCCGGAACCCTGCACACCACCTGGAGAAGAAGCAATCAAGCCTTACCAGAATCCTGTTCACTAAACATACGTGAAAAAAAGAATATCCATCTACATATTCAAAGGACTGGACTACACAATGGACAAGCCTCAGTGTAATAAACAGGGCAGGAGATTTTTCTCCTTTTAAAAGCCTTTATTATGATCAGCTCAGGGTGGGGGCCCGAAGGGTCGAGTGCACGCTGCTGCTGCTCCCAGAAGCAACTCGGAGGAGGGGGTGTGCAGCAGCTTTGTCTGCTGGTGTGCAGGCAGAGCCGGGTTCTCTGTTCTCACGGCAGATTCCGAAGGCTTGGTTGGCTCTGAAAGTCGAGGTGTCCCTCTCTGGGCAATGTCTTTGAGAGTTAGGGTGAGGGGGTGAAAACCGCTTAACCTTGGTAAGAGGTAGTCTTACTCTTTGCATGGTCTATCCATGTGTTTTGGTGGTTTGGTCTAATAGAGTTTTTTATTTTCAGAGCAGGTTTTTTTTTGCTTGATTTTCCTCCCAGCTGGCACTGCATCACCTCTATTTGCACATCTGCTGGTTCTCTCCTTCCCTGGTTTTTTGGTTGCTATGTTGGGGCAGCTATGGGGCTCGAAGGTGCAACAGAAAGGGAAAAAAGGAGGTGAATGGCCCGGTGATTAACAGAGGGGGTGAACATTTAGCAAGGAGCATTGAACTACTAGAGGCTTCATTTGCAACAAAATTGCTTTGCTTTTATCTCATCAGGGCCCAAAAACTGTATAAAAACCCGGCTTTGGGAAACGGCTGGCGTGAACCAAAGGGGGGAGCATTAGTCCAGAGAGGCTGTCCCCCAAGTTCACCCAGGTCTGATTCCTGGGGTCAGAACTGTTTTTGATTGTGGCCTTACTCGATTTTTCACTTTGTCATTTTTTCCAATAAATTTCTTAACTGAAAAATATTGGGGAAATTGTCATTTATAACAGCAACACTTGGAAAGGTCCATGTCGCTTAGCCACTAGTGGTGCTTCTTTCCACTCCTTAACTAGGACCCAATCTCCTGGCTGGATATTGTGAACAGCAAAGTCCAAAGGCAGGGTCTGTGCCAGCTGAACTTCCTGTCGAAGACATTTCACAAGGGACAGTATCCTGACCACATATTGTTTTAAATATACATCACTTATCTCTACCCTCCCACTAGGCTGGGAATTATAAGGGTAAGGAATTCCAAACATCAATTTAAAGGGAGATAATTGAATATCTCCCCTGGGTCTAGCCCTTATTCTCGCTAAAGCCAGTGGCAAGAGCTGTACCCACAGCTTCTTATTTTCTGTCACCAGCTTCAGAAGGTGTTTCTTTATTTCTCCATTCATCTTCTCAACCTGGCCCAAACTCTGGGGGTGCCAGGGGGTATGGAGGTTCCATTGTATTCCTAAAGCAGTCATAACTCCTTGAAGAATTTTTCCTGTAAAATGAGTTCCCCTATCTGAGTCTATTGCTTCCACAATCCCATATCTTGGAATTATTTGTTCCAAAAATACTTTAATAACTGATCCTGTAGTTGCTGAAATGGCTGGAAATGTTTCTGGCCACCCTGTTAACTGACATACTATTACCAGAAGGTATTTAAACCTTGCCACTCAGGGCACTTCAGTAAAATCCACTTGGCATCTCTGGAAGGAATGTACAGCCCAAGGCCTCCCTCCCCTGGCAAGTTTCTTTGTAACTCTGTTATTGGTTTTAGCACAAATCAAACAACCCTCAATAGCTCACTTTGCCAGAGTAAAAAGACCCACAGCAGCATATATTTTGAGGAAAGCTTCTGCCAGTGTCCTAGGTTACAATGTAAAATTGTGCCCAAGGTATGTATTCTATCCCCATGAGCCGTTGGAGCCAAGGTGGGGCAGTGTTTTCCTTATCTTCTGTTAACGAGCCTAACCATGCCTTGCCACATGACTCATAGATAACTTCCTCCGGGAGTTATCTCTGTTTAATGGGCCATCAAGGACCCACTGCATGACTCATAGAATGAGATCATCCCCATTGTGAGATGCTCCGCCCAGGGGGAGGAGCCAAGCATTCCCACCTGGATATAATCCAGGGTTTGGGACAGCACAGGCAGGTTTTATCCACTGGACTTCCAGAGGAGACAAGAGCTGCCAGACGTTTCTACAGGAATCACTGCTTCGACAAGATCATCTCATCTGGACTGCCACTACCACCCTAACTAACAGGGTGTCAGGTTGTATTCTGACTCTGTCAGGTTTTTTTTTGTACTATTACTTTTATTTTATTTTACTTTATTTTCTTTTCCTCTTATTAAATTGTGTTTCTGACTTGGAGTCCTTCACTGGTTTTGCTTTCAAACCAGCACAGCCAGTCCTCGAGAGCCCCAATGGCTCCCTTCATGAAGTTGTTTTAACAACTGTAAGGCCAGAGCTTTTGGTATCCACTGCTTACCATCCCTTGTAAAACAATTATCCCCTTTTTCCTCTGCCCCACTATTTTTAATTATCTCAAGTTCCTCTGGTGAAAAAGACAGTTTTTCTATCAGTGATGCAGGGAGCAAATGGAGGATCTTAGAGATTTCTGGCAACAATGCAGCTTTTCGAGCTTCTTCATCAGCCAGTCGGTTTCCTACTGCCTCCTCTGAATACCCTGTTTGGTGCCCTTTAATGTGTATTATTGCTACCCTTTTTGGTAACTTTACCACTTCCAATAGGCGAGAGATTAAATTCTCATGAGCTAACTTCTTTCCCCTGCAGGTTAATAAACCTCTTTCTTCCCACAGTTTCCCAAATGCATGTATCACCCCATATGCATATTTAGAATCAGTAAAAACATTCACTGTCTTGTCCCGGTATAATTCACAAGCTCTCACAAGTGCATACAGTTCTGCGGTCTGAGCTGACCAGGCGCACAGTAACCTCCCCCCTTCCTTTAATTGCTTTCCAGTAATGATAGAGTATCCTGTAAATTGTTTCCCTTCTACCACTTTTGAAGACCCATCAATTAACACATTTTCTCTCTCAGGCCAGGGAGTATCTCGGAAATCTTTTCTAGCCCAGGTCTGAAGATCTATCACCTGAATGCAGTCATGAATTTCTCCCTCCCCCTCCTCTTAAGGGCCATTCAAACAGGAGGCTGGGTTAAACCCTCCCCCACTTTTAAATTCTACATCCTCCTGTTCCATTAAACAAGATTCATACTGTAATAACCGAGCACTGGTCATCCATTCAGAGGCTCTCTCTGTTAAAGATTTAATCTGGTGTGAAACTTTAACAATCAGATAACGTCCCTGTAATATTTGGTTTAGAATAAATTTGTGCTAAGGACTAAAAAAAATACAATATCTTTTTAAATGGAACCAAGTGATGGGAAAGAGCAATATACACGGGATGAATTCCTGTCTCAAAAGATGATTATTCTGAAGGATTATTCCATCTAGTGAGACTACAAAAATATGCATTGAATGATAAGATGAATATTCGTTGCCAAAACAAGATATTCGAGGGGATTACTGTCTAACAAGATTTCAGCAGAGTATTCCCGGAAAAAACTCTTGTTAGAAGCACCACAAGAAAGAACAGGCAATAGTATGTGAAAAGGGACAAGGTCAACGAGAGGAAACAGGAAGACCCCCTGGAATCCTGCTAAGTCTGAAAACAGTATAAAAAAGACCCTGTGAAATCAGTACCTTGTGAACTACAGGGGTACGCAGCTGTCCGATCCCAGTTCACCCAGCACTGATCGCCCGGCTTGGCACTGTTTTGCTTGTGGTTTTTTCCAATTTTACTTTGATTTTTTAAATAAATTCCTTTAATCAGTAAATTGGTTGATTCATTTATAATACTCCCCTTGTCAGCTTTCAGACCTCAGCCACCATCAGAGCTGTAGCTGCACAGTTTTGCAAACAATGTGGTCAGCCTCTGGCCACTGGGTCTAAGAGTTTTGAAAAATAGGCAACAGGTCTCTGTGTTCCCCCATGCTCTTGCACCAAAATTCCTTTAGCATGACCCTGTTTGACATCCACATATAGTTCAAATTCCTTTTCTGTTTCTGGAAGAGCTAAGACTGGGGCATTAACCAATTTGTCTTTTAATTTTCTAAAGCTTTACTCTCCTTCTGGCGTTCATACCACAACATTAGGACTGTCTTGGGTTAAAAAGTCATATAAAGGTCTGGCCACAACAGAAAAATCCTCAATCCATACTCTGCAGTACCCCACCAACCCTAAAAACTGCTGTAACTCCCTTTTTTTTTTTTTCTCTCTCTCTTTTTTTTTTTTTTTTTTCCTCTGGGGTAATGGTACTTGTAAAATCCCTTATATTCTTTCTGGGTCAATACACCATAACCGTCCAGTCAGAATGTGCCCTTGAGAGGTACAGACTTCCCGGAATGCCTAAGACCCTACATTCCCCTTTTAATGTGTAATTCTCCCTTATTTTTAATTCTTATAGGATTTATGAGTTTTTCCCCATTGTTTCTTTCATCTTTCAATATCCAGTTTCATTTATCAGCAAACCTATGGTTTGTTTGAAGAGGCAAATACCTTCTTTTCCATTCATCCATCAGTAGAATCCTTCCCATTGTTTCTCTTATCCCTCAGTGCTAGTTTTATCTACCAGCAGACCCACTGCTTGTTTGTAAGTACAAATCTTGTCATTCCTCTTGCCTCCTAGATCAGAGGAGCAAACACTCCTTCTAATCTTGTACATTAAGCTTGACAGGGGCAGAGGGAAGTTGAAGTTCACCTGTAGCAGCCCATGGAGGGCCACCTTTTCTCCGTGACTTCAAAACCACTGAGAGGGGTCTCAGGGCTGCCAGCTGCTGCTCTGCTGCCTACCAGCTCTCTGCAGGTTACCCTGTGTGGATTCTCCATGAAAGGAATGAGAAGGAGGTATCTTTACAAACAAACTGTGGGCCTGATAGTAGATAAAGCTTGAAACAGAGGTGAATTAAGCAATAGGGGGAATGTTATAGGTGGGTGATGTGATGATTGGCTCTTGCAATTAAGGGATGAGTATTATGTGTATGTTAAGAGAAGTTCTATTGATGTATGGTTATGTTATTGTAGTTTGTTGTTTAGATGTCCTCTGTTCTCCCCATAGTCTTGTTATATATTTATGGTTAATTTGTGTTTTATTAAAGCAACTATGTATATAGTTAAAATAAACTGTATCCCCCCTGTACAAATTCTGTTCACAGTTGAATGAGCAGGAACTATACCATCCTCCTCCCGAAACCCAAAAGATAAGGTATTTTGCAGCACAATGCAGAGTGTAGCAGGACTTCGATGAAGCTGGGCAAGGCCAACGACTCAGCCATCAACACCAGATAAGCATCATATCTGCTCATCAAGGACATACATCCCAATGTCCTGCCCAAGAAGATGTAATCAAGACAAGTGTACCTTTCTGGAACTCTGTTCATCAAGCAAACCTCAGAAAAAAGAAACCTATCAGCATATCCAAAAACTAGACTGAACAATGGACAGCCTCGGGACACGAAGAACATTATAAAAACTGGCTTCGGAAGACGGCCGGTGTGAACCATGGGGGACATTGGTACTTGAGAGACCGTGGCTGTCTGCGAGCTTCCCGCTCCCAGGGCGAAGTGCAGGGCAGAGCTCATCCTTGTGGAGGCATGCCACAGTGTGGTGGTGGGGGCAGCCAGGGAGAGCGAGAGACGGCCTTGAAGACACCGCTGTGGGCAGAGAAGGAGGGGGCCAGCGCTGCCGGTGAGTGGTGATGCTCGGGGCAGAGATAGCTCTGCTGAGGCTCATTCGCTCTCGCTCATCAGCCCCATTGGTAGGGGGGATAGTGAATCACTTAATCTCTCACTAGTTCTCCGAACCTCGCTGGGTTGTTTGCTTGCTTTTGCTTTCCTGGAGTGTAGTAGCTAGGGACATGCGGCCGGAAGATCTCGGGCTGTACGAGTAGATAGGGCTAACCTTTCTACATATAAGTGATGCTTGCCTTGCTCAGTTAGGCTCTGTTAAGTTAGCAAATCACATCTAGGTGATGACGTAGGCAGACGGATGTGACGCCGTCTTCGAAAGTTATAAAAACACCATGTAAGCAAAGAATAAACGCCATTTGCCATCCATCATATTGATGCCTGTGAGCTATGACCCGAGTGGCCCAGGGGGGCTGCCATGCCGGTTTCTGAACCAGGTCGCCACGCCTCAGCGAAGGAGGCAACACTGGAGGAAGGCAAGTTTCTCTTTCTTTCTTTCTTTCTTTCTTTCTTTCTTTCTTTCTTTCTTTCTTTCTTTCTTTCTTTCTTTCTTTCTTTCTTTCTTTCTTTCTTTCTTTCTCTCTCTCTCTCTCTCTCTCTCTTTCTCTTTCTCTCTCTCTCTTTCTGTCTTTCTCTCTTTCTTTCTCTCTTTCTGTCTTTCTGTCTTTCTGTCTTTCTGTCTTTCTTTTCTTTCTTTTCTTTCTTTTCTTTCTTTCTTTTTCTCCCTTCCCTTCCCTTCCCTTCCCTTCCCTTCCCTTCCCTTCCCTTCCCTTCCCTTCCCTTCCCTTCCCTTCCCTTCCCTTCCCTTCCCTTCCCTTCCCTTCCCTTCCCTTCCCTTCCCTTCCCTTCCCTTCCCTTCCCTTCCCTTCCCTTCCCTTCCCTTCCCTTCCCTTCCCTTCCCTTCCCTTCCCTTCCCTTCCCTTCCCTTCCCTTCCCTTCCCTTCCCTTCCCTTCCCTTCCCTTCCCTTCCCTTCCCTTCCCTTCCCTTCCCTTCCCTTCCCTTCCCTTTTTTTTTCTCCTCATGGCTGTTATGAAAGTGGGCTTTTGTGGCAAGGACCTGCAACTGGCTATTAGGAAGACTTTTCTTGCAAAGAGCTACTAGAAGGATGGGACTACGAGCAAGTAAAAAAATCCCCAAAGGGAGGGAGAAATGAAACAATACCCCAAACAGCCCCCTGGGAAGAGGATTAGCCTGGTAGAGATGTGACCCCAACACAAAGGGTGAAGAAAAGGTTGTGCAATATGGTGTGATAAAGTGGACCGAGATGGAGATTGGTCCAACCATGTGTACTGGCCACGGTGAGTCAAATGAGGAATGGATGTGTCAAGTTTTAAACATTCATATAAAAACTAAAGAACAACCCCGGTACAGATCAAGGAGAAGAGATTACTCAAAGAACAACCCTTCCAGCTCTGGCCTCTCAGTCCTGACTCTCAAAGAAAAGCTACTCTTCACCCTACTCCGTCCAAACAGAAAATCCTAGATTCGAGAAAAACACTGGCTTGGGGTGTGCTTTGTTTTCCTCCTTCCTTTTGCCACCTCCTACCTTTTTCTCTTTCTCTGTGAACATTAATTTTTGATCAATTCCTTGAGCTCTCATTAGTCCTTAACACAGAATAAATTACCTTTCCCTCTTTCAGTCTGAGATGAAATCTTGATGAAAAGAGCAAAGAACTCTGTTTCAAGGCCACTGTCACCCCTGCAGAGAGGCCTGGATCTTCCCTTACTGTGGGTGCCTGATCCCCAGAAGACTGCGAACAGCCCTCCACAGTAATAGGGACCACAGGTACCCTCCCCCCTTGAGTTAAAGAGCAAATGATAGTAAGCAGAGCTCTGCAGAGGGTGACATGAAGAAAGGAACACAACTGGTTACCCCTGAGACCATAAAAGGAAAAGAATTATCCCATTGTTCTCCCTCTGAACCTCACCAAAGGAAGGTAACCAATAAATTGCCCCCAAAGACAAGGTTCTGTGTGGCCTTGTGTTGCCTGTAAGGATACCAGAACTATCTTGGGGTGTGTGGCAAAGAGAGTTGGAGAAGTGAGTGGAACTTACACTGGCATGATTTAACTAATTGCGGGCATGATTAACTGATTAGGTGGTATAAAGAAAACTGTGCCACAATGTCCCACCCACACTCCCCTCTCCTGTCCCCATCCCCACCGTGTTGTGATCCCACAGGGAGAGACCTGCAAGGGGGCCAGGGCCAGGAGGGCTCTGGGGAAGTGCTGTGCATGTGTGTGCCAGTGTGTGTGAGTCTGCACAGCTCTGGGTGCACACACAGGTGCTGAGGTGCATGTGTGTGTCAGTGTGCATGGCTGCATGCATGTGTGTTTTCTGGTGTGCCCAGATGTGAGCATATACTTCCTACTTTGCACAGTGTACATGTGTGCTAGTGTGCACAGCACTGTGTACATGGATGTGCTCATGTGTACATGTGTTGTGTGCACGTGTGTTGAACTGCACAATCAAGTGTGAGTAGGTGTGCTTGTAGGTGTGCACAAGCTCTGCAAGTGTGACTATGGCTCTGTGTGGGACATGCATGTGTTGATGTGTGTGACACTGCACACTTTGGTGTGCATAGCTCTGTATGCATGTATTGGTGTGCACAGGCTCTACATGCAAGCAGGTCTCCTGCTTGTGGGCGGGCATGTGTGCATTAATAGAGACTGTGCATAGGTGAGTGCCTGTGTGGCACACGTGTGCTAGTGTGCGCAGGTTGGGCATGCACAGCGCCATGTGTGTATGCAAGTGTTGTGCTGCTGGCAGGTACCTCTGTGCACGGGGGCTCTGTGCAGGTGAGCAGGTACCTGTGCGTGTGCACTAGCTCTGCACACGTCCCTGGGTGCACACACGAGCTGGGCATGGCCAGAGACATGGCTCTGGATACATGGCTCCATGCATCTGGCTGCTGTCCCACCTGGAAAAACAAAAGTGTGTGTGTATGTGTGTTTGTGTATGTGTCTCTCTGTGTGTATCACTCCTGAGCTCTACTGGCTGGAGTGGCCCCTGCATCTCTGTGTACACTCTGTTCTTGTAGAGAGAGGAATTTGCCTCTGCGTTTGAGATTGCCAAAAAGGTTTGTGTGGAGTTGTGTGCAGTGACTTCCATCGAGTTTGGTAGTGTTTGGGTTTCCATTAAATTCCTTTATAGGTGGGGGTGTCTGCAATCACTGTTTTTCACACTTGTACCTTAAATACCAGAAAGTTGCATAAAAGAGTGATCCCTCAAAACTACTACCCTAGATTTGAAATGGAAAGACACAGGTTGGTTAGAGATGATATAATAGTGGTGGGTTTAGAACCACCTGAGTGTGAACTAATCCTAATAATAGTTTTCATTTCTTGATAATGCTGTTTCAAGAATCAGGTTTTCTGGGTTTAGTTTGCTTTTCTTGTTGCTTAATCCTCTGCTGTAGTTTCATCTCTTCTAGCAGTGTAAATTGCCCGGGAAGCCACAGCTCTTTATGAGATTGCTGTAATTCTAAGTTAAGTGTGCTCAAATGGCTGTAATTTGTACCTAACGGTTTACATGGATTGAGAGCCCATTTATAATTGTTACAGCAAGGAGGGGCTGCCCGCCCTGGAAAAAAGGGGGAGGTATCCAGGGCACAGCTAGTTCCTTGTCCTGGACATCCAGTGCAGGCAAGCCTGGAGAATCCTGGAGA
Organism: Acrocephalus scirpaceus scirpaceus; assembly: GCA_910950805.1. Taxonomy (NCBI): domain Eukaryota; kingdom Metazoa; phylum Chordata; class Aves; order Passeriformes; family Sylviidae; genus Acrocephalus; species Acrocephalus scirpaceus. The sequence goes on from OU383787.1 coordinate 976,313, forward strand.
CCCTGAGAACCAAGACTGGGGGGGAGTGTAAGCTGGTAGGCATTGCTGCTGCAGGAAATCAGAGCCTGGATAAATCCATCTGTTTATTGGAGAAAAATTACTTGCAGTTTTGGGTTTTTTTAATGCTGATGGCTTTTTTTTTTTTCCGATGTAAGCTCAACTAGGATAACTGCAGTGTCTCTGCCAGATGTGATGGCCAGGGAACACCTGCCTGCAATGGCTCATAAGCCAGCATTGCAGTTTCTGGCCAGGCTGGCAGGAAGATTGCCTGAGGTCTGCTGCTTCTCTTCCTCAGAATGTTCTCTAGGACAGAATTAAGAGCCCCAATGGAAGAATCTAAAGAATGAACCATAACATCTAAACCAGGTGATACAGAATTAACTCTTAAACAAGGACTAGGAGGTAATGAAATGAGATAACCTGAATGATCCGAGGAATATTCCAAAGGTCACAGACAACTACAAAATAAGGTCAAGTGCATATCACCAGTTTCAAGTACAGTCTAGACAAGTTCTGAAAAACCTCCAATATCACTCTAGAAGAAAGATATTTCTGCTCCAAGCAGGAAGGCCAGAACTGTATTAGTCAAGGGGTCCTAATGCACTAGCTTTAGCATGTGATTTGTACTATTCTGGTTATGTTTCTTTGTAGATGAAAAATACTAGTGTCTCTTAAATGGGAAGGGCCTGAGAGACAGCGAAAAAGCGATAATAGACAACTAAATTGGGAAATAGCAAAAAGGAAAGTGACAAAGAAGTAAAGGGCAAGACGGGGTTGGCCTCTATACTTGCCAACAAGATCATATACACCTGCTATGGGTAGCAACCCCATAGGCATGGAAGGTGGGAGTAAATTTCGTATCAAACCTCTGTTACTTCCTTTGGTGTGCTATTTGTCTCTTTATTTTGGAAAGTCAAATCAATTAATGTCACAAAGGCCAACAATCATTTGCTTAAAACGTAAGGTTTTTTTTTCTTTTTCCACTGTCCTCGCCCACATCAACAGATACTATTAGATCACTAAAATCAAAAATGGGAATTAATTGCTCAACCCAAATGACTTATAGAAAAGAGGGGGTTATAGGTGGGTGATGTGATGATTGGCTCTCGCAATTAAGGGATGAGTATTATGTGTATGTTAAGAGAAGTTCTATTGATATATGGTTATGTTATTGTAGCTTGTTGTTTAGATGTCCTCTGTTGTCCCCATAGTCTCCTTCACCCCCCTCTGTATTGTTGCTGCTGGACAGCCTTGGTTGTCCCAGACATGTGGAGGGAGGGCATGTACATGTTCCGCTGGCACGGGGCAGTTGGGAATAGGGAAGACTTGTTGCTAGGGAGACACGGCATGGCAACACCCAATCTCCAATCAAGTTGTAAGAAAGTCTCCACCAATGGGTGGCAAAGAAGAGTTGACTGGCAGACTTTGAGGGGAGCCAGGGTTGCCTGATGTAACATCAGGGGTATAAAAGGTGGAACAGCCACTTTGTAGGTGGGCGCATGACAGTTGGTCACATATTCCAGTATGCCGCCTTTTTTCCTTATCCAGTCCTTTGTTGTATTTGTTGAGGTTTATTAAACCTTTTAAAATTTTAAAGTGAGGGGTTGTTCCTCACAGGGAACCATAAATTCCATAGGAATTCCACTAACTGACACAGACTGTTATTCACTCAAGACCATGCTATATCTGTGGATTTAGAGAAAAAGAACAGAGACACAAAGGAAAAAAAAACCCAGGGTGGGTATACATTAGAAAGGGGTATTAAGCATTTCAGGAATTAGAAGGGGGTATTAAGCATTTCAGGAAGTCTGTACCTCTCAAGTACCTTAGCCAATGGCGAAAGAGAAAGGGAAATGCGGCTGGGAAATTAGGATGAAAAAGAGGCTGCGTCCTCTAAAAATTTTGAGATATTCCATGGGGAATGCTTCATGACCTCTCCCTTTATTCAAATAAATTAACCGGACTCCTCTGTCTCCTTTTTGGACATAAACCTCCAGTGTTTATAGATTAATTTTCCTGATATTCATGTATTATCACAAGGCTCGTGCACCTTGCCATTGTAATATAACCTTTATTTATGTATATAAGAAAGCTAAGATTACTGTCTCTTTCTTCCCTGTCTTTCAAACCGAGCTGCAGCAGCACTGCTCATGGACCACAATGGAAGATCCCCATTCCCAGCAACCACATGGATCCTGACATGACACTGCTGGGCATTGAGAGGCTGGTGACCCCAGCAAGCACTGCCCCAAGGGATGCAGGCCTTGTACCCTGATGGCATTAGAGCATATTCTGTATCCCCACAGTCCTGTACTCCATGGATCTGTTGAATCCACATGGTGCAGTAATTGTCGTCATCCTTTCACCCTTCCAGCTAGAGAAGGGACTCTGCTCCTGGTCAGTGTATTCACTGTTGGATTCCTGTGGTTTCAATCCACAAGTCCCCTCACCAAGATCTGGAGGAGAGGTGGTCTCAGCCCTTCTTCCGCCTCTGTAATGATGAAGTTATCAGCAGGATGCAGACATTCAGGAGCATTAACCTGTTCCAGTGCGGTCTGAATAAGTCCATGACAAATGGTAAGGCTGTGCTCCCACCCCTAGGACAGTCAATTCTGGATGGGTTGGATATCCCTTCATGTAACGGCAAACTGTGGCTTGCACTCTGCTGCCACAAGGACTGAGATAAACACAGGAAATATCAGTTGTGGCATTCCATTGGGCTGTTTGGACTCTAGTTGGTACTGGAGCTCCAGCACATCTGGGACAGCAACACATGGTAGTGCTGTGACTGTTGAGGTCATGATAGCCCACTTCTATCTCTCTACTCCATCAAATTTTAACAGTGGCCAATATGCAGTGGTTAAAGAGTGAGTGGGTCCTGCTGATCACTCCTTGTCTCTCCAGCTGATACTCAGCTCATTGCTGGGAACTAGGGAGTGTCAGTGTCAGTGTCAGAGTGGGTTATTGCTGCCTGCAGCACCTGCTGTTCTTCAACCTGGCAGCAACCCCGCAACACAGGCATCCTCCAAGAAGCCAAGCAAGGGAGACAGCTGCTTAATTTGCTCTGTACCCACAGCAGCTACACCAAAGACCCAGCAATAACCTTTTTGGTCCTTGAATTACCATCCCTTGACATAGTCTATGCCAAGGATACATGAGCCTCTGGGCTGGCTGTCTGTCTTAGTTTTGAACAAAGACAGGTATCTGCTAGAGAGGGGCAGGGCCTCTTTTGGAATGGATAATTCAAATCCCCTCCCTTCAAATTATTATAATTTAGAGATTTAGAAAAATTAAAATGGCTTTCAGGCAGAGATACGGGGATAGGAATAACAGTTCTTTACTAATAGGTATAACAAGGCAAAACAAACAACAACTACTACAGCATTAATAGTGAACAGAACCAGGGACTTTGATAGGGCTTGGTTTCACAAAGCCCGGGGCAGTCTGGTCTCTTGGGACTCTGAAAAAAAAGTCCTAAGCTGAGGTGAGGGGTCTCGGTGAGGGGTCTCGGGGCTGGTGGGTCGGATGGAATCTAGAGCTCTGTCAATGGTCACTGGAGGGCAGGGATGTCCAGCAGGGAGGGCAATGCGGGGCCGCGGTGCAGAGCGGCCTCAAAGCAGCGGCAGTGGGACAGTGCTCAGCTCCAGCAGGATTTCTTGGGCACACGAGCAGATGATGATAGCTTTCTTCTGGATCGAACTCGGTGGTACCAGTGAAACTTCTCCCGCAGCAAGCAGCAGCTTGACCGTCCTTCCCACGATGCCGAGAGCAAGAGAACAGAACTAAGCTGCCCCCAGCCCCCTGAGAGAAGTTCTTGGAGACAAAGGGTTTAGCCAAATGCCGGGATCCATCTTTTGTTTCAGCTGAGCACTGATAAGTACTCAGTGATTAGTTGCCTCGGCAACTCTTGGGAAAAAATTCTATAGGTGAAAAATAAACAAACCTAACCCCCAACACTGTCATAGGTTGCTTTTGCTACTTGTGCCATGTTAAGTTCACTTCAGCCTCCAATACAAACAACAGTTGGGCTTCACTGGCTCATTTCCTGTCAGGCGATTGAAGAGACAGGGTCTCCAGGGTTTGCATCATGAAATCAATTTTATTGAACACACTGCTGGTTTATATACCTTTCAAGCATGTAATAAGTATAATAGATAAGTTCGTGTATGTAATATGGATTTGAGCTACTAATAAGAAGCCCAAGGGTGTCTCCAAGATTCCAAAGTTCCAAAACATATTTACAACTGTAACGACGAGGCAGAGCAAGAAGATGGCCCATCCATCAAGGGTAGACCCTCACTTCACAGCTCTTCAACATCCGATACCGATCTTGGTAGAGATCCTGGAAGATCAGATCACCCCTCCCAAGACGAATTCCGGAAAAACTATCAAGCAACCTTTTCATGCAGACAGGACGCTTTTGAGAAAATTAAGAAACACAGCATACCTGGACTTACAATAGACTTGGCCTTAGGGTAAAAAAACTGTATAAAACCCACAGGCTGAAACATAGCAGTGTGGCAGAATTCGGAGGGTACCCTTGTACCGCCACTCTGTCCACCCAACTCTCGATCGATTGTTGTCCCGTTTTTATTGTGGCTTTAATTCGGTATTGGAGATTTCGCTAAATAAACCCTGTTATTTTTGAATTGGCTTCTAATCATTTATAACAGATTTGGTGCCGTGACTCTGATACAATTTGGCTGTGGAGGAATCCCTTTGCATGGGGGGTGCCCTGCCGGTTTTTCAGCGGCCCGGCAAAGCAGGAAACCCCTTCGCACCTATTGTATTACGAACCCAAAAATTAGATAAAAGCGCCACAATAAAAAAGGAAAGGTCCTAGATCCAAGGAATAGTAGAGAACCCGGGAAAAGACCGGGAAAGGTCTTTTCGGAGCTGCGGCAACAATTTTTCACTCATAAAATATTCTCCGTGCACAAAGATCTCCAAGCAGGAAAATTGCTGTAAGTACTGCCTGGTTGAGTGAGTGTGATTGAGTGGGTGAATGAGACGTGGCCTGGTCACGACACGAGAGTGGACCTGAAAAGCCGCAGTTCTGAATTTCCCGAGAGGGGTTTGGTTGGCTGACGGGGAAGCGAATCGGGAAAGCTCGTTCACTCATCAAAACCCAGACTCAGGGGAGTCTGGGGGAATCGATCACAAGGAAGCAAAAAGGGGAAGGATACGTTCCTTTTGGGTTCAGGAAATTGGTAAACTCTTTTTGCCACGGGCTGGTAAGAGCCCAGGACGCAAACCGAAGATTCTTTCATCGGACGAACAGACCCCCGGTTCAGCTCACTGGACAGGGTAAGTAAGCCGAACGATTCAGGACCCGGTTTGCGATTTGAAACAGTCAGGGAGAGGATCTCTGCTCTTAGCCAGAGCTAAGAAAGAATTTAGCATTGCGATCCATTACCGAAAGGTAAAGTTTTTTGTTTTTTTTTTAAAAAAATGGGGCAAGGAAAGAGTAAACATCAGAAAGAATCAAAGAAAAGGTGTGCTCCCAGAAAGGGAAAAGGTGCTTTTGAAATCCCACCAGAAAGTCCACTGGGATGGATCTTAGAGCACTGGGAAGAGTGCCCCTCTTTGAAAGGTAAGTCCAAGGAAAAAATGACTTATTACTGTATCAAAGTTTGGGGGGGTAAGGAAATAAAAAGACATGTGATTTGGCCAATATTCGGCACATTTGAAAAGTGGATATGCACGATACTTTGCAGCTACGTAGAAAGAAAAAAATCAGTAACCTGCGAGGAAAGAGAGTATGCTCAAGTGTGGGTAGAAGCCAGAGCAGGACTGTTTGCACTAAGAACTCAGAAGGGAACTTCAGCAAAAAAGGATGAATGGGATCCACTAGAATTTCTCCCTCCCCTCGTATCAGCAGCCCCCTTTGTCCCCCTGGGACCTGTTAACCAGCCTGTGCCTGCCCTGGGTCCTTTGCAGGGAGCTCAGTTCATGGGACCGGGTCAAGCCGCATCCCTCCCTCCCTTTAATCTCTGGGGAACATCCCAACTGCCTGCCCCGCTCCTATCCCTGCCTCCAGAAAGAACCCCAGATCAGGGACCCCTTTCCATACCTTTAGAGGCACCATGAAAATGGGTAGCGCCGTCTCCGCAAGTCCCAGGGGCGCAGTGCCCGCAAGCGGCAGAACTACAAATCCCGAAAGCCTCCTCGCAGACTCCGCCTTTCCCACAGCCACAAGAAGCAGTCTCCCCCTGGGCAAAAGCCCTGATTTCTCAGCCACTTGTTCCCTCGCAGCCCACGGGAGCTGGAAAAACAGCTCCAGCAGATTCTCCTCCAGCTAGCAGGACTCGGAGAAGGGCCAAGCTCATGAGTGAAGAGGGGAGTGAAAACGAGGAGGACAAACATAACCTCTTCCCTTTACGGGAAATCCCTACTGCACCCGGAGTTATCGGATTCGTAAATGTTCCAATTAACACAGGACATGTGAGAGCTTTTAAGAAAGAAATGGGGCGGTTATTAGATGACCCATTCGGAGTAGCAGAAAGGCTGGAGGACTTTCTGGGAAGTAGCATATACACCTATGAAGACCTTATGTCCATCTTAAGGACACTATTCAACCCCGAAGAAAGAGATTTAATCTGACAGGCTGGGATCCGAGACTGGGATCGCCGTAACCCCCAAAGTACACCCGGAGACCAAAAATGGCCTAGCCAAAACCCGGGATGGAGTTCCCAGACTGAGGAAGGTAGACAGAATATGATAGACCTTAGGAATATAATTATCCAGGGAATACGGGAGGCGGTGCTAAGGGGACAGAATATTAGCCGAGTGTTTGGGGAATGTCAAAGAAAAGAAGAATCTCCCTCAGATTGGCTGGACCGACTCCGGAAAAGCCTACAGGTATATTCTGGGACAGACCCTAATTCCCCTATTGGCGAAGTGTTGTTAAAAACACAATTTGTTGCAAAGTCTTGGGAAGACATAAGAAAAAATTAGAAAAAATAGAAAACTGGCAAGACAAGAACTTACAGGAATTACTAAGGGAGGCTCAGAAGGTATACATGAAGAGAGACGAGGAAAATCAAAAAATACAGGCCAAAGTTCTTGTCGAAGCTGTGAGAGAAGTACAAAAGCAAGAGAAAAGCTGGGACCAGGTAAGAACAACGCAGAGAAAAATGGACCTGCCAAATAGGAACCCAGGGCCAAAAGGAGAACCCCCAGAGTGTTTTTACTGCAAAAAGAAAGGTCACATAAAAAGGGATTGTAGAAAAAGAATAAAAGATGAGAAAATTTTTCAGGAAGATTAGGGGTGTCAAGGGCTTTTTATTTTGGGGACCAGAACATCAAATGAGCCCTTGGTAAAGCTAAAAATAGGTCCCCAAAAAGAAGTGGTAACATTTTTAGTAGATACAGGGGCAGAGAGAAGCACAGTACAGAGACTGCCCGAGGGCTGTTTCAAAAGTGAGGATAAGGTAACAATAGTTGGGGCAAAGGGAGATCCATTCAAAGTATCGATAATTAAAGATGTAGAGATTGAATCAGATAGTAAATTTTGCATAGGGAATTTGCTTCTGGTAGAAGAAGCAGACTATAATTTGTTAGGTAGAGACATGATTATAGCACTGGGAATAAATCTGATGGTAAAAGATTCGCAATTAGTAGTAAGCCTATACAAACTGACTACTGAAGATGAAGACAAAATTAATCCAAAGGTTTGGTGCTCTCAAGGAGAAGTGGGGAGATTGGCAATAGAGCCAATTTCAATTGAAATAGAAAAACCTGAGGAACCTATTAGAATTAAACAATATCTTATATCACTGGAAGGGAGGAGGGGACTAAAACAGGTCATTGACAATCTAATTGAAAAAGGGACTTTGGAGCCTTGTATGTCAAGGCACAACACGCCCATCCTGGCAGTAAAAAGGCCAATAGAAGCTACCGGTTAGTACAAGATCTCTGAGCAGTGAATGAAAGAACAAAAACAAGGTTTCCTGTAGTAGCCAACCCTTCTGAATAGGGTATCTCCAGAAGATGTCTATTACAGTGTAATTGATCTTAAAGATGCGTTTTATGCGTGTCCTCTGGCGGAGGGGAGCCAAGATTACTTTGCATTTCAATGGGAAGATCCTGAAACAAACAGAAAGCAGCAGCTTAGATGGACATCTCTGCCTCAGGGATTTGTGGATTCTCCTAACCTTTTCAGTCAGGCTCTCGAACAATTACTGAGTCAATTCATACCGGTTGAAGGAACCAAGTTATTGCAATATGTTGATGATTTACTGATAGCAGGCCAGAGGGAGGAGCAAGTAAAAGAATGTACAATTTTGTTACTGAATTTCCTAGCAGAAAAGGGATTAAAAGTTTCAAAATCAAAATTACAGTTTGTTGAACCCGAAGTAAGATACCTTGGACTCTGGATTTCAAAAGGCAAGAAGAAACTAGACCCTGAGAGGGTCGCTGGAATTGTAGCGCTGCCCCCTCCCCAGACAAAAAGGGAGATCAGGCAGTTGTTAAGATTGTTAAGATATTGCAGATAATAGATCGAAGGATACAGTGAAAAGGTAAAATTTCTTTATGAAAGACTAAACACAGATAGAGTGAAATGGACAGAAAAAGATGAAGCTGAGTTTAAGAGGTTGAAAGAAGCACTGGTAACTGCTCCTGTTTTACGTTTGCCAGACGTAAAAAGGCAGTTTCAGTTATTTGTGGATGTCAGCAATCACACTGCTCATAGTGTTCTAACTCAGGACTGGGCAGGGACCAAAAAGCCTGTAGGATACGTCTCTAAACTTTTAGATCCAGTAAGTAGGGGATGGCCTACCTGCCTGCAAGCAATTGTGGCTGTAGCCCTGTTAGTAGAAGAAGCCAAAAAGGTAACATTTGGGGCTCCCCTAGTGGTTTATTCACCACATAATGTGAGGAGCATTCTGCAACAAAAAGCAGATAAATGGCTCACCGACGCCAGACTCCTAAAGTATGAGGCTATCCTAGTACACTCACATGGTTTAGAACTCAAGACAACAGCGGCTCAGAATCCAGCTCAGTTCCTGTTCAGAGAAGCACTGGAAAAAACTATTCACGACTGCACAGAAATGGTAGAACTGCAAACCAAAGTAAGACCAGACTTAGGAGAAGAACTGGAAGAGGGAGAGAAATAGTTTGTAGATGGATCAGCGAGAGTAATAGAAGGTAAAAGAAAATCAGGATATGCCATAGTAGATGGCAAATCAGGGGAAGTGGTAGAATCAAGGCCCCTGAATGCAAGCTGCTCTGCCCAAGCCTGTGAGTTATATGCAGTACTAAGGGCACTCAAAAGATTAAAAGGGAGGAGAGGCACTATTTTCACAGATTCAAAATATGCTTATGGAGTTGCACACACTTTTGGTAAAATATGGGAAGAAAGAGGTTTAATTAACACCCGAGGACGAGGATTAATTCATGGGGAAATAATAAAGCAAATTTTAGAGGCAACTAGGGAACCCGAAGAAATCTCTATTGTCCATGTCAGAAGACATCAGGTGGGTATGCAATTCCAGACCAGGGGCAATAATCTAGCTGACAAAGAGGCAAAGAGAGCAGCATTGCTTACAATAAGTATCCCTGAGGCTGAGAAAGAGGAACTTCAGGAATATCCCCCATACCCCTCTCAGAAAGAAATCGAAGAGTTTAAAAAGATAGGGGGTAAGCTAGAGGAGGGGAGGTAGAAATTACCTGATAGAAGAGAGTTAGTATCAAAGGAATATACTAGGAAAATTCTGAAAAGATTGCATCAGCAGACGCACTAGGGAGCCCAGGCTCTAGCAGAACAATTTTTGAAATTCTTCAGATGTAAGGGGATTTATGAATTAGCCAAACAGGAGGTGCATAGGTGTATGGTTTGCCAGAGGATTAATCGAGCTACCTACAGACAAACTGCTTTTGAGGGACGCCCAGTTGCCTATCGCCCATTTGAAAGAATCCAAGTGGACTTCACTGATTTACCTAAGGTGGGGAGATATAAATTTTTATTAGTAATAGTAGACAAATTAACTCACTAAGTAGAAGCCTTCCCTAGGGCAAGAGCTACTGCCCAGACAGTATCAAAAGTATTGTTAGAAGAAATTATCCCTCGCTATAAGATAATAGATCATATCGATTCTGATCAGGGAACACATTTCACCTCCAAAATTATCAAACAGACTACAGAAGCTCTAGGAATTCGATGGCAATATCACACCCCTTGGCACCCCCAAAGCTCTGGGCAAGTGGAAAGAATGAACCAAACATTGAAGACTCAACTGTCCAAATTAATGATAGAAAAAAAGATGGCTTGGGTGAAGTGTCTTCCTTTAGCTCTTTTGAACATAAGAACTATGCCTCATTCAAAAACAGGGTTGTCACCGTTTGAAATGCTCTATGGAATGCCTTATAAACATGGAATGCCTGTGGGACACCCTCAAATAGAGGATACCCAAATTCAACCATACCTAATTGCCATAAATAAGAATTTACAAGATCTAGGAAAACAGGGGCTCATTTCTCAAAGTACCCCTTTGGAGTTTGCAATACACAAAATAAATCCGGGTGATAAAGTCTTAGTAAAAACCTGGAAAAATATACCTCTGGCACCTCACTGGGAAGGTCCCTTCACTGTTCTTCTCACCACAGATACAGCAATTAGGATGGCAGAAAAAGGGTAGACCCACGCTTTGAGAGTGAAGAAAGTGGAGCCACAATACGCTACTCAAAAATAGAGAGTGTCATCATCTCCTGGAGATCTGAAAGTCAGGTTGCAATGACACCGATGAACAAGGGGGATCAGATAAGGTGTGAAAGACCAGATTGTGAATGTTTTCCCTTTGTTCACTTCAAGTGTGTATATTTTGATTTGGGTTGCTCACTGCAAAGGGGGGCGTAGGCCAAAAGGATTATGTACCAACTGTTTAGAAAAAGAACAAAAAGAGACTAGCCATTTCCTAGTAATTGCCACTAACTTGGGTCTACTAGAGTTAGATTCTCCAGAATGGTATCATATATATAAAAAGGGGACAAAAGGGCAATTAGATGCTGAGGTTGAAGTGCTCAAGGTCGAGTGCAGAAAGACAATCAAAGTACCTTGCTGGTCTGATACAATCAAGTTGTCCCGGTGGAGTACCTTTAAAAGAAGGTTTGCAGCTCGGACTGACAAGACTCCAGAAACACATGCCTGCTGCCGAGAAGATGGATTACCCCGCCGCGAGCTGCTACCCCGTGGGCGAAGGGAAAGGCAGAGGCATGTTGTGGTAGAAAGTCCTCGTAGTCCTGAGCCAAGAGACAGGGGGACCCCCTCCCAAGAGCCCGCAGAAGCTGACCCTCAGGAAGAGATGTGAACTACGGCTAAACATGGCACCAGAGAAAACCTGAAGTATCAAAAGCACTATGATTGTCCCAAAGATAAAAGAAAAGGTATTATTTCTTTTATGACACTCAATACAAAATTTGTGAATCAGACAAAGGGGTAGAATGCCATGACTCAAAGGCAATTACTAAGGAAGGGCAGTCCAACACACACGAATTTATTTGGGTAAATAAAAAGGTGGGGAACTGTAATAAGTATAATAGATAAATTGGTGTATGTAATATGGATTTGAGCTACTAATAAGAAGCTATCCAAGGGTGTCTCCAAGATTCCAAAGTTCCAAAACATATTTACAACTGTAACGACGAGGCAGAGCAAGAAGATGGCCCATCCATCAAGGGTAGACCCTCACTTCACAGCTCTTCAACATCCGATACCGATCTTGGTAGAGATCCTGGAAGATCAGATCACCCCTCCCAAGACGAATTCCGGAAAAACTATCAAGCAACCTTTTCATGCAGACAGGACGCTTTTGAGAAAATTAAGAAACACAGCATACCTGGACTTACAATAGACTTGGCCTTAGGGTAAAAAAACTGTATAAAACCCACAGGCTGAAACATAGCAGTGTGGCAGAATTCGGAGGGTACCCTTGTACCGCCACTCTGTCCACCCAACTCTCGATCGATTGTTGTCCCGTTTTTATTGTGGCTTTAATTCGGTATTGGAGATTTCGCTAAATAAACCCTGTTATTTTTGAATTGGCTTCTAATCATTTATAACAAGCACAAGCTAAAAATAACTACTTGCTCAAATAGTAACAACAATGTCTATGTTTCTTAGTAACATTGCTTAACTATGCTTAACATTGCTTAACTATGGGTTAGCGCAGACTTGTACAGGCCTGTACTCTCTTGCATACATACATTCACCCTTTTCCTCCTTCACGGTCCTGCCTGGGACTTGCCAGGGCTTGTGGCCCTTTAGCACATACACTTCTGTAATGAGTTCAGCAGTACTTTGAGTCCTGCTTCTTAGATGTTTTCCCACAGTTTCCTTCAGCTTTTATTGCTGAGCTTGACGCCATATGGTCTGGAATGCCCCTTTGATCAGTAAGGGTTAGCAGTCCTGGCTGTGTCCCCTCCCAGCTGCCTGCTCACCTGCAATCTTTCAGCCCCTGGTAGGGAAAATCCATCTCTGCAGAAATTGTGGCACTTGGGCCAGGAGTGATGTATTTCATCTTGGAAGGACAAACAGACACCCCTGTTATAAATGAGTATGCTGCTTGATTTCAATCAAAAGAAATAAAAATCCAAACCAATTAAATATAGTAACAAGTTTAATTTGAGCAGCATATAGTTACAATAATTCTTGATAAAAGATAATATTGGTTCTAATACATAAGCAAATTTAATACTGCGGGGTACATGGGCAGAACCTGTCTAGTCCCATGTACGAATTATGACGTCTAATCTTGCCCTTTTATGCCATGTCACCTTTCATTCCCTCCTATTTTCGATTCGTAACACCTGTGTCCCCTCCTTTACCACCGCCTATTTCCACCTCTACTGCGCAGACTCCATCAACCCATTTTTGGTGGTCTTCCCCACTTTCAGTGGTCGTGAGGAGGAAGACCTTCCTCTTCCTCTAGTGCCCTTCCAATGAACCCACTGGTTACACATGCGCACTAACTTGTTATTGTATTATGTGGTCTATATATGTACATCTGATATTATTTCACAGTACACTAAGACAATAAATTCATTTTTAATTAACATTTACTTGGACTTCATCTTAAAACTGGATCCTTAAAAATTATCCCCATCCTGGATAATTTTAGCTTCCTCAAGGCCAAACTACCTGGCTATCGTCCCAAAACTTTCCCATGCTAGATAATTTTAGCTTGTTTGTTATCTCAAAGCTGAACATCTGCTGAAGAAGGGGGACTTCCAGCCCCCCCACTTCTCTTCTCCTAAAAAGCTACTACTTTAGGATATTGATTACTATTTGATTTTACTGTTTCAATTTTATCAGCACAAATAATACCTATTTATTACACCTCTCACATTTCCCAGGGTTTGTGATGCGTGAAATAATTTCTTTGCCTCATACAGAACTAGTGTGGAGCCTTACCCAGGTTTCATCACAGCTTTTGTTTGCTGAGTGCTAAGTATTAGCCCATGTGAAGTTCTGGCCTCTGGCCACTCCAAAGGTCCTCCATGGCTGCTGGACCACAGACAGCTGTGTGGTGGGGTTTACAAATCACTGAGTTGTGGAGCACAGAACTCAGAGGCAGCCTGGTGGCTCACAGGGCCATAACCTCAGGCTGCACTGAGTAGGAAAGGGGGGCTTGGTGATAGTTCTGTGCATACCAAGAGCCTTTGGTGTAGGATGATAATGAGGCATAAGAATATATTAGGCACAGCTGAACCTCCAAACTGATAGTTCTACATTTCTTTTATGTGGACCACACATTTTATAACACAACCACCAGGTATGTTGGAATCTAGTCTGTATGAATTGTTTCCTTTCCCAGATGAAGGCAAAAATATACTGAGATTCCAGATGCACCGGAATAGGGCAAGGGCTTCACACAACTCAATTGCTGTAAACCATTTTGCACTAGCCAAAGCAACAAGGTTATCATTGTTGAAGGATCAGGAACTACTGGCTGTGGTACAGTCACGCATTTATTCATTGCTCACAAATCTTGGACAAATCTATAAACTATTTTTCCATCCAAGCCTAGTCTAGGTTTTTTTTTTAATAGTCCAACCTAGGCAAGGTTGGACTATTATAGGGATATTCATGGGGAATTCCAGGAAAAGACTTGTGGTCTCCCAACTTGTGTTGGGAGAAAAGAGGCCAGGAAATTAGAAAACTAAGGTTGATATTGGGTGGGAGTTCCCTTTGCCCACGGCTGCACCCACTAGAGCTTAAAACTGCTGGTAGTCACCACTTTGCAGTAGTAGCCTGTGCGAGCTGTTTTCTCATCCTGTGACCCAACAGGATTTGATGGTGTGCTGTGAAACTGTCTTGGGGTGATTTTATGATGGTGCTTGATTTCCTAACTGCCTGCTTATGCCCAGAAAACGACAGCTGTAGCTTTACGATAGAGCTGGGGGTGGGGCGGGGAGGGCTCCTGCGCAGGCTCTGCTCAATCTCTCTCTGGCGTAGCCAAGGGCTGCAGGAATTGTTACTTCGTTGCCTTTTTTTTTACGTGTTAATTTTCGCCAACTAAGCGAGAAGCTTCTGGGTTTTTGTTTCTTTCCCCTCCCCTGGCCTAGAGGCTTTTCCCCGGGCATACCTTATCGGAAATTTACTTTCTCTCTCTTTCTCCCTTCCCTTCCCTTCCCTTCCCTTCCCTTCCCTTCCCTTCCCTTCCCTTCCCTTCCCTCCCTTCCTTCCTTGTTTCTTTCCTTCTTTATTTTTTTCTCTCTCCAGCCCAGGGAGCCTGTGGGGCAGCTCCAGCCGGTTCAAACCCTGGAAAGACCAAGCCAGTGAAAAAAGGGACATTAAAATCCACGAACTTCACCTGCTGCGGTGAGAAGAGCCATGCCAGAAATCGAACAGATTCATAGCTGCTGTGAACTCTGTTCTCCCCTCACAAAGACAGGCATCTTTGCCTCTTGCCCACATGGCAAGGTGAGGTTGAGGTGTAAGGTTCAGTTTTCTTTTTTTCTTGTGCTTTTTGGGTACCTTGCTTTGTTAATAAACAGTTTTACTTTTTTCCCCCTCCCACTTTCATTCCCTGGTATCCATTTTTCTCATTGGCAGAACAAAAGGGAGTTATTAAAGCCTTCTCTCTTCAGAGAAAAGCACTCATTTTAGAGCTTTTTTTTTTTTCTAGAACTTGTCTCCAAACCAAGACACAAACACAAGCCTGACTGACAAGGTAGAAGACAGCAGTACTTAGCCAACTCTCTTCATCCAGGATTGGAATCACAGCTTTCAAAAAAAAAAAAAAAGAACATCAGAGGGAAGACCATTGGCGTTCAAAGAACCAAAGGAAAATATTTGTTTTGTTGTAAGGCCTTTTTGCAACCTGGAGATTGTCATCTGTTCACTAATCATACTATTAATGCTGCTCTACTAGTTATACTCTCTGACAAGTCCTGTTGTGGTTTACACTGCAGGCAGCAGAATCTGGGACAAAATATTAGATAAACCCAATGGTGAATGAAGAATTAAAAAAGTAGTTTTCAACTTTCTCTGGAAAGCTCCTTTCAAAATTCATGGCTCATTTTCAAATCTCATTTGATGTGCATAGGTCAGAAGTCACTGGTTTCTCCCTGGTGTGAGAAACAACACTCGCTTTTAAAAATCTAAAAGGTTTATTAAACCTTAACAAAATACAACAAAAGAGCGAATAAAGAGAAAGAGCAGCATGAGGAATCTCGGTGAGCAGCAGGCACATGCTTGTCTACAAAAATGGATGTTCTGTTTTTTATACTCTTGGCCCCTCCCAAAGTCTTGTCAGTCAACTCCTTCTCTACTGTCCATTGGTGGAGATCACTTTCTTACAACTTGAATGGAGGTCAGGTGTTGCCATGCCACACCTCCTAGTAGCAAGCCAGCCGTCCCCCCACCAAATGCCGTGACTAGTGACAACACCGGGGAAAGGGAAAGAGGGCTATGGGGAGAACATACCATAATAACATAACTATACATCTATAAAACTTCTCTTAACATACACATTATATTCATCCCTTAATTGTGAGAGCCAACTATCTCATTACTCATCTATAACACTGGCCAGTGACTCAGTACTGACAGCTGCAGACAAGGGGGCATCACTCCATGCCTCCCACCTCAGCCCCCTCACTCTTCTCTGGAGCAGCACACTGGGCTACACCCCAGGGTGCTACCACACATTGTTTTTGCAGAGTGGGCAGAGGGAACAGCTTCCAGGGAGCCCAGCCTGGCCTGGTGGAGGGGGCAGGACTCTGTGCCAGGCACTCTGCTGTCTCCTGACACCCAGATGGACCCCTGCCCTCCAGTCTCTCTGCTTCAACACTGAAGCACTTTCCCCTCTATAAAATCATCATGACCCATCACTATTTCTACCAGACTTTTTTTCCATCTTTCTATGAGTCACAATCTCTGGAATAGCTTCCAGATGTTTGCCTGGTAGAGACAGTAAAATCTGGTTCCTCAAATCCCCTTTGAAAAGTGGAATGGTATTTGCCATGTCTCAGTCACCTCCTATCAAGGGCATTTTATCCTGTGGTTGCACAAGCAGGTAGACGACTAATGGCTGTTTAGTCTATGTGCTGGTTTGGATGCAAAACCAGTGAAAGACTCCAAGTCAGAAACAAAATTTAATAAGAGGAAAAGAAAAGAAATAAAAGAAAGTAAAATAAAAGTAATAGTATAAAAAAAAAAAAACCACTGACAGTGTCAGAATACAACCTGACACCCTGTTAGGGTGGTAGCGGCAGTCCAGATGAGATGATCTTGTCGAAGCAGTGATTCCTGTAGAAAGGTCTGGTAGCTCTTGTCTCCTCTGGGAGTCCAGTGGATAAAAAGCTGCTTGTGCTGTCCCAAACCCTGGATTTATCCAGGTGGGAATGTTTGGCTCCTCCCCCTGGGCGGAGGATCTCACAATGGGGATGATCTCATTCTATGAGTCATGCAGTGGGTCCTTGATGGCCCATTAAACAGAGATAACTCCCGGAGGAAGTTATCTATGAGTCATGTGGCAAGGCATTGTTAGGCTCGTTAACAGAAGATAAGGAAAAACACTGCCCCACCTTGGCTCCAACGGCTCATGGGGATAGAATACAAACCTTGGGCACAATTTTACATTGTAACCTAGGACAGTCTACAACACAGGAGTATGATCTAGTGCAAGCAATTTCTTCCTATGAGAAATTTGTCTCAAGATTTCTTCTACTTACTTCAGTTTGAAACAGGTTTTCTAGCTGACTCATTCCACATTAAAAAAAAAAAAAAAAAAAAAAAAATCTAAGCCAAATAATGGCCTGAAGCTGTTTTAGAGTACACAGCACTGCAAAGGCTTCATCTATCTTCTGGAAAACCTTTCCGATTTTTTCTAGGCATGAACCTCAGTGATGTTGGATAGTTAGCAGACAGAGATGGAGGTTACCTTGACTCTGGGCCTCAGAGGGATTTTTCATCACACCCTTGTCCACTTGCTTGTCCTGGGGTGTGGCTCTCCCCTTGCCCACATTTGGTAGCCAGCTGGGCAGAGGGCTGGGAGCTTGATCCTAACCTTCCTGCCCAGAGACACCACTGCTCACAACTGCCTGTTTCAGAGCCTGCCCTGAGCTCTGTGAGAAACAGGATGTTTCCTGCCCAGCTGGATCAGGGATAAGATTTGTTGCACAGGTCTTCTGTAGAAGTGTTGAGGTGTGACTGAGCTTTAGAAAATTTTATCTAAAGTAGACATCGTTTTAGTAAGCATTTAATCAGTTTCTTATTACACTGCACCATGCATTTTCTTAGAGGATGTCTTCTGTCATTCATGTTTTAATTCACTAATTATTTTAAAAACATTGAACATATTTCCAATCCAAAGCTCCAGCCCAAACTACTCACTCTCCAGGACTATGCACTGAGTTATAGCTATATCCATTTACATTAGTTTGATATATATTTTACATATAACATATGTAAGTCATATATCAATAACATATCATAGTTAACATGTATAATCTAAAACATTCATTTACATACATATACATTTATATGTATAGCTTTAATCTGGATATTTTGGCTGCTTCCTCAGCCTGCTTTTCTGAACCTGACAATACTACAGGTGTCTTGTGAAGATTTTCTTCTCCTTTACTGTAACCCTGGTGGCATTGCCCCACTTAAAGATTTTTCAGAAAAAGAGATGTGAAAAAATGCATTCCATCAGTCACATACCCACATTTCCCATCATTCCACTGTACATCTCTAACATGGAGATACACCTTCAGGCATGCTGAGCTTTCACTGCTTTAGTTTCCATTAATACTTACAAGGAAGTGAACACAGAGAAAGCAGGTACTAAACAAGTAAACACTTACTGATGGAAAGGCATGGATTTGTAATGGAAAAAGGAATCTGATGTCTATTTTCTAGCTGGAAAGACAGAAGCTACTCCTATTTTCACACACACAGAGTCAGTGTTCCCAGCTGCTGTGTCTGGAGCAGGGTTTAGCTTAGCAGAAAGGGAGTTTTGCAGAAAAGAAGTACCTTTTGTGTTTGCCTGCTGGACAGGCATATAGTTCCTTCAAACAATGGTCTGTGTCCCTCAACCACAAACCAGTCAGCCCACACAAGTTCTCTGCCTTGAGAGCACTGAGCAACCAGCCTCAGCCTATTTGCACTGTGAGCTGCACACTGCCCCATAAGCATCCTCAGTAAATGGTCAACATGACAGACGTACAGTGGTGGTGTGGAAGGTGTTTTCAACATGCCAATGAAACAAGAAGAGTGTTCCTTTCAACTCTTCTGCTTCCATGAAAGCCACAGAAAGACACAAGTGAACCATGGGCCGTGATACAAAGCAATGAGGTTGTGGAGAGCAGCTTTGCCCCTGCTCTCAGTGTTACAGTCTCTGTCTTATGGGGCAGAGCAGCCTTTTGCAGTAGCTCCTTGTGCAGCTGGTGTGAGCCAAGGCACAGACAGCATGCAGGGAGCTTTCTGGATGGAATAGCATGCTGCTCCATATCCTGGCTGTGACTGAAGGTGAGAAGTCATCACCTGTGTAGCCTGGAGAGATGCTGGACAAATGGAGCCAGCAGGAGAGATCCATCCTGGCAAAGAAGAGCTACAGGCAGCCCCTACTGGCTCCAGCCAGGAGCTGCTGGGGCAGCTTTGCTCTCTGCATGAAATTGGAAAGGCATGCAAAATCAACCTCACTGGCCCAGTAGATCTGAACAAACGTGGTGAGGCCTGGCGTACAGGGATGGCATAGCTATGCTTGTACCGTGACTCTTCCCATGACTACTGCAACAGAAGGCAGAGGTGTCTGCTCAGGATCAGCCCCAGGTTCTTCACTGCCTGATCCCAATTGGCCCTTCCTGGTGCTCAGTGAAAACAAGCCATCCATCAACTGGGACAGCCATCAACAATCAAATTAGTGTCCTGTAGGAAAATCAATGGAATAGGTTCCCATCACTATGCACTGAAGCAGCATATATGCTGCATGCTTCTTTCTGTGCTGTCACAAGAACTGTTAGAGAGGATAAGGTTAGATTTTAAACTCCTTGCAGAATCAGACTGAAATAAACAGGGCAGATCTTTCCCCTTTTAAAAGCCTTTTTTAGGATTAGCTCGGGGTGGGGGCCCGACAAGTGCACGACAAGTGCACGCCGCCCATTGCGCCCAGAAGCAACTGGGAGAAGGAGGTGTGCAGCAGGCTTCATCCGCTGGAGTGCAGGCGGAGCCGGCTCTTACGTCCTCATGGGACCTCTCTAAAACACTCCAGGCCCTGAAAGTCTAGGGGTCCTTCTCTGGGCAATGTCTTTGAGAGTTAGGGTGAGGGGGAGAAAACCGCTCAACCTTGGGAGGGGGTAGTCTTACTCTTTGCATGGTCCATCCATGTGTTTTGGTGGCTCAGTTTAATAAAGTCTTTCTGCTCTGGAAAAATCTTTTCTCAATTTTTTTCTCCCAGCTGGCACTGCATCCCTCTATTTGCATGTCTGCAGTTTTCTATCCCCCTTATTCTTTGGTCGCCATGGTGGGGGTAGCAGCAGAGCTTGGCAATTCGACCACAACTCCGCAATTCGGCAACAATAGCATGGTGATTAACAAGGGAGGGGAACATTTAACAAGGAACATTGAACTAACAAAGGCTTAATTTCCAACAAAATTGCCTTGTCTATCTCAAGACCAATCCCAGCAGCCTTCCAGCCCTGTTAGATGCTTTGATGGGGACTCAGTTTTGTCAAAGCTCTATCTCTGGCAGATACTCTCTCCTCAGAGAGGGCTGAAGGCAAACATACAGAGGTGTTCCAACATCTCTGATTGCATCACAAACCAATAGTGTTTTGGAAAATCTGACTTGGATTAGTTAGAAGAGAAATTGGCAGAAACAGACTGAATTCTAGCTGTTATTTTCCAAATTCATCTTTCCTCTGAATGCAAACCCTCGGTTTAGCTGCACTAAATGCGCACATTGTGCAAGTTATGGATGAGGGTTATGTTGGCTTAAGACAGTTTTACCACTTTGTGGTGAACAATTAATTTTTCTATAAATCTTGAAAAATAATTCATTTTATTAAAATACAATCTTGTTTCAATTTTGTCTTAGTATTTTGAACTACAGACCTGAATGGAGGGAGTAGTTGCTTCATTGCTACTTGTGAAAAACGAAGTTCACTTTCTTGGAAAAAATTTAGAAGTTTAATAACAAAAGATAAAAAGAAAATAGACAATTAGGAGAGATAAAAGCAAAATATATTTTCTTGGCCGAGGGTGCCTGGCACAGAACCAGCCAGCACACCGTTTAACAGAGGTTTTTTTCTTTAAATACATGAGCCTGTTGCATATTTAAAATTTCACATGCATGATTCAAACATTCCTTATGAGTGTGAATTCTTTTGTTTAGTCCCAACTCCCCCCAGCCATTCCATCTGGCAGAACCCGTCTTCGGGTGGCTCCATTCCATCTGATAACACAGGTCCATAAATTCTTCTCTTGGGGCTCTGGTCATTTTCATTTGGACAAGATACTTGATAACAGAAGTTTAATCGCCTTCTTGGTCAGCAATCTTCATGCAGGAAAACAAAAGACCCCAGTCTTCTAGGTTACAATCACATTTCTAAATTCTATTAATAAAAGAAAATACAGTACGATCTTCCCACATTCTACATACAGTATTCAATTCAATATTTGCGAAAAGCCAACTATATGCTATACATTTATAACACTACTGATCTCCTAGATCAACTCATGTAAACTGTAGATTTTGACGAGAAGGAAAGCTTTGTGAAGGATTTAGGCTGACATGAGAACTTTTGCAGCTAGATCTTGCTTATTCAGAAAAAACCAGAAACCTGTGCTCTCCTGATGTTGATAAGGGCAGTAGTACAGAACAGCATTTACTCTTATCAAGGACAGTGGAACACAACAGCACAGCTTTGGAGAAGCAAATAAAGGATGCAAATCAGGCAAACAGAAGTCAAGCAGTATTGAATTTCTCAAAGAGCCTAGCTCTGCGAGGGTTCAATACCTCCGAGGGTGTCCAGCACCTCACAGAAAATGGCTTAAATAACTAGCAAGATGGCATGGTCAAGTACGTCTTGAAAAAGCAAAAAGTTTTAATAAAAGAAGAAAATAATACAAAAAAGCAAAAGAACAAAGCCAAGTGCAGTGTAGGGACAGGTCCCACACACCTGCTACAACACCTGAGAATGTGCTGAGAAGCTTTGTGATCTCCCTTAAGTTTTGAACGATTTGGGTGAGGTTTTTTGGCAAACAGCCCAATAGAGAATAGCTACCTATCTGAGGAACAGGTAAAGAGATCTATCAGTGTTTTTGTCTTGGCATTGGGCCAATTACTGCCAGGAGAGCAAAGAATTTTCTGGGTCCTTTTATCTTATTAGAACAACAAGGGGTGAATCTTAAACCTTTCCCTATATGGAAACACCTGCTCGGGTGTGGGGTGCATTTCTACAAAGCAGGCAACAAATTGCAAGCAGGATGCCAGCTCAGGTCTACAAGGCTGACAAAACAGAAGTTATGCAAAACAACAATATTGCACTTACTTAAAAGTGGGAGTTGAGGAACAGCCACCTAAAATGGATACCAGAAGTTGAAGATGGACCCTAAAGAACCATAATAGGATTTCTAATAGGACGTGCGACTATGTAAAATAAAGCCAAAGAAATGGAGATAGCCAATGAATATATAATCAGTGTGCATGATGTTATAAATGACAGTTCTCCAATATTCCGTTTTAGAGGTTTATTGGAAAATGACAAAATGAGATCGAAAAGAGACAAGTCCCACAATCAAACGGCAGCTCTGAGCCCGGGTTTCGAGCTGCCGGGTGAACCAGACCCAGCCTCTATCGCACTGGGTCCCCCATAGTTCACACCAACCATCTCTCGAAGGTTAGTTTTATAAGGTTTTTAGGCCCCGAGGCTAGTTTTCTGTCCAGTCTGAATACGCAGATAGGATTTTTGTCCACCTGGAGTGAGAGTAGAATAGAATTCTGGGAAATCTGGTCACATCTCTGGATCTGTCCATGAATTATTCCTGAAGTCTTCACTAAACATGTCTATGAATTATTCTTGAAGCTCCTTGCCAGACGAACACATCTTGGTTTGGGTTTGGTCTCAGCAGGTGTCAGGATTCCAGGAGTGATGGGATTTTCTGAGAGCTGAATCAGCTCTGATGGGTCTTAGTGATCGTTACCTGGCACCCTTTTGGCATGGGCCACCTCTCATTGATATGGAGAATACAGGTCTATTGTTCTATGGGCAGGCTAGTTACCTACCCCCCTGCCCCCCACCCCGTTGGTTTCTGTGCAAGGGGGTACCTTTTAGCATACTTTAATCAAACTATATAATTATAACAGTAAAAAAAACCTCGAATTAAACTACGTATTTATAACACATGATAAAATCCCCGTTCACCCAACATTCTTCAAATTGGAAGAAGGATCCCTCACTCAAGTGACCAATGTGCTACAATAAAGAATGCCTGCTTCTAACACTCAAAACTGTGTCACAAAGTTTCTATCCAGCAGATTTCAGTATCAGTGTGAAGTCATCTGGCGCATCCAGGGCCTGCACAGCCCCATCCACTTGCAGCCTTGTCCCAGAGCCACACTGAGAACACTTGTGTTATGAATAAGGAGTGATGATTGGCTCATGCAAATGAGAAAGAGTTGTTCAGTATGGTGGGGAGACATTTTTGTTGGGGTTTACAGTTCTTTTGATATGTGTTATAAATGGTCAGAGGCCAATTCAAAATAAAATAACAAAATTTATTTAACACAATTTCAACGCCGAAATAAAGCCACAATAAAAAGAAACAACATTGATCGAATGCTGGGTGGACAGAGAGGCGGTACAAAAGTACCCTCCGAATTCTGCCACACTGCTATGTTTCAGCCCGTGGGTTTTATACAGTTTTTTTACCCTAAGGCTAAGCCTGTTGAAAGTCTAAATATGCTTTGTTTCTAAAAGAGTCCTGTCTGCATGAAGAGGTTCCTTGATGGTTTTTTCTGAAGTTCATCTTGGGAGGGGTGATCTTGATCGTCCAGGATCTCCACCAAGATCGGTATCTGATGTTGAAGAGCTGTGAAGTGAGGGTCTACCCTTAATGGCCGGACCATCTTCTGGCTCTGCCTTGTTGTTACAGTTGTAGATGTGTTTGGGAACTTTGGAATCTTGGAGGCATTCTCGGGTAGCTTTTTATTAGTAGCTTAAATCCACACGAATTTATCTATTATACTTATTACAGTCCCCCACCTTTTTATTTACTCAAATAAATTCGTGTGTGTTGAATTGCCTTTCCTTAGTAATTGCTTTTGAGTCGTGGCATTCTACTCTTTTGTCTGATTCACAAAATTTAGTATTGAGTGTCATAAAAGAAATAATACCCTTTTCCCTTATCTTTGGGACAATCATAATGCTCTTGATACTTCAGGTTCTCTCTGGTGCCATGTTTAACTATAGTTCACATCTCTTCTTGAGGGTCAGCCTCTGTGGGCTCTTGGAGGGGGGTCCCCTTGTCTCTCGGCTCAAGACTACGAGGACTTTCTACTACAACATGTCTCTGCCTTTCCCTTCGCTCACGGGGTAGCAGCTCGCGGCGGGGTAATCTATCTTCTCGGCAGCAGGCATGTGTTTCTGGAGTCCTGTCAGTCTGAGCTGCAAACTTTTTTTTTTTTTTTTTTTTTTTTTTAAAGGCACTCTACTGGGACAACCTGATTGTATCGGACTAGTAAGGTACTTTGATTGTCTTTCTGCACTCGACTTTGAGCACTTCAACTTTAGTGTCTAATTGCTCTTTTGTCTCTTTTTTATATATATAATACTATTCTGGAGAATCTACTTCTAGCAGACTCAAGTTAGTGGCAATTACTAAGAAATGGCTAGTCTCTTTTTGTTCTTTTTCTAAACAGTTGGTACATAATCTTTTTGGCTTGCGCCCCCCCTTTGCAGTGAACAACCTAAATCAATTTACAATATACACACTTGAAGTGAACAAAGGGAAAACATTCACAATCTGGTCTTTCACACCTTATCTGATCTTCCTCATTCATCGGTGTCGTTGCAACTTGACTTTCAGCTCTCCAGGTGATGAGGTCACTCTCTATTTCTGAGTAGTGTATTGTGGGTCCACTTTCTTCACTCTCGAAGCGTGGGTCTACTCTTTTTCTGCAGTCTTAATTGCTGTATCTTAGGTAAATCAGTGAAATCTACTGGGATTCTTTTGAATGGGTGATAGGCAACTAGTTAAAGCTTAGCACAATTAGACAAATCATGTATTTTAAAGGGGGGATCTTTAGCATCAATTCTTGCATAACACAAAGTAAGAACAATATTAGTAATTAGTGAAAAAATAGGAAGCATCAATCTACTGCTGAAAATGATTACTTAAAAACTGCTTAAAAATTTGAAACATTTCTCAGAGCAGTTTAAGGCTAAGGCATATCTGAACCCTTCTAACTACTAGGGCATTGTTAGTGCTTTTATACTCATGTCAACAAAAGAGAATTACAGCTTACATGGCTCAGCTAAAGGCAACTCTTGTAAATAATGAAAGCTGCTCATCTGATTTAACATTCAGAAATGTAAAAAAAGATTTCATTTTTGGTGTTTATGAAACACGCTCAAGAACTTTTAAAGAGGAAGCTCTCTAGAGATCTTGCTGAGGGAGATGTCTACATGACACAGGGCAGGACTAAGAAAACAACAAATAGGGTTGACAAGAAGCAAAATGTAACAGGAATTGAT
Organism: Acrocephalus scirpaceus scirpaceus; assembly: GCA_910950805.1. Taxonomy (NCBI): domain Eukaryota; kingdom Metazoa; phylum Chordata; class Aves; order Passeriformes; family Sylviidae; genus Acrocephalus; species Acrocephalus scirpaceus. The sequence continues at coordinate 1,001,516 of OU383787.1, forward strand.
TCAAACAACTGACATATGTAATTGTGACTTAACAAAACAAACAATTATAACAAATGGGGTAAGTGGGTCAATATTGCAGATTTTAAAATGAATAATGAAACGCATAATAGGTACTTAAAATGAAGCTGTTTATGAAACTAAACATGGGCTAGTGCTTTAAGGACTCTGAGGTCTTCTCACAGCTAAGCTATTTAGATTCTTTGCTTTGTAAACTAATGGGTATTTAGGGGCACTTTGAGTGCATTTCTGCAGCTAACTTAGTGGTTTTTAGGCTCTCGGCTCTTGGCACTAAGCTCACATAGAAGTTTTGGGGTTAGCTTTGTCGATGTGACTGGCTTAAAGCACTTAACATCTACTCTGCGCGGTATAGCTGAGAGTGGGGTGGGGGTTTCTTGGGGGATGGGGAAAACTGGGGACCTGGAAGGGAGAATTCTAAGGGAAAGATTTTCTCAGATCTCTCCCCCCCCTCTTCTTCTCCTCGGTTTCTGTTCTCACCTCGGGGGAACTGAAAATGGGAAGAGGATGGCTCTTTGGGGGAAGGGGGGGCTAGAAGCAGGATTGGGAAAAGGGGTCAGAGAGAGACAGAGAAGGCAAGCAGGAGGACAATCTTCTGCTGGACACAAGGATGCTATGGAGGTGGCGGTGCCGGCCGCGGGAAGCAGTGGGATGGATGCGGCGCTAGACGGGGCGCACGGGTGGGGGAGGCGCAGCACGGGCGCAGAGGGCTGCCCCCCTCTCTGCTAGCGTGCCTTGGACGGCGGCCCCGCACCCCGCGGTTTGGCTCTCGGCACGCAGCAGCGGCTGGCAGCGGCTGGCAGCGGGCTCTTCACTCTCCCTAACTTCGGTACAATAATAAATTAGTTTTTCTTGGACTTACTTTTTAAAATGGGACACTCTCTCTAGTGCTCTAAGATCTATCTCAGTGGACTTTCTGGTGGGATTTCGAAGGTACCTTTTCCTTTTCTGAGAGCATGCCTTTTCTCTGATTCTTTCTGATGTTTACTCTTTCTTTGCCCCATTTTTTAAAAAAAAAAAAACAAAAAACTTTACCTTTTGGTAATGGATCGCAATACTAAATCTTTTCTTAGCCTTAGCTCTGGCTAAGAGCAGGGATCTTCTCCCCGACTGTTACAAATTGCAAACTGGGTCTCGAATCGTTCGGCCTACTTACCCCTCTGGTGAGCTGAACCGGGGGCCTGTTCGTCTGATGAAAAAGTCTTCGGTTTGCATCCTGGGCTTTTACTAGCCCGTAGCAAAAGGGTTTACCGGTTCCCCAAACCCAGAGGGACGTATCCTTCCCCTTTTGCTTCTTTGTGATCGATTCCCCCAGACTCCCCGAGTCTGGGCTTTGATGAGCAAACGAGTTTTCCCCAATTCTCTTCCTCACTAGCCGAAAAAAACTTTTGCGGGAAACCTGGTACAAGAGCTTACAGATCTACCTTTGTATCGTGGCAAGGCTACGTCTCGCTCACTCACTCAATCACCCACTCAACCAAGCATTACTTACAGCTATTTTCTTGCTTGGAGATCTTCGTGCACGGAGAAAAAAATTTTACGAGTGAAAAGTAGCCGCGGCTCCAAAAAGACTCCTATGTCTTTTCCCGGGTTTTCTGCTGGATCCAGGCCTTCTCCCTTTTTATTGTGGCGCTTTTATCTAATTTTTGGGTTCGTAATACAATAGGTGCGAAGGGGTTTCCTGCTTTGCCGGGCCGCCGAAAAAACTGGCAGGGCGCCTCCCGTGCAAAGGGATTCCTCTGCAGCCAAATTGTATCCGAGTCACAGCACCAAATCTGTTATAAATGGTCAGAGGCCAATTCAAAATAAAATAACAAAATTTATTTAACACAATTTCAACACCGAAATAAAGCCACAATAAAAAGAAACAACATTGATCGAATGCTGGGTGGACAGAGAGGCGGTACAAAAGTACCCTCCGAATTCTGCCACACTGCTATGTTTCAGCCCGTGGGTTTTATACAGTTTTTTTACCCTAAGGCTAAGCCTGTTGAAAGTCTAAATATGCTTTGTTTCTAAAAGAGTCCTGTCTGCATGAAGAGGTTCCTTGATGGTTTTTTCTGAAGTTCATCTTGGGAGGGGTGATCTTGATCGTCCAGGATCTCCACCAAGATCGGTATCTGATGTTGAAGAGCTGTGAAGTGAGGGTCTACCCTTAATGGCCGGACCATCTTCTGGCTCTGCCTTGTTGTTACAGTTGTAGATGTGTTTGGGAACTTTGGAATCTTGGAGGCATTCTCGGGTAGCTTTTTATTAGTAGCTTAAATCCACACGAATTTATCTATTATACTTATTACAATATGTATTTTTGTTGTTACAGTATAGATTTGAACCCTTTTCTGTTCTCCCTTCAATCCCTCCCCCTCCCCCCTCCTTTTTTTGTGGTTGCTGCCTGGCAGCTCTGACTTAGAGGGCTGTAAAAATATGTGGGGGAGGGCATATTTTTGCCCCTTGTAAGAGGTGGTAGGGAGTGCAGAACACTTGCTGCTAGAAGGCCTGACAGGGTAACATTGTACCACAAATCAAGAGATGAGAAGGGCTCTGCCAATGAAAAGGCCATATAAGGACTGCTCATGAATATTAATGAGGCTTATAGACTCTCAGGGTATAAAAGGTGGAGATGCCACTTTGTGAGCTGAGCTTCTGGTGGGCAGAAGGAGTCCCATCAAGCTCCCAGAGCTGTTCCCTCCCTTTGCTTTGCAATTTTCCATGGGTTCAAATTAAATTTCATTTACTCATTCCCACCTGGGTTTTGAGTCATTTATAACACTTGGCTTGACTGAATGACTCCAAGAGCATTGAGGAATCTCAGCCCGAACTGCCTGTACAGCCAGAAAGCCATCTGCTTCGCAGCTCTCACCCATGCCCACATGGTGGTTATTGCTACATGGGATGCTCAACACCTCAGTGTATAGTTCTGCATGTCATTACAAACAGCACCACTTTTCTTCTGTGGTGGCCAACAGCTGGCCTGAAGGCCTCACAATTACAATTAATCCCCTTTTTATAACTGAAAGGTAACTAATTATATAAGTACCTTGAGTATATAACTTGACTAGTGTGGACTGTTGGAGAGCAGGCCTATGCCGCTGGGGACGCAAGCAGCCATTGGCTGGTTGGCTAGGTGGCAGCTGGTTTGGCCAATAGAGATTGACTACATAGACCTTCAGGTCTATATAAGGAGAAGAGGACTCAATAAAAGTTGGCTGTTGTGCAAGAACCTGGTGTGTCTTGCTGCTTGTCTGTCTCCCAAACTGCGACATTCTTCAGTGTCTTCTTCAAGAAAAATAGAAACTGACACTTTCTGGGAGAACTGCATAAAAAAAAGACACAGGTTAGTCAAAAACACATGGGGAGGAGGTGGTGCTAGTTAGGGCAAATGCTGCTGCCTTTTGTAGGGTCCTGGACTGCTGTTATGCAGCATGCGCACAGATGTAATAATCATGGAATTACCACAGAATCCCTAAGGTTGGAAAAACCATCTGACACCATCGAGTCCAGTCATTAACTCAGCACTGCCTGGGCCACCACTGAACCATGTCCCCCTGTTGAGGAACCCATTCAGTGCAGCAGCTGGTGGTGCAGCTGCAGTGACAGCTGCAGACTGAGCTTGAACAGCTGACCCTGTGCATACAATGGGTACTGGACCTATGGCCCAGCCAGGTGCTCAGACACTGCAAGAGCTGAGGGCTAGGGAGAAAGAGCCAAGACTTGCATGAGCTTGAACTGTGAGGGGATAAAAGCCCAGGAGTCTTTTGCTGGGGCTGCTCCTTGGAGGCACCAGCTCAAGCTGTTTCTGTGTTACTATGCCAGGAATAAAGGGCTTTACAGAACAAGACATCTGAGAGTCCCACGGGAAACCTGGGGTCAAACTGGTGAGGAAAGCTGGTCTGCCTATGAGAGTGGGGTGTGCAAGTAGTTAAGCAGGGCACTCCTAGGCTCAGTGGAGCTGCTACTGCAAAGGGGCTTCAGTCCCAGCAGTTAAAGTCGCTGGTGGTGGAAGAGTGACTGCCAGAGAGTCTTGGGAATGGTCAGACTGGGAAGTTTCCTTTACACTCAACTGCCACATCCACACATTTTTTGAACACTTCCAGGAGTGGTGACTCCATCACTGCCCTGGCCAGCCTGTTCTAATGACTACCCTTTTAGTGAAGAAATTTTCCTTGATATCCAATCTAATCCTCCCTTGGTAGAAACTTCGGGCCATTTCTTATCCTTTCAGTTGCTGCTGGAGAGAAGAGCCTGGCTCCACCCTCCTGTCAGGGAGTTGCAGAGTCTCACCTGAGCCTCCTTTTCTCCAGGCTAATCCCCTCCAGCTCCCTCAGCCCCTCTTCAGAATCTTGTGCTGCAAACCCTTTTTCACCTGTGTTGCCTTTCTCTGGACAGGTTCCAGCACCTAATCCATGTGGACAACAGCAAGGGCTGTGGGGACCAGCCACACCAGAGAACCTAAAAGCAGCTTCTTGGGTGGGAGAGCCAGAGCAATGATTTGCAGTCTTGTGGCACGAAATTCCCCTCTTTCTACCTCTGTTCAACAGCTCATCTAGTTTACATAATCCCTAAAAATGTAAGCAGAAGTATTGATGCTTCTGCTTATAGTGCCTGAGCAAGTCCACACTTACCCCTCTTCCTTCCTCTCTAGTTCTTGGCAGCCCAGACAAGCTCAAAGGTATTATGAAGAATTGGAATTATACTTGGTCTTATGCAAGAAGGGGCAGACAGTACCTGACATGTTACTTTTTAATGGCTTATATATGAAAAAGTATCCATATGAAACAAAAATTTAAAAGATGTAATTAAAAAAGTAGTTGTTAAATTAGAATAAGGTTGGTGGGGTGTAATACACATTGTAGGGGTCTGCCCAAGGGACAAGCTACTTAAAGGCCAAGGTTCATCCAGAGCCAAGCTGAGAAAACACAGCTGGAGACAGGCACCTTCCTTTAATTGAGGTAGGGAGAAGGGCACTGGGCTGAGTGGGAATGGGACTTCCCGAGGGTAGGGTGGGGCTCCCAGGTAAGGCTGGTCTGTGTCACATGGGGTCCTTGGTCAGAGACAGAAACAAGATTCACCAAGGGTCATCAACAAACAATGTGTTTTATTGTTCAGAACCCTCTTATATAAGGGGTTCAAAGTTTTTGGGCTTGGACAGCTGATTGGCCAGGGTCTTGACACTGCCCAGCTCTTTTGCCAGTGATATGTCTGCATTCCGGATTGAACATGATTAGCTGAGGTCCCAGTTTGAGTTCAAATCTATCTTATCATTGCTCACCCAAAGACTTGTTCCACTTCTTTTCTAGAACAAGCCAAGCTAGCCAAATTTGGTTTATGTTGCGGCCAGATTTATCTTGTCTGGCTACAGACTGGCTGTGCTGTGACAGGTCAGGCCTCTATGGGTACGCTCAGGTCCACTGTGGGGACATCTCAGCCAGCATGTTCAGGAACTGGCTTGTACCCAGTGATCACTTACTGCACACTTCTGAAGAGGGATCTCAAAGAAAATCCTAGTCCTCATAGAGAGGCACAGTCAGTACAGCTGGTTTGGTCTGCCTGAACTGCTGTCTGCTCTAAGACTTGTTCAAGGGCACCAGGAGGTAGTGATATAAAGGGAATTTGCCAGTTCTGGGTGTGAGGATTTTCGGGAGGTACTTCTTGAAGTCCATGGTCTAGTAATAGACCTTAGTGGCTCTGACCAGCCTGAGGCTTCCACCCACCCATATGATGTATTCAGTACTCTTTCTTTTCTGATTATAGAATCATTACATTTGGAAAATCCCTCTTAGGTCATCATTAACCCAGCACCACTGTGTTCACTAAACCATGCCCCCAAGTGTCACATCTACATGCCTTCTGAACTCTTCTAATGGCAGTGACTCCACCACTGCCCTGGGCAGCAGGTTCCAATTTCTGACTACTCTTTCAATTAAGTAATTTTCCCCAGTATCCAATCTGAACTTCTTGTGGCAAAACTTGAAGCCATTTCTTCTCATCCTGTCACTCGTTCCCTGGGACAATAGCCTGACTTCCATCTCGGTCTACTGGGAACACAGTCAGGAGCGATTTACCTACACACATCTCAGTTCTATCTCACCAACTCCATAGCTATTCCTACTCAGCCTTTAATTATTGAAGACCAGAGGTAAAGGCTTTTCGCAGGACCACAAGGTGGCACCAGGGCACCAGAAACCAGGGCACGGGTTAGGTTTGGGAAATATCTCGATCCTAAGTGTTTACGGTAAGGCCCTGCCGAGGGTAAGGCGGGAGGCCCTGGGGATGCCACACTACTCCAGGAAGCGAGTGTTTCCACTTGGAGACGTTCCTAGAGAAGGGGAAAGGCAGGAGGAGGTGGAGGATAGCACGCGCCCTCAGCGGAGCGCTGCCCGAGATGCTAGACAGGCACCGAGCTTGCTGTGGGACGGGTTTGGCTGTGGCCCCTGAGCGGAGACGGAGGGACAGTTGTGCTCAGAGGAGGTCACCCTATCGAGCCACGCCAACACTGGCGCGGTCTCGAGCCCCGGGGCACGACTCCGTCCAGGCCCTGCCCCGGCACTACGACTGCGCCCGCAGTGCCCTCACGGCCGGCCGGGTCCATCACGCCCCGGCGGGCGCCCACAAGAAGGCGGCGCCATCTGGCGGCGGGAGGGGGAGGATGCGAGAGGCACCGCCCGAGGCCGGCGAGGGGCGGTGCCATGTTGTTTGTAGTCCCGACCCCGCGCAGAAGCGACATCCGCGCAGACGCAGAGCGCTCCATGCGGCGGGGGGAGTGCGGAGGTACCGCGATCCAGGTGAGCCCCGGGCCGGCCCCGCCGGGACCCCTCCTCCCCTCGCCCCCCGCCGGGAGCCCCCGCTCTTCGCGGAACCTCGCGGAAGCGTCGCGGCTCTGGAAGGCGCGGCTGCCCCTGGGCAGCAGATGCCACGCGGCAACGGCGGGCGAGCCGGAGTAAATGGCAGCCGCGCCCGCGGGCGCCGTGTGTCCCGCCGGGCCCCGGCGCCGGCGGGGGTGATTTCGCCGCGAAGGGGAGTCGGTGCCGCCGCCGTCCCCCGCCGAGACCCGCCACTGAGGGGGGGCTCAGCGCAGCCCAACTCCGCTGTGAGGCGTCGGCCAACAGACCCGCTCCCCCCGCTTGGAGTGGGAAATGATCCTCGTCACACCGGCCTGCGCTGGGAATGGGGGAAACGCCTCGGAAGTGCCCCAGGTTATTGCGGAGATGGTTTTTTCATGTAAATTGCGGACGGGAGTGCGTCGGGCGTTCTGCTTTCTCTCATTTATGGCTTTTCTTTCTGGTATTCAGATTTCAGAATTCTCGTTTGTATTATTTACTTCAGACAACGCAAACTGGGTGTTTATCTTTTTAATTCGGCCTAGCCTTGTCGGAATATGAATGAGAAGGGAAAAGCTTTTAAAGATTTTCGTTGACTCGAAACGTCATGTTTATTTTTTCTGTTTAATAAATACTTTGTATTTAGTGTAAGTCACAAGGAGTAATGCAAAACACTGTCGCGAAATCAGAGGCTTCGGCTGTCTTCAAGAGCATCGTTATAAACGGCCTTACAGACAGTGGGGTATTACAAAAACAAGTGAGGCTGTGAGCCCTGACCGGGCTGCCTGGAGGCTAGCGGCTTGTGGCACTGCCTCGAGGTGTTTTATTGCTGACGGAGAGCCTGGGGTGTGTACCTTCCTTGATGGCTCGCGAGTCCGAGGAGGTTGGAGCCAGTGTGCAATCGTGTCATGGTAAGGTACAGTCACAGCATGAATTGCTGTGAGGTTGTGACTTGGTCACATTCATGTTTGCTCCAGAGAACAGGAACTGTCTGGTAGGGATCGGGGGGTGGGGGTGTGGGTTGTGTTTGGGAAATCCAAAAGATTTTTTTGTGCTTGAATACTGAGGTGATGAGAAGATGGGGGTTACAAGTGGAGAAGAATGGAATACGAGTATGCAAGGCTGAGTTGGTCAGAGCTTGAAGTAGCCTGGTCTGGTGGAAGATGTTCCTGCCCAAGGCAGGGGATTGGAATTGGGGGAGGTTTAAGGTCCCTCCCAACCCAGGCCATTCTATGAAGAAACTGCTTCTGCTATGTATGTCAAGCATCCTTCTGAGTCTCCTATGTTCAGAGGATTAGGAGGCCCATTGCTTTAGCTTCTGCTTTGCCTTGTCTGTAGAAACAAGTCTTCCAAATAATGGAGCCTGGCAGACTAGGTTTAGCAGCAGCATATCGGTCTGTGGGAAAAAGCAGAAAGGTGGTGTAAAGTCCAGGAACTCAATTTAAAATTAGCATGAAGGTGTTCTAGCGCAATAATTTCCTTGGGCTAAGCAAGCAGAGCTTGCCAGATGTTTTGCGTAGTGAACTGGGGTAGAGTCTCAAAGAAGGAAAGTGATCAGTAGGATTCATCTGGGTTATTGGCCTCTGGACTGGGGATTTGTTGAGGGGGCTCAAGATGGGCAATGACTGTTCCAATTTCAATTATTTGTTTGGGATTTTGAACTTTGTGTGGCACACAAAGCACCATGTCTTAGGGCGGCAGCTTCATGTACCTTATATTTGCCTTGTGTCAAGATGTTTGCAAAGGTAGAAGCTGGAAATGTTACACAATGGACATTAAACAATATTATACAATTAAAATTATACGACTGCTGGAAGCAGCATTATTGAAACCTGTAACTAAATTCCTACCTACTCATTCTGTATCTGAGGTTAAAAATTATTTGAAATGAATAAACGTTTTGATTTGGATTTTTCTAATTTCAGATCACCTTCAGAAACCCTTCAGTGCTCCCATTTGCAGCTCTTATTTCACATTGGTCATACACAGTCCCTACTGTTTTTCATTGGAAAGTGTTGGTGTAGTGGTACCTTTAGATTTCAGAGGCTTTATTATGTACAACACGTATTTTAGTTCCTTAAAGATATACTAGAAAATCTTTTTAAAGATACTTCTTTTTTAAACATTCCTCTGTTGTATGCTCAAGGTTAACGTTACAGCAAATTGGTAATATATATGTATTTCAGTAAGAAGCACAAAAATTTATAATCATAGTATAGTTTAAGGACAAAAATAAAAGAGAAAGCAATTCAGCTTTAAATTTTTGAGGGAGTTGTTTTTTATGTGTAAGAAGAGACTAGGGGTTTTAATTTTTAATTACTTCATTGCCATTTTCACAAACAGTGGCTTAGTTTCTTCCTGGAAAATGGTGAAGCCAAACCCTCAGTTCTATTTCCATAGGCAGTGCTAACACCATAACCCTCCCTGAGCAGGGCTTATCTTGTGCTCATCATGTCAGCTGTGTCTTGGATGTAAGTAAATATGTCTGTGCTGCTTAAGCCTGTGTTGGGCACTGTGTGGGGCTGGCTCAGGCTATTTGAGTCTGTGAATATTGTGGCCTGGTTTAACCTGTGATGGTGCCAGGAGCAGAGGAGTGATTTGATAATTTCCCTGTGTAATGTTGAAGACAGTGTTCCTGATAGGTGTCTCAGTGCTCCGCAGTGCTTTCATGTTTATGTGAATGTGGTTTGGGAAGAGTAATAAAATCCTGTATTGCTTTTCTCGGGGAATTCTGAGTGTTCTGGCTGGTCAGGTCAGTTATTAAGCAGAGCAGTTGTGATTTGGTCCTGCTGTGGAAAGGAGTGGGTAACAGCCTATTATTATGCAAAGCAGAGTGGATGAGAGATTTCAATAACCTCACTTGGTTTTCAATTCTATTCTTGCAAATTCTAATTTATAATTTGAATTTGCTGGATTTTTAATGATCTTATTGATCACTCACCATTTTCTGTCTGGTCATATCCTTTTGTATTCTGTGACTAGTATAGCACCATTTATTGCAGTAATCCAATGGGTGCTGTGGGAAGCGTGGGAGGAATAGCTCTGTTTTCATTTGGCTATTGTCCTTCCCAGACTTGGATGCATTTCTGTATTTACAATGGGCTTAGTTCCCCAAAGGGGTTTTCCTTATTTTACATAATATAAAAATAGGGGAGGTTATAAATGTAATGTTAAATTTTAAAGTAACCTTTATTGTTCGGTCATATATAAACCAGACTCTCTTTGTAGTTACTAAAGGGGGACTAAAGATGTGAAATGGCACTTTTATTTTCCCGCACAAGAGCTGGAATTGTGGCTTTTACCTGTGTGTTTGAACAGAGACAGGCAATCAGCTGCTTCCTTTTCACCTCTCATTTGGTAAAGAAGCTGTATGTTACACCTTAAACTGATCTAAAGACTGGTTGCCATGCAAAAGGGCTGGTCATATTCTTGCTCTCTCTTGTATCACCTTCAGCATTTTTTTTAGGTTTTCCTGATCCAGTTCAGTTTGCTGAATAATCTGAATACTAATCCAGCCCCTCTGTGTCCTCATCTCCCCTAGAAGATCAGCTTTTGCCAGGTAAGTAAGCTGAGTGAGTTCAAGAAAAGTCTGAGAAGTACCAGAGATGTAATTGATTTTTGTCATGTAAGAACACTGTTCTTTTCTAACAGTGAGCAAAAAGAGAAGAGCATAAGGGCAGGATGTATAATACAAACCTTTGCCTGATGGCCCTCTTGTTTCTTGTCGTTTGTAGGATGTCAAGAGGTAGATGTTGTTTGTTTTTATTTTGTTCATGATTAATGCATTTTTCTTCTGTGAACTAGCCCATGTCTCCTATCTACTTAAGTGTAAAGCACTGCCACATCCCAGGGGAGATTTTCCAGAGCACAGAATCACCTTGTAGGTGCTGACTACCTCTGTTTTCTTTTGAACTTGACAGCTGCTGGCTTAATTTCCTATCTCTTAGCTGTTTTATTTGGACACAGTGAAGAACAGATCTCAGTTTACCTTCTCCATTCAGTTCATGATTTTACAAGTTTCTGTTGTATGCCACTGCAGTAATCTCTGTTTCCAGGTAGAAGAACCCTAGCCTGATTGATTATTCCTCATTTATATTTTCAAACCTTGTTTCCTTTTAAAAAATACTTTCTATTATGTTCTCTTGAAAAGAAGGAGCAGGCACTGCATCCAGGATTTAAGATGCAGCCATTCTATATTTTTATATGGTGGCTTTATTAGTAATCATTTTCTAACATTATTTTTTCGTATGTTGAATGATTTGAACTGATGCTGTAATCAATCTGTTGTGACTCCAGCAACATTTTCTGACTGTTAATGATCAGTTTGGAGCATACCACTCGATATGTGAAATAAGGACCATTTATTTTCAGACTGCAACTTTATTTGTGCTGCATTTAATCTATTGTTTTATTTCTCCATTATTACTCTAGAGGGTTTTTCTGCAGATCTTAAGCCAGCCTTTCTCTTTGCTCTCACAATAGCTTGTATCTTTGGGAGACTTTCACTCTGCTCCTTGCCTCTTTTTCTGGATTTCATGAATACAGTATATAGTACAGTGCTGCAAAAGGCTCCTTGCAGTCTCTCTCCCTGAGAAAACTGACCACTTATGCCTACCCTCTTGTGGTCTGATTTCAGCTGCGTGTTAGTCCAGGTGGGGGTTTTCCCACTCAGGGTTTTCTGAAGTTCTCTGGATGGTGACTGTGTGCTGTGAAAGCTGCTTAGGGAGAGGCTCTGTGTGTCCTGTGCCTCTCTGGCACTCCTGCTGCCCCGCAGTGAGCCTAGTCTGCAAGCAGCTTGGACTGGAAATGAGCCCAACAAATTACAAATTAATGCTGATTTAGTGGTGTTGTACTGGCAGTATACAAATGCGAGGCTTTAATTAGAATCAGTCAGGTAAAAGCATATGCCTATGTTTGCTGCTGCTGGTTGAAACTGCTACCTTATGGGCTGAACTGTAGTCTAGACTAAGGCCATGTGTCAGTGCATGCACTTCCTATTTCAAATCGTCCCATTTGCTGCTGTAGTTAGATTAGCATGACTCGGTATGAATTACACCTAGGTACTAATTCAGCCAATTTCATGACTGCGTCTTGGATGGTTTCCCTGTGCTGAGGCAGATAAACAGTCTGACCCTGGGTTAACATCTGGAATTCCTTAAGGAAAGACAGTGATTAAGGAGGGGGTTTACTGCATTTATGTAAATTAATAAGGATCTAGTAATACTTTTTATGCTATAGATGGCCTTTATTCTGATTTATTTATAAGCATCATAAATACTTTAAAAATATAACTGGAAATTCACAAATTTTGCTACTGATACCCTTATAGGGTTTTGTAAATTCTAGAATTATTTGAGGTCTGTGTACATTTAGTTTTCTAAATACAAAGGATATAGATCTTCACTGAATTTTCTGTTCACTAAATTGATTTTTCAGATCTGTTCTTGAAAATTTACTTGGATTCTCCAGTACTGTTGTCACACATACTAGTTTCCTGCTGGGGATTTTTCTGGACTGTCTTTGTGTGGAAACTGAAGTTAGGTGCTTATGTTTTTATCAGTTTCTTTTGGCTGTGGTAGTTTTGAAATTTATTACTTAGCCAATAAAATCTGGGAGCAGGGGGATGGGTTCAGGTTGTGAAGGGTATTTCTGCCTTTGCATAGGCAGAAAGGAAAACTTGATCTGTGTAAGTGCGTAGTTTTATGACTTAGATTGGAAAAGGTGGGCCTGTGCCCAGATGGTAGAAGATGTGATCTGGGGAGTGGTTTAAGTCTGCTCTTCTGTGCTGCCAGCTTATGTGCTGCGTGGCTTGTCTCTGCCTTGGTGGAGAACTAATATAACAGTGCTGGGAGTCTTGGGCAAGGACAGGCTGCTCAGTTGACAAAGAAGTGTTTTTAATCATTGTATAAGAACTCTACATTTGCTGTTTTGCTTATATAGTTCATTCTGATACGATTTTCCAGAAAGAAATGGCCCTTGTTATAAATTAAACTTCTTTTTTGCTTGAGCTTGGATGAAAAGGTTATCAAATACATACCATATGGCCCTCAGGAAAGCCAGGGAAGATTTTTTTCTCATTTTACAATGCAATTGGGCTTTATTCATCGGCTGGCCTAAAGGAAGGCACAGAGCTTGGTGAAAATCTTCACATGGATTAGCTCAGCTACAGAATGAAACTATGCTTTCCTGACATTTTTCAAGTGGTTAATTGGAAACATTAATTATTGAAAAAAAAATTTATTACTTCTAGCAGTAGGTGGATGGAACACTCAACATTTATTCCTGCCAATTCATGTTTATTAAATAGTCTGTCACCTGTCAGGGAGTGGCCTCTGCTCCATCCACACACAGGTGAGCATAGTCTCACTGCTGTGAGGTTGCAGTACCTGTCGGGGTCCAGGAGTACTTTGGAGTTGAGAGTAGAACTGTGTGACCGCAGGGCTGGTGGTTCACAGTGAGGACATTGCTTTAAGAGGAGATATTTTCAACATTTTAAACTGTGCAATGCCTATATAATGCAACCATTGTAGCTGCTGCTCTGGTGTTGTAAGAAACATAAGGAAGGAGTTGTTGATTGGAAGGTTTTCCGTCAGGTTGTCTCCTTGGTGAATCCTTAGCTTGCTTGTGTTAGCCTGTAGTGCTGGGCTGTAGCCATGGATTGTTTCTATGGCTACAATGTGACTTGGTAGTGTCAGGCACTGCACTCATTCATGCTGTTGTGCCATATAACTGAAATATCGTAACTGAAGAGCCGGTATAATCTAGGGCTCTCAGCTGACATTTTTCAGTTACTGACCTGTCATTGTCAAGTTTTCAGCCCAAATGTCTAAGTTGCAGAAGGGTTGGACTTCTCCAGCAGAGTGAATACAAAAGCACAGAGGAGGCTGTAGCTTTGTACAAAAACTCTAATGAAGTAGTTCAGGTGATCTCTGCTTAAGTGTCACTTTGTTTTTTCGCATGCCATGCTTAAGAAAAAGCAAGGCCTCCACTACAGAGAGGAGCAGCAATATGGGCTGTGTGCTGTAGAGATTCAGGTGTACCCCAGCCTGGGAACGTGCCACTTTGGGGCTGCCCATGGAGGGTCTTGGTATAAGAGAGTAAAGGTTTAAAATATTTTTCTGGCCACACTGAGCAGAACCATTGCCCAGGTATTCAATACCTTTTGGACACTTAATTTCTGTATTTGTAACTCAATCTGTATTTGGAGCTTATGGCTATCCTGCCCGGACTCAGTTGTGGGGCTGACCACACGAGGCAGGAGCCAGAGACAGTTTGCCTGTGATTTCAAAGGGTTACAGAGTTTTTCTAAGCTTCTGCTAAAATGCCTCAAACAACTCAAAGTCTATCCTGCTGCCAGCCAGGCTTCAGGAAGCACCTCCACACGTGTGCTGAGCTCTGTTGCTCTCCAAAAGGTTTTTTCTCTGATCTCTTCGGCAGCAGTTCAAATCTTAGAAAATAGAAGCATTCTCCTGTTTCCAACATGCAAAAGAGTTACTGATGTGGAATTGCAAGGTGTGATGCTCCAGTTGGAGAAGCTTTTTAAAAAAACTTCAAGCCAGGTTGATTTTTGTTGTCGTGGTATTCGAATATATGCTTGTCTGGATGTGGTCAGAGGATCTGTGACCACACTCTTTTGTGACAGTAATTGCTGACTGATTTCTCTGTGACTGTGCTCCAAGGGAAGGAGCCATCTCAGGTCTGTGATGGTTATTCAGAGGTGTTACTTGCCTTAGAAGTGGTTGACTGTACTGCAGCACTCCCTGTCACTCAGCCAGTGTTCCAGTTCCCACCCCAGACCTGCAAGGAAATTAAAATCCTTTGCTGATCTGATTTCCTTGAGGACTATCATGGTTCTTCTGAACTTCTGTGATGCCGTGCTGGGAAGCATAGAGATGGAGTTGCAGGGATAACAAAATGCTGTCATCTTTGCGAACACCCCCACCCCCTTCCATCTTATTTTCTGATATATCTATACTTTGAGTGGTAAATGGAAGATCTTTTTCCGATTTAGTATTTTAATGAATGATCTTAGAGGTCTTTTTGAATCTTGATATCATGCCACCTTTCTGGTCCCTCTCTGGCCTGTGAGGGTCATAACAAAGCAGTAACAGACTTCTTTCTTACCAAATGTTTTTTTTCTGGTTCTGTTTTGTTTGGTTGGTTTCCTGTTGAGTATGTCTGCATTAATTCTTTGTAAATGCATAGGAATGTTGGCAACCATTGCCAAATTTTAGGTAACCTGACAGGCCTGTATCTAGGTATTTGAGCAGTTCTTGAAATTAAAGAAATAACAGTGTCAGCACCAGGGTTGCCTGGTCACGTGTACTCCAGAAGCTTCACAATGAACCCCTCAAGTCCTTTGGATAGTGATTGAGCTTACACTGTGAGAAATGGCTTTTGTTGTGACATTTGGTAGTAATTGCCTAAATGAAGTGTTTTCAAGGGGAATGCTAGGCCACTATAATTATATTTATGCTGCACTCACACCAGTATAAAAATGCCTTTAGAATGATTTGCAGAGCTTACCAGTTGGTTTCTCAGGAGAGGGTCCTGACCTTGTTCCACATGACTGCGTTCCATTTCTGGCAGGGGTTTTAGGTGTTAGAAAATGGTATTTCCTTACTGAACATAGTTTTCCTTGGCAGTGCAGTGACTTCTAAAAATGTCTAAGAAGTCTGTCATTCTGCTTTTTTTTTAATTAACTATGATATCCTGAAGGGAGCAGAATTTCTGTAGGAATTCCAGCATCAGCAGTGAAGAGCAAATGGGAATGTGAAGCACTGGGAGACAGAGCAGAAGCAGCTTTTGGGAAGGGACAGTGAGCTGAGTGGTTGTGTCACTTGGGGCTGAGCTTCAGGAAGTGACCTCAAGAGATGGTTTGATCTGGGAAAAAAACCTTTTTTCCTTGTTTAAAAAATGTTTTGTTGAGGTTGCAAAACAAGCCCAAGTCAGCCTTGAAATGCCAGCTTTGGGAATTGCGTTGCATAGGATTTCTCAGACAGAGGAGATCTTCACTGAGCATTATATTACCTCTTTTTGTCACTAGTAGAAGAGAAATGTAGAAGACTAATGTAGGTTTTTACTTGGGCCTTATGAAAGATAACTGCTTTTCCCCCTTTGACTTTGTTTCATTTTTCTTTAATAAAGACAGGAGTTTCTTAACAATAAAAGCAATAAAACAGCTAGAAAAGCCTATGCTCTCTTTAAAAAAAGAAAGAAAGAAGAAATAGGATAAAGCCCTTTGTATGGTATAGTAAGCTGTCACAGCACAGCTGGCCTGTAGCTGGACAAGTAAATCTGGACATAACAGAAAATCCAGCTCGGCTAAGCCTAGCTCATTCTTGAGCAAGTCCCTGGGTAAGCAATGATAGGATGGATTTGAAATTACACAGGCAACCCCAACCAATCCTTTTCAACCCTGTATACAGACATATCATTGGCCAGAGAGCTGGGCGGTGCTGAAACCCCAACCAGTCAGTTGTCTAAACTCGGGAGTTTTGAACTCCCTATAAAAGGAGACCCTGAACAATAAACCAGGCTGTTTGTCGCTGACCTTTGGTGAGTCCTGTCGTATGTCTGCCTCCAACCAATGACTGTAACGTAATATGTGTTGAACCCTGATGTGCTCAATGCTGCCATTTCTGTGTGCAAGAGCACAGGAGACAGACAAAAGTGTACAAAGCCTGACCAGAAGCAGAAGGCTGAAAACCAAAAGAAGAACAGACACTGACTAGAAGCAGAAAAGGTGAAAAACCAAGAGGCACGAGCAAAGCCTTCTGTGGTAAAAAACCGCTCAAATGCAGGTTCCTTTGTACATACCCCTGAAAACAGAAGAAAAACTCCACCAAAGACATGGGTGGATGGATCTCGGTGGAACACCCAAGTTATGAAGGTATGAACTCTTTTGTTACTTCAGTGGGGAGTAAAGCATGAGCAACAGGCTTTAGAAGCTGTTATGGACACCACTGTAGACATTGTAAATCCGTGGAAGCTTGTTTCAAACTTGCTGGGGTGATTAGAAGCCGAGCAGAATACAAGGACAGCAGTGGAAATGCCTGTGGGCACAGCCTGCCGAAAAATCCCAAGATGGTGGTTGCTACGTGGTGTGAGAGTTGCCCACTCAAGATGATGGAGGCCGTGGGCCATGAGTGCAGCCCTCTGAAACATCCCAAAATGGATCCCACAGGCTACATCTCCCATGGGAGGTAGCCTGTGGGAGAGAAGATACCACACTGGGCATGTGGGGGCAGTGGTCGAAATCGCCCTTGCATTGGTACCCAGGACTCCCTCCAGTGTGCCCACCAGATCCCGGAAGCATCACAGTGCCAGAAGCCAGAAAAGAAACTGACAGCCCCGCTGTCGGAGCCCTCCCAGCGCTGCGCGTGTCCGTGCCACGTATAAAGCTCCCAGCATCTGGAACTGCGGAACACTACATACCACTGCATTTGCAGTTGGGACTTGAAAAGCTTGAGAAACACCACAGCAGCCAGCGCCGCTATCAGCGCCTGAGAGGCTGGGAGACCTGGCCGGTGTGAGCAGTGCCCAAGACCGCAGAACCTTGCATCATGCTGGCTGCGAGTGGCCCCAGACACCAGGAAAGCAGAGTGGGGCCACCCGCCACCACTGACAAACTGTTGCCTAGCAACAACCGCAGCAGCCATGTCAACCTCTTCTAAGCCCTCAACGAACAGTCTGCCAGGGTCGGGGGAGAACCAAATATGGCCCCATGTCCCCTGATCTGTGTAATCTTAGAGAGGACCCGAACAGCATCACAAAACAACTCACACCACCCCCACGCGATATTGGCTGGAGCTGAGTCGTGGTAAACAGTGAAGCGGGGCCGGCCAAACCATGGTGGGTGGAGGAGTTCTGCCAAGCAGCAAACCCCCAACAAGTGGCAGAGTGGCCCAGAACTGGCAGCAGGCACAGCAGTGGTGGAACCGTGGCAAGTGGCGGAGGTGCAGTTATGATGAGGTGTTGTGTGGCACTGGGCCACCACATGGCTGTGTGGAGCTGTTGTGCCGGGTTGGAGCCTGCTGCCATATTGGATGGGCCCCCCACAACCATACTGCAGTGTCATATGACCCTCAGGACAGCCCCCCCACTGACTGCACGGAGTGTGCCTGCCCAGTTACCCGAGCCACCCATGCTGGGACCGCACATGCTCCTCGTTGCCATGGAAACCCTCAGACTGCCTCTACTTGAAGCCAGTTGGCTTGGCTGCGAAGACGTGCCTATGATCCCAACTCTGTTGGCCACGGCCACCTGATGCTGCAATTCGTTGGCAGGTCCTGAGGATACGTCACTACGGGTGCCCAGATGTATAGCCAGTGTCACACCTGGAAATGCACTGGAACTAGGAAATCCCAAAGCCATGGCACCAGATCCCACTCCCAGACCCACCGCCTGCTCCCATTGCCACCACAACCCCACTGAGCCAGCAGCCAAGGCTTGAACAGCCCCAGAGACCCACATCACTGGTGAATAAGTGAGACCTCCACAGAGAGAACATGAGTCACCACCCTACTGCCAACTTGGGAGAGGAAACCCTCGCAACCCTGCCAGCACCAGCTCTATCCCCACTCCTACCGGATACCATTGCAGCACATGTTAACTTGAGACTATGAGCTCTAGTAGAAATTGGAACGTGTCTATCCCAACCCACAAGTACTCAAACTTGAAACAAAACCCCAGAGGGTAGTTATGTGCACTAAAACTTACATATATATAAACTTCAAAAGCTTTGAAGTATGATAAAGTGGGTAAACCATGTATAGAATTAACCACTTTACAGTTATCAGCCCTATTCAATATTATCAGAGTTCACCCTGAATCTCTCCCCGAGAAAATAATTTCCAAATTTGAAAACTGTTCTAGAAACATAAGAGGAAGCCATAATAAACAGATGAGTACGTCCTAAGGTTTGTAATACAGCGTTTATTATCATTATTAATTTGCACCCTACAGGAATTATTGGTCAATGGGACACACAGTAGTCTAACCTGCTTCATATCTTGAGATGGATCTTTCTGCCTCACGGACCTAAAAGGTCAACATCTACTGGTTTTAGATTAATTGCACAGTTAATTATTGAATGCTGTCTAAGGTGCATGCAGTTAAATAGTAGAGATCCTTCAAAAATTGTTATACCAGTGCAACAAAAATTTTTTGAATGGTGCTTTGAAAATAGCATACCAATACGGATTGCTTTACATAACTATACAGGGCAAGTTACCTATCACTCACCCAGGCACAAATCGTTACGATTAAGCAAAACCACTGAGACCACTGAACAGATCACGCCAAAAGCCACAATCCTGGGAAGGTCCCAAGCCACCACCTGCAGCATTTGGCTACGCACAGAAATAACCTCTAGAAATTCTGCTGTTTAATTCTGCTAATTAATTTTAACATTTACCCACTTTAAAATAAGCTATGGTTTTAAAAAGTGCCATCTCAATGTCTAGCACAAACAAGGATCCAGCCATAAGACATTATTTGATGTTACTTGTATGTATTTCTTTGATTATTTGTAAGTTATTTATGTTGGGAAACTTTTTCAGTAAATATTAATAAAGGTTTGTTTTTAAAATATGTTAGGAGGAAACCTTCCCAACCAAGTCCCTGGTTCTGATCAAGCCCTGGACCTGACTGGTAAGGGAAGTGTGCCATAAATCCCAGGTGTTTGTATCCTAAAAAGATGAAATCAAGTCACTTTGACTTGTAAATTTGGCCTTATAAAAGCTGAACCCTCATTTTGAGGTAAACTTAGAAATCTTGTTCTGGAAAAGGCTAAGTCCAGCTGTGACAGACCCTGGGTGAAGGTAAGCATTTAAATAGTTGTAAGCAATCTTGTTTAGTAGTGTTTATTGTTTAATTGGATGTATTGTCTTACTGTTCATAATAAGATAAGTACATGTTTTATGAATTTAATAGGTTAAACTGTGTTCATGCTTATAGTTGTTAAGGCTGAAAACAGAGGTGAGTTCTAATAACCCATTCAGCTACCACAGCAAACAAACCTTACTTGCCTTCATGTAAACACATCTAATTAGTACCATACAGTGAAGTGACAAATATGCACAGTGATTAACTAGTGCTTACCAGATCAAAGCCTGCATGAACAGTGAAACCCTTTTAACAACTCTGTCTAACCCATCATTCACTGATGTTTGTAATAATTCACTCATATTCACAGGAATCCTTTAAAAGAATATTGTGCCCCAGCCTGACAGCCAGCATTCATCCTCAGGCTAAAGTTAAAGCTTCTTAACCAAGATACCATAATCCACTGAAATTTTATCAGTGAGACTGACTAATGAAATTTTATTCTGTATTAATCTTAGCACCACAGCCAGACATGCTTACCCAAGCAGAGGCATCACACAGTTTTTTCCACCAAGGTGTTTGAGCCTTACAATGACAATTCAAGCTGTTAAACACAGAAGCTTATAATATAGTTAACACCTGTGCTGAGTGCCAAGTCTACACTGCACCACTGCAGATGGGGGTAAACCCTCATGGACTGTGTGCATTACAAATCTGGCAAACTGATGTCACACACATTCCTGAATTCAGACGTCTGAAATATGTACATGTATGCATTATCAATATGGGCTTCAGTTGACACAGAAGAAAAAGGTTGGGATGCCATTGCACATTGGCGATCAGCCTTTGCTGCTTTAGGTATCCCCATACTATTAAAACAGAGAGTGGCCCTGCTTACATTTCACAAAATACAAGACAATTCCTACATCTCTGGGATGTGTTTCAACACACTGGTATTCCCCTTTCAGCAACAGGACAAGCCATCATGGAACGTGCACATGGCACTTTAAAACATACATTTAATAAGCAAAAAGGAGGAATGTGTAGTGAGACCCCACAGAACAGGGTAGCTAAACCTATTTATACCCTAAATCATTTGACAATATTAGAAAATTCCCAGAACCCAATAATTTTAAATCACACTTTCCATCATTACAGTCATTCAGTGATGCTCAGTCACCCAAACCCAAGGTAATGGTGCAAGACCTTAACAGCAGTAGGTGGGAGGATCTGTAGGATCTTATTACCTGGGGATGGCTATACGCTTGTGTCTCCATGGACACCAGAATGTGTTGGATACCTCCAGATGTGTCCGCCCCTGCACTACATCCTGCTCAGGAACACAAGCAGCACCTCCTTGGCAACCCCTCAACAGATGTCATGGAGCCATATGTGGAACAGTGATAGAAACAACTTGTGCACCTACTTTATGGAAATCTGGGACTCTTGAAGTGACAGTATATTTAAGGATTTTGTTTGTTTACGAATTGTTCTGTTAGTTGGGTTTTTCTGATAGTTCTAAAAGTTGAATGGTTTCTCATTTGTAGTGTTAAGTTGTACTTTTAAGTTCTAAGCAGATAGCCTGTGATGTGCTAGCCTGAGTGATTGCATTGTTGGTGGTCTCGCCTGACATCCCCTGGAGGTGAGTCCTGCAGCTCTAGTGGTACATGGGATACATCGCTGGCTAGGGAAGCTAGGTTTGTTGACTTGGATGGAAAACCTCATTTGAACTAGGCCCATGCTGTCTTTTGTCATCCTATCTGCAAAGGGCCCTTGCAGATAGGATAACAGAGAACACTTCGCATTTTTTAGTAAAATGAAAAGGGGGAATTGTCACAGCACAGCTGGCCTGTAGCTGGACAAGTAAATCTGGACATAACAGAAAATCCAGCTCGGCTAAGCCTAGCTCATTCTCGAACAAGTCCCTGGGTAAGCAATGATAGGATGGATTTGAAATTACACAGGCAACCCCAACCAATCCTTTTCAACCCTGTATACAGACATATCATTGGCCAGAGAGCTGGGCGGTGCTGAAACCCCAACCAGTCAGTTGTCTAAACTCGGGAGTTTTGAACTCCCTATAAAAGGAGACCCTGAACAATAAACCAGGCTGTTTGTCACTGACCTTTGGTGAGTCCTGTCGTATGTCTGCCTCCAGCCATTGACCATAACATAATAGTAAGCGTTGAAGAAATTCATAGTAGAATAGAAATACTAATTGAAAACTGTGTATAAATGCAGGAGAAATACTGTCACCACTTCGTTGTTATAAAATAAGAATTGTTAAGTCTCATATTATTTAGCAGTTTAGGGAGATTTCCAGAATATGAATATGTCTGCTTTCTCTCATTGGTAGGTAGTGGTTGTTGAGGAAAAAAATTGAAAGGGCTTGAAACACACTGCACCAGAAAGCCTAATTTGTTACCTGAGCATCAGTTGTCTGAACTGAGAAGTGTTGTAAGGCAGATATCTTGCTTTTCAATAGTTTTATGACTTGATGTGATGTATTAATGTTTTCTCAGATCTCTAGCCTTCAACTGTTCTGGGCTATGGATTGATTATAAACTTGGCACTTATGCTATTTTTATCCTATATGCCTGTTAAAATGAACAGCTTATGTAGAAGCCATCATCAGTCATCTTGTTGGCCTAAAAATGACTTAAGCAAATACAGTCTTTGTAGTGTCAAAACATTCAGTAAGGAAAGGCTCACAGAGTTTAAATCCTGATCTTTAAGTATTTCATTTAGTGAAGTCTGAAGTATTTTTATCCTATCCTAAATCATTAGACTCAAATTTTCTTTTGTGTTTTAAAGAAAACTCTAAGGTTTCTGAGCAGCAGTGATTCCAGGGTCTGGGACCTCAGCTTTCAAGAGTGGCACTCAGCTTTCCATCCATCAAGGGACTTGTTCTGTGCCCTTGGTCTCTGCTTCCCTGCCAGCAAGGTTCAGAGGTGTATCAGAGGTGCTGGGAAAACCATGTTGTGGAGAGCAGAGGTGCCTTCCTCCTAGTGTTTTCTGGTGCCTCCAAACTCCTGGGTGCTGTTGCAGTAGGAGGGGGATCTCGTCTGGCCAAACGGACCAGACAGTGGTTTCTGGGCAGCTATTAGAAAATCTCATCCTTATTTTACTGCCATGCCTGTATACTGTATACATTTTTAAGGGATGAACAGTCACATCTTAACATTGACAGCTGCTGCTTTTTCCTCTGAGCACCTGCATTAACACAGTCACCACCGGCCTGATATAAGATGCTTGGTTGAGTGGTGCTGTGCTGTCTCTCTCATGCAGTGGCTAGGTGAAGAGCAATGACTTTTATTACTGCTGATTGCATAGTAGAAGGCAGAAAACAGTTTTCAGTCAATGATGGTGAGGGTTCTATTTTCCACCAAACTGGCTGCAGAGGAGAAGGAGCCTTGGAGCTTTTATCTCTTTCTTGGTTTCTCCCTTGATTACATCTTCATTTGAAGGAAAATCAAAACATTTAATCTCTAACTGAGGTGAAGTGAATATTTAACAGGAGTGTATCTGGTGCCAGTGTATTGGGCTGCAATAGAAAGTGTTAGTCTCTTCATTAAATGCATGTTGACTCAAAAGATCCAAAGAGAAACAGGACTACTTCGTTCCAGTGTGCGGTTTGGTGAAGGAATTGTGGAGAAAAAATTGTGTTCCCGTGCTAAATAGGAGGTTCAGATAGATCAAAGAAACTGAACTCTGACTTCAATGTGTTGAGTAATATTGACATATGAAGCATTGCCTAAAGGGTCAAAGAAGACCAAGATTACAGCCCAGAAAGAGATTGTGATGAACTTACTCAACTAAACCAGATCAAGCCATTGGAAAAGAAATGAATGCTTGCACCTGTGATGATTCCTTGTGCACCCTTCATTTCATAAAAGCTCTTGAACAAGGAGAGGAGTGTAGGACTTCTCTGCAGTGGGTAGACACTTTTTCTCTTTGCAGCTCCTAGTGTAGCTCATATACAAGTGGAGCAAATGTACATAAAAGCGCTGTTTAAAAAAAAATCAAAGTTGAAGTCAACTTGAGGTCAAGAGAGAAACATAACAATCTTAGACTAAAATTTATGTAATAAAATATTTTTAATGAAATTCCCAACTCTGAGAGTGGTGGGGGAAGCAGGGCATTATGTCAAAGGCTGCATGTACATTTATGAAGGTTTGTGGCAGTATTAAGGCACACTTCTAAAGAGAAACTCTGGTATCTCTCCCTGAGGAAGAGTGAAAGTTCTATAAAGCAGTAGAATACTAAATTTTAAGCAGAATAATCAACACTGGAGCTCATTATCAGCATAATCTGGCAAACTCTTGAATACAAGAGAACTAAAAAAGGGAGAGAGAGGTGATGAGAGAGCTAAGGCATAGAAGAGAGAAGGAGACAAAACCGTTTTAGGACTTCGCACCTTGAAAAGAAGCCACTGGGAAAACAGAGAAGTAATAAAGCTTTATGAAAGGATGACTGGTGCAGGAGGTGAGTGAAGAATAACTGGCATTTCTGAGACCATGAGGACTGTTGGGACATCAAATAAAATATAGCTATAAATCAGACAGATGGAAGATTTATTTTATACAGTATTTTCACAATATTAACCATTGCCAGAGAACTACGGGGAAGCCAAAAGCACAGAGATGTCAAAGTTAGAAAAAGAAACTGAAGATGCGTGACATTTATTTGTATCAACAAACATCATAATAGTTAGCTTTGGGGAAACATGAAAAAAATCCTGTGGCACTAAGTGATAAAGTAGTATTTTAAATTCAGCAGAGTGAAGTAATGCAGCTGGAGAACAGCCCCCACTGAATGTGTACAGTGATGAGCTCTGAATTGCTTTTCCAGTCAGAGGCAGAACTGGGGTTATAATAGGGAGCTCTCTCAAAATACCTCATTATTTAGAAAAGCAAATTGAAGGCTAGATGCCTGTAGAAAAATAATAGTGATCAAACTAGGAAACAGTGATGTGCAAGCTCACAGTGCATCTGTGTTGTGAGTGCTGCATGAATTCTAGTCCCATCACTCTCAAAGACCCAGTGAAGCTGGGAGAGATTCTGAAAAAGCTGATGTGAATGATCAAAGGTGTGCAATGAGTTCCTTGTAAAGAATGATAAATAGATCAAAGCTCTACAGTTTCAAAAAGATGCCGTTGAAGAGGATATGATGGAAGCACAGTCTTAGCAGCATGGTGTCTATGTGAACCCATTATTCACTGTCTCTTTTGATAAAAGGACTAAGACCACCAAATGGAAACAGTGGGTGGCAGGCTCAAAACAAAGTGAAATATTTCTGAAGTGGGAGCAGGAACTCCTCCTTTCTCTTTGGCACTGAGGTTTTAATCTGTTGGAACAATTCCCAGGATATAAGCTGATTTATTCTGCAGTTAACACTTCATCAGAACGCTGTTCATGGGGCTAAGCATGTAAGCTTAGGTCTAGAGATCTGTTCACAAGAGAAATCCTTTTGAATGGTGGAGCAGGTATATGTAGCCTGGCAGGCTAAAATGGCCCCTCATAAATTTTCATTGGGAAAATCAGTGCAACTTCTCAACAAAATATTATAGTAGAAATACCTGGTAAAGTCAAATACATTTTCCTGCAGCTCAGGACATACAGCCTCGTCTTGTAACTTGTGTTTTCAGGTTGTGATAGAAGTATTAAAACTTTTCTGACAGCAAGACCTAATATACCTTCTTTGGCTTACCATTAGCTGGGATGGTGGTATTTTGCCTTAAGGCATAATGCCTTAATGCAGAAGTGCTTAATGCCTACTTTACCTCAGTTTTTAGTGGGAAGACGACTTGCCTGACTTGCCTTCATGACGACTGTCCTCTTGGGTTGGTAGATGATGTCAGGGAACAGAATGGTCCCCCCATTATCCAAGAGGAGGCAGTCAGAGAACTACTGAAATACTTGGATATCCATAAATCTGTGGGACCAGATGGGATCCATCCCAGGGTGATGAGGGAGCTGGCAGATGAGCTTGCAAAGCCACTCTCCATCATTTACCAACAGTCTTGGATCACTGGTGAGGTTCCGGATGACTGGAAGCTGGCCGATGTGACACCCATTCACAAAAAGGGTGGGAAGGAGGATCCTGGTAATTACAGACCAGTCAGCCTGACCTCAATACCTGGTAAGATAATGGAACAGTTTATATTGAGTGTCATCACACAAAATTTACAGGATGGCCAAGGTATTAGACCCAGCCAGCATGGGTTTAGGAAGGGTAGGTCATGTTTGACCAACCTGATCTCCTTTTATGACCAGATGACCCGCCTGGTGGATGCAGGGAAGTTTGATGTTGTTTATTTGGACTTCATCAAAGCCTTTGACACCGTCTCCCACAGCATACTCCTAGATAAGCTGGCAGCCCGTGGCTTGGACGGGAGCACTCTTTGCTGCTTCAGGAACTGGCTGCATGGCCAGGCCCAGAGAGTGGTGGTGAACGGTGCTGCATCCAGCTGGCAGCCAGTCACCAGTGGTGTTCCTCAGGGGTCTGTGCTGGGGCCAGCTTTGTTCAATATTTTTGTTGATGACATGGATGAGGTTATTGAGTCTTTCATTAGCAAATTTGCAGATGACACTAAGCTGGGAGTGTGTGTCAATCTGTTGGAGGGATGGAGGGCTTTGCAGCAAGACCTGGATCGGTTGGATGGATGGGCAGAGTCCAATAGGATGAAGTTCAACAAATCCAAGTGCCGAGTCCTTCAGTTCGGCTACAATAACTGTGAGTTACTATCATTTTACTTTTAAAGTGTTATTATCCCCCTGCAATGTTATAGACTGGGGATGGTGTGGCTGAACAGTGTTCAGGCAGAAAGGGACCTGGGGGTTCTGGTCGACAGCCAGCGGAACATGAGCCAGCAGTG
Organism: Acrocephalus scirpaceus scirpaceus; assembly: GCA_910950805.1. Taxonomy (NCBI): domain Eukaryota; kingdom Metazoa; phylum Chordata; class Aves; order Passeriformes; family Sylviidae; genus Acrocephalus; species Acrocephalus scirpaceus. The sequence goes on from OU383787.1 coordinate 1,028,054, forward strand.
TGCCCTGGTGGCCAAGAAGGCCAATGGCATTCTGGCCTGTATCAGGAATAGTGTGGCCAGCAGGAGCAGGGAGGTAATTTTTCCCCTGTACTCGGCACTGGTGAGGCCACACCTTGAGTATTTTGTCCAGTTCTGGGCCCCTCAGTTTAGGAAGGATGTTGAGATGCTCGAGCACGTCCAGAGGAGGGCAGCGAGGCTGGTGAGGGGCTTGGAAAACAAGCCATATGAGGAATGACTGAGGGAGCTGGGATTGTTTAGCCGGGAGAAAAGGAGACTCAGAGGTGACTTTATCACTCTCTACAACTTTCTGAAGGGTGGTTGTAGTCAGCTGGGGGTTGGTCTCTTTCTCCAGGCAACAAAGGACAGAATGAGAGGACAGTCTCAAGCTGTGTCAAGGGAAGTATAGGTTAGATCTTCGGAAAAAGTTTTTCACAGAAAGAGTGATTAAGTAAGTACTGGAATGGCCTGCCCGGGGAGGTGGTGGAGTCACCATCCCTGGATGTGTTAAAAAAAGACTGGATACGGCACTCGGTGCCATGGTCTAGTTGAGGTATTGGAGCATGGGTTGGACTGGATCTTGAAGGTCTCTTCCAACCTAGAAATTCTGTGTGATTCTGTGATTTTCTTATGCTGTGGTGGTGGTTCTAGCTGCATCTACTACAGAAATAATACAACATTAACATACCAACCAGTTGCAATAGTGTTGTTTTGAATTGCTCCACAGGAGTTAGAAAAGCAAGTGGTTTTGGATTCATGGAAACTGGATATGATTTCAGTGTACAGGTACTATTTATCTGTGGTTTGTTACCTGTGCTTTGTTGTGTTTTCATATTTATTGACAGAATTAATTTTTTGCCATTTTAGGGTGATTTAGCACTTAGCTAAACATTTCTTTACTGAATTGTAAAGACAAACTTCACTAACTTAAACTCATAAAATACTCAAGTGAGCTGTGCGTTTGAGCTGTGTTTAACATCTGCTTCTGACCTGCAGAAGGGCGTCTGGTCACAGAAGGATGTCATTATTTCCAGTTCATTAAATAAAAGCTATGACCTTAATCTGCAAATCCTTGAGATACTTGGAGTTTGAAAGAGCGGGGAGTGGAGTGGTGGAGTCTGCTGGTATTGCTGAGCTAACCCCTCACGGTCACTTGTGTGAGCACGTGGTCTCAAGGACTTGTGTCTCCCTGGGGACACCTTGCCCCTGAGCAGGGCAAAGCTGTGCCCAAGACTGAATCGGACTCTTGAGGTGCTGAGGAAGTGTTCGATGGTGAGTTACTATCATTTTACTTTTAAAGTGTTACTATGATCTAGAGTAATTGTATTACAGAGATTTCACAGATAACTAAATTTCCAGTGCTCTATGGGTGCTCTCAGACCTCTCCACTAGTCAGCTAAAAGTTGTTAGCTGAAATTGCTGTGGACGAGGCTCAAAAGGGTATCCATGCTTTGGTTCCCTCATGGTGGCTTAAATGAATATGATATTCTTTGCAATTTGGTTTGGCGCCTGATTGTACCACAACTCACCTGGACTGTCTTATATCTTGTGGTACAACTGCCCTTCCTCAGAACATTTTAAATATTTTCTGAGGATTTTTTTAGATACCACAGCTTTGACATTGCAATGCTGGACATGGAGTATGTAATACAATTGCCATTTTCCAAAAGGATATGGCAATGAAGCTTGGAAAGGGAGGAAAAAAGAGTAATGTTGGAGTGAATAAAATCAATACAGAAGTAACTAGGGCTTTCATTTTATGTCTGAGATTCCTGCATCAGCTTAAATTCTGCATAAAGGTTAATATGGGAGAAATGAGCAAGTAACGGAAAGGAAATACTACTACACCAAGTTAAAGTATTTGATAATTTCTCTCCAGATGAGTATTGGCAAGCCAGCCTGTCTTTAGAGAAGGTATTGTCAGGCTTTTGTAGGGTTGAGGCTGGTGTTCTAATCCTTGCTGTTTGTCAACGGCATTGGAAAGTTCCTTCTCTGGACAGCACGTGTGAGCAATGGGAGTTGTGACTGCTCAGAGCTGTTCAAATGGGCTGTCAGAAAGAGTTAGTCTTTGATAAAACCTCCAGGGTGTGTTACTTTATATTGCATTTTTTTGGGGGGGGGGTGTAATAATGGGGTGGAAGAGTATTCTGTATATAATAGGTCAAGCTCTTGATAATTTTTGTGACTGAAGGAAGGAGAGAGGCACCAAGATTTCATGGGTGAGGCTGCCTTGTTTTTCTGTTTTTCTGCAGCACATAAGTATGAGAATAAATAACTTCTTGTTCACAAGGAATGGTGGTGTTTCAGTGCACTGGGGAAGAAGCTTCTACAGGACTTGGGAGAGACAGATGCTGCCTAAAGTACACATGGATGTACAGGCAAAGGGCAGTTATTTTCAGGTGCTCTTCTTTTGCCGTATCCTAGACATTTGCTCCTGAACTGAATCAGACTGGATGATGCACTGTGCAGATCTTGTGCAGTTCTTCACGTGTTCTTTTTCTGGAAAATACTGAACATTTTTCAGAGTTGGCAATCAGTTTAATATTAAGCCTGTTATTTTGATACATCAACATCTGCCCTGAAAAATTCACCAGGAGATGAATTTCTGCTCCAGCTATGCCTTTAATGTGAAGTATCTGAGTTGACTCCTTATTCATTATAAAACAGTTTTAGAAAGGGAATTTTTAAATAGTTCAGATATGTTGATTTTCATCTTTCTTTTTATTCTGGCCTGTGATATTACCAGGTTAAAAATCTCATTGTTTATACCACTTGCAGCAAGGGAAATTCCCATTGGATAAAGGAAAATAGTTTTGCAATGAGAATGGTGTGTAATGCTAGAATCTCCTAGCTAGAGATTTTCAAATCTGCAAGGCCCTGAACAACTGGATCCAGCTTTGAAATTACTCTTGCTTGGAGAACAGTCTCTCCTCCAGAAATCTCTTCTGGCCTACATGGTTCTGCAATTGCATCCAGGTTCCATAAAGAGAAACTTTTCCGTGTTCGTGCTGTGCTGTCCTTACCTGGAAAGAGTCTGTGAGCAGGCTTCTGAAAAACTTCCTCTTAATTCTTAATGGAGGAATTAGTTTAAGACTTTGGTGTAGTCAGCTTTTTCCTTGTCTGTTGCATTGGTGTGGTACATCCTCATCTCATGCTGATTTCTAGGGAATGAAATCAGGAATTGATCTGCTGTAACCATATCATTCTTAACACAGAGGGGTTAAACATGAAACCCATGTGATGGTTCAACTTTATTCAGGACTAGAGTATTAGAACTAAATCAATTGTATTGAGATCTTCAGATAGTTTTGAAAGAAGATCTTTGTGTTTTAATATCTTCAGGGGTCTGTTTACAATAACTGTTTACAATGTCCTAGTTGACAATTGTCCTTGGGATCATGGATTTCTGTTGTAAGGTATGTGATGTGAAACTGTCCTAAGCTTGTGAATGTTTGCTATATCCCAAACGTACAGAACTGAATTTCATTTAATAGGAACCACCTTAACTTGCACTATTATTTCTTAATGAAAACTAAACTGAATTGATCTAGCCCATTGACTTTGGCATGGAGAAGTTTGGGTGAGGAAAAAAGAGGTTACTACTTTTACCTGATAGATATTGGAAGCAAAAGCTATGCAGATTCAGCCTCCCTTTCTAAAAACTGCTCTTTTTCTTAGTATAAGTTGTTTACCCAGTTCAGTTCACACAGTAGATAGCTTTGATTTCTGATTTTGATCAATCAGATTTTCAGGAATCAGTGTGGGGGTGAATGAGGACAAGGAGGGAAAGAAGGATGGAGAAAAAGGGAAACAGATGTTCTATTGGCATTTTAGGAAGGGAAGGTCTTGGATCTTGCAAGTCTAGGAGGATGTGCCTGCTGGACTTTTGCAGATCTCAGGCAGTAATGACCAGATCTTTTGCAGGAAGAGCTAAACTCCCAAGCAGCCAGAACCAAGAACATCCACTAGAAACCTGTAGAGAGCAAATGGGGTTTGGGTGAACATGGAACTTGATGAGTAGGTCAGTTTCCTCCTTAGACCTATCTGACAAAATTTGAGAAGGTGTGTTTGGTACAGAGTGCCATCTGCCTTTGGCTTCCAGCTGCTTGCAGAAAAGCATTCCTAATTCTATGAAAAACATCACTTGCCATCTAATGGTATTTTAGGTATTTGCTTTATATGCAGTTTTATAACTGACTTCAAACACAAGTCATTCTTACAAGTGATGTTTGGCTTAAGTAGTTGGTGTTTTGTGTCCTATGTCTGTATTGTATTTATGCAGGTGTTTGCAAACTGGCCCTGTAATTTATAAGGGAGGGTGCTTACAGTAGCAGAAAGAAAATGTGGTCCATTGCTGCATCACAGAATCACAGACTAGTTGGGGTTGGAAGGGACCTCAAATACCTCATTTAAACCCCTGTGCCATGGGTATGGACACCTTCCACTAGACCAGGTTGCTCAAAGCCCCATCTAGTCTGGCCTTGGGCACTTCCAGGGTGTTTCTACCCTCTCTGAAATACGACATTATTACCTGTTTTATCAAAAAGCTTCTGTCTATTTCAGAATCTTATAACATGAATGTCCATGCTGATATGTGCTCAGGTGTTCATTTATAGCCCTGGTTACTTGTATCCACAGAGTACCATGAAGACTCTAGTGAGTTTTTGAGTATATTTCCCTACCCTTTTTTATGCGATCCTCAACTTAGACTGCAGGATTTGGAGGCAGTTCCAGAGGTCACTGCATGTCTGGTCCTCATTATATGAGTTGGTTGTAATGTTTATGTGACTGTCTGATTGGCTCCTTCAGCTCACTAAACCAGCAGAAAGCTAGCCTGGCAAAAAGTCTGCGTTACATCTGCTCATGTTGCAGTCAAGCATGCCAGACATTCCCCAAGGCAGGATTTGGGACCTGGCTGCGAGGGGACGGAGCAAAGGAGAGAGCTTAAGGGTTTGGGTTTTCTTTCAGAGGCTGTGAAATGAAACTCTAGTTCCTCTGTATGTCCTGAAGTAATACCCTACAAACAAGGCAACTCAAATTAGCAAAATTAGAATTCTGTCCTATATTCTGTATACATTCTATCTAGATGGATTAGATTTATCATACCCTGAAACTAAGGGCAGGCCCCTGCGTATCATCTGGTAGTGTCCTGCGCATGTACATTATCTGCTCCCTGATTCAGCTGAAGAGCTAATGCTGCCCAGATACCTGGTTTCTTACAATCCAACCTCAAATCAAGATACTTGACAGATTTAGGAAAAGGATGGCATGCAAGGAGCCTTTTCATCAGTCAGTTCACTGATCCAAGTGAAAGGTAGTCCTGGAAAAAACACTTGAGGGAAAGGGTGAAGAGATTTAATTTGTCATGTTACTGCATAATCATCAGCCCTAGTACAAGGGAAGGAGAAGAAGGAAGATCTGTCTGGTGTAGGGAGGGAGGACAAGAGCATCCCTTTTGGCAGAAATTCACAGTTGTATTAAATGAGTAATGAAATTACCTCCTGAATTGGTCCTGAATTGTCTGTCCTGTAGCCATTATTGGTTTTAACTGTGCTAAGTGGAGTTGCGTCTCCTGTCCAGCTGCCTCAGGAGGGGCATGCCATTCAGCCTGACGCACGTAAGGATGTTTTCTGCTTGGAAGCAAATTCACAGACTGGAAATGATGGAAGGGACAGCTGTATGGCAGTCATAATGGGTCTGAAGTAATGGCACTGGTACTTAAAAAGAGGTTGTCCTTCAATGACACAGGTTAGGCCAAAATGAAAGAGCTTGTTCTGGGAAGCTCAAGGAACAGTACTACATGCGTAAGAGGAATATTTCATTAATGAAGAAGAAGAGGCAAAAAGCATATAATAAAAATCTCATTTTAGCAATTTGTTTTTCATACAATGTGTTCTTAAAATTTGTCAGTCCTGTGAATGCCCCTTTTACAAGCAGTCTGCAGCTAGAGCAGATTCAGGTAGTGAAACTGCATCCTGAGATTTATGTCTGTCTTCTATGTACGTCAATATTCGTATTAACCATCAATATTTAATATTGAACAATATGTATTTGCTGTGGTAAAACTTACAGACTCTCCCACGTCCACCATGGTGGATAACTTGGAATTGGAGCTGTTGAAGTGTTTGATCAGCTTTTGCCTGGAAGTATACTACTTTCTGATGGCCAAAAGCCATTTTTTCAAGGTTGAGTGAAGAAGAAAAGCTTGGGGTTGCTCTGCAAAGACACTAGAAGTGATTTAGATGTATATACATATATAGCACAGTGAAAGGCTCTTCTTTACCTGAATGAGCTGAACCAGAAGCACTTGTGTCTTCTTAGCTGCTGAGCAGAACTATTTGTTCTGCTTGAACTTTGCACATGTCCGTAATGATTTTTAAGTTTGGTTTATCCAGACTGCACATATATCTGTGTGTGTATATATATATTTTTTTTTTACACTGTACATGCCGAGAGATCATCTTTACCAGTGAATATGTTACTACATTGGATTTAGGTTGTACAATTTATGTATTTGAGCAAACACAAAGTTTAAATAAAAATTACTCTACAAATTTTTTCTTATGCATTTGATTTCAATATTTTTCTTCTGTCCCAGTAGCACCCCTGTCTTGGTTTTGAAAGACAGTTGTCTGCCAGGGAAAGCTAGAGCTTCCCTTGGAATGGAGAATGTAAACCCCCTTCCCTCCAAATTACTGTAATTTTGCAATTAGGGGCTTTCAGGCAAAGGTATGGGAATAGGAGTAACAGTTCTTTGCTAGGAATAAAAAAAGAAAATACAAATGTAGTAGTACAAAGACAAGCAAGCAAGCAAGCAAACAAAAGTCCTGGAAGAAACCCCGACAGGGTCAGGGATATGACCTGACACCTTGTTGGTCAGGGTGTTGGAAGCAGTCCAAATAAATCCTCCTGGAGTAGCAGATGTGGTTCTGTGGGGTAGAGATGATCCTGTAAAAAGGGTCCAGCTGTGATGAGATAGGACTGGTGGTCCAGTCTTCCTCTGAAGTCCAATGGGAAGGCCAAGTCCCCAGATGTGGGGTGCTTGGTGTTTCTGAGTCCCAGTTTTTATCCAGATAGGAACGGTTGGCTCCCCCCCACACTGGGGGGATCTCACAATGGGATGATGCAATGTGTCATGTCATTGGTGAGCCTTAATGGCCTATTATCAGAAGATATCCCCCGGAGGTGGTGAAAGAGATAAGAAACAATTCCCCACCTGGTTTTAATGGCTGGCCCATTATCAGAAGGCATCCGCCCCCCTCCCCCCTGGAGTTACAAGAGAGAAAGAAAAAACATCTCAATTGCTTTCAACAGACGAAATAGAACACACATTTTTTGGTTACCTAACCCAAGACAACCCCACACGAATAAACTAAAAAATATCAATCCAAATTACATTAGAAAATATGAAAACTGAGGTCTGACTAATGCTTTGTTTAGCTATACAATAACTTAAATAGTGGTTCCTCACAGACAGCAAGAAGGTTCAGTTTGGTGTAGTATTCCATTATGGAATGGTTTCAGTTGAAAGAGCCCTTAAAGGTCCACCTTCCACTAGACCAGGTTGTTCCAAGCCCTGTCTAGCGTGGCCTTGAATCACTGCAATTTAGTGTTTAATAACCAATGAAAATGCAACTTTTTCAATAAGATAAAATGCAAAATCAGCGTTAAATTTCAATAAATTGAAATGTGGTGTTTAATGATAAAAATCATTGTTCAAATCTCATTTAAACAGATTTCCAATTCAGCTTGCTCTGGAACGCTTTACTTTGCTCAATGCAATATGTATTCACATTTGATTAATTTTTTTTTCACTTAAAGTGTGAAAACACAGTTGGTTAGTAGAAACATGGCTGAAATGAAGCAGAAACAAGCTTGAAAATAAAACTGCAGAGGAAACTGAAGGATCTGGTGGAAAGCAGATTTCATCATAAGCTGCTTAAGAGCATGTTCCTGCTGAAGACAGCATTTTCCCCATTTGCTTTGTGTCACATGGGTGGGTATGTGCTGGTGAGCAATTGAGGTCAGCTACACATACTGAGTGCTGGAGATGGGGACACAGGACAGGGAGGAGATGGCAGGAGGAGACAGTGCTGTGAATGCCTTGATCGTGACAGTGCTGATGAAGAGCTACACGTGTTTGGACACATAACTAGCCAAAACCCTCAAGAGCCCTCACTGGTGCCTGGGTGGGACCTCCTGAAGGACAGGGCTAGTGGAAGTAGGTGACTCAGTAGATGTGAAAGCATCTTGGAACAGATCCATTTGAACATATTCTTCACCATGAAACTGGCAAGAAGGGCTCTGTGGTTTAGTCTGAGCTATGTGAGCTCTGACACTGGGTAACACAAGTGTAGTTTTAAAGTGATGCCACTGGGCACAAAAGGACATAGAACATCATGTGAGTAACATGACTGGTGGTAACAGTCACTGCTTATTCCTTTTGCCTTGGGGAGAAGGGAAATGGTGCAAAGCTGTTTGAAAGAGATACCATGATTGGAAGAGACTCTTTCAAAGACAATAATTTGCACCATTTTCATCAGAGAAATTTCTCAGTCCAGTTTATATCCTGGATGTCTCCACTCTAAAACTTGGACTGTCCTGTATAGGGGAGCTCAGTGTAGTTCATTGTTTTCATGGGTACTGGTCCAGGTAATGTAAAACACTTCAAAGACTTTTACAGCATTCTTGCTTAGTCAGCCCTATAGTCGATGCCTGTTAATTCAGGCAGTTGGTAGGGACAGTGTCCTGCTTGCTGAGCTCAGTTACACCCATGGCAGTATGACACTGCTTTTAATTAAAATTGTATTAATCCAGACTTATTCCTTACAAAACCATTGTTAAATGTAGGTCTTGCTTAAACACCTTAGAAATTATATGCACCAGCTGACATTTCTGTCCTAGGTGTACCTCAGATTCCAGGGACGTAAAATCATGGTGGATAGGAAGCTGCTATTGGTTTGCTCAAGTGCAGTGATGCCTTAAAGATCTAGGAATAAAACAACATACTTTCAAGATTATATTAGTATAGGAGGTAATATAAAGAATGGGGGCCTCCAGGGGCAGATATGGAAAAATGCCCACCCCCATATAGGGTGAATAGAGTTTGGTAAATTTAGCAAACCAGCAAAATTGACAAAAATCCCCAATTAGAAACACAAGTGATGAGGTAATTCCTCCCTGGTTCTACCCTTTTCTGAATTCTGCTCCCTGCCCTTAGATAAAAACTAGACTTTTTAAAGGAAAATGTGTCTTAAAGAGCTGTTTTCAACCTTGGCTCCCAGAGAGCCTAACCTTGGGCCCCCAGGACTTGGAGCATCTGGAATGTGTTTTGTCTTTCTGCCTATCAGGGTAGGGAAAGGTACTGGAGTTAGCTAGGAACTGTATAACTGTACAACAATAGTCTACAGAGCTACAAATACATATGAAGGAGATATAAAAGCAAAAATCATTTTGGCAGCAGCAGAAGCTGGGACTGCACTGCTGAAGAAGAACACAGTTTCTTTCTGCAGGTAAACAGTTTGTCTTGGAGATGGAGCACCACGTGGCACATTCCCAAAAATACACAAACTAGAATGCAAAGTGAGTGACCTTGGAAAATATTTTGAAACTGAATTTGGGCCCTTTGCCTGTTTCTCTGGAAGTTTATCATGTCAGCCAGCATTCTAGTAGAGAAAACAGAGCAGCCTGCGCAGGTTTTGGGAAGCAGACTGCTGTCCACAGGCTTGCACAAGGCAGAAGAGCAGCAGAACTGGAATGCCCAAGGGTCTCAAGGCCCATACATGAAAATTAGCTGAGATCTATATGCCAAGACTGTGGTCTGCCTGGCCAGGCTGAGTAGCCCTGCCAGGCAACTGGAGAGCAGTGCAGAAGGCACAGGAAATAGGAATTCCCTTATAAAGAAAGGGAGAAGTTGCAGTGGAAAGCTACACAGTGCCTGAGCAGCAAACCTGCAGACCATGGGTAGTGTACTTTGGTTCTGTCATGGGTTGCAAATGGTGGGTTTGTTCCCATCTTCCTTTGCATACCTGAGAGCAATGCTTCTGCTTTCCATCTTATAAGATGTAGCAGGCTTGTCAGAGAGTGATTCTCAGGAACCTTACCTGGATTGTCACAGCTGTGAGTCCCTAGAGGGGAGCTTCTTCAGCTTGCCTCTGTTGTCTGCCAAATGAGGGAGCATATGTTTAGGAACATTTAATGCCATGTTTTGTAGCATAGCTTGACAATTGATGAGTGTAATTTTGCCTCAGTGCAGTTAACATACAAAGCAAGGATGTAAGTGGCTATGAAGATAACAAATTATAAACTGTAGTCAAATTGAGGTGAAAACCCAAGAATTTTTAGCCTCTGAATGCAAAGTTTTGTTGCACTGAGTTCCTGAAGAGTGTGGAGAGATTGTACCTCCATAAGAAAATAGATTTTAATTCAAGATGTAGCTCTTGCAGCTCTTAACCCTGCCAGAAGCAATTGTGCCAGAGCTTCAATGACCAGAAAGCGGAGCCTCAGAACCTACAGATATTGCAGTTCACACTTCGTGGGTCCAGGTCTGTAGTATTTCCAGGTCTGTAGTATTCATGCTCTTGACTACTGAACTTTACTCCAATTTCTTTCTTTGTATATTGAAACGATGCAAATTGATAGCAGCCTTGTCTTAAGAGTCAACACGCAAACATATATTTAAGATCTTATTTATAGGTAGATGATTTCTTTCTGGGTCTCGCCTGCCTGGTTTTTTTTAGCCATCTGTTTTCTACCCTGATTCTAGTCTCCATGCTTAATGATTCATGTCTTTCCTGGATTCTTGTCTTACTGGTTTTCAAAGAATCTACTTCAACCTTTAGAAAGGCTGTGGAATGGGATGGATAGTTTCTGTTGGGGGATTTGAGTGTATTTATTGTAATATATAAATAGAGGCAAGAGGAATACTTGCAAAGCAGGTGGTACTGGGCCATTTATAGAAAAAAATATATGATTTATACGTGTATTGTTTGAGGCAAACATTTTGCTATGCCTGTGGCCTGTCTTCTACAAAAATCTTTTTAAGTGTTATGAATATTTATGCTGCTTTGTTGTGGTATTTTAAACTTGCCTTCAGCTTATGAAGTGACATGTTTGTCTCTTTAAATAACAGGAGGAATGGTGGGAGAAAATTGTTTCCTGGGCAGACAAGTCTGCAGAGCTTTTATGAGGAGTCTTTAGCATGGTTGGAACAGAGGATAGCCCAGCTCACCAATACCCCAACCTTTCCTTTGCCTCTGCACTTGGAGATATGCTCTACAAAGGTCTCTCTACTACAAAGTGTCCTCTTTTGAAAGTTTTTTGTGGCCTTTTCTTGCTCAAATGTGCCCATTGCCATGTTTCAAACCAAAACCATGTTGGCATTGCAGGGTGCTCAGGTAAAGTTGTGGCAAATAGTCGTGTAGAGCTAGTAGATTTTATACTGTAATGACAAATTACCCAGATTTAATCTAGGGCAAACACATTGAGCTTGCTAAGACCTTGGGAAGAGAAAAGTACATGCATCTGCCAACAGAATATCCTCTGACCAGATTAAAATGAAGTCCTGCTGTGTCAGCCATTTTCGAGAGAGCTCACTAGTGAGCAGATGGGGAAGAGTGGGTTCAGCAAGCTAAAAAGGCTGCTTGCAAGCAGTGATGGGGACCCCCAGTGCCTTTTCCTTCAAAAAGCCTTCAAAAAACTTTAAAAGCTAGGTGAATAGATCTAGAATCAAAAATGTTTAGAAAAAAATACATAATCTGAGGCTGTGCAGGTTTAATCTTTCTGTATGAGTTTGCTGTCAGTTGAGCAGTTCTCAGTGACTTCCTGGCTCACCTCAATATGTGTTTCCCATTGGAGGGATCCTTTGTAGGTCTTACTTCTGGGTGAGAATGTGCTATGAGCTGAGGAGCATTCCAGTCTGACTGTGCTGCAGACTCACTGCAGAGCAAGTCACTCTTCTGTGAACTTCCCTACAGAGGTTTTCACAGGTGTTTGAACCCAGTTGGTGTTAAGGAAGGTTGTCTCTTCTGTCTCGAGGAAGTTTCACATAATTCTCCACACCCAAATCAGCAGCCCTTTTTTGTTGCTACCCAGCTTGCTTTAAGGAAGGGGCAGCACGTAGTGCACATTATGACTAACAGCAGCTTGCCTTAGATACGACCTCCCTTCCCTTGAGACAACATTTGGAGCAATAGTAGATCAGGAAGATGAACATCAGATTAATTTCAGAGTCATTACAATATTGTTTATTGTGTACACTGTAGTTGCATCTAGAGACCAAGTATTTAACCACAGTTGATGAGATAAATGCATTTGATAATCCTTGCTTTGAATTCCTGCTAGGTTTTTATTCTTCTCATATAATAAATGATTAACAGTGTAGTGCATGGGTACCAAATGTATGTCTCCCCTTCTCTAGACTTCGCACACTTCATGAACATGCTTGTATTGACAGCAAACAGGGTACCTGGGCAGGTTTGTGTAGGCTGCATCTCAGGCCTCTCTGGGACTTTGTATAGCTCAGGGGAAACTAGAAAAAATATCTTCAAGGCTATAGCAAAAGTTTTTTTGAGCAATCTAATGTAGAACAATTGATGCTCTGAGGTGTTCTTTGGTCAGCTACAGCTCAGTAGAGAGGGGTTATTATATTGGTGCCCTTCTTCTCTGTAGACTCTGGTTTAGGCAAAAATGCAAGGTGTGAACCCAAGACGCAGGAAAACTCCCATGTGTATAAAAATGTACAGAGCAAGGTGGTTGGTATATGCACAGTTTTTTAATTACTTTGGGTAGAGTGGACAACTTCTTTGTCTCTTGAATAAGAATAAGCATGACCTTCTTGCCTGCCACCAGTGGGTGTCTTTGCAAAGGAGATAAGAGAAAGGATACGCTTTCCAACTAATAAGGTGAAGGTGGTCATTCTAGTACCATGTAACCTGTCTGCACCTTATCTGCAGACAAGTTTTGTGATGCTTGTTTGAAATTCTTTTTGTGTCTGTAACTCCATTTGATGGTATTTTAGAGGGAACCTGGTAGATATTGAGCTCTTGATTAGTCCCAGTGTAAATGGAAATTGTAAGTCCTTAGTAGAAATTTTTTTTTCCATAATATCTTAGCAGTATGACAGTAATGAGCTTCCCTCTGGGGCTTACAGTGCACTACATAATGGCTCTTACTTCTCTTCTGAATAAAAATTCATCGTGGAGTAAGGGGGTTGTTGCCTGTAGATTGCCTGCCTGATTTCTTGAAACTCTCACAGCTGGTATGTTTTACAGCAAAAATAAGTCTGAAAAAGAAAAACAATTGAATTTCCCAAAGCAAAGGAGCTAAAAAAGATGGATGTTCCTATGGCTGATTTTGAGAGGGAAGGGCATTTTGTTTTGATTTGTTTCTTGGCAGACTCTTCAGCCACACCAGTGTTAGTCCTGGCACAAAGGATGCAGCTTTGCTCAGCATTTGCAGTGAGGGGGACCCCTCCTCCCCAGTGCATGTTTGTGTTGAATTAAGGTGGATGGTGAGCACAATTGTTCTTTTTCCACTGTTTTTCTTCTGTAGTTAGTAGCCTGTAATATCTTAGATAAAGAATTTGATTTGTGACAGTATTCGAAAGTATTTTCCTAGCATGCTCAGCTGATGCCCAGGAAGTCCACCACATGATTACTTCTGTTCCATCAAATGAAGTTGATGACTTCTTTTATTTCATTTGCATTAAGTGGTAAAATTTTCCTGAACAACTAGGTAGTCTGCACCATCAGGTGTGATCATCTCTTGCTAGAGCCCTTTTCATGTTGCTGCAGGTGCTTGCACTAGCAATTCATCTGTCTAGAAACACAGCTAGAGTGTCTAGAGTAAAAATTAAATGCCTTGTAAACTCAGCCGTATTGTTCCTCCATCTTCATTGCTGTATTTATACTCAAAGATTTCTCCTCTGGCTCTGTGATAGCAGCAATTTCCCACAGACATATGGCAGCTTCTTATACTGTTGATGACATTTTTTTCTTTCCTTTGCTGACTCTGCACCATCTGATGATAGAATGATGGTTTGGGCTGTCAAGCTAACAGTATTCTCTGCATGTATTCCACTGGACCAGCACTATCTAAGGCCATTTTTATATCTTACCTTGTACAGCAAGGGCAGCTCTGAGTTCTGGACTCTCTTATGTTCTGCCAGCAAGGAGTGTGGATCTCCACACCTCCGTCTCCTGTGTGTGGATGTGGTTTTGGCTGTACATCTCAGGGATACAGCACAGCCTTGCCTCTGGTGGCAGAATGCTGGGGTTTAGGTGTGTAGGGTATGGCAGGAGAAGTCAGTATTACTGTGTAGTAAACAGTTTTTCACTCTGCTGATCAAGTAATTTCCAGTTCATTTCCAGATATGCTATGGCTGAAGTATCAGCAATTCATGGAAGTAGATGCAGTTTCTCACTTGAAAGGCCTGAGCTTTCAGGGGCAGCTTTCAGTGGGCAGGGCAAGAAGTAACCAGACTGACACATTGAGAGCAGCACTGGGTTTGCCTTCTGCACTTACAGGTGCTTTGTGTTGCATTAAGAACCAGCTTCTTGCAGGCTTAATTTGAAGCACAGACAAGTCTAATGAAAAATCTCTTAGCGTTCTTTGATTAGCATATCTTGTAATGCTGTTTCTAACAATATGTCTTTGTTTCAGAATCTCTATTTGCTGCTTTGAGGATTGATTGGCTCTACTTCCAGCACAATGGATGAGCTGCAGGATGTTCAGCTGACAGAGATCAAACCACTACTGAATGACAAGGTAATGCTGGCTGCTGCTTTATCCTCACAGGTGCACTCAGGATGACTTTGTGTCTGGCAAGGAGCCCTAGCTGCCGGAATCTGTCTACAGATTGAAGTACCTTAAGTACTGAAACTCAGTAAATTCTTCCCCACTCTGGTAATCAACCACCACCCACTCTTCCAAAGTCTCAGGGAAAGACAGACCGCCACAATTCAGGTAATTTTGGAGTCTTGACCAAACAGTATGTCGTGCCTGTACCGAGGTTTTGCAAAAGCTGGGCAGCAACTGGAAAGGTGATCCAATTCCTGACCTGGTGTAGCTGTAGAACCTCTAATAAGTTTCTCCTTTTTTGGGAAATGCTAGATTGTATCCTGTTTTTTGTTTAGTTGGTTTTGAGTTATTGTTGTTGTTGTGTTGTTCTGTTGTTTGGTTTGGTTTTTTAACCTCTTTTGTTTAAAATATTCTGTCTTAAATGATCCTTTAGTGTTTTGACACCTAAAACAGCCCTGTCTCCCTAGATTTAGTAATGGAGAATAATTTCCTTTTAAGTCTACAGAGCCCAATTAGAGCAGTCCAGATTTATGCAATACTGAGACTTCGGAAAATCATTGTATTGCAGTAGCTGGTTAAGTCTTCCACTCTGTCTTCTATGGGCTGGGGAAGAGCCATCTGGGCTTACTGGAAGAAGAGCCTCACTGGATTCTGCCACAAACAGTTGTTGAGAGTGCCTAAGTTCATTACAGGCATCCTAACAAGATCTAGCATCTAGATCTTGCATCTGCAAACTGTGATTATGAGCAATGTGGTTTGATCACTTTCCATAGCTCACAGACAAGTCTAATGGTGTGGGAAGGAGTTCCTAAGGCTTTGCTGTTTGCTGGCTGATGACCGAGAACTGGCATGTGCTAACCAAAGGGCTGTCTGTGGTGCTTTGTCCACTCACTGTGTGGTTGCAGAAGACTGCATTGTCCCCCAACAAAATGGGTAAACTCTCTGGAATTCTGCTATCTTTTAGTCTGTATTGACTAGTTTTTTGCTCATTTCTTTAGTGTTCTAGCATATCTGTTTAGTATCTGTGAAGTCTAAAAGCTCAGCTGAAGTCTAAAAGCTCAGCTGAAATCTGCAGCTGAAAGCTGCCTGTTCTGACAGGGCTGACTACTGGGCTTCCACCATTTTTTAAAAAATGTTTCCTGGAAGAGTGAGTCTTGAAAGTACAAAATCAGTGTAGATCAAATAAAAATATAGAATACAGGCTTTCAGGGCAGTTTGTAATTTCAAAACAAGAGATAAACATTTACAGAAGATAAGCTTCCTAAATGCAGTGGCCCAGATCTTGCTCATGATTCTCCTGGGATTTTCTGTGTTTGAATTCAAACATGTGGGTAGCTTGCCCTTGCATCAGTCAGCTCACCTAAGTAGGAGGCATTGAAGCATGCCAAATCGAAGTGTTTTTTTCACTTTGTAAATTTCCAGTCTTTCTGTCAAGTGTTGCCTGGTCAGCCCTGTCCAGTTCTTCGCTGTGATGTCAGTTGTGGCTCAAATGCAGAGTGCTCACCCAAACAGAAACACCAAGTGGTGTTAGCCAGGGTGGAAGGGCACATAGAGAGCGATTATTTCTTTGCTTGACTCAGTGTTGAAGTTACAGGAAATATATAGTATCTCAGTAGGGAGAACGGGTATCCCCAGAACCATACTAGTACTGCATGGAAAGAGAAGTATGCTGTGGCTCTCCTTTTCTACACTTTGTTTCAACAATATGAGGGCCTCAGGGAGCAGCCACCTCCAAGATCTGGCCCTTTGTAAAGCTTTCAAGCTTGAGATAATACATGTGTCCTTTTCAGTTATAGTTTATGGAGCATGAGGGTGTGGTGCAATAACCTGACATTCTGTGCAAGATATCAGAGTCCAAAATCTACTGAGCTGGCAGTTCACTAGGGTTTTTACTGACCAACCCACTTTAGATATAGGAGTTTGAGCCAGCATGGATTAATGGCCAGAAATAGTACAGTAACACTCTTAAGGTACTAATGAGTGAATGCCCATGAACTCCTCAGACACAAAGGGTTCTGTACACAGAGAAGGAGCTCTGGTGTCTCAAACTCTGAAACCAATGGAATTACCAGTGGAAGTGGAAATGGATTGTATCTTGTTCACTTGTCTGAACTGTAGGTAATGCTGCTGTGGACCACTGAGTCCTGGCTTTGTTCTGCCTCAGATTAGCAAAAAGTTACAAGCTTGACTTTTAAAGAATATAAACACAATTTTTTTTTGTGTGTAACTTAAGCCTAATATCAACAGCAGGGAAGTAAAATACATTATGTTTATTCACCTCATGCAGGCTCACTAAAATGCAATGACTTTTTACTGGGGAAGCAAAGGAGCTTCAAATATTCCCATTTAGTTGAAAGAGAGAGAAGAAGAGATTATTGCCCGATCAGAAAAACTAGCCCAGTGACACTTTATTATTCTGGCACCTTTGATTCCTGTTAATTCAGGCTCAATGAAAAGTTACTGAAATGCCAGAGCTGGATTCAGGAAAAGAAATGGGCAGCCCATAGCCTGGGTTGGGTCAGCCCATCCAGCTCTGTGCTTTGAGGTGCAGCCATGGCATATTCAGAGGCCTGAAAAACTTGCCTTAAAGTTTCTCAAGTTAAGACAATGAATAAATGGTTTAAAGTCAGATTTTCAGTGTATTAAAATCAAGTATGTGGGAGTGAGGGAATGTCAGCATGTTAGCTTCTTCTGTCTCATTGTATGCCTTGACAACAAGCAGCCCAGTTCAGAGACTCATTCCTTGCTTTGTGTCATTTCCTCCCCACTCGCTTGGGGAATCTCAGACTTTTCTAAGTACAAATTCAGATCACCTTCTTTTTTACTTAGCATGCACCATCCATATCCAGTGCTGTATACAGAAGTTTCTTGTTTCTCCATAAAGAAATGGGTGACTGAACTGACCTTCTTCATGAGCTGGTGGTGGTGTCAGAAATCTCAAGTAATTTCAGGGTCACAAACTGAAATAAGAGGAGACTGCTTTTTTATTTTCTTTTCCCCAGTCCTGAGGATTTAGTGGGTTTTGCTATGTCCTGCTCAAAACATCGCCACAGTTCAATACTTGGTAGTGAGGGAGGGCCACAGGAGTAGCTTCTGTGAGAAGCTGTTAGAAGATTCCACCATGTTTGACAGAGCCGATCTCTGATGGCTCTGAAGATGGACATGCTGCTGGGCCAATTAGAGAGGTTGGTAATGCCTCTGTGATGACTTACGAAGAAAATCAAAACAGTGTGCATGCAATTTTTTCCAGGGATGGTGAGGCACCACAGCTGCTGCCATCCCAGTGCAGAGAGTGGTGAGCTTTGCCTGCCTGGCTGCCCGTAGCCAGCCATGCCACAGAAAGAAGGGCAGGGGCAGTGGTAGCAGCTTTTCCTTCCCAGCATCCTGCATCAAGAGGTGTTAAATAGCGCCAGCGCCATGGCAGCCACTACTGCCCACTTGGTGGTGGAGAGGCTGCATGGCCGACAGCAAAAATATGGTGAGAGACTCTACGGCATGGAATCTAGACAAGATCGACCTCTCAGAGCTGTGGGATCCTGCAAGAATCTTTGAATTAGTGAAACTTGTTGACAAGGGTATCTAGAAGCAGCAGTTTTTTCCTAGTCAGAGAAGAGGAGGAAGTGAGAACATACAAAGGAGAACAATATGGTGACACCAAGGTCAATGGAAAAAGAGGGGGAAGAGGGGCTCCAAATGTCAAAGCCAGGATTCCTCTGCAGGCCGTGGTGAGCACCATAGTGAGGCAGACTGTGTCCCTGCAGCTCATGAGGTCCATGGGCAGAGATCCAGTCGCAGCCCATGGAAGAAGTGGTCACGCCGGAGCAGGTGGATGCCAAAGAAAGCTGTAATCCAGTGGTAGACCCAAACTGAGAGAGAGCCCCTTCTTCCAGAGACAGAGGGAGGGCCTTTGCTTCTAAACTAGAGCAACCTATCCTTAAGGGACTGCACCCCATGGACGAGTGACCCACACTGCAGCAGTATTGGGAAGACTGTCTCCTCTGGGAGTGATGCATGTTGCAGCAGTTTTGGCAGGACTGTTAGAGCCATGCTGGAGAAGTTCATGGAGAACTGTTTCCCATGGGAGAGTGCCCATGGCATAGCAGAGAAAAGACTCCTCTCCCTGAGCAAACAGAAGATCTTGAATGATGAGCTGACCAAAACCCCCATGCGCTGTCTCCTTGCGCTGTCAGAGGGAAGGAGGAAGGGGTGAGGGGGAAAAACAAGGTGTTTTAAAGGCTTATTTTACTTCTCATTATCCTCCGACTCTTAATAATAAATCTGTTTTGCCCTTCGAGTGTTTTCTCCCAGTCCTCATCTCAACTCATGAGCCCTTCTTTAATTCTTTCCCCTCTCCTCTGCCCAGCTGAGAGCAAGAGGGGGTGAATGAACAGCTTTCGTGGGTGCCTGGTATTTGGCTAGTATCAAACCATGACAGGTGCTATGCCTAAAACACATAAGCTAGAATGCCATCTCAAAGTGGTTTGCTCACCCTTTTGCTGACAGCTCTCAGTGATGTAACCTACTGTGTGGTTAGAGACAGTGTTTCATGGGCACACAGACAGGTTCCTGCAGACCTTCCAACTTGCAGAAAGCCAAGTGGGTGCTGTACTTACTGTGTTCACCTGCGTGCATGGGGTCTTCTTCTGGGATGAGCAAGTGGTGAGCTATTGCGTGCAGTTCCATGTATTCGGGTTTCAGGAGCTTGCAGGTCCCTGTGTCATGGAATGATCCTGCAGCAGTGACTGCACAGGAGCTGACTGCATGGCTTATTTTCTTGCACTGAGTACATGAGATCCCAGGAGTAGTTCTTTAGCAGTTTTGCATCCAAATTGTTAATGGACCCCAGACCCATATGCAGCCCAGCTGTGGCCAGTGTCCTTCCTATGTACATCTGTCCCTGCTTGAAGACTCTCAGCTGTGCACACAAGGACTCATTCCCTTAGCTGGTAGCCTCCTTACAACCATATAACCTTGGTGTATAGGAATGGGCATATCTTGCATGGAGTTTGCTTGTACAGGTCTTGCCTCTCACTGCTTACCTGACTGCAGCCAGTCTCAACTGTGCTATAACAGAGGTCTCTATGGGAAACTTTCATGATATTGTTGGGGGTGTTCTGGGGCATTGTGCTAATCTCCTTTTTTCTTTTTCTTTTTTTTTTTTTTTTCCTTTTTTCCTGTTTTTTGTTAACAGAATGCAGCTCGCAACTTCCAGGACTTTGACTGTCAGGTAAGACCATGTGCAGGAGACAAGGATCGGTTAGTAACTCCCCATAGCTCAGCAGTAATGTTGAGAGAGATGAAAAAAAAATCTCTGTATTTTAATTTTAGTTCCTGTTAAGGTTTAATCAATAAGAACTGGAATATATCCAGTGACAGAAATTGCCCTTCACCCTTACATGCCAAGCAGCATGAAAGTTCTGAGTTCTGAGGTGCAGACTGCTCTGCCAAGGCTACACAACCTCTTGCAGGATGGCTGGTCTCCTGAATAAAAGTTTCGTGGAAAAATGCAGAATGATGAAGAACTGCTGCTCTTTCATGTCCTGTCTGCTTCATTGGCAGGGAAAGGAGGAGCTTGCATGTTCTACCTGTTTGTCTTGAGAGGAGATGGAAATGAGAGAGCTGTCCCAGATACAGCACACTGCTTTGCTGGGCCTGTGTTGACACAGCCATTGTTGTTTTCCAGGAGTTTATTGATGGTAGAGAGGTGAGCCCAATGGCTCTGGTTGCTATAGGAATAATCCTTTCATAGAAGTGGTTGCTCCTCCAACATCCAAGACAGAGGATGTGCTCTGTGATAGTCAGAGCAGAGCACTGAGTTTATGTGAGGCATTTTGTGGAGCACAGGTTCATTTCCCATACCAGATTATCTTGCTGCCTTCTCACTGAGCATGTGGGTATGCAGCTAGTGGCTGTTGTTTCTCTCTAGCAGTTGAAGGCTGCTGTGTCTGTAGTGCTCTGCTCAGCATAGGGCAGGTCATACAGCACTGCTGTAGCACACCAGGGGCTGGCAACATCATGTGATAAATTAATTAGAAGTCTGTTGATGTAGGTGATTCCAGAAAACTATTTGCAAGCCTATGCACAGCAGGAATGTAGTAAATACAGTCTTGTGAAGGTAGTCCATATTGTTTTCCTTCTCTTAATATCAGACACTGATAGTCCTCATGCCATGTGGGCAGGTACACATCACTGTACTGCTTTAGCTCAATTAATTGTGAGTTTTGGTATCTTTAAGCCTTCAAATATAAAAATCACTAATCTTACCACATTATAACTTTAGTGTCTGAGCTGGAAGGCAGCAATACTATTAAGCAGTGGTTTTTCTTTTGAAATAAAGTTAAATAATGGGTTTTAAAGCATTTTGCTGTACTATCATATCTCCATCTATCTATATCTTCACTGTTACCTTTAGAGGTAAAGTGTGCTCCCATGTCAGATGGGTAATAGGTAAAAATAAGTGCAATGCCTTTGAGTAAGTGTAGACAGCAGAGGCACTTACTGCTGTGGTCTGTGTGCCAGTATTGGGAAGGATATGAATATATTGTGTATTGACCTCTGCTGCCAGTCCTCTAGCGACCCACTAAAGCCCTGGGTGTTCCCATGCCTTGCCTGGCTGTGAGTGGCATACTCTTGGGAGCTGGAGCAGAATGGGAAGGTGGGAAAGAGGCCCTGTCATAGAGCTGCTGCCTTTTGACTCTACACTTTTTCCTCAACAAGCAAAGCCTCTTTACATTTTTCTTTTAACAGAGCCTCAGATCTGAAGCTGGGCAAGCCCCACAGAAACCTGGCATTGCACCCACCAGCCTGGGCACTTGGCCTGTCCTGGAGCTGTGGTTGTCCTCTCCAGAGCTGAGCTTTGGGAAAAGCTGAGTGGTGTGCAGCCAGGGAGTGGTGCTCTGGGGAGTTTTAGACCAGGAAGGAGGGGCTTGTTGCTTCTGTGCTTTGCTGTAGATCACCAGTGAGCTGGTGGCCATGGCAACAGTTGGGCAGGAGGCAAGATGTTCATTCCAGGAAATCATATAATTCATGCAGAATATATATATATATATATATATTTTTTTTTAGCAAGATTTTAACACAGTGTCTCTCGTGACTGTAAATATCATCCCAGCCTCACCTTCTTCCAGCATCTCTCCCTACGAGGTGTGGTTTCAGGGAACACCTGGCTTGACATTCCCCCACATCATACCTGGAAAGTACCCCAAGGGCTGGTTTAAGTCTCCGAAGTCTGGCAGAGAGGATGTGTGTTGGATCCTTGGGTTTACTGTCTCAGTTGCTAGTACCAGGAATTTTGCTTACACTTGGAGACTGAGCTTGTGTCCTGTGAAAAATTACTGCTGTTTTTAATCTAGCAAAGCATATCTGGCTGCCACATCCCGACCTCTGTGAAACTTGCGTGACTTTACCAGTATCAGGGAAATTTGAAGTGAAGAAGGTTGCCAGGGCTTTCAGAGAAAGGAAGACCCTCTTGTGTAAAGATTTAAAAGCACTTAGGCTGGGGCAATGTTTTAATTTGTCTTGAGTTTCACAGGAAGGAAGAGCCTTGGGGAGGGTCTCAGTTTGACAAGAACAGGCACAAACTGGCCACAGACTGATGAAGGCTGATAACTGGAAGATGGTTTCCAGTTACAGTGCAATCAGCTTCCAATAGTAGTGACATCTGCAAGGGACCTGGTGGGTTTTAAGGCAAAAATTGAAGAATTTGTGAGATGGATTTTATTATCTTATACAGCGTAGTGTAGTGTAATATGAGACCCTAGCATCAGTGATGTGAGACCTGCAATTTCAGACCTTTTCATTTTTCTACTGGTTCAAAAAAAGCTGTTTTAAATGGAGTTAAAGCTGTAACTTTGCCTGGAGCTGACCACATCCTGAACTGTGCTTGCAGGCAGTGCGGTAAGGGAAGGGGGTGGTGAGGGGAAAGTGAGACTCTGTCAGCATTGTTGATAACCCTGTTGGCAGTGTAGGTCCGGTTTCAGCTCCCCAGTAAGACATTGGCATGTTGGAACAAGTCCTGTTTTATTTCTTTGTGTTATTCTCTGCCCTTGTCCATGAGGTCATTTGCTGTTAGTCCATCCAGAATTTCACAGAGTATGCTGAGTTGGAAGGACCCACAAGGATCATCAAGTCTAATTCTTAAGTGAATGGCCCATATTGAACCCGCCATCTCTGGTGTTACTAGCACCATGTTCTAATCACGTGAACTAACCTCAGGGTCCCAGCTCCTTCCAGGACTGACTGATGCCCCTGCCTTGGCCTCTCTTTGGATACAGCTGGAGTAACAGCCACCCTCAGTGTTAGTTCTGTGGTGCCTTTAGAGCTCCCTCTGTCTGAAATCTGGAATTTCAAAATATTCTCTGCAGCCGGACCATGCTTATGAATGGGAGAAGTGTTTAGTTTAATTCCATTTCAGGAACGTGTCATTAGCACTGTCACTGACTCTAGGAGGTATGTAGGGCCAGGCACACAGGTTCCCCACACTGTTTTCTGTATATTTGGCATGTGTTACTCTTCAACATAACATGTATATTTAAGATTTGTAAGACATTTCTTAGGTGAAAAGGAGCAATGCCATTGTGAATTTTTATTCATTTCCCTCTATGTTTGATTTTATTTTTGAGTAACTTGCCAGGATCAGATCTGGACAAAGTCAACAGCACAAGTTTCTGCTTCTTCCAGCTTCTGAAATTTGTTACTCTGGGGTAAATGTGTGCGAGGAAGCTTTTAGCTTTTCTGGTATAGCTGACTCCCAGATACAGCTGTCCTGGTTTTCTTAAACTGTTCATATGCAAGCAGCCAAAGCTAACCCTGTGATGCATAACGGATTGTCTGGGCATCAGTTAAACAACCCCACATAATCTGGTAACTGCAGTGGAGATGGAGAGCTAGCATGGGGGCTTAGCAGTCTTTATCAATATGAATTTAGGTTATTCTCAGAACTAAAAAGTAGTAACCTAAATCTGAGAGACCTACATTTTACTTAAAAGTGATATGACCCCTAATAAGGTCTAGGCTTGGCTTTTCCCAATGTCCATGGGCAGATGAAGCCAGGGCATTTCATGGGAAGCTGACAGAGCAACACAGGTCCAACCAATTTGGTCATACCATATGTTCTCCGTTTATTGCTTCAAAATGGTGGTTTATATACAGTCTCAGATAGTTTATGTGAACAGGTGTTTTCTAATTGGTACTAGATTAAAAAGGAATGTAAACAATCTTAACTTTAAGGTCACCACGGTAAAATTACTAAAACTACATCAATTAAATCCAAGCACACCTTAATATAATTTCTAACTGCGCCACAAGCTTGCTCACTACTAACAAGGCCCAAATCTGAGGCCCTAATTCAGGCCCAAAACTGAGGCCTAGTTTAGGATAGCTCAGGCTACATACATCCCATAGCAAATCATGCCCCTGCTCTCTAAGAAATTCCTCTACAGGCAGATGGTTGAATAAATGGTCTGGAATGCTAATGGACAGATGGTGTGGTGACCTGCGCTGTTAATAGAGCTATGCCTGTGCTTTTATTATACTCTGCAGACCCTCTGCAGCTTTCAGAAGTAGGTGTTCTGTCTCAGCCTATATCTCTATCTTCTTTTCAAGATGATTTGCTTTAAATAAAAATGAAGGAATATGCTGAAATATTTGTAAAACTATCCAACTAAACCTGTTTTATGTTTCCGTCTGAAATAAGCTGGCATTTGATCTGATGAGCTGATTTGATCATTTGAGCTGGCACTTCCCCTCTGCTGCCTCCCACCATCAGAAAGGCAGAGAAGTGTTTGGCTTTCAGCATACACCATGCAAAAGAAGGAGGCTTGGAGTTTGGAGGTGATCTGGGATTTGACTGAAAGCTTTCAAGGAGGAGGAGGTGGGAATAAGTTAGTCCAGGACACGAAGGGTTCATCTGAAACAGAAAGGACAAGGCATGCATGAACCCTTGGAGGAAAGAAATTTTCTGGTATAAAAATGTGCTGTCTTGCTGGCATTAATGGAAAATGCAGAGTTACTCAGTTTACTCTGGCTTGTGCCCAGAGTAAAACACAGCACAATGTTTGCAGAGTTAATGTCAGTCCTTGATAAGGAATTTTTTGCCACTTACTTTTACTGAAAGTGTCACTTTTCAATAAGCCCATGTTTGTACTGATTAAGTTTTGGAGAAGTTCTTTTACAAGTATGTAAACTTGAAAGTAGTTTGAAGCTTTTTTAATCTGCATTTTTAAAAGTTTTCCTTGCGTAGTCTTTTAGCTTTATTTTTACTTGCTCTTCTGTCAGAGAGGGCATGTGCTGCTGAGAGGTTATTGACATACTCCATTGTATGCATTTCCTGATGTTGGAGATGTTGAATTGAAACTGTGCACAATTTTTGAAACTGTGTTCATTTTTTATTTAAGACAGTTTGTGAGTCCTACCCAGTGGCATTGAATACAAGATGTTTTAAGGTGTTGTCCTAGGTTACAATGTAAAATTGTACCCAAGGTATGTATTCTATCCCCATGAGCCGTTGGAGCCAAGGTGGGGCAGTGTTTTCCTTATCTTCTGTTAACGAGCCTAACCATGCCTTGCCACATGACTCATAGATAACTCCCTCTGTTATCCCTGTTTAATGGGCCATCAAGGACCCACTGCATGACTCATAGACTGAGATCATCCCATTGTGAGATGCTCCACCCAGGGGGAGGAGCCAAGCATTCCCACCTGGATATAATCCAGGGTTTGAGACAGCACAGGCAGCTTTTTATCCACTGGACTCCCAGGGGAGACAAGAGCTACTAGACACTTCTACAGGAATCACTGCTTTGACAAGACCATCTCATCTGGACTGCTACTACCACCCTAACTAACAGGGTGTCAGGTTGTATTCTGACTGTCAGTGTTTTGGTTTTTTTTGTACTATTACTTTTATTTTATTTTACTTTCTTTTATTTCTTTTCTTTTCCTGTTATTAAATTGTGTTTCTGACTTGGAGTCTTTCACTGGTTTTGCTTTCAAACCAGCACAGGTGTCTTCTGTTTACTGTGATGAAATGAAATAGAACATTAGCACTTTTAAGGAAGGGCTTGCTTTCTATGTGTGAATAATGGGAGCTGTTCTCACCCCTATTGAAACATTTTGTCTGAGATATTGAGGACCGTTGTTCCTTTGATTTGTACAAAGAGTTCTTTCGTTTAAAGTCCTAGAGTGAAATTAATTAGAATACATAAAATATTTTGATCTAAAAAGCAAGTCTATTTAGTACCTGCTAGATTAATGCTGCTCTTAATCTTACTAAAGCTAGCATCACCACTAAAGTACTGGTTTTGACTTCTGACATAACAGCAAAAAACCACTGTAAAGATAATAATTATTAAAATAGAATTTTATTTTGGCCTCTTTTTTTTTTGCATTATTGATGTTTCTTGGGAAGCTTTTCCTGCGATTCCTCCCATCTGGTTTCTGTCTAAAAGCTCGGTTTTTTTAAAAACTGCAGTTTTGTTGAGTTTCCAGTTGAGTTCTGGAAAGTTTTAACTAGCTGGACTTGGACTGAAATATGACTCTTATTTCTAAATATTTGTGCACAGTCCTTCCCTGGGGCTTACTGTCCTGGTTTAGGGCAAATTTGTGAGAGAACCCCTGAATGGGGCCCCTCCCCCAACCGGTCCGGGAAAAAGAACTTCCTCAGAGGAAAGTGGGGAAAACTACTTATTTAACAAATAAAGTGCACACAAGCATAAAGAATGAATAATATGAAACAATAAGACCTCTCATTGCTCTGAAGTGAGATGGTAAATTCAGAAAATCCTTGCTGTGGGTAGCTCAGCTCACTCAGCCTCTTATTAGTCCCTCCGGTGCTGGAAAAATGCTGTCCTGGGCCCCGGGGGGTGCAGGCATGAGATCCAGATTCTCTCTGGGTTTTCAGTACAGGACAGGTCTCAGACAAGCACAGTCCAGGAGCAGGAAGGCAGAGGAGGGAATGCTGTTTTCAAAACAAACTCTATGTGTCTTCTTTCTCCCCTTTCACTCTCAGAACTAGTCTCACAGCAGTGATTTTTCTCTCTCCAGGATCCTGCTTCATGAGTCTCTGCTCATGCTCCTCAAGGTTGCTCCTCCATGACCATCCTCCCCTTACCAGCTAACCCCCTCTTTTATCTCACTCATCCTTATTGGATATAGCTGGTTTTCATCGGGGCAAGGCTGCACTGGTTAATTAACACAGCTGTTACTTAGTCCTAAAGGTACAGAACTTAACATACAGCATAAACAGAAGAGACAATTGGGGATACAAGTATCAAAAAGCCACTCCAGGACACTTACTTAAGCATTAGTTTTGCTTTCTGTATTCTGTGACAACAATGTGCCAAAGGAGTGATTATGCATTTGTAATACTTGAAATTCCTGTACTTTTTATGTTCTTGTGAGTTTTTTGAGCAAAGCAAATATATGTGCTTTAGATTGAGCCGTTTTCATCCATTATGCAGAATCCATTTATTGTATTTTACAGCAATTAATGAGTAACTGTACTACCAGGTCTAATTCAATGCAGTTCTAGTTCCTAGGGATGTGGAAGGTTTGGAGACAGAACACAGTCCTGCATTCTCTTCTTCAAGAGATTTTAAGATGGTCATTGTCTTCAGCAGGGTACTGAAATGCAGTTTGGAACATCATATTAGGAGGACTGTCCTTGGCAGGAAACATGGCCCTTGGCTTACCTGCCAGGTTCCTTGAGGAGTTAAGGTGATCTGGGATCTAGCAGTCACACAAACTATTTCAGGCTCACCTGTGTATTAGCGCATTCAGGTCTCCCTTGTGCGGGCCTCAGGTTTATGGAGGCTGTGTGTGTGCAGGTGATGGCACCTTTAGTCCACTGCCTAGGAGAAGGGAGAGAGCCAGAGGTTCTGTGTTCTGCTTGCAGCCTGTGGGGAAGGCTGCAGTCTCACATTCTGCTGTCTCAAAACAACAGTGCGGAGTGCCCCCCTGCCAGCCTTGGGCAGAGCAGAGCTCAACTACCATGGTTCAATTCACCCTGAACTATTACAGATCTAGGCAGGTCCAGTTTTCCAGTTTAGGTGGGGAAGAGGGGATCTACTCAGAGCAGGAGTGAGAAGCACCATGTATTCCTCAGTCTATGCTGGGTGCCTTGCTCATGATGCTTGACTGGAGCGCAAGAAAGCTGTGGTTTTAACTGCTTTTTATAACATGTGGGCAGGGCAGAAGATTGAGAAGTGCATCTTTCTACATCTGAGACATGCTGTCATGAATTGCTTACTGGTCTCAGCATTGCATGGTTGTAGGGGTTTGTGATTTCTGCTTTGGGAGCACAAACCCAGCCTGTCAGCCATGCTCGTGTTGTAGCTCACTTGACTGAGTTCCTTTGATTGCAGAACCAGTGTCTGTTCTCTGGCAGGATCTGTGTTTGGAAGTGACTTGCCAGTTCTTGCTGGCTGGCACTGCACATTAGCAAGGGTCACAGAGAGACACTGGGCCCATCCTTCACCATCACCCGCCTTTGGAACAGGTGCTTGGAACTATGTCTTCTGTTGCTTTTGAGTTTGTGTAAGCAGATTGCATATTTCATTCTTCTGCTGCTCTCAATTCTCACCCAGAATTTAAGATTTAATCCAATTACACAGTGTACCAGAAACCATTGCTTGCCTGTATAGATCATATTGTGTTTTCTATTAATAAGTTTCTGCTCTATATGGAAATGAATAATTTACTTCAAGGTGGTGTTTTCAATCTGATTTTGATTTGGGTACCATGTAGCCATCTCCTTCAACTCTACTATTTCCAAAATAATTTTTCACTGAGAAGGATCTGGGAAACACTCAGCTGCCAGCTGCCCTTAAGGTTGGCAGTGTTATAATGGGAAGAGTTACCCAGTGGTTATGTTTTACAGTCTTAGAATATTTTTTTCTTATCTTACAGTCATAGTTTATGGCATTGTTTTAGTAACGTGTAGAAATTTGAGGGCAGCTGTTGCTGAGAACGAGACAATGGAGTCTCTGCTTTAATCTCTCTGTAGTTAGTAGCTGGGATAGACTGCCTCAGGAGCATGATGCAGTTGTTTTTCACCTTTGCCAAGACTGGCAACAAAGTAAGTAGCTGTAGCCACAGAGTGGTTTTCCCGTGAAAAAGGGGAAAGCCTGCCCTGAGTAATCTGCATCTCCTTCACCTTAAAGCAAAGCAGCAGAGGCAGTTTTCTTTGCCTTAGGTGAACCAGGAACTGAACGTCCTCACGTTGAAAGG
This sequence comes from Acrocephalus scirpaceus scirpaceus, assembly GCA_910950805.1. Classification (NCBI taxonomy): domain Eukaryota; kingdom Metazoa; phylum Chordata; class Aves; order Passeriformes; family Sylviidae; genus Acrocephalus; species Acrocephalus scirpaceus. Next base: position 1,057,076 of record OU383787.1, read on the forward strand.
TTTTTTGGGGATGTTTCTTGATGCTGAGAGGTTTGGGCATCTTCATTGAAGACTAAAAGCTGGGTAGTTGTAATTGCATTGTTAAATCAGTCCCATGAGGGCAAAGTTATTAGAGTCCATAGCAGTATGCAGAAGCCTTCTGCTTGGGACTTAGAGACTTTATGTTACAAGCAGCACCCACAGCAGCAGTAGAGGCCTCAGTAGTCTGTGTCCAGTAAGCGTCTTATTAGTAACAGTCAAAGCAGTAGCAACAACAACAGCATCAGTGTTTTTGTGAGTCCTGTGTGTTCTCAAAGTAGTACATTTTATTCTAATTTTGGCCAATCAGACTTAAACATGAATTTCTTACAATAGTGTTGGACCTATACTAGGCTAAAATTGATGTGCGACAATTTTTGTAAATTCTTACACAAATTCTATGCATATAGTTCTATCTGTTCCATCTAGGAATTTTCAGCAAGGCTGCATTATTTTTGTTATGACTAGAATTTAATTAACTTTGCAAACAACAGTATTTCTGAACTTTAAACTAGGCCTTAGGGCTTCTTTTGCTAGCTTGCATTTCTACCTCATGCCTGTTTGGATTTATGTATTTTAGATTTTCTGAAGGTCCTAATTCAATTCTCATGTTTCTGGGCACTCCTAGGCCTGTGTGGATTTGGCCCAGGGGGATTCACACTCCAACTCTTTCTAGCCCTATGCTAGTACAGACATTTAGCGAGCTTGAACAGAGTGCAAGCAACAGATGCCTTGCTGCTCTGTGTTCTCCCAGGTTTTCATGTAAAAAAAAAAAAAAATTAAGGGATTTCACAAATGTGTTCTTTATTACCAGTCTCCAAATTAAATGAATTCCCATTTTTTTCTAAGGAATTAATTTCAAACTTTGAGCAGCTTCACACTGGGAGTAAAACTAATCTGGTAATGCTAAAAAAGAAGCTTAATAAATTAGTCATGAAAAGCACTGGTAATATGATTTCTAGTCATTAATCATTCCCAGTGTGAAACAAATGGTTTCTTTAGCCTTTAATAACTTTTATAACTTAAGTACTGGATCACACTGTGACCTGGGTCTGTGGGAGCATGGCTGGAATTTGGACTGCTACCTCTGTTGCCTGTGAGTTTCTGGAGCTCAAGGCATTAGCACCTCTGGAGCTGCTGCTGTTGGATGCCTCACTCCTTGACTCTGAATGTTTTTTCTCAATATGGGAAATTTTTGGTGGTGTTAAGGAAACTTGTCTGTCCAACCATCCTGGAGCTACTCTGGCATTCACTTTCACACCACCTGAACTGGGACCAAGTCTCTGGCAGCTCACATCCCACACTTAGTCACAACAGGTTTCTTACTGGCTCTTACCTGAGGTTTTCCATAGCAGAGTCACAGATGTCCAGATCCCTAAGAAATTTAATCATGGTGCAACAACTAAATAGCAAAGCAATAAAGTAAGAGCTCAAGCTGGTGCCTCCAAAGAGGGACTCCAAACAAAGGAGCCCCTAGGGTTTTATCCCATCACAGCACAGGGAAAATCTGAGGGTCCTCAGCTGCTGCAGTGTCTCTGAGTCTGGTCTCCTCTCTGGGCCTCAGGTCCTCGGGCCCTTTTCTGCAAAGGGTCTTCAGTTCATGGCCTCTTGCTGCGGGCTTGGGCTCCTGCCTCTCCAGAGCTCAACCTGCAGTTCCACTGCAGCTGCCCCTGAAGCTACTGGCACTGAATGGATTCTTTAACAGGCGACACCTGTCAGTGGCACTGTCATTGTTTCCCTCTCTGGCCAAAGGCAGAGTGGCAGTCAGAAATGGTTCCTGCATTTGAACCTTTGGCTGTGTGCCTACTTCTTTCCATAATCAGTCTCACAGTAGATTTAGGCTTTGGCAGTCGCAGTTGGGTTTGGGTTTTCGTCTTTAGTTTGAGAAGCATTCAGAAGTGTTAAGGGCAAATAGAATAATGTCCCAGCCTTGTATGACCTTCTGCTGGCAAATGCCCAGCAAGGAATGCCTTCCAGCAGTTCTTGTTTGAGTTTGATCTCAGATATTTTAAAGCTTCTGTTGGGTTGTATTGTATCACCTTCCAGTATCTGAGCCACTATGGTTCATACACACTTCTGAAGTGCAGGGCTCTTTGGTCAAGAGCAGAGATTCACAGGATCTGGCACCATAGAGATTATAGCAAAACTCACAGGACAGTGAACCCAACTCTGCACTCCCGCTTAAAGATTTCTGTAAGACCATCAGCTCACTGGACATGGGGCAGGGCAGAGAGACAGGAGAAGGACTCTTTCCAGTGGCACTTCATCATCAAGTCAGCCAATCTAAGTTGCATCCCTGACTTCATTTGGAAAGACAGGTATCTGCCAGGGAAAAGCTGGAGCTTCCCTTGGAATGAAGAATGTAAACCCCCTCCCTCCAAATTATTATAATTTTGCAATTAGGGGCTTCCAGGCAAAGATTTTGGAATAGGAATGACAGTTCTTTACTAGGAATATTAAAAAATACAGTGGTAGTAGTATAAAAAACCAAGCAAACAAAAAATCCTAGAAACCCTAACAGGGTCAGGATATGACCTGACACCTTGTTGGTCAGGGTGTTGGAAGCAGTCCAAATAAATCCTCCTGGAGTAACAGATGTGGTTCTTTTGGAGTAGAGATGATCCTGTAGCAGTGTCCAGTGGTGGTGAGATGGATCATCTTCCTCTGGAATTCAGTGGAAAACAGGCTGCCTTGGTGTTTGCAATTGCAGGTTTTGTACAGGTAGAAATGCTTGGCTCCACCCACTGGGTGCAGCATCTCCCAGTGGGATGATATAATTTTATCAGTCATGTGGTGAGCCTTAAGGGCCCATTAACAGAAGATATCCCCCAGAGGGAGGATGGGTCATGGAAGAGATAAGGAACATGGTTCCACCTGGTTTTAACAGCCAGCCCATTAACAGAAAGCACCTGCCCCCTCTGCTCTGGAGTTAGGAGGAATGGGTTATACACAAAAAAGCCCCAAAAAACCTACCCACCAAAACAACAACAACATCAAAACCCACCACCACCACCAAACAAACAAAAAGACCCCAAAAAACCAAACCCCCAACCTCCCCAACCAGTTTCAGCAGATGGCAAATAGAATACACATTTTTGGTTAGATATTGCAACCCAAGACATTCCCTTACATGGTAACAACACTGCATTTTAGCCACAAACTTCTGTGAAGCAACAGGTTAAGGAGTCCCGGAGCATGAGAAGCCATCACTGACATGATTCTGAGGGCAGTGAAATGTATTCCATGCTTTCCAAGAGCTGCTCTGCAATGGGAACCATAATGTATTCCAGATCAATATCCCTGGGCAAAAGAAAAAAAAACCTAACAAGCAAGCCATAGAAAATCTCACTAGTTTTGCACTCAAAGTTCAGAATAAAGCCTGCACAGAAACAGAGAAGATTGTTGAACATAAACTGAGTGGAGAGCAAATGCCCACCATCCATGACAGCAGAGACAAGGAATGGTGCCAGAAAGCCAGCGTGACTAACAGAAGGGCAGGGAGGCTATTGTAAACAAAGCTTTTTTTTTTAAGCTAGAGAAAATGAAAGAGGTTATAAGATAGCAGATTAAATATATGAACAGAACAAAGCAGGCAGAGGGGTTTTGCAAAGATGAGAGAATTTTTTTGAGAGATGATTTGCAAAGGGGAAAAACCCAACTGTCCTGCTTCAGATCTGTCAAAATAGAACCTGGAAAGAAAGCTTACGGCTAGTCATAGCAGAAAAACGAAACATATTTTTTTCTGCATGTAGGCTTGGCACAGAGCAACTCACAGAGAATACTGTGCTGGAATGCACTTTGTGGGGAGTCAACGCAGACCCTGCCATAACCCACAGTGTCTGCTGCAGAGGCTCTACAAAAATAATATTTCTGCATTTGTAGCAGGTTGCCAGAACTGTAAGTATCAACCCAGGAGTTTTAAATAAGTTTAAAGATTAAAGAGGTGTTAAGTGAAAGGTTATGCTCCTCTCTTGAAGCTGCCATGGTGCCCAATGCTTCATCTGTCAGACATTTTATAAGACAGATCAGAATTCAGAGGAGTTCAGGGAATTCACTGACCAGCTATACCAGACGGACTGATAAAATTAGCAGCATGTAGTGATCAATTACACTGATAAATATTAGGAAAGAGTAATGTAAGTTTTTAAATGGATGAAGTCCTGCTCTGCAGAGCTGTTGGAATTCTTCAAGAGTCAGTAGTGATGTAATAAAGAGAATTAAGTGAATGTAGCCTACTTGGATTCCCAAGATACAGGACCAAAAGGAGTCTTAAGACATACCTCTTAAGGGACATAGGAGGCCATGCAGTCAGTGAGGAAGTCCACTGGTGGATGAAATACTGATGAAAAAAACCCAGCATTTGTTTTCACAGTCGAGATCACTTGAGGAGCATTCTGGAGATCTGTACTGGGACCTGTGCTGCTTAAATATACTATTTAATGGTATGGAAAAAGTGATGGAAGGTGCAGTGACAAAACTTATCTGCCTTTGGGTAAAGAAAGTGTGCTACACATTGAGTAAAACCTTCCTAGAGTGGAAAATGAAAGCATGGGCTCAGGGCTGATGATAATCCAGAGCCATAAGACCTTAACATTCATTGCAAGGGATGAGTGATAATGTCAGTACACGGCTTGTGGCTTTCAGCAAAGCAAGTCAGTCCTTGTTCATCAGGAACAGAAAACAAAGCAACCCCATTGTGCTGCTTTGTGTATCCATAGCATGTGCATGCATGCATTTGACATCCTGCCAGACCCCTTGGCTCAGCAAGGACGGAGCTCCCTGGGGCAGTTCTGGAGGACAGCAGTATGGTCAGGGTCAGCTGCTGTACAGGGCTGGCTGGATAGTCCCAAGCACATCAGCCCAGAAAGGGGCATGTGAGGGTCATGAGCTATTAGGGTGTCACTTTTGGGGAGTATGAAAATGGGATCAGTTGCTCCCCAGCTTCCAAACCAAGGGCCAGTTCTCATGCAAAATCAAGAGATACAAGATGGGGAATTACATGGTTCTTTACTCCACACATTAATAAGGTTCAGCTGCTCTGGTCACAGGGGGCGAGAGGTACCAAAGGCACAAGTGTTTGGGGGCTGCAGCCCCATCCTCAGAAAGTTGAAGACCACACCTCCAGTTAAGGAAGTCTCATTTGACCTACAGATTGTTGGAGGCTGGGAAAGTTATGGGAGACTGTTACAAGATGCAAGAGTTTGAGAACTTGTATCACTTTTTCCTTTTGCACAAGCCCAGACTCCTGAAGTCAGCCCAGCAGGCTACAGCTGCAGCTGGTCTCCATGCCTTCTGTTCCATCATTGCTCTTCTCATTCCTGACTTCTAGGCACTGCTGGTGTTTGAAGCTGAGGTTCCCAGCTGCGCTGAGTGGATTGATGGCAGCTGCCTGCCCAGCCTCAGCACTGTGTCCCAGCAGCAAGTGTGGCACAGGCTGTGCCCCCAACTGCTGAGAGCTGGCTCTGGTGACCATGCTGCCTCTGCTACCCACCTCCTATTTGCAGCAGGTGGGCTGCAGCTGCTGTTTATTTTTACCTACTGTGCCAATAAAGGCAAAAGATAAAAACATCTTCAGAAAAACTTCTGATAAAGTTTTCAGTCCTTAAGTGAAAATTGAATTTTATCCAGCTCTTTGAAACAAAACCTGTGGATCATGAGCTTCTCTTGCATTCATCTCCCTTATTTTGAAGACTGCAGGTTTGTAAAAGTCTGGCTGTCTCCTGGCCACGTTTTCTACCTGCCTTCTCCTATCACTGCTTCCCTGCACTAGATCAGATAAGCATTCAGACCATAGCTGGAATTAGTCACCTGCAAGGTAACAACCCTTCAATCTCTTTCCAAGCTACACTGATGTAGTGTGTCGTAGCTGGCCTGAGCAGAGGGCAGAAAGAGAACAAGTGTGCCAGAGTCTGGAAGTGTCTGTTACTTTCCAGCACAACACTTCTACACAAACAAAGGGCAAATACCAGGAGAGAACATGCCAGAATTGTGTTTTGGAACTGGGCAGCAGTTACAGAAGCATTGATGCAGTGTGACACAGGCAGGACATCTCACTAGGCAGCTGTGAAGGGTGTCTACAAGAAGGACATGCAGAAAGTGTGTTTGTCAAGGACAGAGTGTGCAGCCTGCAAAGTTCCTGTTCTCTCATTGAGTGCTCTGGTACCCATTGTAAGTGGGTTATTCTGCTCTGCATTTGAGAGGGTAATACGGCAGTAATAATGTAACTATATAATAACTTTTAGGGGGCAGTTCAAGGTAACAATTGTATTGTATGACTTGTAATCTAAAGCGTAATACCTATGCTATGGTTTAAGAGCTCTATCTCCTGCTATCCTTTGGCTTTAATACATGGGAGAGCTGTTGTGGAGACAAACAGGTGATGGGGAGTCATGTGTGCTCTAATTGTGTGGCATCTGAAAATGATTTTGTCCTCTGCAATGAGAGATTGAGATAAAAGCCCTGAAACTCCAGGGAAAGTTTCAGAGAAAATAAAGATCACTGGAAAAACTGTCATAGAATTACCGGTAGGGAAGCTGGGGGTAAAACTCAGTCTTATTTCTCCAGATAATCTTGAAAAAGAGATCAGCATGATAGCTGATGTGCAGTTAAGAAAGTAAAGGTAGACACTCTTACCCTAGTTGTAGTTGCTGCTGCTCCCTTTGTAGACAGGAGGAAGCCTTGGGAAAATGCTTTAAAAAATAATACGCTTTATTCAGAGCAGAGAAGAGTAGCTGCTTCCCAGGAGGAGGATTTCCACCTTGCCAGGGAACTAACAGGAGAAATAAGAAGTAGCCTGAAGCGCTCCCAGTCTGAGCCATTGATGCTATACTGGGCAGAGTAAGAAGACTGCAGATTTAGAATCTTATAATTTTTTAAGTGCTGCTTGCTGAGATTTGTTAAAGATGGAATTCCTTATGTTGCTGCCATGTTGAGATGTTGTCCTGGTTTGAAAGACAGGTGTCTGCCAAGGAAGATGGAAACCTCCCTTGGAATGGAGAATATGACCCCCTTCCCTTTGAATTATCATAACTTTGAAATTATGGGGCTTTCAGGCAAAGATATGGGAAAAGAAATAGCAGTTCTTTATTTGTGTGTGTGTAACAAGGCAAACGAACAACAGCAAACAACAGCAAACAAACAACCCCAGCAGCAACAACAAACAGACCCAGAGACCCAGTCCCAGCCTTCTCCCAGCTGCAGGCACCTTCCCCTTCAGTGCAGTTCTGGGCACAGCCGGCAGGGGCGCTGGTGGCTCCCGGCCGGGCAGGGCAGGTGCGATGATTCCCCTGCGGCTGCAGGGGGCGCTGTGGCGCGAGCTCAGCTGCCTCTCTGCACACGGTAATGGCGGGCAGGCTGGTGGAAGGGACAGAGAAGGGGCTTCCTTTGGAAACTCACGGGAAGCAGCCAGTCCCAATGACACTCGGGAAGCTGAATGGACTGCAGCAGGAACCTCGGAGCAGCAGCTGGAACGGCAGGGGCAGGCACACCTGGGGTGACAAATGTAAGAGAAAACTCTGCAGCCTTAGTAGGAGCTGCGGGTCTTGGGCAGACATGGGGTTAGACTATAGTGAAAAAGCCTGAGGCAGCAGCAGAAAGCAGAGGGGCTGGGCAGCAGCAGCCAGGTTTTTGTAAGCAGCTGCCGCATGCAGCCAGGGAGATGCTCCCTCCAGAAAGGGGGAAGGATTTGAGGCCCTGTGTTTTTCCCCTGAGCCACCCGAGTAGATGGTAACACCCAATCAGTTACCGTCTGACTGGATAACTTTTCAGTCAGATTGGGTGTTAATAAGGTCCCAGTTGTAATCTAAAGCGTAATCTAAAGCGTAATCTAAAGCGATTATTGCCTGCTCTTACAAGCTGAGGTTCACCCACGGTAAGGAAGAACTAGTGCCAGGCTGGACTCCGCACTGGCAGTAAATTCTTACTGGTGGTAGCAGCAACTCAACCGTTCCCCTCAGATCCCGAGAGCCAGAGAGAGTGAGTGAGGAGCTGAGCCTAGCCAGAAATGTCAGGGTACCTCTGCCCTTCCCAAGAGAAAAGCCCCCGGCTTTTTTAGAGGCCGCAGCCAGCTGCACTCTTCCCCCCATCTTGGCCACGTCTTTTGTCTCTCTTAAGTACTGGTTTTTTTCATCTCTTAGGCAATAAATGGGACAAAATTCCGTGAGAGAAAGGAAAAAAGAAAAAAAAAAAAAAATCCTAACCTTCAACAAGTGTACATTCCCTGTATTTATTTAAGTCACTAGTCTGACTGAAGGAGTATCAGGGTAGTCCCTTTTCCCTCAAATCGCAGTTTACAGTTTTCAAAGTCAGAGTAAGCAGGAGACCAAGAATTGATTATTGCTCAAGGAAAATTTCCCTTCTCCACTTGAGAGCTGAGATCCAAGTTCAGCTTTGGAAAACAGAAATGCAGGGTGCTGCAGTGTGAAGCACAGTGAGATGCTTGGATAGAGGCTCCGAAGGGAAATGGGTGTTTCTGTTTCTAGTACCTTGTCCTGTAGCTTACCCAGTTAAAGCATGTGTGACCTTAGCAGTAAGTTCAAATGTAATTACAGGAAAGACTATGTTGCAGACATATTTCAATATCATCAGCTCTTTTCTTGCTTTCTGTGCTTTTCTTTTTGTTCCCTCAGTTTAGTGTTTGTGCTTCTGTTTGATAGTGGACTTTCTGCTGGTGCCTATAGATCCTCCCTTGCCCCCTGCAGATGTCCCCGCTTCATGACCCAGTGAGTCAGTCAATTGATCTTGTGCTCAGGGCACAAGAGTGCCCTGCCACCCCATGCACTCCCCTTGGGCTCTGAGCCACAACCAGCATTTGGCAGACCTCTCTGAGCTTAATTAACTGACCTGGCAGAAGTCTAACAAAGCAAGATTAATTAAAAAAAACCAAAACAAAACCAAGAAACCCCAAAACAAACAAAAAAACCCCCACCACTGGATATTTTCCTGCCCATTCAATGAGTTCAAGCTGCTTATGGAAGAGCCTAGCAAGTGCTAAGAGCTGGCAGAGAGACCTGCTCTTAGTGGCAGTCCTTAGTCCAGCCCTCAGGGGCGTAGGGAAGTGCAGGTGGGGGTCTCAGGCTCTGGCCACTTTGGCACTTGCTGCACTCTCCATTGAGTTCGCTGTGTTTCACCCTTCCAGCCACCTGCACTGCCTTCTCCAAAAGTGGCCACTTTATTTAAAGGACCCATTAACACCTGCAGGCTTGGAGAGCACTAAACTGAAGTCCATTGCTGTGGCTGCACAGCACATCCTTCAGAAGTACAGGACAGAGCTTTGCCCAGCTCAGCAGAGCAGCCCTGAGAGCTGAGACATGGGCAATGGGCAGAGCCTGGAGGTTTGCTGGAGGCTGAGGAAGGAGAGACTGTATCTTGGGCTGCCTTCTTCAGCCTTGCTGTGAGAACAGGGATTCCTGCCATGTGGACACGCACTTGCTTTGCACACAGAAAAGTCCTTTCCTACCCCCAGTCCCCTCCTAAGGAAAAAAGAGCCAGGTGAACCTCAGGTAAGGTGATATCTGTAGATGGGTCTGCTGCTTTGTAGATAAGTACTCCAGCTTCTGCCCATGCAAATGCAACAGCTGCATGCAGGCAAGACTCAGCCCCATTCTGAGGACAAGGACAGCCAGGGGTGTCTTGTCATCCTTCAAAGGCAAACTTGAGAAGGTTTCAGGCTACCTCGTGTAATTTGGCTGGGCCAGCATCCTCCTGTTGCCACACTCTTGGGGCAAGGGGAAAGAGAGGCTTTGGAATCCTTGAAGAGAAGCACAGCTTCTTTCAAGGAGGGTCTTGCACTGCAAAAACTAAATCAGTCTGCCCCACGACCAGCACTCAGAGTACCCAGAAAGTGGGGTGAGGTTGATTTCTGGTGTGCTGCAAGCCAGGTATTCTCACCAGTCCTGTATTTGATTTAATGACTTTCAGGTTATTTGAAATTACTGTTAAAAAAAAAAATTCATATACTTTATATAAACTAGTAAAACATATTTTTGAGGTGGTAATGTTCCATCTTCAAGCTCAACCATGAGGCTTTTTCCTAAGCAGTATTTCCTTAATATCAAGAAAATAATTGGTGCTTTTTACAGTTTCTGTAACAGCATGTCTCTCCATTGATTTCTGTAGATGAGAGAAAGGACCTACAGGTGATGTTGTTTACCCAGATTTCCTGACATCTCCACAGCTTTTCCAAGATCCATTGTTATCCCAGAGATCAGAGAGCAGCCCCAGACTGTTTGCACATCTGTACAAAAGCAAGCTGCTTTGGGCAGTGGTTGGACACAGAGATCGGATACAGAGATTTGACAGTGTTGTGAATTGGCCAGTTTGGATGGGTCTTGGAGCAACCTGATATAGTGGAAAATATCCCTGCATGTGACCCGGGGGTAGAATGAGATGGTGTTTAAGGTCCCTTCCAACCCAAACCGTTCTGTGATTTCAAGAGCTGTGCTGTGGGTAGGAGAGCAGTGTTAAGTGGGAATGAGGCCCTTGCTGCTGGCCCTCAGTTAGGGTTCCTGGTGCAGGCAGCACGTGTAACACTGGGGCTCCTTCTTCTCTCTCTGCAGGAACATGACATTGAGACAGCTTTCGGAGTGGTTCATGTCACCATGCGGGGCACACCCAAAGGGAACAGACCTGTCATCCTCACATACCATGACATTGGCCTCAACCGTAAGCCCTTGCATTGCCAGGACCCTGAAAAAGTCATTATTTGTGGTATTTGCTTTTGAGCGTGGGGAGTAGCAGGCCTGGCATGGAGCAGAGATGAGGTCATTCCAGGGTGAAAAGATAAAGGTCTGCAGGAGAGAGAGCACGGGGCGTGCCCCTGTCCATTCCAACAACCCTTGAAAGGTAGGGCCAAGGTGGAGAGGTAGAAATAGGTCCACCCAACACACTGTAGCGCTCTAGCTGACTTGCTGCACTGTGTGATAGGGCATCCATTCCCTGGGTGCTGGGCAGGTGAACAAGTCCCTTCTACATGGCTGCAGCAGTAGTGTAATGTTCTGGTGGGCTCAGTTGGTCTTTTGACAGCCAAAATGTACTGTTACGTTCGCAAAGGTGCTCCTCTGTGAGTGCTCTGAGTACCCAGGTGCTGCAAGGCCCTACTTTCCAGAGCATTGCAGGCTGACTGTTGTTTGTCTGCCTGCCCTCCTGTCATGGCAGTTCCATTCCTGAGACTTGCTGCTGCTTTGCAGTTTTGAGGCATAGCACATACACCATCCAGCACCAACTGCCCTGTGGACTCAGTGGGGACTTGAGCTCCTGCAGGTGTGTGCTGTGGTGTTTGGAGGGTGGCTTGCAATAAAACTTAAGGAAGCGTCTAATTTCTTTTTGTTGTTGTTGCAGACAAATCCTGTTTTAACGCATTCTTTAACTTTGAAGACATGCAAGAGATCACCCATCATTTTGCCGTGTGCCATGTGGATGCACCAGGCCAACAGGAAGGAGCACCCCCATTCCCTTCTGGGTAAGAGCTCTGCAGGGACCCATGTTGTTCAGTCTGGACTGAGGTAGCACCCAGTTTAAGCCAGCTGGGACTGCCAGGCTGAGTGTACTGGTAAGCAGGTGTCAGGATTAGAGGAAATGGCAAGATGAGGAAGCTTCCCAAGGGGCATTCAGCAAACTCTTCAATTACTAAGACATGAGTAAAGCTCTCACTAGTGCTGAGTCTGGTACCACCTTTCTGACTTGAACATGAACCCAGCACACTGCAGTCGAGCTGGCATTTCAGCTGTCCATCTTGCCACAGAAGTTTGACTGCCCAAAAGACCACAACTATGTGTTAGTCTTGCTCTGAGGGATGGAACCCACACAGTCAGCTGAAACATAGAGTATTGTTGCATATTAATAACCTGTGCACATATCTGCCATATATTCCTTGTCTCTCCTACCTTGAGTGGAACTGGAAGGTAACCTCTGTCAGGCTGTATTTGGAGGTGCTCTCTTGCTTTTCAGGTACCAGTATCCCAGTATGGATGAACTGGCGGAAATGTTACCTGCTGTTCTGACACACCTGAAGTAAGTCTCAAAGAAAATGGGGTGAGCCAGCTGGATATCACTATTCCAGCACCTACTTCTGTCTCTGCCTGCCATGATTAATAGGCTCACTGAGGTGTCCTAAGAGGCACAAGCATCTCCCAGCCAGTGTGACCCTTCTAGTTCTGTGCTGGGGACACTGTCTGCTACATGAAGCAATTTATGGCTACTGCATCATTGCTGCATTGTTTTGAAAATAAACCATAAGTGCACAGTTGGATGCAGAGGGAAAAGGCTTTGGCTCTGCCTCTGCTTCAGCTGAGCTAGATTAGTCACGCTGACTGTGAAATGCCTCTATTTCAGCCTGAAAAGCTTCATTGGGATTGGCCTTGGAGCTGGCGCTTATGTCCTCAGCAGGTGTGCAGTAAGTATCTCTTCACTGCTTGTGACTCATGTGGGCTGTGGTAATCGCTGATCAGACTGACTGTGTGGGGCAGGGGCAAAGTAGGATACAGTAATTACAGCTGGGCCGCAGGGAGCGATGGAAGAGCTACCTCCATCCAGATGGTTATGTTGGAGCAGTCAGGGTTCCTCTGAAGCTGTGCCAAGGCATGGAAAGATTGTAATGTGATGCCTTTGAGCCATCAGAGCCCATCCTGAGTGCTAGGAATAGCCAGTCTTGAGTCTTTACAGAGACCAGCAGCATTACTGTGCTCTGTGCACTGTGGCACGAAAGAAGTGTGTGCCACAAATTCTGTGGTGATGTATTGCAAACTGGTGTTGATAAGGAATGTGCTTTGTCAGTGGACGGAAGCAGATTTTGCTCCACCCTTACACAAGAGAGCTGCCTCTATTTCAGTACCTGCTTATAAATTTTTCTCTACTGCAGTGTTCATGCGAAGTCAGTGGTTATCATTTAGCAGCCCAGGAATTTGCATGAGTCTTTCAGAGTTAGTGTTAAAAAACCCCAGAAATCTGACATTTTCAGTAGAATTTGCTTCAGGTTCTTGAGTGCAGAGACTTGCCAGTTGTTTAGAGCACTATAATTTCAAGCCGCTTTGCTGGGCAGCTGCCCCTCCTTACACGAAGTTCTCTGTTTTCCATTCCCTATAGTCAAGATTGAGCCAGGGCAGTGTGAGGCACTGGTGTTTCACTGTTCTTTGCCTTCTGTATCTTGGGTAGTTTTCAGCCTTGCTAAAGAGGAGTTTTTGCAAACCAGCCTTAGTCCTCAGCGAAATGCCACAAGGCTCTTGTCACACTCCCTGGGCTGTGGGCAGTTTCCTGCTGAGCACAAATGTTTCCTTCTCCTTCACATCAGTGCCATAGAGCAGGAGAGCTGCCTTGGACTGAGCCCAGAACTCAGCAGAGGCTGGTTGCCTCTGATTTCTGAGTTTGTGTTTGCAAGCAGTTCTCATAAGTGCTTCATACCCGTGCTGGCCAGGTACAGCCCAAGGTACACTGGAGGGTTTTGGGTTGCTGGATGGAGCAGGGGAAGGGATGACTGCAGGTGGGGGTCAGCAGGGGTGCTGTCTGGGGAGCAGGTGCCCCTATAGCTCAAGCTCTCCATTCTGCAGGGGCTTGGGGGCCTCAGCGCTAATTCCCCTGCCATTTGCCCCATCTCCACTGGGAAGATTGCATCTTTCTTGAGGAGAAGGAGGTGCTCTCCAGGCACAGGAGCTTATTCAGGCTCCCCTGGATTGGAGCAGATGAGGTTACTGCTCCCAACTCTGTAACACACAGGGCCTGAGCAGCTGTGCCAGGTACACAGGTCACCAGAAGTCACTACTGAGGCTCTAGGTGCTTTAGAGCCACAAGTGCCACTGAATTAAGTCTGGTCTTGCTGGGAGCCACTGGCTGCCTGGCACAGAAGAGCTCCCTAATTTGTCTGCATTTTATTTAGTCTTGCACCTTTTACAAGAAGCTTTCCAGCTGCTGCACCAGCTGTTCACCACTATGTGGGCTGAATCATCCTTCTGAGTGTGCCTCTGCTCTCTCCCTACAGCTCAGCCACCCTGACCTGGTCGAGGGACTTGTTCTTATTAATGTTGATCCATGTGCAAAGGGATGGATTGACTGGGCAGCATCCAAGGTGAGACTCTGCTTTCCCACACATGTGCTCTCCACAGCACCTAATGAACAGTGTATAGAGTAAATAAAAAGGACAGAATACAGGAATTTTTTCATTTCTGGTTAAAACTGTACAATTTCATTTCTGTCCCTGCTGCATTCTTAGTCTGGGTATAGTATGCCCTCTGCCATAGGAGCAGGGATGGGTGTGATCATGTGAATGAGAAATGCAGATAAACTGCTTGGATCACTCAGCTTTCCTCTGATTTAGTACTTCTACTTGCAGACTTCATTTGATTGATATTGAATGGATCTCTTAATTATTCTCTTGTTCTGGCCCCTTGAATTTATTTAAGGTCTCAAATTTTTTGTAGAGCTGTGTTGTGTATACACAGTTTCTTTGAAGTTTTATGTGTCTGTCCCAAGCTTCAGGCATTTGCTTCTTACATAATTTGAATAGTTTCTTCATTGTTTTCTTTACTCTAGCTGTTTTGCAATGTGTGATGAAAATGCTTTTTCCTGTTACTCTCCTCATTCACGATCACTCTTCAGTTTTCAGGCTGGACAACCAACATCGTGGATATTGTTTTGGCACATCATTTTGGCCATGTAAGTACCCAGCAGATGCTAATGTTGCCTGAGCAACTGTACATGGAACTATAACTTCTGTATGTGTCTGTTCCCAAATAGTTCTGGTCCATCAGGTAAGGGTTGCCACAGGTAGTACCATTTTCTCTGTGTGTCAAGCTCACATCAGTTGGTGGCACGCCAGGGGGCATGCATCCTCACTCCTGCCCTAACTGTCTCCAGGCCATGCACTGGTGATAGAACTCCTTTGTGGTGCCCAAGAGTCAGGTGTCCACAGAAACAAGTGGCAGCCAGTTCTCTGTAGACAGCATAGAAGCCTTTGGACTGTGGGTAGAGCACAGGTCAGCTAGGAGCTGGCAGTGGGATCTTGTATCTGTCCAGATGTTGAACTGCTGCATTCTGCTCTTCATCTTACCCTGCAGTTTCAGCAGAGGCAAAACAGCCCCTCCTGAAAACTTTGGATACAGCAGTGCCTTCTGTTTGGGATTAGCTGTCTCTCAACCAGCAAGCTTACTGGGCTTATAGGGATAGTGCCTTGTGCACACTGTGTATGCCACACAACAGATCAGTCCCTGACCTGGAGTCTTCTTGCAGTGGCACATCAGCGCTAAAAGGAATGCTTCCTTCTCCAGCACCGCTTCCTCCTGTGCACATCCTGTTCTCTTCCCAATGTCAAGCCCCTTCATTGTATGTAGTGCTTCCTTGCATTCCCTGCTCTCTCTCACTCTCTCAGAATGTAGTTTCTTCTAAGAACTTGGTGCTGGAATTGAACTTTCCTTTGGTCACAGTCTTACAGCTTACATTTTTTTTTACTTTATTACGTTTATTAGTATTATTACATATTTTGCTTCTTAGACATTAAGCGTAAGTGAAGACCTGCCTAACACAGAGCTATTTGTGTCTGTGTAAGCATTACTGAGGCTTGGGAGTTAACTTACCGCATCTCAGGATACCTGCACTCTGGCAGTAGCTTGTGTACTGCCAATTGTAAAAGTGTAGTCACATTACCAAAGCATGGCATGTACCAGCACATCACATAAACACCTCATGTCTCTGGGATCCTTATGCAGTCTGGATGCCCTCTGTGTCAGTGTTCACAGGGAATGACATGCTGTAATGCTTTGGTATTTTTATGACTATTACTTCTTTACTTGTGAAAAGTATGTTTCCTGTTTTTCAATTCTTCTTTTGTACAGGAGGAACTGCAGGCAAATCTAGATTTGATCCAAACATACAGGCTTCATATTGCGCAGGACATTAACCAAGATAACCTTCAGCTGTTCCTCACCTCATACAACAGGTATAGGATACCTTTTTGCCTGACAGGCAGCTCCCATAGCTTCCCTGCTCAGTAGATTTGCTGCCATATGTATTATCCTATTGGATATTGTTTCAGGGGAACTTTTGTCCTAAGCCTAGTCTTCAGCTGTTACCCTGAGCCAAGCCTAGCCCTTGTGTCTGCCCCCAGACCCTGTCACACCTCAGTAGCTCATCTCTGGGCACATAGCAATGCCATGAGAGGATGGATCCTGTTTTCTCGGGATGACTGCTGGGGCTTCTGCTCAGGGCGTGACACACTGAGTTGCCTGGGTGCTGGAGCCAGCACTCATGGCTGGATTTTGTGTGCCCCCATATAACCAGTTTCCTCTGCAGATTTAATGGAGAATTGTTCTGTTTTGTCTTTCAGTCGTAAAGACCTGGAAATTGAGAGACCAGTTGTTGGTGTCAATGAAATGATTGCAAAAACACTCAAGTAAGTTGTCTGAATCAGCCTATCTCAGTTGCTAACTGTGCAGTCTCTTCAGCAAAAAAGACGTTGCTTCTCAGCAAGAACTGCACCAAGCCCAAGCACTGGGAAGACTGTCTAAGACAGTCTTAGGCTGTGGTGCAGGACTGTCAGCTGCAATGGGGCAGAGATGTCTGGAAGTCCTCTCACTAAGAACATATTGAGATTCTCCAGAAGGCAGGGTCAGAGGCACATGTCTACAACAGTGGCAGTTGGTGTGAATGGAGGGGACAGTCTGGGTGCATCTGCTAGCCTTGGAGAATGTTTTGGTACAATAAAATGCCAGGGTGTGATGGCAGGCAGCAATTTTGCTGAGCCTTTTTTTGTTAACCTTTCATGAGGGTGTTGGTTCACAGAGCTCAACCTTCTCAGAAACCCCTTTGATGCACTCAGAGTAACACCTCTGTTTTGGCTTTTGACCAGGTGCCCTGCCTTGCTTGTTGTTGGTGACAATTCACCTGCTGTGGAAGCAGTGGTATGTATCCATGAACTCTTTCCTCTTGTGACATAAAGCCTCACAAGTCACTTAGCAACTCTGCAGTGCTTTCATCTTGCTCAGAATTAGCTACAGACAGTGGCTCTTTTCCCAAGCTCTCCTGCTACTCATGGGAGAGCCAAGGCTCAGGGGCCCTGAATGGCCCTCAGGGCAACTCCAAGGTGAGGATGGCAGAATCTGAATGAGCACCCTGCTCAACAGGTGATGCAGAGGACCCTGTTCAGGATCATATGTCCTTCCCTAAGCTCTGCCAGGCTGCTGCCTGCAGTTTGGTTCAAGTCTCGAATTGCTGTTGTTTTTCTGTTACACTGGGGCTACTTGGGGATTAAAAATAACTGAATGTGACTCCAGTTCTTGTGGTGGGGAGCCATGTAGAGCTCTCTTAGAGCACTGCATCATCAGGAAGGCAGCACTTAGGAGCTGTTGTCCTCTGCAGACACCTATAACTTCCCTCCCAGCACAGAAAAAAATGGGCCATGGCACAGGGTAGTGTGGCTGTGGTGGATGTTGCTCTTCCCTCTCAGCCAAGGACTGTGGGGAGACCAAGGGGTTGTGAACAAAAACAGCTGTCTAAAACTGTGGAAGAGTATAGGAGTCTCCTGAAGCAGTAACGTGAATTTAGGAGCATTGGGTGCCCCATTGCATGGAGAGCATTTTCTGGTCATGGCCTGTTGCCTTGGTCTGTTTGATCTGGAAGTCTGAAATTAAGTCTGCAAGTTTTGACTTTTCTACGATACTATCCTTGAAGATTCCTATTGCTTACTTGCCACAGCACAGTAGGGATAGGGTCTTCAGCACCTTAGTGTGTCTGTCTGGCTGTCTGGGTTCCCAGCCCAGGATAACCTCTCCTGCTGAGGTTGATTTTCCTTCAGAGCCCCTGTCTTATTCCCTTTTTGCAGCAGTCTTACAGAGAAGAGATGGTCGTGGTCTTCTTGTCTGGCCAAGAGGCTGAGTGACCTCCCTCATGCTGCATTGCACAGAAGTCTCCTTCCCTCCCCCAGTCTTGCTGTCAGAGCACAGAAGATGCTTCAGGGTTTTATATAAGTGCATCCCAAAACTAGGGGATGATTTCAGTTAAAGTCATAACCTGTCATCACAGGATCCCTTAGATGGAACACCTGCCATTCCTCCCTGGATCTTTTATTCATTGTCCACTTCCTACATGATGTCTGCTTTCTTTCTCAGTCATTCCTAGCTCCTATTGCTGAAGACAGCCACTGCTTCTGGTGCAGCTACCCCGCATTTTACATCTGAGTCTTCAAGTTCTCTGTATGACACCATGTCCCTCTCTCCTTTTTTCTAGGTTGAATGCAATTCACGTCTTGACCCAACAAAAACTACCCTTCTGAAGGCGAGTGCCACTCTGTAATGATTCTGGCCAGCATAAAGACACTATTTTTGCTCAGCTCCACTTACGTTTTTACTTTCCATACATTTGGCTTTGAGAAGTTTGTGGACAGTCATTCAGGGCTGTGCTCTCTCCTTCATGGAGCCAGAGCTGAGAGGGAAGAGTTTGTCTGGGAGTCCCCTAATCCCTGCTTTACAGCCACCTTCAACTGGCAGGGAAGACCCCTGAGAGTTAGCAGAGGTGCCCTGCCTCCACCTTGCTCTCTGCAGCAACAACATCCTTTTTCCTGGCTTTGTACTGGTCCTTCCCATCCTCACCTGTGGCCCTGCAGTGTGACAGACAAACAGCTGTATGGAAGTGCAAAGTGACAGTTTTGGGCAGAGTGGCTGGGGGAGAGGTGGCTGGGAAGGTGCTGGGCTTCTGGAGTGTGGCCTGAGATCACTTGGTGACATGGCCTCCAAGGTGCAGGGTTCCCTCAGCAGCAGGTCTCTGAAGATGTATCACCTTTGCCTTGCTCTGGCTGTATAGGTGAGGTGGTGGAAACTACAGTGTGGTGCTCTTAGCCCTGGTGGGGTGGGTGGTGCTGGCGTGGTTTGGGGTTGTCCTTCTGGGTGGGAAGGACAGCTCAACCTGCCTTTTGTTTCCTGTTGCAGATGGCTGACTGCGGGGGCTTGCCCCAGGTGGTTCAGGTGAGACACAGCCTTGGCTTTCTCATGGCATTTGGGTGGTACAGAGCCCTTTGTTCTGCTTGCCCTAAAGCCACCCTCTCTGTTTCCACAGCCTGGCAAGCTGACTGAAGCCTTCAAGTACTTTGTGCAGGGAATGGGCTACAGTAAGTGGCAAACACAACTTTGTTGTTTGGAGCAGGGTTGTTGTGAAGGGAACTCAAGCTTTCTGGTCCATCTGAGCCCACTGGCATCTGTGTCCCTACCCCTGAGCTAGCGTGGTTGCCAGGAGATCTATCCATGCTGGAAAATCAAATAGTGCGCTGATAAGCCTTAGCAAACTAATGTTGTTCCCTGATGTGTTGGTGACACCTTTCTGGTTGCTGGTGTTAAAACCTTTTAAGTCTTTGTGCCAATCTAGAAAAATGTGTTCCCAAGAGCAGCAAATCTGTGCATATCTTCTCCAAAGGGGAAGGTCTGGGTGTGAGAGCTCCTCCCTTTCTCCTCAGATGTCCCTGTTTCTCTCAGACTTGCCAGGGTTAATCAATACTCCAGAACAAAATCCTCTAATGGCAGAACGGGTTCCAGGGTGACTTCTGAGGCACCCAGGGAGCCCAGAGAGAGCTGTGCTTTGCACCAGTACGTGTCCTGCCCTATGGCTTCCTCCCCATGCTTGGAGGCAGAAGACATTGTCACCTGAGTCTGTCAGACTAACAGCTGCTCAGCTGCCTGCCCTGGGTGTTCCTGAGGAATTGAAGGAGAAGGGCGTCCTTACTTCTTTATCTGCAAGGAGGGCTTTACTACTCAGGAACATCAGGAGAAGGACTTCTCAGTGCACTTCAGCAGCTGTTTCTTCCCTGCTGGGGCCAGGAGTTCCCTTTTGTGGATGACGAGCCTTCAAAAGCTGGAGTTAGGGAAGGGGTTGGTTTGTGTGACTGGCTAACCACTCAGCATGGCCACCTAAGAGCTGGGACACTTGCAGTGGTCTCACAGCTTTGCCAGCTCCTGGTCAGGGCTTAGCAGAAGCTGTCCTTTTCCCCCAGGGGTCTGCAGGTAACACAAACACGTAGGACAGTCATGTTCTCCAGTCTTGGCTAAAGGAGCCTGATCCTGCAGAGGAAGATGCTGTGTGAGGAAGGTCCTTCAACTTCACTGAGAGTGTTTCAATGTTCTTGTCTCTTGTGTTCCTGGTGTTAGTAAAGTCAGCAAGTGTTGTTGTCAGAGCAAGGGCTTCGGCAGCACTTTGCGGGTCAGCTCTCTTTGTCAATAGGACATGCAGCACTGGAGAACAGGCCAATTTTCTCCTAGAATTAGTAGCTGGTCCCAGAATACTTTTCCCAGCTTTCATGGGCAAGACTGTGGGATACTGTGGAGCATGGTCAGTTCTCTTGGGGAGAATAAGGTAGAAGCAAAACACAGCTGGGCACTGCTAGAAATACAGAAACCAGTTCTCCAACAGCTGTTCCTGTGCCTGCTGTACATGGGCTGAGGCAGCTGGATATACTTCTGCTGACACTGCAGGTGGAGGGTAAGGGCCTTGAAGGAGACTTGTAGCAGGAATCTGTGTCATCCCAAAGACATGAATTTCTGTCCCATATCGGGAGTTACACAGTATACACCAGGGAAACAGGATCTCGAGCAGGTGTGGGGTGTGCAGTGGGGAGTTAATGTCACCAGGTACAGTGTGATTTTCAGCTAAAGGCATTGAAGAGATCTGGCCCTGATGGGTTCTTAGGTGAGCTTGGCATCTCCCTGATATGCTCATTAGCAGCTGTTCTTAAAAATCCTGGGAGCTTTCAGTGCAGTGTACAAGCTGGGAACGGAAGGAAAGGTAGCTGGAGGTCCCAAGAGTAGTGCGGCCACTAGCCACACACCACAACTAATTGGCTCTTTCCTATATTCATCCCTTTCCTTGTCTCATGTTGTTTCCAGTCCCTTATGTGCAGCTCAGCCACCTAAGCACTGAGTCAGGTACCTCCAACCGTGCATCCACTGCAGCCCCGGTCTGTGTGCTGAGTGGAATTGTTCTCCGGCTGCTTTGCTCTGTCTCAGCATGTCCTGCTGTGGGTGGGCTGATCATTGTACTGTGTGTGCTATGGGTTTCCACCTTTCATTTGTATTTCGTTGATTGTTGCATGACTTCAGCTGTGTGGTTTTATAGAGTGATGAGACTAGCTTTCAAAAGGTCATCCATGCCACAGCTGCCTTGGTTTGCACAGACACTGGCTGTGGCTGCACTTGCAGATGATCAGTTATACTGCTGGCATTTGCTCACCTTTGACCTTTTGAAATTGGGCCTTAAACATCTTGCTTTAGACATGCAGAGACTTAATTTTGGCAGTGAAGAGTGAGTTTTCTTCCAAAGGGTACAGCTCTTTCTTTGCTTATCCAGTGACACATACCTGAGTGACTGTGGTCGTGGCTCCAGGAACTGCCTCCTTGTCTGAGTCCCACATTTGTTATCTCTTGCAGTGCCAGCAGCCAGCATGACCCGGTTGATGCGTTCCCGTAGCCACTCCTCCTCCAGCGTGGGCTCTGGTGAGAGCAGCCGCAGCCGGTCTCATGCCAGCACCCATGGAGAAGGGAGTGCTGGAACCCCAGAAGGAATTGACCTCCAGGCTGCACCTCAAACCATGGAAGTATCCTGTTAGGCAGGGAGCCCCTCCTCTGGATTCAGACAGCTCCACTAACCCCACTGAACCCACTCAGCATTTAGCATTTCATCTGACATGGCATTAACTGTTCTCTCTAATCTGTGCATGCCCATTCGAGCAGCCACCTCCTTGGTAGTCTGTACTTGGCATTACTTTGATCTTTTCTGTATCCCCTTGGCATCAGAATGTCTTTAAAACTCATTGACATTCCAGTCTTAGTAAGTCCCATTACTGTACATGCTGATGCCATCGTCTGTGCTGTGTATCAATCCAGATGACAGCCATTGTCTCCCTTCTTCATTTAAATATAATTTGTGTGGCTTTGTGAGGTTTAGAATTGCTTTCTAGTTGTGCTTCTGCTAAAGGACCATTGTGCAGTTGGTATGTCATTGGTGGGACGTGGGAAAGTAAGACCACGAGGATGTGGTACTCCAAGCACTGGAGCAGGCAATGCAGTGTGGAGCTGTACCTGGACACAGAACCCCACTGGAAGATCTGTGTCTCCCCAGATGCCATGGAGCCTGACAAATGGTCAGGAATACTGTCTTGGTCTTACCTATGTATGTGTTAAGAAGAAGCAGAGTGATTTCTTACCTGAGCCTCCTGAAAAAGCAAAGCAATTAACCCGTAATCTACACTAGCAAGGTGCACTATTAACCCAGTACAAGGGATTAAACTCCAGCAGCCCTGGCTCTAGACCACATCTGCAACCCTCTGCTGACCCAGCAGAAGGGCAGGAGCAGTGACATATGGCTGCTGCTCCACTCTTCCACAGGTGAATCTTTAATATTAAGCAGGTTGTGAAACGGGAAGCAGTGCCTCTTGCCGGATAGAGGTCTCAGGATCTCCTACCCTGCCATCTCTGTGTCCCACTGCTGCTGTCGCAGGCAGGATCTCATAGGGTGCAGTTATGTGGGGGCAGGGAACACCAGTGAATGTGACAGCCAGCAATCATGCATTCCTGAGTTGGGTCAGAAGGATGAGCAGTGAACAACATCTCTGTGCACATAGTAGTTACTGTCTGTGGAATTGACAATTGTGCTACCTTTTTACACCTGGCTGGGTCACCAAGGGTGGACAGCAGATGCCTGCAAAAGGCCAGGGTCTGGTGTTAATGGGAGAAAAGGGATGACTGGTTAGGCTGCTGCAAGTCTCAACTGATAAGCAGAACATCCTTTCCTCACTGCTGAGCAGCCCTTACCAAATGAGAGCCAACTACTTCCAGGGTCATGCTCATATTCTACTCCATGGAGATTCCGGGAGGCTCCGCCTGAGGGGAACTTTGTACCAGTTATTGAATAAAGCTGTAACTGAGTTTCGTTGTTACGCTGTGTGCTCTTGATGTTTCTTTCCACAGGATCTGCACCCCTTGGGGTTAGGCCAGCCGAGTGTCTCCTTGCTGCATGCAGCAAACTCATCTCCAGGGCAGGGAGAGGACTGGGCACCTCTGCACCAGAATAATGTGGCTGGCGGCCCCATGGCTCCTGGCAGAAGGCTGTCCAAGGGCATTGGAGAGCTGGCCTCTGCCAAAATGCAACTAGAAATGTCCAGAATGGAAACAACAGGTTTGCAGCAGCACTGGCAAGAACTACATCCCAACAGCCAATGCTCAGAGCCACGTGCTGTCCCTGGCACAGTGCTCTGCACTGGCATGTTGCACAGATATGACACAGATCTAACTGCTGTCACAGCACAAGAGGACAGAGGGCAGTTGGCACATCCACCCTGAAGCCAGGCAGGAAGTGATGTGCAGCAGCCTGGCATGGAACACACCTGGTTCTTCAGCTGCTGCTTTCCATACCCAGCTTCTACTCCCCACTGTCAGGTATCACTGTAAGCCATGGAACGCCCCCTGGAACCTGGACTGTCTCAGGCCTTGGGGGAGGTCATGGCAGAAATGTGTTCTCATGAATTGCAAACTGGATGAAAGTTGAGATTGAGAAAAACTGGCCAGTTTGATCAATGAACAAGTAGTGGCGGCTTTGGATTAAATGAGCAAACCCAGAAGTTTATAGGAGACAGGAGACCACCAAAGAAACCTGGCCTCTGGACATGGTAGGAAGCTCAGTGCTGCTGGATTCAAGCACCATGTGCAGGAGAGGAGCCAGTATAGGTGCAGCACTGGGATCTAATGCCAGCTGACTGCACTCAGGAATGGTCGTGCCTCCAGAAATACAGCCCTTATGAAAGGAAACACAGTATTTAAATGACATGATCCCATGCAGGGACTGGCTCAAGTACTGTTCATGATGATGTAGAGGAGAGCTCCAAGCTCTAGACTGCTCCTGGACCAGGAGGTTAGTATGGAGGTGAGACTTCAGCAATTCTGAAGAGGAGCGATTTAGTGGAGAGTGCAGTTGTCATGTGGTTCACAGGCAGAAGCAAGGCAAGACTGGTAGTGATGGTTGGAAAGGTTTAATTGTCCTTAAGATAACTGGGAAAAGTAGACTTGTTTTTATGTTAGCAAATGCTTTTCCTGTTAAAAAGGCAAAAAAAAAAAAAAGGTGAATACAAGGTGAAAATTTAGTTTAGTAAAGGGACCAAATGTTTGTTTGGGTACCATGAACTACCGCCAATCAAATCCCAGGCACAGAGCCTGAGCTTGGGACAGCCTTCCCTCGACTTGGATCCTGAGTGGATTTCTTTCAACTTGAGTGGAGATCAGGTGTTGTCATACCACACTCTCCCCTAGCAACAAGGTTTCCCCATTCCCAGCTGCCCCATGCAAGGGGAGCATGTACATGCTCTCCGCATGCCAGACAGTGCCAACAATACAGGGGAGAGGGAAGGGACTAGGGGAAGAACAGAGGACATTAAACAACAAACTACAATAACGTAACCATACATCAGTAAAAGGTATTTTAACATACACACAATATTCATCCCCTAATTCTGAGAGCCAATCATCATATTACCTATCTATAACATGATCCACGGGCTGGAAATGGTCAACAGCAGATCGTGTAATTACAGATGTTTTGGTCAAACAACAGTGAGAATATAGTGACTCTACTCACATGAAGGCTGACAGCTGACTGAGAGCTGCCTCCTTCTCTCAGTCTGCATCTACAGAAACCTTCAGATGAGGCAAGTAAATAAATCAGAGGGGACATCAAGTCATGACAGGCTACAGCACACATCCCACTGAATTATTTCAAATTCAGACCATAACTTCAAAACCTGATTTTGACATTTAAGTGATCATCAAAGACCTGCATGACGACACTAAGCATTGAGGCACACTGGGATCTGCCATCAGTGGCCCAAGTCTCTCCAGGCTTCAAATGCCAAGCTCCAGCAGTGATGCACCCTCCAGCCTTAAAATCCAGTTTCACAAGAATCTTTTTTTTTTTTTTTTAATGAAGTTAGAAAGGAAAATTTGCTAGGAGAAGGGAATACATATGCTTTCCTCCCACTGGGCAAACTGAGAGGGTAGAGATAGTACCTGAAGGTACATCAATGCCTGCCCCTGCCTTCAGGCACCCTGGGCCAGGTACACTGCATCTCCAGCCCTCCCCAGCTTCCTTCTCTCCCCATGCATTTTCTCTATATGGACTGCTAACTGCATCAAGAGCTTCTTGCTTCACACCATCACTAATGCTGTGTTTCCTCCGCCTTGGGCTGCTGTGGCTGCCCCTGACAGGATGCTCGTCCAAAAAGAACAAAAGTTAGGGTCAGATCACACATACTAGGTACTAATATATTACATATATTAGGATTTAGGAACAAAATGTATGAGCTCCCCATTTAACAATATCCAACAAACTATGAAGGATATTTATATAACATATATCTGGAAAACAGAAATATTCAGACTTTCACAACAGTTAAGAGATATATATACCTGACAAACTACAGTATTTGCATTCCAAAGTGATGTGAAGGAAAAATTCCAAGATTATTTTATTGAGTTATCATTAATTGAAACAAAGACTTTACTAAGACTTAACCCACAAAAACCTATTTTTTATTTATTCCAAACACCAAGATACAGAAGTTTTCAAGTTTTGCAAATATTTTTCCAAAACAAAATTCTATATACAGCCCCTTGGTTCTAATAGTGCATCAACAAACACGTGTGTACCCACAGTGCAATGTTTGCTCAGTTCATCAAGGCTCTATGTTGCATTCACTTACCAGTGATTTAAAGAAACAAAAAAGTGACCTGTCAGTCTGAACAGCTGGTCCAGACTAAAAATAACAATGAGGAAACTTGCAAAAAGAGATAGAAATTAATCCAGGCAGAGCACAATGAAGAATCTTCCCTGAACATGAGAAGTACTACTCTATTTTAAATAAATATTTTCAGTCTTTATCTGCAAGGGCTTCCCCAGCACTACTGAAGGGATGCAAGTCTCTAGGATCTTGATCTACTCATGGGAACTGCCTTTTCTTGCAAACCTCCAGTACTGACCTGAGCAAAAATAAACTGACAAGTGAAAATATACAATGAGCACACAAAAGAAGCCATTGCTTGAGAAGAAATCTCCCTTTGGAACAAGAAGCCTGCTCAGGGACTGAGTGCTTAAATGCTGAGTCTGTGCCCTCAGACTGGGAGCACAACCAAGCTGTTCCCATGCAGCCATGTCCTGCTTTACAGATTGTAACCAGGGAACAACTTTTCTGGTCCTTTTCACCTGAACATCACCAGTTGCCTGGAAGGCTCCTCTGATGCTGCTCTGTTTGTCTGGTCACCACTACCTCCTCTAGAGCTATATGAGCTCAGGTACCTGACAGGAATGAGCCAAGGTATAAGCACTGGTCTTCAGTAAGTAATCCTTAAAATACCATGTAAGCTTTATTCCAATTGTGCTACAGAGAAATAAATTTGTTTTTCTACTGTGACATTGTATTCACTATATACCAACTCAGTATTATAAAACTGTGAGACAAATTATTCTCTGAACAGAATCTTGGCATAGAAGTCTTAGTTACTACCTGGGGCAGCCTAATTATTTTGTCTTCTGAAGGAAATAAAATATTCACCATGCAGAGACTGTAACTCCTACAATAATATTAGATATTTCAAGTTTTTATTATTCTTTGCAGAATAAACACATTACAGATATATATTCCAAATTTTTTTCCAATAATTTGAACAGGTATAGGCCTTTCCATTACTACTCTGTTTGAATGTTACCCTTTGGTAGTACCATTGCACACAATAAAATAAGGGTAACAAATCCAGCTTTTTAAGGACACCCTCTCACTGCAAAACCAGCTCACTATGTTCCATAGGGAACTGAACTCAGCAACGTCTGTGAAGGAAAACTAAAGTTGCAACCATTATTTCAGGAGTGGTGATCTGCAGCTGAAAGACTCTGAACCTCTCAAATGCTCAAAATGTTCCAAAGGTTCTGTATAATGTGACTGAACATCAGCAGCCTTGTCACCTAGCTATCACAAAGTAAATACAAACCGAAAATTAAAACTTAAGGTATAAAAAGGGACTTTGTGAACACAGACCATTGAAGATAATGACCCACTCACTGCCAGCAAGGACAGCACCTCATGCATAGATCTTGAGGCTTTATCTACACACGAACTGATTCCCAAAACCACACATTCATAGCAAGTCTTTACAATGAACACATCCAGAGTATTGAAAAAAAAAATCTACATTTCCAAATATAACCGGAATGGCAATTATTAACAAATGGGTAGAAAATACATCACATCCATGACAGACCATGCTGCAGTCTGAATTCAAAGCATGGCTCCAGTCCTTTCCCGGTGGCATTCCGTACTACTGCAATGAGGGTATCCCACCAGCCAACTGCAGCAGGAGGCACAGGACAGCTGGATTTAGGAGCTCAAGAATGCATATAAACACCACGTCCATGGGCTTCCCCAGTACCAAGTCATGTGACAGTGACAGGATAAATATGGAAAACAATCATTTATTCTGGAAATAAGTGCAATCCACCTGTGACCTCCTGCTACATTATTTACTGTAACAGAAGTGTGGGTCAGGCCACTGTTACTTGAAAACCTTCACATAACCCTTTATAGTCATGAGCTGGACATTCATACTTACTAAGTCTGAAACTGTTACAACATCTCCTAATGATTAAATACTGAGTGCTAGTATGCATAAACCAGAAGAAATAAAACATGACATGAGTCACTTAAACTATGCAGTTATTTACAACCCCTGTCAACCAAACTTTTTTGGCTCTTAGAACTCTGTTCTTCAGTGGCACTATTTTAAGTCAATTTAAATGATGAAAAAGTCTACCGTTTTGATGAGCAACTTGTAAGGACTGAAAATTTGAGTGTAACTTATCAACCAACGGGTAACCTCTGGAGACAAGAGTATGGCCTTTTCCACAGCACTGTAATCATCTAATAGACCTGAAATTATCTTTTTGCTGCTCTTTAAACACTTCTTCACAAGTCCCTGAAGTCAATCTGCATCCCATGCAACCAGCATGCTAGTTTCATTTACAGATTCAGAGCTGCTCCCTTTAGACACTCCAGCTTTGCACACAGTCACAGCCCAGTGTTCTCCAGCCTCACGTGGAGCAGCACAGTGCGATCTGCTGCACTTTGCCCAAGTCTGTTATCAGCTGCTTTATGCAATGCTTGAGCTGGGGGAGTCGAGCCAGCGGTTCTGGGGGTTGCAGCTCTCCTGTGTAATCCAGCCAACTCTCCAGAACTGCAGAGAAAACAAAAACTGTCACTACTGCAGTTCTCAGCAAACAGCTCATCTGAAGTCGCAAAACAAGAATTCTTTAAATCTTTTGTAAATCTTGAGAAAACAGTAGGCAAGATTTTTAACACTGTTATTAGAGAAATCATAAAACTGAACACCTCACACCAATCTTTGCAAGTAACTTTTGATACGTAACCAAATAATTCACATGGGGATGGGGGGAGAAGCTGCTGCTCCCAGGAAAAAGCAGGAAAGGAAAACTCTGGACCAGACATTGTGATCTATGATCAACCTCATGCTAAACTTCCTCTGATCTGTGTCAATTCCAGGGCATGGACACTGTGGTACAGGGAGTTTATGCCATCAGCGATGGGACTGTTGTAATGAAAGAAATCTGTCATCAATATGGAACACAACCGACCAAGACAGAACTGGGTAACACAAAATGGGGATGAAGAATCAAAAACACAAACCAGCAGAGTGCTGCACAAGGAAATGAACTCCTGCTTCAAAAAGCTTTCAGTGGAAAACAAGAAATCCCACTGAGCAGAAGACCAGTCAAGTGACAGTGTAACACATCAACAAGGAAGGTGGTCAAGTGGGACTATGATGAGTTCTGGGGATGTTGACAGTATTGCAGATGGAGAATGAAACCTTGAAGACAGAATAAATACCTCTGCTGAGAGTAGCCACTGCCACCAACCAGACCAACAGGTGAATTTTACCCACAGGCAGCAGCTGCTGCAGAACCAGCAGCATCACCCACTATTGACACATCCTGCTGTGGAGTAAGAAAGTTCCTGCTCTAAGCAGCAACACACTGCACACTACCTCAGCAGCAGGTACAAGAAGTCTTAACTTCTGGGAATGAGAGCTTCTTTAGGCAGTACAGCCCTGAATGGTCTTCAGTACCTGAAACAGCCCTTTAAGAGTCTAACTTTTCAGTACCTTACTTACAAAGACAGGGCTCTTACTTGGGCAGAAGCTGGATTCCCCTGCAAGTAAGGCTGCTGTTGTAACCACTATACAACCAATGGTCAGACGTAAAGAAGAACTATCTTGAATCATTTAATGCAACACAAAGGGTTTATAAGTTTTCCATTACTACAAAAATTTTAAAAGCCATTTAAGTGAAGAATTTGGAAGAGAGAGGAAAAGATAAGAGCCTTGTGCACTGAAGAGGCCACCCAGAATGGGTCAACATAGACAGCAAGGCCCTGAAGTACAGCGAAATGCAGACACACAGGAATTCCAGAAAACGACAAAAACCTAAATGCAAAAACACACAAAGATGTTCCAGTACAACATCTGATGCAACTATTTAGAGATGACCTAATTAGAACTTGTTCTGGGAAATTCTACTCTTTGTTTTAAAATCTACTCCCCACATCAGCAGCGTGTCTATTTTTTATTAGGAAATGTGGTAATAGAACATTCATCTCTTTGTAGGTCTGAAGAAGCAAAATCCTGGTTAACATGCTTTGAACAGGTAGTTCAGTTAAAAAAAAAAAGTTATTTTTTAAACTAGAATAACACTTACCATCTAGCTCCTTCTCAATGAAATCCATTCTGTGTATGACTTCATCTTGCAGAGATTCCACATGAGCTAGAAGATTGAGCTGCCACTGCAGCTGTGAGTTCACAACTCCTTCTTTGTCTTTTTCCAGCAATTTCATTTCAATAGCTTCTTCTGGAGAGACTTTCTTAGAGACAGACTCTCTCACCTAGCAGAAATACACGCATTAAATAGTTGTTACAGTGGAACATAACTGGGGAGCCAAACTGCCTGAGTCCACCCAGTCCCCCCTAACTGCTCAACTCATCATAGGCCAGAGAGCGAGAGAGACAGACCATATACAGATACTAAACTGGTTTGGGAAAGATCTAAATATAAACGTATTTTTATAGGTATTTTGCTAAATACTGTTTGTACTTCACAAGCATCTGGTTTTCTAAAGGTAACATACACATGTGTAGTTACCTTCCTGCCACTTTTCCTCTGGAAGATCCTGCCCTGAATCTGTGCATCTCAGGGAATGCTGAATCTATTTTTCACCTGACAATAATCAACTAAAGAGCAAACAATTCAGGAGAGAAAACAGATTTTTCCTTAAGGAGTCTAATCTAAATTCTACTAAAATTTTCACTGAACCATCTCCAAACAAGCATTACCACTCCTTACAAAACTTGACTACAACATCAACAATGCTCATTCTACTCCCCTACTTTTCTCATTCTTCTGCTGAAATATGAGCCTTTAGAAAAAGGCTCTTTTAGATTGAAGAATTAAAATATTTGCATTTCTAGGAAACATAACACAATCTCAATAAACTGACAGAGAAGTTAAATGCTGCAAATTACAACTTACATATGGATGAAATAAGAGCTATCCTAACTAATCTAAAAAAATGGAGCTCAGTATTTCATGGAATCATAAAATTGTACAATAGTTTTGATTGGAAGAAGCCTTTAAAGGTCATCTAGTTCTAACATCTGCCATGGGCAGGGACATCTTCCACTAAATCCCATGCTCCAAGCCCTGTCCAACCTGGCCTTGCATACTGCCAGGGATCCAGGGGCAGCCCCAGCTTCTCTGGGCAACCTGTGCCAGGGCCTTACCATCCACACAGGGAAGAATTTCTTCCTATTATCCCATCTAAAATCTACACTCCTTCATCTTTGGCCATTCCCCCTTGTCCTGTTACTCCATCCCTTGTCCAAAGCCCCTCTCCAGCTCTCCTGGAGCCCCTTTAGGGCCTGGAAGGGGCTCTCAGGTCTCTCTGTATCCTTCTCTTCTCCAGGTGAATACCCACAGCTCTCCTAGCCTGGTTCTAGTGCAGAGAGGCTTCATTCATTTCCTAGAGGGTTTTCAAAATTTCTCAGCCCTCATTTCATAGGAATTGGTACTAACTAATAGATGCAAAACTTTTGCACTGGGAAGTAGAAAGGCCTTTACTAGGCTGACAGAGCTGACAATGAGATAACCAAGCTTTGAACAGCTAAACTTGACATGTTCCAGTTTGAAGAAGATACAGAACTATTTCATGGTGATCAGTGTTAAAAAAATCACTTCAGACTGATACTTTTTGTTTTTTCCATCTTGAAATGCTGCCCGAAGAACCGAAAATTAATTTAGCTATTAGAAGGAACATGGAAATAATCAGAAGCTGGCCTACCAGTGTATTCGGTAGTATCACACATGCTTGGCTTGTTCTCTCTTTGCTATTATTTTTCATTTAACACATGAAAGTAAGCAGCAATGAACTACCAGTGGACCATAATGCATTTTCAAACAACTTGAGGTCCAGAAGCCAACCTAGATTTTTTCATTATAATATAAAATGAGTTTATCATATTTATCATTTTAAATGTTACTGGCAACTTAAATATAACAGTCTAACAAAAAAAAATAAACAAAAACAGACCAAAAAGTATTAAAAAAGGCTGAGGTTTGCAGGTTGCCAGGCAAACACATGCTCTTTGTCAAAGAGGGCTATTTTAATAAAAATACCTTAGAGTAATTATGTTTTGATTCATTTTCCATCTTGCATATTTCTTGGTCCAGATTCCAGCCAAATCTCTCTGAGAGGGTATCATCCCCATTTTCCCTTATTCTGTTTACTCCATCATCCATGGCTGAACCTCTTGTTTCCACAACCAGCCTCTGCTCTATGGCAGGGTAGTAGGCCCGAGGCTTCTGGTAACAGTGTTCACTCGTAATGTAAGATTCCTCCACTGAAGGAATTGTTGACGGTTTCTCAACTGTCCCATTCCAAGTTCTATAACTTGCTGTCTCCTCTTTGCAACAGTTTTCTTCAAAGTGAATGATGTGTTTTGTATGGATTTTTTCATCCACCGTAATGTGCTTCCATGGATGACACCAAAGTTTTAAGTCAGGGTGTTCTTTATTTCTGTTCAAACATAAAGAAGTAAACCACCCAATTTAAATGCCAAAGTAACTAAGCAAATTATACTCTTATGTAAATTAATTATGAAATTAAGTAAGAATAATTAAGCCAAAAAAAGGACAAGTGTTTGGATTAAGAAAAATCTTGAAGAGTAAGTTGCAAATAGACACATACAACTCACCAAGGCTGACCCTTCATGGAACATTTTGCTTTAATATTTGCAATTTATTAACCGCAGAAATTAATTTTAAGTGGGATATTTTTAGTAAGGATGGGACACTAACATTGCAGTGGTGTTCTATAGTGGCTATAGTTCTCTTCATCTGTTGTTAGAAAAATTCTTATTTTAATTGTCTTCAAATTGACTAATACATTTATTTATTCCAGCAGAAGGAACAACTATAGATATCAGATTATTACAGACATAACAAACAGAAGATTTAGAGTGAGCATTGTAATCAATGTTCTTCCTTGTGTCAGGCATCAAAACAGCAGTAAAAGGAGAGCAAAACAATATACTCTGCTATCTTCAAAGGGCTGGCAGCTCATCTGCTACAGGCTGCAGGAACACAGCAGAGCAAATCCTGACTCTAAAGCACCTGCACTGGGCTGCACAGAAAGGGGGGGCTGCCCTCAAGCCGTCATCTCTACTTCACTGCAAAGGTGGATGAACTGATTCTATTCAGCTGATCCAGTTTTTCTAGCTTTTCACCAAACCACTCAACAAAACATGACCACTTGACTTTGGTAGTAACTGCTTTCTAACCCATCCTGCAGCAGCTCAGGTTTCTCCAACATCTCTCAGAGGAAACCAGAGTGAGTACAGCTGCCAAGGATGCGCTCAGACTATTTCAGAGAAGCACCTTTGCCTCCAGTGCTGGCATTGAGAGGATGCATCTCCCTGGTGAACCATCCTGAAGGCATGCCTGGAAAAGTGAAAGCCAGGTGGCTCGTTTACCAAAGCTTTCTGCTCGAGCTCCACTCATCTGCTACACCTAAAATAATTACAGTTTGCTCAGAACAGAGCAAGGGACAATTTTACAGAAGACAGAAAATTTTTCTGAAAAATGATGCACCTAAGTTACCTAAGGATGAAAATTCAAATGCTAATACTTGAATAACCTTTTAACTCCTGCCTGCTGAAGGTTCACCCTTCCACTGCTGGGATCACCTTAGGTCCTTTGCCACCTCCTTGAAACACTGAGCAACAGTCTCCTAATCATTTCAGGCACCTGTGAAATCATCTTCTATCAGCTGATCTGCATCAATAATATAGT
The DNA here is from genome assembly GCA_910950805.1 of Acrocephalus scirpaceus scirpaceus. Taxonomy (NCBI): domain Eukaryota; kingdom Metazoa; phylum Chordata; class Aves; order Passeriformes; family Sylviidae; genus Acrocephalus; species Acrocephalus scirpaceus. The sequence continues at coordinate 1,090,505 of OU383787.1, forward strand.
AATTATTCTAATTCAGCAATTTTCCAAATCCCTTCTGATTTATATAATGATAAAGAAAACAGCAGCTAAAGCTTTTAACCAGATGATCCAAACAGGACTGCACCTCATCTTCAAATTAAGCCAGGCCATCACACTGACTTCAGCATGGAAAAGAAAAGGAACAAAACCTGCAGCAACCATCACATATATGCCCAGTGCTCCCTATCTCAGTACTACCTAAATCTCAATTCACAGGTGCTCTGAAACTCAGGTGTCACTCTAACAAAAGGCCCAAGGAGTGGCCTTACAATATTTATGTTTCAGTCTCCAAAAGGGAAAGATCTAACTAAAGGATCCCATAATGGAAAACCAAAACCCTATGTTAAAATGGCTGCTCGCTTGCTTTACGAGGTTGGTAGACCTCCTGCATCACCACAGATTAGGGGAAAGGGGCTAAAGAGTGCCAAAATCACTTTGTTTTCCAAACAGCTGCTACCGTGCAATTTATCAACTAAAAAATTACAATTATGATATTCAATTAATTTAAAACTGCTGGATTTGAGTTTAAAAAAAAATTTCAGTGATCAGAACCCAAGGATGACTTTAAATAGGAAAATACACAGGATATTGATAGGAAAAAACCTTTTATGCAAATAATGTTATTTTCTGTATATACAGCTGAAATAACCTTTGTTCAGAAATGAAGTGCTGCAGGTTGCTGAGAGTGCAACCACTATTCCACTGCACCAGAACAACATACTGTACCAAACAAAAAGATCTGATTCCTCTTGGACAAGCTATGACCAGATTTCCTGGAATGGAGAAAGCAAGTGCTGCAAAAATGGTGCAATGGGTTTTAAGTCTATCCTGTTCTTACATAAAATCCATTTGGGTGATGCAGTAAAATGTCATTAGTTTTATTAGTTCAACCCTTTACATACACATTATCCATTTACACTCTATCAATTTAAACAGTTTTCAAGCAGCCAAGTCCTTTCCCAAGATCACATTAGCAATTCAATGTTATAAATCCATAGAGCACAAATGTAAGTCTGAATTTCTGGTTATTTTTATACTTGCAGTCTAATTCCCGAGGAGAACATGCCGCCTGGTACTTAAATACTGCTTACTGTAATATGCTCATCTTCAGCTGCAGCCCGTGCAGGACTTCGATCACTCGTTGTACATCACCAAGCAGCTGGTGAGTGGCCACTATCTTCTTGGCATTCTGGTGGGAATAATTTTCTTCCAAAAATGCTAAGCCATGCATGTGACCATTACTTAACCACTCCTTTTCATACCAGTACTTTAAGCTGGACCTCTGACCTAAAGTGACAGTAATGAGTGAATTAAAATGAAATGTTGACATTGCTGGTAGCAATTCTGATTATCTCCAGGTACTGCAACAGCTTATTTGTTCTTATCAACAGAACCAATGAACATCCTGTAACAGCAGATATAACCCTGAACAAATGAAGAACTTGTAAAGCAGGAAGCCAAAAACCTCTGCCCAACTGTAAAAGCATTGAGACCTCAACTTCCACCAAAGGACATCCACAACAGGCAGTTACAGATAAGGCCGAGAAAGGTTTTAGCAGGATATCACATTGTCTAGTCTAACCATGGTTATGACAGAAGTTACAGCCTGAATGCAGCTCTCTGCAGACACAAAAATGCAGAAAAAGGCAGTTTCCCAATGGTCTTGTTTTTCAACATCGTGTATTAGTACAGTTGTGCAAAAGTACATTTTGAAGGAATCAAGGATGAGGTTCTGACAGAAAACTTGCCTAAGTCAAGCTACTAATAATGATACTTCTATCTTAAAAGATATCAATATTGTATCTTGATATTGAGTAACAACAACAGCTGGAATGAAATGGTGTTGAATGTGATAAATGCATCAATAGAAGTAACTTAAACTGCCAAACAAATGGTATTACATGGAAAGATACTTGCTAAATTGCAAATACACACAAAACACCTTCATATGATATACCTAACAAAAGCTCCCCCACACCCTTAAAACGTATAGTTATTACAGATGTTCTCAGTGGAGAGCTCAGCACCCAGAGAAACAACTGCATCAGCCACTGCCTATGTACAGCCCAGGCATCAAGTCTGCAAAATCATAACTGCAAAAAGGTCTCCAATATAAGCAGGTTAACACTGACTAGAGGAGAAGCACTGCAGAGCCACTGAAAATCCATCTTTGCAGTCAAAAAGTTGGACATGTTTTCCTTTTTCAAGACAGAGGTAAAAATCAATCTCCCTCCAATGTGAATTTCAGAGTCTTCAAATGAATAGTTAATGATGAATTAAACAAATGAAACTGTAATCAGTTTCTGCGCGAAAACACTCATATTCAAGCCTGATGACACAACTTCAGTTTGCATGTGCATTTTAGTTCCATTTAAAACTATCTTCAACTGACAAAGCAAAATATCTTTAACAGAAGGTTAAAACTCTAGAAGCAAGATACTCTAAAAAACCTGTAAATATACAGCTGTCTCTGTAGTTAAAATTTAAAATTTAAGTGCAGCATGTCTTCATTGCTTGTGAGTACAAACACACTACACAAATCTATGAGTTAATGCACAAAAGAGTTGGCAGCTTTCAACAGCCAAAAACCCGAAATCACAATCCAAATACATATATAAATCATAAAGGTCTTTTCATCAGATGAACAGAGATCCATTTTCTTGCCATTTATAACCATGGACTCAAGCCCAAACCTCATCCATTTTCACTTTCAGCAAGGCTGAAAGGCAGAAAAATATTCTTAGAAAGCCAGAAAATATTCCCCATAGTGTAATTTTACCTAATGTGTAAGATGGACTAAGACTTTAAAAAATACCTGCTAAGGAGAAGAGAACGTATTGCTTAACCAACTCTGACTGTTACCCCAGGTAAATACCAATATATAGGTTATTGTAGGTGAGTTGGTTTTGCACAGCCTGGTTTTGGTGGGGGGGAGCGGGGGTGGGGCAGCCACAGAGGTAGCTTCTGTGAGAAGCTGCTGGAAGCTTCCACCATGTCTGGCAGAGCCAATCCCTGATGGCTCTGAAGACAAACATGCTGCTGCATTAGGCCAAAGCCGGCCTAATTAGAGAGGTTGGTAACACCTCTGTGATAAGAGATTTAAGAAGAAAATCAAAACAAAGGCACGCAGTTTTTTCTTTCAGTTCAAGAAGAGGAGGAGGTGAGAACATGTGAGGCAAACAATATGATGACACCAAGGTCAGTGAAGAAGGAGGAGGAGGAGGAGGTGCTCCAGGTGCCAGAGCCGAGATTCCTCTGCAGGCCATGGTGAGAACCACAGTGAAGCAGCTGTGCCCCTGCAGCCCATGGAGATCCACAGGGGATGCAGAGCTCTATTTACAGCCCATAGTGATCCTTGGGGAATCCAGAGATCCATCCGTAGCCCATGGGGGAGGCACTCACACCGGAGTGGGTGGATACCTAGAGGAGGCTGTTACCCAGTGGGAGACCCAGTGGAGAGACAGGGCCCCTGCTTCCAGGCTGGAGCAGCCTGTCCTTGGAAGACCGCACCCTGTGGACGAGTGACGCATGCTGTAGCAGTTTTGGGAAGATTGTCTGCCCATGGGAGGGACTCATGTTGCAGCAGTTTTGGGCAGACTGCTGCTTGTGAGATTGTACCCATGTACAAGAAGTTCGCAGAGAACGGTCTCCCATGGGAGGGACCCCATGGTCTCAGTGGGGAAGGACTTCTCTCTCTGAGCAGTGGAAGAAAACCTTGGGTGATGAAGTGACTAAAACCCCTATGCCCTGTCTCCCTGAGCTGTTGGTGGGAAGGAGAGGGGTTGGGGGAAGAAAAGATGTTTTAACGGCTCATTTTATTTCACATTATCCTCCTCTGATGTTGTTGATAATAAACTCACTTTGTATCTCTAAGTTGAGCCTGTTTTGCCCTTGGAGTGTTTTCTCCCAGTCTCAAATCATGAATCCTTTGTTAAATTTTTCTCTCCTCTGCGCAGCTGTAGCAGGGAAGGGTGAGCAAGTGGCTATTGTGGGTGGCTGGTATTTGGCCAGTGTCAAACCATGACAGCAGGTAATGCAGTCAACAAGAGCCACTGCTGAGTAAAGCCAGGAGCCTTGTGCTGCCTAATTTTAAAGAACGCATACACTTGATTTGATGGGGGAGAGCTGCAGCCACATCCCCTAAGATGTGCCCATGTCTTTGCTTGAGCTTCCTGAGTGTTTTCTACATTCACCTTCCACAGTCAGACAGTTCAATCCTTATGACAGCAAATATGTGACAGATGGTCATCACAGTGAAAACATTCTTTTCCATTCCTGTCCTTTTGTATTTCCACAATATTGACTCATGGATATCCATATAAATAAACCTTTCTGAAACTAAAACTTACCTACAGTGACAGACACAGGTAGGGGAAAAATAGTGTAATTTTTCAGAGATAGATAACAGATACAGATTAGATACAGATAAACTAGCAGATTTACTACATATATAACAAAGGTCTGTAAGCTTAAATTTCTGTACCTGGAGGATCTTGGCAAATATAGCAGGTATATTTCTCAGGTATATTATCCTCCAGTAAGCCCATACAGACTCCATGCTGCCAGCACAGACACTCTTCACACTGTCCAAAGTCAAGAAGTGCACATTAATAGAAATGAATGCTAGAGGAGCTCAACACCATCATGTCAATTAAGAAACACAAAATCTACGTATTTTAAGACAAAAGGGTGTATTAATATCCACACCCCAACTTCCACTTACAAGCAGATGCATTACAGAATCAGACTATAAAAAAATGTGATTCCTCCCCATGCATTTTTCATGTATGTTTCTGGGGAATGACAATTTGAAAGTAGAAACAGAGATCCTGAAAGGTACAAAAATATTCCCTTTGGAAATGAAAATCTTTCATAAGATGCATGTGTATGTAACCAGGATAGCCAACAGAGCAATCAAGCTTTTTTCACCAAAACAGACGAATTTTTTTTGAATTTAAAAGCTTCCCCCTCAAACAGTAAATCACATTCAGTTACCAAATCCCAGAGATATTTATGTCACAGAGGAATAGCCAATATTACACTTAACTGATTCTTGTACCTCCAACGTTTTATCCATTTCAAAGGTAGCTCTACTAACACAAACCTGCAGTGCAGATACAGCTGCACCAACTTCAAGAGCTTCCAACATCCTTCTGTTATAAATATATGGTTAATTCGCGTTTTATTAAAGCAATCCTATATCTGTACAAGACAAACTGTATTTCCAAGATAACCCCCTGTACAAAATCAGTTCATGGATGAGTAGGCAGGACCTATGTCTTCCTCCCTACAAGCAGGAACAATAAGGAGATTCCACAAGTACAATACGGGGTGTAATGACACTTGGAAGAATCAGATAATGTCAACAACCAGGATCATCACACTAGGTAAGTATCACAACCACCCATCAAGGTCATTCATCTCCCACCCAGCCAAAGGAAAAAGCAATCAAGACATTTTTCCTGCCTTCCCGGAATTCTGTCCACCACCTGGAGAAAAAGCAATCAAGACATGTTTGCCTTACTGGAATCCTGTTCACCATACACACCTGAAGAAACGAATATCCATCTACATATTCAAAAGGCTGGACTGAACAATGGACAAGCCTCAGGGCAGAAAAACTGTATAAAACCCAGCTTTGGGAAACAGCTGACCGTGAACGGGGTGGGGGAGGGGCATTAGAGGCTGTGTCCCAGGTTCACCCAGCTCTGATTCCCGGGGTCAGAACTGTCCTTTGATTGTGGTTCTACTCAATTTCTCACTTTGTCATTTTTCCAATAAATTTCTTAACTGAAAAATATTGCAGAAATTGTCATTTGTAACACTTCCAAGGCAGGACACTCATATTGGCAACAACTGAATATAATTTAGATCTCTTTAGCACAGTTACACTATTTAAAATGCAATCACTGTTCTTAAAGCCATGCTGTTCTGGAGCAGAACAAAAGGATTCATGTTCTGTTTCATTTTCTCCCCCCATCAGCATCTTAACGGGACAAAATTCTGGTTCTAGACTACAGACCACTGAAACATGAAACAAAACCCCACATAAGAATATTAAGTCAATTTTGATTGGAAACTGTGATGTCAGTTAAAAATTACTATTTTCCCAAGCAGTGAGACAAGAGATCATATACCCTTTATTTCTCAGAGCATAAACCAAAAGCAGAAATGTTGTCCATGCTGGTACAGGACTGCAATATGAGCTAAACCAAACCCTAACAACTGCAAGGAATCTCACATGTTGCTCTTCACTGACCTACAAAAAGATGCCAACTTGCTAAACATTTCATCTGTGTTCCACACCACTTTAATTAACGCTCTTATCTCCTGCCCTTCCTCAAGCTAGGAGGGACAAAAAAGTACAACCAGACCTTGAATACTTCACTGCATTAAATAAGTGGTCTTGATGTGAAGGAAATAGAAGCTCTGAGAATGGAGAATGTAAAAAGTTAAGAGAGGTTTCTGAAAGACAGGACCAACAATGTTCTGCCTTCCAAAATGGGTAAACAGTCCTAATGGAGTTAGGAGATGTTTTCAAAAAAGGCAGAGACAATCCTCCTTTCACAAATTAGAGCCAGAAAAGGTGATCTAAAACAAAGAAAACAGATTAAGAGAAATAGACTGTGTGCTAAAAATAAGAAGGGAGTTCCTAGATCTAGGTACACCTGCATCCTATAAATCATGCCATATTGCAGAGGGCTGCACCCAGTGATTTTCCAGGCAATTTTGCCCAGAACTCTAGTGAAGCATCTTTCCTGGGTTACAAGTAGGGTTGTAACCAAACTATGGGTTCTACTCCCATATGCATTATTCCTGATGAACTGTTAATGGTGGGTCGCTTGCAAGAGCTGCCCAGTGCACACCCGACTCCCCAGGCTGCAAGTGGAAGAGGGAAATAAGGAAGAGAGGCAACCCTCTCACCCTCTCTCCTCCCCCCCCCCCACCGGTACATCACTGTTTCTTTGTCTTCACAAACTGACTGAAGCGTGATAACTACACCCAGACTAAGGGGATCACCTCTGCCATGGGACATAATGGCTAAACGGCCTTAATGGGCACCTGTAACAACCTAGGCCAACAAGGATTCCTCAAAATATCCTATGATTCATAGGATTACATCATTCCATTGTGAAATTCCCTTCCCTAGGGGAGGCACTGAGCATTCTTGCCTGTATCTGACCATAAATAATCTGGGTGCTTTGGGGACTTAGGACACCACAACTACTGGACAGATCCAGAGGAGGACCTGAACTTCCACAGGAGAACTAGACCTCCCACAGAACCACTGCTCTCAACTTCAACCATCATTTCAACAGGACCGCTGTCACTATTTGACAGGACTGAGACCACCACCCTGACCAACAGGATACTAGACTGTAGTCTGACTTTGTGGGTTTAAGCCAGTTTTTGTGTTATTGCTGCATTTACTGTAAGCTTTCTATTAAATTGTAACTCTGACCTGAAATCTCTCTCAAGGTATTTGTGTGGGATTCATTTCTCCCGCTGGTTTACTTTCAAACCAGCACAAACATCCCAACTTTTTTCAATTTTAATCAACTGATATTTAAATATCCTACCCTTTCAGGTGGATTCTTTAACCTGCAGGTTTTGCTGCACACTGTGGCTGCCAGGCTACAGGATACTACTCTGGTACATGCTACTGGGAAGCTACTCCCTGTCCAGGTGGTAGTAGGGAGGTTCAAAGTATGCCAAGCAGGAGATTTGTAAGAGAAAAAACATACAGCATTGTGCAAAAAAATACTTAAATTGAAATTCAAGTCACAAAAGAAATAACCAAACCCGAAAGATGTGTATTTGAAGCAGCTTTTCACCTTCCAGAACAAAAATATCTCAAGTCCATTTACATCCATCATCTCTGAGGCCATGAAATCCAGCCCCAGAATTTTCTGCATCGTACAAATATTCACCAATGTTTACGTATAAAAACTAAAAAGAAGGGACAATGATAATCCGTCTGGATTTCATCAGGCCTCATCACAAAAACTGAGTGCTGTGCCTCCAGAAGGAACACAGGGCAATGCTACACTCCTGCTTTACACCAGCTCCATAAATGAAGTCTAGTAACCTCCTTGCGGAGTTATAGAGACTGGAACAAAACAGCAATAACCAACAATACACTATTTTTCTGTACTTCTTTCTCCAGATTTAACTTCTACTAACTGAAGCAGATACTTTGCATTCTATAAATGCAAACCCATATTTCTGCATCCCAGTGCAATGAATGACATCTTTAATACAAAAATTGCTCAAGACAATTATTTAAAGGCAAGTACAGGTTAAAAAAATTATAAAATCTTCTGAATATGGGGGAAAATTATTAGTTTAGATACCTAAAGGAACAAACTCCCATTTTAAATGTGTATGAGTTTCATTAAACCTTAATGGCCTCCAATCTTCCACAGACAGGAAGGTGCTGATGTGTTTACCATTTTCCTGCATCATTTTCCTAATTATTTCTAAATTTGGCACATTCATGACAATGAACACAGCTCAAAGAGAATGCTTAACATTCTCCATCTTGTAAGAGAGGAGGGGGATACATGTATACTGGGAGGAATGAACCTCCAGCCAGATCCATGAAGAAACTGCCCTGGCTCCTCATTCCAATATCAAAATGGGTACACAGCAAACCCAAGTAGGTACCAGCATATTTCCTATTACCTCAATCCCCATAAAGGATGCAGGTACTCTCAATACTGCATATCTGCATCTCTTTTCCAGAGAGAATAACCCACTCTCCTAGACAAGTCTTTTACAAAACAGTTCAAGTGTTTAAAAGTATGCAATATGCTAAAAAACCAAAGAAGTCAAAAAAGTAGTTTAACCTAGCAAGTTAATCTTAGAAGTAGCCCACGAAACTTTAAAGAAAGGCATCCATAGGCTGTGTCCTGAGCCAGATGACAGTTTCCTACATTCTGTAATCCTAACCTAGTGTTGAACTTACTTTTGCCAGTTATACTCCAGGCTATCTCTTTGTAGTTTTCTGTGAGCCATCTACTCAGAGGACATCTACCCCCTTTAGTCACCACTGTCAGACTCATTCCTTCTCCTGTACAGTCTGGTGCTATTTACTTAAACTTGACCACTGCTCATCACTCCACCCTCCCCCTACTAATTCATAATTCAGGGCATACTTTTTGCCCTGCATTGTCAGGATCCAACACTAAGACAAAGGTGTGCGAAGTGAACTCACCAATAAGAGAAAAAGCATCATACCTTCCACAGCAAGGCTCCATGAAACAGCATGGAAATGAAATGGCATGGGAACTCAAAGAAAATTAATTGGAGCAAAAAATTATGAAGAAATTGAATTGATCTTTTTGACTTCACCTCTTGAGATTAACGGACACTGGGTGAGACGGTTCAAAGCAGCTACACAGGGGAATGATTTCTTGATAATTTAGAAACATCTCAAAAAGTAAATAGGCAGGTAACTTCCAAGGAGGCTTTTATTAAGAATTTTAAGCAGGAGAGATAACAGAAGCCTCTCCAAGTTTTCTGTGGAGCTGGTTTAAAAATAGGAGATACATGTGGAATGGTCAGATTGTCTTAGGCAAATTAGAAGCTTCGAATTTGCAGACTACCACAGAATGGACAAATGCAGTTCTGCTTCAAAGCAAAAGACTCAAGTAATCTTTTTTTTTCAGCCTGTCTGGAGAGTTCTATGTGTAAGTCAAGCTTCTTGCCAGGGCAGGGGAACAGGAGGTATACTACTATCTGATGGCACTGTTCTTAACAGTCTCTAAATTAGAGGGAGCCTCAAAAGTCACTGATTTCAAATATACGTTCTCAGAATCAAGGAAGTCTTCTAATTTAAGAAAAATTCACAAATGACAAACCAACCATTTATGACTTGGAGTGAATTTTCCCTCTTTCCTTTAATTAAAAATCCCAAACTGTACGATGAAGCAGAAGTTAACTATCATAGCAGTTACCCTGACAGATTACCTAAAAAAATGTTGTAACTTTGGAAGACAACAATGGTTTATTTCATGTACAAAACGAAAGTTTCTCTGCTGACACCTTCCACTCATTGAAATGTGCACGCACCCTCCACTTCATACCTGAATCATGAAGTCGTTTTCTTCTTTTACTTCACAAACACACCGAACAATCTCAAAATCACTTTCTTCCACTTCTTCATCAGGGTTGGTGGTTACATCAACATCCTGACTGCAGTCATCGTCACTCCAAGGCAAGCTATCCACAGATGACTCACTCAGGGTGTCATCCTCTGTACAAGAAGTATTTATATAAAATCCTGAGTAATTACAAAAAAGGTCCCTCAAAATCTCATCCTAAGTACACAGACATACATTCTTAAAAGCATGAGTTCACAGTGTAATTTAAGGAATGTCACAATTTTAACAGTTTATTGAAGGTTACTACATAATGAAGTTTATAGTCTCATTAACGGCTTCTTCAAAATATTCTAACTTAACAGCTTCTGTCATTAAAACTGTACTGTCAACACACAGTGTCTTAAACCAAAGGCATGAAGTCTCTTCAGACAAAACTATAAACAACAAAACCAGGCCTGTACATTCAAATAGGATTCATGCTAGTTGCTCCAATTTGTACAGAACTGTGACTTGGCACTTGTAGTGTAGAGGTCTCAAAAAGAGGCAGAGGCCTCTGTTTCACAAACCATTCAATCTCACGAAGTGATGTTTCCATGACAGAAATACCGAGTCCAACACAGAATTTAAACCTGCTTCAGAAACTATTTTCATTTAGTCTTCTGTTTAGGATGCATTTATAAACTCACAGGCAGTGCACTGCACAAGGTATTCTTCCATAACACACCCATACTACTTAGCTAAATCATCCTAGATTTAATAAAACTGCCAAGAAAATTTTAACTGAACAGCATGTTAAATTGAGAATCTTACCTCAATATTAAAGCAATGTCTGCATCTTCCTTGGGGATAGAATGGGAGGGTCAGAGGAAGAAGATGAGGTATTTTAATTATTTGAAAATAATTTAATGAGTTAGAGGGGAATAGGTAAAAATTTTAGTCTTAAGTAAGGTGATGGGGTCTCACCTACTGTGGGTATAACTACTTTCACCATTTAGCTCACAGAATCATAGAACGTCAAAGATAGAACCACCAGTCTGTGGCATAAACTGTATCTTTTAGAGAAACATCTGTTGTCAAATTAAAAGGGATGAGAATCCAACACAATAGTTTATTTTCATATTTTAAAAGTTCTATTCCACCTCTGAACTAGGACATTCATTCTTAAAGTACTGTGGAAGTGACAGTAGTAGTAGGCACACTACACTTCCATATTACATGAAAATTTCACTTTTATTTTCACCAGATCGTGTTTATCTAGGCGCAAGTTCTGTAGATGCAAAAAGCAACAAAACAATTCTGAAAAGGATGAAATTAAATAATTTCATAAATAAATAATTTCCACCACTTTCAATATCTATGAACTGATCAGAAGAAGTCTGAGCAACTGATGGCTGAGTTACTAAACCATGTGTCCTATGGTTGGTATACTCCAGAAACACAACTGCTCAGACTTGCACAACACAAGACATTACTACCATCTGCACTTCTGTAGTTTTTAATGTTTCCTGTTTGGCCTATAAAGGGGAATTTAAATGAAGTTAAATTTTACTTTTGTCTAATAATAAACAAAGTTATGCAAAAAAAAAAAAATCAAATGGTTCTCAACAGTGCATCTGTACAAAAAAGAATTTAAGGTTCTTGTATATAATGAAGCTGTCATACATTTTCTATTTCCTTCAAATTTGTGAGTTTTAAGAACGAGAGAAAAAAAAAATGTTTATCTTTTTTATTGTACCAGCTTGTAACAGTAAACAGTAACATAGACCAAAATAATAATAATTTTCTTCAAAAAAGAATTATGAAAGCTTGTACACAGCAGCCAAATTTTTATGGGTTCTGTGTATGAAGTACTATGAAGACACCAATAAACAGCTACTCAAGAGCTTCTCATTATGAAGCTTGGAAAGTGATTATAATGTATATCATTCTGTATCTATACAACTACACATCACCACACCTAGTGGTCTCTTGAACACAGCAAGCTTGCAAAGCACCCATTTTTAACTCTGAAGGAGTTCTTACTTTGCAGTAAGGCACTGAAAAAAACCCTGCAAAATGAGTTTCATTTCTGAAATAACGGCAACAGTCTTGAAGTGTATATGAAAGTAAAGTCAAAGTAAAAAGTAGCAACATCAAGCTCTGGCAAATGAACTGGGGCCAGTTCGCCAAGCAGGGGGAAGGAAACAAACACAGCTCAGAATAAGAATAGCCAAATTTACCCAATAAGAACCAGTTTTCAAGTATGTTAGTGCTGCTGACATATTTACTGGTTATAAAAGACAGAACCAGAAAGCCATAGAGGAGAGTCATCTCACCATCTGCTTTTGATTTTCCCCTGTGCTGTCCAGGATCAGTGCAGTGCAGCAGTGTACTTGGGTGAGCAGATGATTTATTTGAAGAATCAGACTTTGTGACAACTGATTTTTCAGAAGAAAGCTCTTGTGAGATATCTGTGTTCTCCCCAATGCCCGAATACCCTGTAAAATTGTAGTAAATGTTATCATTAAAAATCTATGGTCAAAAAAAGTTGACAGAAGAAACAGCACCATGCATGCCCATAGCAGGAATTCACTGTAATTCACTGAGCCACACCCCAGTATGCTGGAGCTCTGGGACTGCATGACGGTTTTGCAAGATGTGCAAGCTTTCCAGAGGGCAAGGAAGGTATTGTCTGAACCAGACAATTTTATGCCACTCAGTCACTGTTTACTGCTGACAGAAGTGAGAAAGGTATAAGTGACCAGCCTTTACAAGCCAACTATTCTTCAGGCTGAGTAGGTGTACAAATGCTTTTGCTTTACAGGCATTTCCACACAAGCACTGCTAGCTGGAGATCTTCCCCTCACATCCTGCTGTTACTCACACGGGCTACTTATATTCCCTAATCTCACAGACTTCAAAGTCTGTGACAAAAAAGGATAGAAAGCACTCATTTTCCTAGTTATGTATGCAACAGAATGCACAGGTGGACAAGCGAAGATTACAAGTGTGTGAAGAAAACACCTTGAATGGCTCTTCTTTGAGGCCTACAGTGGATATAAACCAAGGCTGGCTGAAGTTACAAGCAGCACCTTCCAGTTATCAGGAAAAAATCTTCACAGTTCCTGGACTGAATTATCATAAGGTCAACATCAAACAAAGGCATTTTAAAACCCAAGGACAGACTGACAAGCAGCTCATGGGGACTACCAGTGCATAAATCTACAAATTACATTTTGCACATTATCATTATACTTGTGAGCACCATACAATCAGAAACTCATTAAAATTATTTGTTTCAGTACAATTCTAAGTCACTTGGCCTATGGTTCTTCCCATCCACTCTCTTGCTAGCTTGCCCTATTCATGGCAGCAATCAGAGAAGTAAGGTATTTTTTATCTCAGAAACTCCTCCTTAGGGAGATCTAGTTTCACAAATTATGCCTAGCATATTGAAGTATGCTGCATTGCCATCAATTGCAGAGAAAGTTGTCACACTTGATCCCTTAAACATTGCACCAAAGAAATTTTCCAGAATCAGCTGCATTTTCAGCAGTGAAGAATCCACTACCTCTAACACCTGGGCCTCTGTTTCAAGTTCAAAGCTTGAAGTGGCACAAGGAAAGTATTCTCAGGCCTCCACAGATGAAACCAACAGAGAAGACATGTTGCTACTAGAGCCATTTTAATGTAGTGCAACAGCATATTATGAGACATGAAAGAGGGACATAGCTTGAGTATAGACTTTAAGTCAGGTTTTTCCTTAACCTCTTCAGAAAAAAGATTAATTTCTTTAAGAAAGCAATAAAGGCTGTGACAGGTTTAATTGGGCTCATTGTTACAGCCCTCTCCCCCCAAGTGAAGGTGTAAGAAATAACAAGGTTAACAGTGGAAAAAGAGGGCTCAATGTTTCCAAACTCCAGCATTCATAAAGCAGCCCCAGAACTAACATAGCTGAGAACAACCTGTACACAGGGCATCTGCACCCTCTAAATTTGGCAAAGCTTGCATAGAAGCACATTTATTAAGGAAAAGCCTGACATAGAGACTGACATTCATTTAGGAGTGACATTCATCCTGTGCCATTCATGCCAGTTCTGGCACTACTACAAGCCACCATCCAGCATTAACTGGAAAGCTTAACCAGGAAATAGATTATCTTGCCAATCACAATTTAAAATCAGTCACTTAATAAAATAAATAAAATAAGTGAAGAAAGAAGTCTGAACTGCAATGCCTGCTCTTAAGTGATCTAAAGTGAAATTTTTGAGGTAACAAAACAAAATAATGAAGCCATTTTCATCTGCAGAAGAGAAATGAGCTTTACCAGTCTTAGATCTCTTCTTTTTTTTCTTTTTCTTTGACTTGGATCTTCCACAGTCTTTGGATTTTTTTTCTTTGTTCTTCTCATGTCCTTTAACAGCTGAAATTAGACAAAACTCCAAATTAGTTTAAAAATACATATATACATTTACCCTGCTTTATAATTTTCTTAAAAGCCTCCAGTTTCTTTGGACAATCAAGGCCAGTTCACTGAAAAAAAACCCCAAAAAACAAACAAAAATACCATGCCCCCCAACCCCCTCCCTGCCCCAAAAAAACAAACCCAAGAAGAAAACTTGTTTTTAAGAACTTCCCAGCTCTCAATCATAATGATCTATTTTAAGTCCTAATTTGACTGTACCATAACAAAATACAAGTATCATGTGTGAGAAATCCAATGTACAGCAGTGCCCATTTATTGTTTACATGCTTCACAGATCATAACAAAGACTGAGGTATTTGTTACCTCCACTTCCTAAATTATTATGACTGGACATTTCACTAGCATTGTAATAGTACAAAACCCCAACATCCCAAACTTCAGTTCAGTTCCCCAATCAAATATTTTACTGATACTGAAAATAGAGTAACTGGCTCAGCTGGCTTTAACTACTATTCTCTCAACATCTGTTCTCCATCCTATTTTTATGAGACTAAAAACACACCATAATTTTTGAATGACTGATAGCTGTCAATCAAGTCTATCCTCAAAGCATGCTTCCAGAGAAGTATAACCCTGTTGGCAAGGTCATGCACACAAATCCCTGCTTTCCAGACCCCAGTGTTTTGTTGCATCCTCTCTTTCAGCAGAATTAACAGCAGAATTTCTAGATACTCTCGAAGTTCCTTAAGTAAACTATCCTGACTCAGAGATGTAATCAACACCTATTATGGAAGGATGCCTTGTATCTCAAAACGGCTCTGCTCTTAGAGTGCTTGGCTGATTGAGCCACTCACCATCTCATTCAGAAACCTATTTAAATGTCAGATGACAGAGATCTGAATAAGCACTTGATGACACTCTATACTGTTAGAAATCTTCACTTGCACAAACCATTTGAGAATCCTAGGTTGTCTGTAACCATTTATGAAACAAACCAGCAACACCAGCATATTATGTCAACCTCTTTCATACATATCAAAAGTAAAACTCCCCAATTCATAGGCTGCGTATTTATGGCACAAACAGTTCACTAAGAAACTCCCAATCACAGTCATGTTTAATCAGCTCTGGCAAGCATGCAGGAGACATGCTCAATAGTTTGTCCTCAGGAGACTCTTTAGCTCTGCACCTCCCCATCCCTCTCAGTCCTCAAAGATTTCCTGCTACTTTGCCACTTCTGTGCCCCTCTTAGCATGAGGTGAGCAAAGGCACCTCAGAGTGCTCACCTACACGGCCACATCAGTCACCTGGCCTTCAAAGGCAGCAGCAGTGGCAGCACAGAAGTCACCTTCTTCCACCTCTCCATGGGTGTTGAGAGGGGTAAAAAAAAAAAAAAACAAACAACCCAAAACAAAAAAACAGGAAAAGAAAATGTTCATATTTAAGTGTCAATTACAGTGCTTCCAACTTCCTTCTTATTTTCCTCCGTCCTCATCTCCCATTCTTTCAATGGTCAGGATCCCCTTGGCACCACTCCCTTCTCTCTGCTCTCAGGGATGCAAGGAAGTTCTACCATTCTACTCTTCCAGAAGGGCAAAGAAAGAATAACTGAGCACAACAGAGGAAGGAAAATTTTGCTTTTCATTTGAAAAATGAAATTCATATGATCAGATTGCTACATTTGTTTCAAGATATCCAAGGACACAAGGTAAGTTTCTTCAACCACTATCAACATATCCAACATAAATATGAAAGAAATTGTCACCTTATCTACTGTGTCCCCTTAACCTTCCCCATGTGTCTTAAAAGCTGAAAAAATCTAAGTATTTGCAAATTTCTTTGTGCCGCTATCTTCTGAAATGCATAACACAGTTAATGCATATCTCTGAAAAAAAATCTTCAAAGAACAAGTATTCTACCAGAGTCTTCCAAAAAAACAGGTACTGAACAATCTTGTTGTCTAAAACTGTTTCTTCTAAGTGCTCTGAAATGTAATGAATTTTCACTGACACAAGACCAGATCGACAGACTTGTGTAGGTTAGGAGCATCCTCATAGATTCACATGATTAAATAGAACGACAAACCAAAAACCGAATTCCTAAAAATTAAGCACAAAACAACCACATTTTAAAATTAGTTGTTTGTTTTTTTTTTTTTAAATGAAGGATTTCAGATTCCTTGAATGGCAGAGACTTGTAAGAACTGGGATGAGTGCTCACCATCCTCCATCATATCACCTCTGTGAAAATTCATTATAATCTCTAAATGCCACACTCACACATGGGGCACATCTTACTGAGTGAAGAACTGTGAGGAGATACTGACAGATCTCATTCAGATGTTCCTACAAGGGAGGGCAGTGAGGAACGCCCAAGAACAAACAAGATGCTAAGTCTGTCTGCTATGATCAACAGAACAACACAGCGCAGGCAGCTAAGGAGGTGATCTCCAGGACAAAGAGCATCTGTCATAGATACAATAGTCTAACCTCAGATTTTATTTATGTTTTCCTCATCACTGTGACTCAAGTTCTTACCAACATCTGAAGGAAAGTGGTGATCTAGTAATCTAGAAGTATGCTGGAATTTATTTATATATTATTTATATACATACAAAATATTGAAATATATGTACTGTTTCTATGAGTGTGTGTGTGCGTATACATACATCCCCCCCATCTCATCTGGCTGTTACCCACCTATACTACAGTAGATTTCAGTATAAACAGAATTTACATGATACCACTGAATAGTCAAAGTTGTGAAGCTCTTCAAAGATGTCAGGTAGGAATTGTTCACTATCAGAAGTGGTCAAATGCTATTTAAAAAACCCCCACAAAATAAACCACCCTAGGTTATCGTGCCTCATGCCCACCCCCACCTCCCTCTTTTAAGTTTATCTATCTAAGTAAGTAAAAGATTACTTAAAATATTTAATGATTTGGACAGCCAGGAGTTGAACAGAATTAAGACCTACAACCTTTTCATGGCCTTTAATACTTTAGTACTTTTTACATCTTATAAATATTACCAACTGACTGGGAAGAATAAACCCCAGTGCAGATAGCATGAAAACTTACAAAATGACAGTGAAAAAACATTGCTTACATTTTGTGCTATACATTTATCCAAAATTACTCTCTCTGAATGAAGTTATACAGAATATTATCTATTCCTTACAATGTTTAAAACTTTCCCAAGACTTTTCCACGTTTAACTTTCCATGTTAAGCCAAAAGCCGTACCATGCTGAACTCCTTCCCGAGGCCTCCGCAGTGCTCTTGCTATGTGGTTCCTGGTTTGGTCTCTAATAGAATGTCGGTGACTATTTAACGCACTTACAGGAGTTGAAGTTCTTCTTTTTTCTACTTTTTCATCTCTATATGGGGTACTCCTGAGAGCTATGTGTAGAGGAGCATCTACAAAGAGAACAAAGACCAAGTCCAAAGCTTTAAATACTTTCCAAAGTCAGTCTTTTTCAGCAGGAGCAGCAGCTCTGGCAGTCCATGTGGAATGTTTTTCTGATCAGACATTGCTCAGCTCAGTCCTAGCCCTGAAAAAAAGGCTAAAACCTCCCCAATACTTTTGTCGAGGGGCTTTTCTTCCAAAAAGAAACGGGATGTCCATGCATTCCCCAAAGCTCTATTCTTCCAGAAAACCTGTGACTTTAAGAAAAGATGAAAAGAGAAACAGTTCGGTGCAGCAGAGATATGGGTTGGGTAATTTTTATTAGCTTCTCCAAGAGAAAAAGTGCTGAGTTGGTTTAATTAGAGGAATCACAGCTAGTTCCCAAAAGTGTGCTTTGTAACACCCACAGAAGTGGCATAAAGCAGCTCTGCACATATAAGAAAGAAGTTTTTAAATACATATGACTGAAACAACAGTGTTTCAATCAAGAGTGAGATGCAAGAATTCAGGATCACTACCTAAAATTCATAAAAATCACAAGATGCAGACATGGCTTCACCTGAGATTTCATTTTTTATTTAAGTCAAACAGCTTCATCCTCCTAACTGCAAGTAGCAACTCCTGCTGAAAGACTCCTAGACACAGAAAAAGAGAAGTGAAGCATGATAGAAGAGAAGAGAAGCAGCATGATAGGTAGGACAGGAGACTAAACAAGACCAGTGCATTGCCATTTTGTTGTATTACATCAAGTATCATGGTCAATGAGACCCAGTACCCAAGGTAACAGGTTGTTGACATTTGTCAAAAATATCCAGTTCTATCATCATATGCATCTCAAAAGTTAGAGGATAAGAAAGACAACTTCTTTCTAGTCTGAAGATTAACATGCCACACTTAGACACCTTTAATAAAACAAGTGTGAGCAGAACCCAAGAGAAACTGAAAAGGGAAGGGAAATAGTCCCAGAGAGTACACTTAGGAAAAGAAACTAGATCAAGCACCCTGCCCTGATCAACATTTCAAGTTGATCAAATAACAAGGCACATTAAGACGTCATTGTAGAGCTTTCAGAATCACGTGGATCTCTTCAGGCAAAAGAAACCCCAAGATGCAGAAATCTTATGACATTTTCCCTGGTCCTCTCTCTCTCTAGGAAGTTAGAACTTAAGGGGAAAAAAAATCCAAACAAAAAAGAAAAGCCACTTGCAACTATTTCCACAATCAAATTTATCTTCTAATCACCTGCCCTAGTGCTCTACAGCAGCCACGAAAGACAAAACTTAAATCAAAACCCAACAGCCACACAAGACTCTCTAAAAGATGCCTTTTGTCCAGACAGGCAACTCACAGCTGCCTTTCACTGGGTCCATAATGCCCCCAAGAAAGTCGAAGGTTTTGTCCACAAAGAATTACTAAAGCAGAAGATACTCCTTGATAAAACACCACGGTATGTGTATGACTTTCCGTTCACAACATAAGTTCTCTTGCAGGGATAAGTAGAAAGAGGTTTTGTAATTTTTTTGTTTGGTTGGGTTTTTTGTGCTGTCTTTTTTTACTTTTAATGTCAGGTCTATTTTGACTTCCTGCTCCTCTGAGGACTTCCATGACTAGAGGTCAAGATATCATCAGTTCAGCTGACAAAAACAGAAGAAAACTTTTTCCCATGACACACAGTAGCTGAAATAAGATTCAGGTACTACATAATCTCTTTGGGAACACCAGTACCCTAACAAACTTTATTAAATGCAAATGTATATTTAAGTACAGGGTGAAAAGTCATAATCTTTTCTGCACAAGGCACTTCCTGTGGGCTAACACAGTTGCACACAGGCTCTTGGTGGAACAAAATTGTAGTTCACGTCCACTGATTTTTGTAGCTTTGTGAGACTTCATTTCAAGGAGATTTTTGCCAAGAATACATCCTGTCTTTTACAACACATAGGTTAATCTATTTCTGTAAGATTTCTCAGCTAACCATAACACTCTCCTGAGGGAGGGGGTCAAGGTATTCTATCATACACTGGATGCATTTTTTTTCCCAGTAACTGACACAAACACGCTACACTTTGAAACATCTTTGTTCCATTGACAGGAAAGTTTAGAGGGTCTACAAGATCTCTGAGCACTCTGAAATATACTTCAGAAGTCGTGATTAAATTTGAGAAGATGAAATTAAAAGCCTGGAAATTTATCCTAAACTTCTGGAACAGCAAATACTAAAACTGATGCCATGGAGATGCAAACTTACAAACCTTCCACACTAAAGTGTCCTTTATCTTCTTCATTTGGATGTATAACTCAGGTCAGTTTATAAAATCATTCCCTAAAGAACAAAGAACAATTACTCGTAACAACCACAACTAAGACCTTATATTTAGGCATGTGGCTTTAAAACTCGCACATTTCTCACATTTGGATTTTCTGCATTAGTACCACCTGCAGAGTGTGCCACATGCTTCCATTCTCTGGTCTCTTCAAGCCAACCTTAACCCTCCAGAAGGTTTCCTACTTCTCTGCTTCTACCCAGTCACAGGATGACTGGATTGTGAGTCAGCAGCAACAGCAGGACCACACTCATAGAGATTTCTGTGAGGAGTACAGAGGGGATCTCTATGTGTCTCCCTCCTAAAGCTGTTTGTGCAGGCCCCATGAAGACACATACACCTGTGTCCCACCTCAGGGAAACCACAAAAGGCATGAAGAAACTCCTGACACCCTGGGCAATGACACTTTCACTGTCCTTGAACAGTAATGTTGGGATTAAACATCAAAGCAGATTAATTTCCAGCTCAGATAACAATGAATACCACTAACAGGAACAAGAGGTGTATGTTCACAAGATACTGGAAATGAACAGGATTGCTGGTTAACTGTCTCCAGCCTTCTTCCATGGATTTCTTTCAGGCCTCTCGCTCCTAAGCCTGGAAGAAGTATCCTCTGTCATATGAAGAGCTCACCCAGAAGCTGTGAAGGATCTTAGAAACTAATACAGACCTGAGATATGAAATTACCTCAACCATGCAGAAACCACACAGATAGAGCTTTAGAGAACTTACGACTAAGCACATCAAGGTTCAGTGACAGACAAAGCAGTAGCTTTCTGTGCCCTGGAACCCTGATGTAGGACCCCAGGTAAGAAGATAACTCAGAATTCACAGGAAGCATAGACTGCATTCCCAAGGATGTGAATCAGACAAAGTTACCATCCACTCTCATCCAGCTATGAGATCATTTGCTGAGAACTTCCAGTGGTATTTTCAAGAACTGAAAGATCCTG